>CM066321.1:54931054-56131054 GCA_033807775.1 Saussurea involucrata
AAATGATATCTACAATCGAGTAGATAGTCGTGACTCAGCGAAAGAGATATGGGATGAGCTAGAAAGGCAGTTTGAGGGATCATCAAAGTCTAAGAAGACCAAAAGGAATCAAAGCATCAATGCTTATGAAGGGTTTAAAGCAAGAGAAGGCGAACCTTTGAAAGAGACCTACAATAGATACAATATCATCCTTAATAATTTGAGAAGAAATGGAGTCGACAAATCAGAATCAGAAATAAATTACAAATTTGTCAAGAATCTTCTACCAGAATGGGATTCCTACTCCATTCAGCTCCAAATGTCAAGGGATATGGATGATGAAAAGTTGACCGACATTTTCAGTATTCTAGGTCAACACGAAGAAAAAGTAAAAGCTGTTAAAGAAAAGGATAAAAAGGTCGAAGAATCTTTAGCCCTTCTGAGTAAACATAAGAAGAGTGAAGCTATGAAAACAAAAGCTTTGATTTCTGGGATGAGCAAGAAGAAGATAAGTTCTGATGATGATGATAGTGGCAGTTCTGGAGATGAAATGACTGATATAGCTGAGAAGTTGCCTTTGTTAACAAACAGATTTCAAAACAAGTTTGGCAAAAAGAAGTTTTATTCAAAAACCAAACCTGAATACAACAAAGCTAACAAGTATAAAAGATTTGAGAAGAAATATGAGAACAAGGAGGAAGAGAAAGAGGAGAAAGAGGAAAGAGTTGAGAAAAAGGAAAGAGAGGAAACGAATGATAGAGATGACCGAAACTGTTTTAACTGTGGAAAGCCAGGTCATTATGCCAGAGACTGTAAGCTAAAGAAGGTGAAGGATTCTGACTATTATCAGCGAAAGGCACATCTGGCAAAAGCAAAAGAAAGTGGAAAGCCAGTCAATGTTGAGGAAGAAATTTGGCTTATGGATTCCTCTGATGATGAAGAAGCTCACTTTACTCAAGTAAAGCATAGCTTAATGGCTAAACTAGATGAAGATGACCAGGAATCCGAGGTATCATCTCTTTATTCTTCGGATAATTCTAATAATTCTGATAATGAGTATGAAACTGAAGATGACAGATATGAAGAAATGCAACTCGTGATAATTGAACTTAATAAGAAATTTGAAAAAGTTCAAAAGGAACTTGAAAATAAGAAAAGTTCAATGATGAAATATCACGATGAGGCACTTCTTTACAAATGTCTTGCTGAAGATAGAGAAAATGAAAAGGAAGTTATTAGAACAAAAGTTAAAACACTTGTAACAATTTTATCTCAATCACTTGGTTCTAAAACATAGTGCTTTTCCCATATTTTCATTTCCATCCATCATTCTGACATTTAGGCTTTTTGAGCATTATATTCTATATAAGTCCAGATTCACATAACTTTGAGCATTCAACATAATTTCATTCATGTTTTGCTGACCTTTCGATTTATTTCAGAAGTGAAAGTTGAAACAAATCTAACTCAGATAATACAAAATTACTTGTAAAATCATCTTTTAGCACACATTTAATTCATTGAATGAAAATTAAAAATTTCATCTCGTTGAAGTAAATTTGTAAAGATTCAAGTTTTCAAAGCAGTAGAAATAAAATAAAATTCAATGAATTTTACTTTCCTTGTAAAATGCATTGTTGCTACAATGTCAAATACTGAGCGTTATTGAAATATATGCATATTTTCAGAGGAAGAAAACAAGTTACTTCAGAATTCATATTTTAAGGGGGAGTTAGATTTTTACACAAAGTGATTAGAGATCTACATCTTGTATTAATGAATTCACTTGTTACAAACTACAAGTAAAGACCTATTTATAGTCTTCATCACTTGCTACAACAATTAAGCATAAGCCCTTTAACACATCTATTGCTTTACAAAACTTTCTATTATAAAGGACAACTTCAGTGTCCTAACATTCTCCCCCTAAAGTTTTGGAAAGCAAATCATCTTCAAATCATTAGCTCCTCTCCCCCTTGATTTCCTTGTAAAAACTTTAGCGGTGCATTCTTCAAATGTAGGCTTGGCTCCCCCTTGAATGTTGCTCTTATTCATCATATTTTCAACTTTGAGAAAACTTAGATCCAATGTACTCCACTAAGTGCACGAACAACATCTCCGAAATGTAGAAACTCGAGCTCGTTCCGATAAGCCCACAAGAATGATAACGAGTGAGTTTTGAATGAAAAACCAAATGCATTCTTAGTGTAAAACAAGGAATCCGTCGTTTTATCACGAGTTGAGTAGGAATTCGGCTTAAGAGCTTGATACGAATTTGCTCGAAGAAGGAACGGTAAAAACACGCGCTACTCGGTAGGGATGAGACGACCCAAGCAAATAACATTGTTCAGCAACTGTAGAGAAATGCTAGTTTTCAAAATACTTCAAGCCACTGAATGAAGAGAATCCAGAACTTCAATCTTCAAGAAATAGCTGGATGATTATAAGCACTCAAAAGTCTGAATCACAACCAAAGCACCATAACAATGATTGCAAGCTCTCACAATTCTGGTTGATCAAGTCAGAAGAATGATAAAGAGCACTCAAAGGTCTAGCATCGTCAACAAAACTTCAGAATAATGATTGCAAATATTCAAGCGTCTCTTCCAATCCAATCAAAGACTGAACTCCAGCAATCAACTTCTGAAAATCTTTAAAGACTTGAGCTCTTTTAAACTTTAACAGTTGCTAAATGTATGTGGCAAGCTGAATATCTGAATGATGTCACACACGCGTTATGCTAAAATCCATGAACAATGTCCCCCTCCTGAGACTTAGCACGGGGGTTCCGCTAACCGGGATTCGAAACCATGGATTCGGATTAAGTAGGGTGCGAAATCAGCTCAATTCGGATCATGTTAGGTGTGAAATCAGGGAATTCGAATCATGTAGGGTGCGAAATCAATGAATTCGGATCGTGAAGGGTTCGAAATCATGGAATTCGAATCATGAAGGGTTCGAAATCACTCAATTCGAATCATGAAGGGTTCGAAATCAGGACAATTCGAATCATGAAGGGTCCGAAATCAGTCAATTCGAATTATGAAGGGTTCGAAATCAGGACAATTCGAATCATGAAGGGTCCGAAATCAGTCAATTCGAATCATGAAGGGTTCGAAATCAATGAATTCGGATCATGTAGGGTTCGAAATCAAGCCATTTCGTATCATGTTGGATGCGAAACCATGCCTATCTTGAATAAATGGAATTCGAAACCATTAGAATGAGGATTAGAAAGATGCGAAGCCATCCATACCTTTGAACCTTTAGGTGTAAGCACATTCCGAAATTCAGAACTAAGATGACCAAATTCAGCAATATTTCGGACTTCACAAGATCCGAAACCAACAACTCTGAACAGTTCGAAACCATCTAAGCCATCCAAACAATAGTAGCATCCGAAACCATGAACAGTACGGCATGAAGGATTCGAAACCATCAATGAACAGTAAATGATGAAGGATCCGAATTCATCAATGAACAGTAAACGATGAAGGATCCGAATTCATCAATGAACAGTAAACGATGAAGGATCCGAATTCATCAAGAATAATCCGAATTCATCAAGAATAATCCGAATTCAAGTAACAGCATTCGAAAATCACTAAAATCATCATAACTTCTTCAATTCTTGACCAATTTCAGTGATTCTTTCGCAGACTTATTCGAAAAATGAAGATGAACAGATTTCTAGTTGATCAAAACTTGTAATTTGATCGATTTGGCATACTTTTGATCCAAAAAGTGAGTTCGACTTTTTCTTGAACAAACACCATAAGAATCCGAAATATGAACAAAATAGGGCTAAAAACACTTGAATTGTGAAGATCCGATGATCGTATCGATGAAAAATTCTTCGATTTGGCTCTGATACCAAATGTGAAATCCCAAATCTAGCAAGAAATCAAGAATGATGTAGAGAGAGAATCTAGAGAAAACTTGTCATCCATATATTGATCTCTAAAGTGTAAATGACAAAATGATCAAGAAGTTATGCAAAATAACAAAGGAACTCCTTTATATAGTAGGACATGACAAGCCCATGCCTCTACCAAGGAGAAACAGTACAAAGATTTAATACTGACTTGATAGCTACAAATAGTGCTCTAACAATCTCCCCCTTAGCTATCAAGGCAGGAAGGGTCTTCTTCTTCTTCGGAAACCAAGATAGGTTTCAATTCTTCTCATAACCATTCTGAAGTTCAATCTTTCATCAATCTCTTCAATGGCTCTGGATAAGACTCTTCTAGGTCTTGAAGACATCCAATTAATCTTTCTTTCAGCATCATGTCTCTTGAGCTTTTCGACTAACTGAAGTCTTACAATTTTAAGCGTACCATCAGAATATTTTTCCAACTCATTAAACCGAATGAATATCTTGTTTGCACCATTACTGAACACAACACCAAACTCTGGATCTGCAATCACACAATATAAAGGCATCCTCTGTCAATCCAGTCAATTCTTGATTTGGTCTTAACAGATTTATTCTTGGTTGATAGCTTTCCACACCCATCTGCAAATCATGACACTGTGTGAACAAAACGTGTCTTCTCAGAAATCTCTTAATGGCATTCAAAGCAAGAGACACATTTTCCCTTCTGATCTGAAGATCTCGGAAATGATGATACATGAACTCAAAATCTTCTATCGTTAGGTGACAAAAATCTGCTTCAGTAAATCTATAATCTCTGCAATCTTGCCTTTGAACAAGAAACTCTGGATACCACAATTTGTAGTATAATCTGGCAGTTACCTCCTTTATAGTCACAATCAATTTCTTGCTCCTCACGTCTTTTTTCTTTTGACACTTGTCCCTTAGAAAGTACATATACTCGAACTTGTATTCGGCTGTTTGATCTGTAATACCCAACACGGCGTAGGGATTCAAAGTTCTGATTCTGTGCACAAACAGTCTTCTTTCTTCTTCTTCTAGGAAAGGTGTTCTCAAATACAAAGTTCTTTGTCGTTGTTCAAGTTCAGTCAATTTTCTGCTCCGCGAGGATGAAGGACCAGGTTGATAAGCTGGATTAGAAGGACCAGCTTCATCATGACTAGGAATGATAGGAGGTACTAAAGATGTAGTGGATTGAGGATCAGTCTCTTCAGGTTTTGGCTCTTTAGGTAATGGATCATGAGAATGATGTGGTTCAGATACTGGTATAGTGGTTTGAGCTGAAGTAGATTGGTTAACGTTGATGGTTATAGGTGTAACAGAAGGTTGTTCTGACATCAAGGTGGTTGAGATATGTTCGGGTGAGTGTACAGGGCTAAAGATTATTTCTTCAGGAGTATGTGGCCCATATATCTCTGACAAAATATCAACCTCTTCTTCATTAAATCCAACACCTTGATCTTCTGGTTCATAAGTAAATACCAAAAGTGGTTCTTCTTCCTCCTTAACTTTCCAATACCGATCATAAGCTCTTGCACTTTCATCAGCTTCTTCATCATCAGAACTAATTTCAATCAACTCCACAGATTGCACGAATCGATCAACCACTTCTCTTATCTCCTCCTCATTTACCTCAGGCTTTTCAACCGTTGGTTCTATATTCGGATCAACATATAATACGATATGTTTTCCGCTTTGATCACCCATAGCACCTGATTCAAACATCTCAGATATTTCAGCAACAGTCGGATTCTTTTTCTGGCCATGAGAACTTTCTGACTCAGCTCTTCTCTTCTTACTCATCTCCCCCTCATGATCATGATCATCGGGATCCTGATCATGTCTTCTCTTAGTACCCTGAGCTTGAGTCTTACACAACTGTTCTATCAATGTTTTCAACTCAGCAATTGACTGCTTCATATCACTTAACGACTTCACAACTTCAGATTTGAACGTAGATAACTCTGTAGATAATACTTGGAGCTGCATGGGTGTAACTGAAGGTGTAGGTGGAGGTGGAGATGGATTTGGAGTAGATTGGAAATTCTGAAGTAGAGACAACAAGGTTTTACTTTGCTGATCTTCAGGACTCATAGACATCAGTTTGGCATAGAATAAATCCCTTAATTCATCAACACTTTGATCCACTGGTGGTTGTTGCATAGGAAAAGGCTGAGGTACTCGAGGCGGAGCCAGTTAGATTTCTGGACGAGGACGTACAGCTGGCTCATAAGTCATCGGTTCTTTTCCCTTCAACTGATTCTTTACACCTTGTAACTCCCGGATGAACATAGTTTCAATAGCCTTTAGGGCGCCATCGAAGTTTTCCCTTGTCACAAAGACGGGTAAAGTAACACCGGCACCACTTAGGTTTGCCGTTGACACAACAGTTGTTGCAACTGTGTGACCTACGCTCAGTGTTGGCATAGTATTAGCACTGGTAGGATTTCCACTCTGTCCTTGTAGTCCTGTAAAAGAATCTACTCTGAGTGTTCCGGATGGGTCACCAAGACGCGCATCAGATGTTCCTGAAAGTGTCCTATTCAAAGAATCAAATATGTTAGTAACAGGCACTAGACTCGAACTTTGTGCAGGAAAGAAGGTCGAGGACTGGGGAGGAAGTCGCTCTGTTTCAATATCCGGAATCTCTGAACGAGATCCAGATAGTGTTTGTGCTAAAACCCCGTGAGAAAATGAGACAGTTTCTTGTGAAGAAGAAGCTGAATAGCTGGCAGAGGTGTGCAATTGCGTTACTGGGAGAGTAACGACTTGTTCAACACCTGATCCCAACAAATGAGATCTGGTGGTGGATGTGGCTGCCCTTCTAGAATAGACAGTTTGGATGTCTCTCACACTCTCCATATTCTTTTCTTCAGTTTCTCTCACAGACTCACATATATTTTCAACTGATACTCCCTCGGTTCTCCTTATACCTTCCGTTCCTTCACTAACTGGAGTCGTCATTAAAGGCATGTCATCAAAGTTTAAGCTTTCCACATTAACATTATCTGACATATTCATTTGTGGAAATTCAAAGATATCAGAAATGTTACCAAACCAGTTTTCTTCAGTAGAAGCATCAGCACCAATATTTCCAGCATTCCCTTGATTATCATCATTATCATCGTTGTCATCTTCATCATCATCACGATGTTCCTCCGCTGGATCAGACGCATTATCAGACTCTGTACTATCACTAGAGTACTCAACTAAAGGAGGATCCCCAATGTGTTTAGGAATTTCTCCCTCAGAATCGTGTTGTACAAGGTCATCTGTATGAGTGTCCTCGGACGATGACCCTGTATCTTCAAGTACATATGTATGATCCCCACCAGTTCCCCTCTCGGTGTTTTCCCTCGACTCTCCCCGTTCAGTAGCCCGTGCATCCTGAACACTCACCGACTCCTCTCGCCTAGGGGTTTTGTCTGGGGTAGGTCCCTCCGGTTCTGGCTGGACCATAGACTCTCTATACTCGATAATGCACTCAGCGTCCTGATCCGCGTATCGAAGAAATCCTTCAGGTAACGGCATCTCATAATCAAATTCAGTTTTACGAAACTGAAGATACTGCATAGCTTTCTCGGGCACAGAAGGATGATTTGCGCGTCTTGGAATTTCTCTGTTAGAACGAAGCATGCTATGAATAATAATCTGAAGAAACCTCATATATGGAATGTAAGGCTTTCCCTTGTTTTGTCGGCGAAGATCTATCTTCTCATTCAGTTCATGCCAGAAGATAGCTGCATAATCTACATGAAGATCATACACTACTGCATGAAATAGCTTCAGAAATCCGACGCTGGCACTGTCTGTTCCGGCATGTTTAGCAGATAAGCATCGATTAATAATGGAGAAGATTGTATAGTATAACGGTGGTAGGTTCGCCTTATGGAATTCCTTCACCCGAGTTAAGTTTCCAGTGTATCCCATAGCTCGTATTCCTTCAAACGTTTCTTCTTCAGATGGAAAAGGATCAAACTCAGTCTTTCCTTCTCGTGAATCAGGTTCAGGTAGCCTCAGAATCAGTCTTAGTCTTTGGAAATCAAGCTTTGTGATGAAGTTGTCTATTTGGAATACAAAAATTGGTCTTCCATCTTCCATAGTTGTTGTTATTGTCTTCCATGCTTGCTGTAAATATAGCATAGGCACAACGACAGTATTCGTTAATGCGTATGCTAGCGGATGATTCCTGAGCACTTCCTTTATCACCGGATGAATGTTGATGTGATCAAAATCAATGTGATGATTATTGGGAATGATCGCAATATAGTTGACCGGATTAATGATAGAATGATCTGGATGAATTCCGGCTTGGGATTGATGTACTGATCGTGTTGACAGTAAAGGTACATCGTGTGTCGGTTCGGGTAGACTCGGAATATAATCACCAAAGCCTTGAATGTGACTTTGTTCTTCCTGATTAACCATCTGATAAAGAAGATATCAGTTCTGACAAGATTACTCTTTGAAAGAAAAAAACTTGAAAAAAATTTAAAAAAATACCCAAGTATAGAATTCGAATCAGTCATCTGCATATGAATTTGAATTAAAGAGGATCCGAATTCAGGGAATTCGAATCAAGGAGCATTCGAATTCATCACTTATCTTTTAAGACTGATTGGAACATATGAATTCGAATCTAGAATGGTTCGAAATCATGCAATTCGAATCCAGAAGGGTTCGAAACCAAGGAATTTGAATCCTTAATGGTTCGAAACCAAGGAATTCGAATCCTTAATGGTTCGAAACCAAGGAATTCGAATCCTTAATGATTCGAAACCAAGGAATTCGAATCCTTAATGGTTCGAAACCCTAACATGAACCTTTTTAAACACATATCAGTTTAAGTCGAATTCGATTCTTTTTAATGAAACATAAGATTCAAAACCCTAAAAAATTTCTATTCTAAAGGAGGGTTCGAAATCTTAGTTAAGCATGAAGAACATCAAGAACACGAAGAACACAAGTTGAAAATCGAACTGATTTTTCACATTTTAGCCTAACAGATGAATGAAATTGATGAAAAAACTTAGATGGAAAGATGGGCATGCAAAAACCGAATCTAATGATACTAAAATCAAACGAAATGGTTACCTGATGAAGAAGATATGAACAGATGAAGATTGAAATTGAAGATGATGAATAGTGTCTTCTTCAGAGAATTCGAATTGAATGCCAGAAGTGAAAAAGTGGGAAAATGAACATTTGAACTCTATTTATACTTCAAAAAAAATTGGACACTTGGCACGATTTAGAGTACCCCACTTGGCAAACAGTAGAAAAAGATGATGTTGAATTCATTGAATTCGAATCCTTAAGAGTTCGAATTCATTGAATTCGAATCCTTAAGAGTTCGAATTCTTTGAATTCGAATCCTTAAGAGTTCGAATTCATTGAATTCGAATCCTTAAGAGTTCGAATTCATTGAATTCGAATCCTTAAGTATTCGAATTCATTGAATTCGAATCCTTAGGAGTTCGAATTCTTTGAATTCGAATCCTTAGGTGTTCGAATTCTTTGAATTCGAATCCTTGAGAGATCGAATTCTTTGAATTCGAATCATTGAGAGATCGAATTTTTCAAATAAATGCATGAAAAATTACAACTTTTTCAGAAAATTTAACAACTGTTCCACAAATCTCACATCAGATAAAACTTTGTAAGCTCTCAAATACAAATTTTTTTTTTTAATTTACAGACTTATGCCGAATTGCTCCCCCTAAACAATTGCATAAATTGCTGTCTTTTCTTCAGAGGAATCTGTACAGACAGATGAAAACTTGGTACTCATAGAACATGAGTCCAAACTGTTAGACCTATCACTTTGTGTAAAAATCTAACTCCCCCTCAAAATATGAATTCTGAAGTAACTTGTTTTTTTCCTCTGAAAATATGCATATATTTCAATAACGCTCAGTATTTGACATTGTAGCAACAATGCATTTTACAAGGAAAGTAAAATTCATTGAATTTTATTTTATGACTACTAACATCTGATCATTTGAAAGCTTTACAAAAGAAATTCAGCTTAATGAAATTTAACAAATTTTTCAATCAACTGAAATCAAATGCATGTGTTTGGATTGAAGAACAAGTCATCATTGTATATCAAGTTATAAACGTTCAGTGTCAACCCCATTATCAAATCTATTTGGTGTGCTGGCATGCGAAATATGATTAGCATAAAGCTTATGCATTTCTAAAACATATAAGAATACTCTGTTCTACTCACACTATTTGTACAAAATCAGGATTTTCACAAATTTACGGGTTTATCGCGACTTTGTATTTTCCCAAGTTTCAAGAGATGTGTGCTCATTGGCATCTTTTCGTTTGTGCTCATTGGCATCTTTTGATTTTGTGCACATTGGCATCTTTTGATTTGTGCACATTGGCATCTTTTAATCAAATAGCTTAGTAAGAATAAGATACATCGTTAAACATGACTTTCTATCTGGTTCTATAGTAGGATTTGGGTTAGCAGATCCCAGACCAGTTGGCCTTAGGTGCTAGGTGTCGAGCACCCCTTAGAACTTAATTTCCCAAACCAGAAAGGCCATATCGATATATCTTAAACCCATTTGTACCAGTAGAACATGGCTTTCTATCTGGTTCTATTGCAGGATTTGGGTCAGCCGATCCCAGACCAGTTGATCTTAGGGACTAGGTGTCGAGCACCCCTTAGGACTTACTCTCCCAAACCAGAAAGACCACAGGTACAAACTTTCAAACTAAATGATATTCTATATAAGTTCGGATTTCCATCACAAAATATGAATGATATCTCAATCACTTGGTTCTAAAACATAGTGCTTCCCCCATATTTTCGTTTCCATCCATCATTCTGACATATAGGCTTTTTGAGCATTAAATTCTATATATATCCAGATTCACATAACTTTGAGCATTCAGCATAATTTCATTCATGTTTTGCTTACCTTTTGATTTATTTCAGAGGTGAAAGTTGAAGCAAATCTAACTCAGATAATACAAAGATTCTTGAAAAAATCATCTTTTAGCACACATTTAATTCATTGAATGAAAATTGAAAATTTTATCTCATTGAATTAAATTTGTAAAGATTCAAGTTTTCAAAGTGGTAGAAACAAAATATAATCCAATGTTACCTTTCATCACTTGTTCCTTGAAGTAAAAGGATATAACATTTAAGGATATTACCTGAGAAGTGTGAGTTCTAAACTGATTTGTTTAGAAGTCTTAGTCTTTGAAGTACGGGTCCTAAACTGAATTGTTCAGAAGCCATTGTCGTTGAAGCACGGGTTTTGAACTGATATGTTCAAAAGCCAATATATCTTTACTCCTCCTTAATGGTACAAGTAATCTTCTTCCGAGAGTTCAACACTTTGCTTCTAAATCTGCAAAAACAGATTAAGTAGATTTTGGTACCCAACGTGACTTGGGTCCTAGTGTATTAGGATATGATCATAGAGTTAAGTAAACAAGAACACGAACTCCCCCTCAATGTTTTAAGGATTCAACATTCCTAGTTTGCTGATTAAAAAATTTAACCTCTTTTCATCTAAAGGTTTTGTGAAAAGATCAGCAAGTTCTAGTTCTGTTGGTACAAAGTGCATTTCTATAGTTCCCTTCTCAACATGGTCTTTGATAAAATGGTACCTGACATCTATGTGTTTCGTTTTGGAATGCTGAACAGGATTTTCAGTTATTGCAATTGCGCTTTTGGAATCACAATAAATGGGGATCTTGTTGAAGATATATCCATAATCCTTTAGCTGAGTTTTCATCCAAATTACTTGTGAACAGCAACTAGCGGCGGCCACATACTCTGCTTCAGCCGTAGATGTTGATACACAAGTTTGCTTCTTTGATGACCAGCTTACAAGTTTATCTCCCAAGAATTGACAAGCACCAAATGTGATTTTCATGTCCATCATATTTCCCGCATGATCTGCATCTGTGTAAGCAGTTAGTTCAAACCCAGAATCCTTAGGATACCAAAGACCCAAAATTTTTGTGCCTTTGAGATATCTAAAGATTCGCTTTACAGCCACAATGTGAGATTCCTTCGGGTTTGCTTGGAAACGTGCATAAAAAGATGTTGCAAACAAAATATCCGGTCTACTTGCCGTTAGATACAGTAAAGATCCAATCATGCCTCGGTATAACTTTTGATCGACTGATGTACCAGATGAATCAGCGTTCAAAAGCTTACCGGTAGCCATGGGAGTTTTCATGGTGGAAGAGGAATTTAAGTCAAATTTCTTAAGCATATCATTTATATATTTTGATTGATTAATGAAAATGCCTTCATTTGACTGTGTCACTTGGAGACCAAGAAAAAATTCTAACTCTCCCATCATACTCATTTGAAAGCGGCTTTTCATCACCTCTTCAAAATCTTTACACATATCGGGATTTGTAGATCCAAATATAATGTCGTCAACATATATTTGTACTAACATTAAATCTTTACCTTCTCTTTTGAGAAAAAGAGTTGTATCTATTGTACCTTTGGTGTATCCATTTTTAAGCAGATGAATAGTCAGAGTCTCATACCATGCCCTCGGAGCTTGTTTCAAACCGTAGAGTGCTTTATCCAAAACATAGACATGGTTGGGATATTTTGGATCTACAAAACCCTCAGGTTGACTTACATAAACCTCTTCATGTAGTATTCCGTTCAGAAACGCAGACTTGACGTCCATCTGAAATACCTTCATGCTTTTATGTGCGGCGTATGCAAGAAAAATTCTGATGGCTTCAATCCTTGCTACTGGTGCATATGTTTCATCATAATCTATTCCTTCTTGTTGATTATACCCTTTTTGCAACCAGTCTTGCTTTGTTTCTGACTATAATTCCTGCTTCGTCTTTCTTGTTCCTAAAGACCCATTTAGTTCCAACAATGGTCTTGTCTTTAGGACGCTTCACCAAATGCCAAACTTCGTTACGCTTAAACTCATTTAACTCCTCTTGCATGGCGTTTATCCAATCTGGATCTTGTAAAGCTTCAGATGCTTTCTTGGGTTCTAACGTGCTTAGAAAGTTGACATACAAACATTCGTTGGTAGTCGCAGATCGTGTCTTCACTCCATCATTGAGATCACCAATAATATCTGCTGGGGGTGTGCTTTTGTCCACTTATGTGTACTGGGAAGAGTTGAAATCTCTACACGAGTGTTCGATGAATCATTCTCATCCATAACTGCAAGAATCTCTTCAGTAGATTCAGCTGAAGATACATGTGTTGGTTCTGGTACATTAACTTCTGGTTGTTGTATTTCATGTATAGGAATCTCCGATGATGTGTTTACTGAAACCGGAACTTCAGGCTGAATTTCAGGTTCAGAAACTGGAATAGTTGTAGGTACACTTGGAGTTTCGTTGGTTGTCCCAGAAGTACTAGCACCGACATCGTCAGATGGACCAGAGACATTCACACTCGTCTGTTGTGGAAATGCATTTACAGATGTGATGGGTTGTTCCATATCTGCACAATAATCCATAAATGCATCATGAAATAACAAATCTAAATCTTTAGTACTATTATTATTTAATACAGAATTAGAAAACATTTTCGCCACAGGTTCTACTCCTTTTTGAGTAGAAACTTCAGATTTTTGTCCGAGTTCTGAACTGTGTTGTCCAGAAGTCAAAGTCACACTCTCGTCAAACGTAACGTTGATGCTCTCGATGACTGATTTTGTACGATTATTGTAGATCCGATATGCTTTAGAATTCAAGGAATATCCAATAAAAATCCCTTCATCAGCCTTGACTTGGAATTTTGCAAGGTGTTCTCTATCTTTTAGGACAAAACATCTGCATCCAAAAACACGCAAAAATTTGATGTTAGGTTTGCGATTATTGATTATTTCATATGCAGTTTTATTAAGACGTTTATTAATAATTGTCCTGTTTTGAGTGAAACATGCGGTTGAAACTGCTTCAGCCCATAAACTTGGTGGAAGACCCGAATAAACAAGCCTAGTCCGAGCTGCTTCCACAAGCGTCCTATTTTTTCTTTCAACCACTCCATTTTCTTGTGGAGTAATTGGTGCAGAAAAATTATGAGAGATGCCAACGGATTCAAGAAACGATTGAAGAGTTGCATTTTTGAATTCAGTTCCATTGTCGCTCCTTATCTTTTGAACTGGACGTTGTAGAAGAATTTGAATTCTTTTTATGAACTTAATTATTTGCTCAGGTGCTTCAGATTTGAGTCGAAGAAAATCCAACCAAGTGTAGCGTGAATACTCATCAATCATAACCAATATATATTTCTTTCCTCCCATTGATTGAGTTCTCATAGGGCCACAAAGATCCATATGAATTAATTCCAAGACGTTGTTGCAGTTAGACAAAGTTTTGGATTTGTGCGTGACGTGTTTCATCTTTCCCATTTCGCACGCCGGACAGATAGAAACTTTGTCAATCTTCAGTTCAGGAAGCCCGGAAACTAATCCATCTATTCTGAGCTTGTTGATGCTTCGAAAATTTTGATGTGAGAGTCTCCTATGCCACAACCAACATTCATCTTGAGAGGCTTTTGAAACAAGACAAACTTGATTAGAAGCAACCAAAGTCGAAAAATCCATCATATATAGATCGCCGCATCGTTTTGCTCTGAAAATCTCTGACCAGTTTTCATCCACAACATAACAAAACTTCTTGTCAAAAATTAACTTACAGTCCTTGTCACAAAACTGACTAATACTGAAAAGGTTATGCCCTAATCCTTCAACATACAAGATCTTTTCTATTTGCATCGAGTCATTCTTCAACGTTCTGTAGCCTCGAACGTGACCTTTAGAGTCGTTACCAAAACCTACCGATCCGCCAGGATGTACAGTAAAATCGTGCAATAAGTGCTTGTACCCTGTCATGTGTCTAGAAGCTCCCGAATCAATGACCCACACATGACGATCCTGTAAAAAGATAATTACCTGATCTTAGGTACCCATATCTGTATGGGTCCTTTCTTGTTAGTACGGATCAGTTTGTTTATTACAGTTGATGAACCTTGAATTTTGCCTTTAAAGGTAAGGTTATTTTGTGTATTTGGTTTGTTGATTTGATCTTTTGGAATCCAAACCATATTCACATCAACTGTTTTTGTTTCTTTCTTCTTATTCTGTTTCTTTGATCTGAAACCGAACATTTTAGCAAATTTGTTCGCTGAAGATTTTAAAGAAAAAGATGAAGTATTAGTCTTTTTGTTCTTTGGATCATTTCTATTTAGCTTGAAATAGTTATCCCAACAATGAGCACAATGTATTCTTCTTTTTGCTTGTGTCAACAAGGTAGAATTTGAAATTGCAGAATTTTTATTTTCACAAACTTTGTAAACATTACACGAATGAATACAATTTTTATTTGAAGAAATACATTTCTCAGTATCAGTATTCCTATTCTATCTATTCGAAATATTCTCCTTCAGATCCACGCACTTTTCTTCATCCATTTCTGAGAAAGAATGAGAAACATTGTTAGAAGTCTTAGAACTAGAAGCATTATTTGGAAACACATTTGATTTTGTTTCGAATAATTTTTCTTTTTCTTTTCTTTTCAGTTCTTGTTCCTTTTTGGCATTAGATATATTTGATGAAAACTTTGTATGATATACTTCACAATATTTCAGTTCAATTTCAAGTTCAGTTTTTTTCCTTTTTATGCTTCTCTTTCTCAAGAAAAAGCACTTTTTCAAAATCTAAAATTTGATTTGAAAGTTTTGCACATCTCAAAACAAGTGCTTTGTTTTCTTCAAAAAGCTTATCTTTTTCTAAAGATACTTTTACACCAGAATCAATTGTACTTGAAGAAAAAATGTTAGAGCTTTTAGAGTTAGAAGAATCATTCGAACAAGAATTATATTTGGTTCCGGATGATTCTCCTTTCTCATAACCTTCGAAAGAACACTTTTCTTTTACTTTGACCGAACTTGAAGAATTAGATTGATCTGTTGTTTCACTTTGATTTGAACACTTTTCACAAGTAATTGAATCTTTAGATTTTGATAATTCTAATATTCGGGATTCAAGTCGTCGAATCTCAACTTGCAGTTCAAGATTGACTTTTTGACTATGATCAAAATTTATTCCAATATTATCATGATCATCCTCTAATATTTCAAAATTTAATTGTAATTTAGAAATTTGATTTTCTAAATCAACAATTTTTCGTAAAGCAGAATCCAAATCAGGAAATTCAGAAGAGGTTTCTTGAACAAACTCCTTTTTGTCAGAATCTGAATTTGTATTTGACTCCATTTCAACATTAGATTCAGATTTAACAGGTTCAGGTTCATTGATATTGGAATCAAATGTTTTAGCCATAGATTCATTTGAGAATAATAAACTAAATTCAGTTAGTTCAACCTTTTTGGTTTTGTAACTAGAATTTAGTTCATCGTATTTAAAGTTTGTCGTATTGAATCTAGGCTTTTCTTCCGAACCTTTATCCGTCTTATCCTTATCTTTATTAGAATCCGGAGTTGAACATTCAGATTTAACAAAAAATTTGGATATAAGAGGTATTTCCTTTTTAATGGGTTCCTTTAAATCTTCATCCAATTTTGTAATTGTATAAAAATTTTCAGGCGCTTTCTTTGATACCTCTACATCAGATAAACCAAGTCCCATTTTAGGATTAAAAAATCGTTTATCTTTTGGATTATTGGTTAATAATCTTAGAGTTTGCTCAGTCTGACCTCTTTTATAGTTTAACTCTTCAAGTTCTTTGATCTTTGCAAGAGCGTCTATTCTTTCTTCAGTGAGAATCTTAATTTTAAATTGACAGCCTATATTCTCATCACTTATATCAATCATTTTCTTCTTCAATTCAGAAATTTCAGATTCAAGTGTTTTAACTTTTGTTTTAATAACTTCCTTTTCATTTTCTCTATCTTCAGCAAGACATTTGTAAAGAAGTGCCTCATCGTGATATTTCATCATTGAACTTTTCTTATTTTCAAGTTCCTTTTGAACTTTTTCAAATTTCTTATTAAGTTCAATTATCACGAGTTGCATTTCTTCATATCTGTCATCTTCAGTTTCAGACTCATTATCAGAATTATCAGAATTATCAGAAGAATAAAGAGATGATACCTCGGATTCCTGGTCATCTTCATCTAGTTTAGCCATTAAGCTATGCTTTACTTGAGTAAAGTGAGCTTCTTCATCATCAGAGGAATCCATAAGCCAAATTTCTTCCTCAGCATTGACTGGCTTTCCACTTTCTTTTGCTTTTCCCAGATGTGCCTTTCGCTGATAATAGTCAGAATTCTTCACCTTCTTTAGCTTACAGTCTCTGGCATAATGACCTGGCTTTCCACAGTTAAAACAGTTTCGGTCATCTCTATCATTCGTTTCCTCTCTTTCCTTTTTCTCAACTCTCTCCTCTTTCTCCTCTTTCTCTTCCTCCTTGTTCTCATATTTCTTCTCAAATCTTTTATACTTGTTAGCTTTGTTGTATTCAGGTTTGGTTTTTGAATAAAACTTCTTTTTGCCAAACTTGTTTTGAAATCTGGTTGTTAACAAAGCCAACTTCTCAGCTATATAAGTCATTTCATCTCCAGAACTGCCACTATCATCATCATCAGAACTTATCTTCTTCTTGCTCATCCCAGAAATCAAAGCTTTTGTTTTCATAGCTTCACTTTTCTTATGTTTACTCAGAAGGGCTAAAGATTCTTCGACCTTTTTATCCTTTTCTTTAACAGCTTTTACTTTTTCTTCGTGTTGACCTAGAATACTGAAAATGTCGGTCAACTTTTCATCATCCATATCCCTTGACATTTGGAGCTGAATGGAGTAGGAATCCCATTCTGGTAGAAGATTCTTGACAAATTTGTAATTTATTTCTGATTCTGATTTGTCGACTCCATTTCTTCTCAAATTATTAAGGATGATATTGTATCTATTGTAGGTCTCTTTCAAAGGTTCGCCTTCTCTTGCTTTAAACCCTTCATAAGCATTGATGCTTTGATTCCTTTTGGTCTTCTTAGACTTTGATGATCCCTCAAACTGCCTTTCTAGCTCATCCCATATCTCTTTCGCTGAGTCACGACTATCTACTCGATTGTAGATATCATTTGGAATTGCCATAGTCAAATAAGTCAAAGCCAGTTCATCAATTGCAATCCTATCTTTGTCATATTGATTAAAAAATCTGGGTTCTTTTTCAATCCTTCTAGGAGCAACATACTGACTTGTAGCAGTTTCAGCTTGACCACCAACATCCATTTGTGGTATGTGAGGACCTTCTTTGATTGAAGCCATTGAATCTCTGTTCTGATGATTTAGAAATTGAGTCATTCTCTTCTTCCATTGGGCATATTCTTCCACTAGAAGAACTGGAGGCTTACTCTTTGATCCCATACTCAAAACTAGAGGAGGAACATGGAGTTTAAACTCGTCCGTCTCAGTTTTAGGTTTAGTTGTTGGGGCCTCGTCCTTTTTAGAGGAATCCTTGGGCTTTGCAACCTTATAGCGGTCAATGTAGTCATTCGAAAGGTACTTGGATTAATTTTTCTTGTAACAATAGTTGAGAGTTTCATACGCAAAAGGTAATTGCATTTTAGTGGTGTGTGCGCGTTTGTATTCCTCAGTTTCCTCTTCCTTTTCCTCGAGAGGTCCGGTCCATTTGATCGCATATTTGGGGTATTTCCTATCAAAGCCAAAGAAATTAAACTCGTATAGAGTAGGCCTCATAGTCAAAACCTTTTTCAAATATTGTGGGTTGTCATACCCAATTCCCCATTCTTTATTGAAATAAGTGAATTCCTTAGGTTTGTTCATATGAATTGTTTGATCAGTTTGACCTCTTTTATGGAGTTTGGTTTCAAGATCAGTTATTTTAGCAACAAACACTTTGTGTTGAATTTAAAGAGAGGAGCATTGATAGATAATCTCTGCTTTCTCATCCTCACACTGATCAAGTTTTAAATTCAATTCAGAGATCTTGGCCCTTAGGTCCTTTGGTGCTATTGAAAGATTTGTGCATTTTCTTTTTGGTTAGCATTATCGGACTTGTACTTTTCAGTGATTCTCTTTTGAACAACTAGCTTTTCTTTTAAAGAATTAATTTAAAGCAGTTGTTCATTAGTGGAAGCCTTATAGGTGTCTATTCTTTGAACAAGTGGTTGCATCTGATCGACTAGGTTTTGATAGATAGGGGAACATACCTGACAAATATTTCCTTGAGTTGGCGGAGGAGAGTGGTTTCCCATGAAAGTAACGGCATCTTCAGAATCTCTTTCAATGTCGAAAAGGTTTAGCTAGTGGTAGTCTTCGACTAACAGTGCCTTTCCTTCAGCTTTCTGTTCTGCTAACAGTAGTTTCGCCTTGTAGTATTCTACGTTACGTACAACGGGCTTTCGGAAGTCCTTGGCAAAGTAGCCTAATTTTCCGCGGTTATAGCACGTGACTGGCTCACCCTTCTTCTTTGACTCTGGCTTTCGATCGTTCTTCTCCTTGTGATCAGATTGCTTGTGCTCATCAGACTTTCTTTTTCCTTCATATTTCTCCTTATAATCATGGCGCTTGTTAGGAGTAGTGGAGTAGCGCTGATTATTAGAAGAAGGTTTCTTGAAGAACTTGTTTCTCTGAAAGGACTTGGTGATGAGGGCCATTGCTTTCTTTATTTGAGTCAGCTCAGGGTCAGAGTCGCTTTCCTCTGATTCTTCAGATTCTGGTTCTGATTCACTGGTCACTTGGGCCTTCTTGGAGTGACGGTTGGATGACTTGCCGCTTTTTGAAGATACAAGAGCGAGGGGATCAACTTGAGATTTCTGAGATCTCATTGTCTCCATAACTTCATCCTCGTCTTGCATGAGCATCTCGTATAGTTCATGGATTGGAACGTTCTCAATCAGATTGTTGTGTTTGATATGAGAAGCGAACACTTTCCATTTGGGCAGGAGATTGTTTAGGAACTTGAGGGCATTCTCCGTGTTAGATCGAGTGATCTTGTTCTTGTGGAGCTCGTTCAGAAGAAGGCAGAAGCGTTCATATGCCTGAGTAATTGATTCGCCCTTGCGCTGCTTGAAACCGTCAAATTTGGTGATGCACCTCTTGACTTTCAGTTGGTTTCCTACTTTACTCCCGCTCATCATCTTCTCAACTTGATCCCACATGCCTTTGGAAGTTTCCTTGAAGCTGTCAATGGCCGTGTAGATCTCGTTCGGCAAACCCTGAACTAAGTACCTCTTTGCATGTTGCTCTCCAGTGAATCGGTTTTTTTCTGCTTCAGTCATCATTGCGAACGTCTTTGGTTTTGCCTGCTGTGGAGGACCACCTGCGACTTGGGCAGGAACATGATGCATTGGGATTTCTTGTGGGCCTTCAGTTAGAGCTTTCCAGATGGATTCAAAGTTGTCGTTAGATTCAATAAATATAATGAATATGTCTCGCCATTGACTGTATTCGCCTCGGTAGAGAGTTGGAGGCTTGGAGTCAGTACTGATTGCTAGCGCGTCGCGAGACATCGTGAAGTGTGCACTAATGTGATCGTCAGACAGTAGGTGTTGATTCAAAGTGAAATCCTAACGCAAGGCAGTACGAGTGGTAGTCCTAACGCAGGTTCTAAGAGTGACTTATAGCAAACTAGTAAGAAATTAAACAAGACAGTCTTACCGGATAGGAATCCAGATGAAAGTGTCTGATCAGGAAGTGTCTGGATCAGAAAATTGGGTGCATTGTCCGAATAAGAGAATTACCAGATAATTATGACTTTACCGGATAAAACAAGTTTACTGAATAGAAATAACTTACCGGATGGGGTGTGTCCGGAAAGATGAAGTGTCCGGATAGAAGCAGTGCCCGGGTAATGGTTGTCCGGGAAGTGAGTATCCGGGTAGTGGACAGGTTACTGAGAAAATAGAATCCGAAAATTAGCTAACCGGATATAGAGTCCAGACAAGATTTTGTTCGGTAAATAACTTACCCGGGAACTGGAATGTTCTGGATAATTGCGTCCGGATACTTGCGAGAAAATAACTTACCCGGATTAAAGATGTTCTTCACGACACGACGGTTGTTCGTGAAAATCAGACTTGGATTCGTTTAGGGTTGCAATATTTTGTTCTTGAAAGATAAGGAAACAACCAAAAACACAAATTAACAATACCCTAATCGATTTCTAAGCAAAAAATCATGTCTTTGATGAAAAAATTATGTTTTTATCAAGAACAAAGACCCAAAAACTCAAACACGAACTTTTGCTTTAAAAACTTCGACTGATCAAATTGAACTCTGTAAAATTGCAGAAATTCTAATAACGCCGATACTAAACGAGTGGAATAAGCAGAAACACGCAATTTAAGCAGAAATCAAGAGATGATATTATGGAGTTCAAGAACACAGTCGACATAAACTCTAAAACTTACTAGAAACCTTTGAAATCAACCAGTCTGTATGCTCTGGTACGAATTGTGGATCCCAGATTAGTGCAATGTAGTAGAAATCAATAAGAAATAATCAATACGAACACTGATTTAAAGTCGTCATCCATATTATATTCATAAACCATTCAGAGTGTTTACAATATGGTTACAATTGAGATTATGACGATTAACCTAAATAATAGGCTAAACAAAACTATTTATATCTAGGCTAAGATATTGAGGCCCATGGCCCATTACATGTTTAAAGCCCAAATACAATGTTACAAACTATACCCTTGAACTTCTATTCAACTAGATTTTAATCCCAACAGAGGCTTTGAGCATTGGGTGTTATTTCGGAGTGATTTGGTTAAATTTCTCGAGTGGATTCGTGGTGAAACTGTTAGTTAAGCGTATTAATGAAAATGTGTTATCAACGCATTTGGAATGGTCAGAAAAGGGAGTGGGCAATGTTGGGCGGGAAATGTTCCATACTAGCCTTAAGAAGTGGAGTTAATATGATGAAATAAGTGGGTGAATTGGAAGCAAGATGGTTGGCAAGTGACACAGAAGATGTCAAACAAGGTTTATGGATATTCATTGTTTAGTACATAGACTCCTAGTGAAGGTATGAGAAAGCGGATTTGTGTGTATGTTAATGGTTCTAGGGTCGAGGAAAGCTAACTTGTACGGATGGTCGAAACTCGAAAGCGTGCACCTCCTAGTGAGCCATGTTATGGGATCATGTTTTGTGTGTTCGAGAAGAAAGTGGGAAGAGGTAGTTGAAGTGGTAGTTGTCGGAGCGAAGGACCATTGTATTAGACTTGTTATTATTGTGGAAAATGTTCCAAGTGAGCTTACCGTCCAATGTTAAGCTAATGGGAATTGTTTTGTGTGAGTATGGTCACTCATTGTAAAGAGAGTGAAACTTGATTTTATCGCATATATGATTAGACGATTGTTGGATGCATTGAGAAATTGAATGTGTGTCTTCAGGATGGGTTCAGCTTGGATTGGTGAATGCTTCAGATGATGGATATTGGAGGTTCCTATATTAACTATGGATAAGTGTGGGGTGATGCCGTGGCTGGAGCTAAGGAATGGTTAGTATTGATGAGTTGCAATTAATGTGATTCGGGAAAGAAGTACTATATGTCTTAGACGTATGTCGTTTTAGAGGAAGTGAGTAGAGAATTGTGTGTTATCTGATGAAGAAGCTTATAACTGTGAGTTTGTAGTGATATTCAAGGTTGGCATTGTGCCAAGTTGGCAAGTTGAGTGGTTACAGTTGGTAACAGAGACATACTTTAAGGGATTTAGGTGACCGGATGAGCCTAAACTTAAACTGTGGAGTAGAGGGGACACAATTGAGATGTAGGATGCCTTTAGGAAGATCACTCTAGGTGCACTAAAGATAAGGTAATGAGAGCGGTCATGTAAGGTAAATTTACATTACACATGGCCAGTGTAATTGCGAATTTACAGGTACATGTATGTGCTAAATTTGCCTTATTATGCGAGGCTTACAAAAGAGTGTTGGTTTTATGTGGTTAGCTCCGTTCTCGTCATATCCGGAAGGTCGGTATTTTTGAGATAGGTGTTGGAGTGGTGGTGGAATGGAGTAAATTTTAACCTTGCGACGATAGCATTGATTTGGTGTGTTATACGAGATCGTTTTTCGTGTGAATGTTAACACCTTCTAGAAGGAGTGTTGTTAGAGGAGTTGGTGATCAGAAGTGAGGTAGAACCTCTTGGGTTTAAAGGGGAAGTATAACTGTTTGGAGGTGAGCTCCTAGTTTGTAGTGAGACTCCATTGTGGGAGTTTGTTAAATTGATCAATTGGGATCTTGAGAGATTCAATTCCAGAATTGAGTATTAGAAGTGAGCCTTGAACTCTTTAGTCAACTGAAGGGTGGTTGAGGAGTGATGGCAGTGTTGAATGTTAACATGGGGCAATGATAGGTTGAAAGCAGGGCTATTGTTGGTTAGCTTTTCGGGTCAAAGTGAAGCCGCATAATTTGAAAATTTGTGTCAAGGTGGTAATTGTGCAGTTTGGACCTACGAGGATGTTGGGAAGCATCGGTGCCAAAGGTTGTTGTAAACGTGTGAAACCTGACTGTTTGATCGGAGGTAAGATGTCGGTGACGAATTGTTGTGAATGCAAACAACTAATCTAGCTAGAGTGAATAGCCTTCAATGTAAAATGAGTATCATGCATTGTGTTTTCAAACAAGTTACAAGAGTCCTTCATGTAAAAAAAATATATAAATGTGTGCGGACGTATGTGTCTTGTGAGTTATTGTTAGTGAAAATGGAGGCTGGAGAGAGAGAGCAGAGAGATTTTGGAAGATTGACCAGAGTATAATTTCAAGGAATCGAGAAGGGTGCTGGATTGGATGTCATCTCTACCTCAATATTCATCAAGGTAACCTCAAACTCTCTAACTCATATTACTGATTCTGGTGGAATTTCATGCTTAAAAGGTTTTAGAACAAATGGTGTTAATCGATGGTGGGATTTTGATAGAAATGGGTTTATGGATGCTTAGTTAATGATATGAAAGTGATTTGGATGAAAACCTATTGATTTTGAAGGCTTGAAACCGTTTGGGTTTGGGGATTAAACTTAAAAGGGTTTTTCTAATCACACAGTGCGATTATCCAGAAAATCGCTAGTGTCCGAGTAAGTTTGAAATCCGGAAATGGGTATCCGGACGTGGTATCTGGAAATGAGGTATCTGGACATGGTATCTGGAAATGAGGTATCCGGACGTGGTATCCGGAAATGGGTATCCGGACGTGGTATCCGGAAATGAGGTATCTGGACGTGGTATCCGGAAATGGGTATCCAGACGTGGTATCCGGAAATGGGCTATCCGGACGTGGTATCTAGAAATGGAATCCGGATGGGTTATCCGGAAATTTGTTTTCGGGCTCTATTGGTTTTAACTTTCGTGAGTAGTCGAGCTATTTGTGACGCGAGTTAAAGGGGTCTTAAGAGAGAGTTGAGGGTAAATCTCAAGGGATGATCGGGTGACTTATCACTCTCTTATATTTTATCGTAGGTGTTCGGTTTGAAGAACACAAGCGTAAGTGAGAAGGAATTAAGCGAGGAATGCAGGTGACTCTTTCTAACTGAAAATGTGTTGGCTTATGTACTATTTAAAACGCGTGAGATGTTGTGAAACTGCATGTTTTATCTTTTATATGAAACTGCATTTTGATATGTTTGAGGAAGTTGAGATACTATGTATGCATACAATTGGAAGTGGGAATGTTATGGCTAAGTCGAGGGTATGTCCCGCCAGTGCTCATACCGGGAGGTATGTACCGTTTATGCCATGGAGGGTGTGTTCCAGTTAAGGCAGTGTGAGACTGACACGTTGTCACAGGTGTGCGTGACTTTAGTGTGCCATTTACATGTGTAGTTCTTGTGATTGAAAGTTTGAATGTTTTAAAGTTGAGAATTGTTTATAAATGCTTATAAACTGTTTAAAATGTTTTATGTGGTGCGGATGTTTGTTTTTAGAGGGAACTCACTAGACCTCATGGTCTAACCCTCGCATTTTCCAAAAACGAAACATTTTCAGGTAAGCACTTAGTAGAAGGTTCTAGTAAGGGCAAAGAGAAATCGCGAGCGTGAAGCTTTAGACTAGAAGGTTCTGAATGATTAGCTTATGATGAATCATCAGAGTTAGATTCCAACTCAGTGATAGTAACAGTAGAACGCTGAGTGGGCACCAACTCTAAAGAGAGTAAAGCAACATGTGTGCTTTTGGAATCTTTTACAAGATTCTTCTTAAGTTGACACGACTGCTCATGATTGAGCATAGTGCCAAATAAGGTAGAGAGCGTCATTGATTTCAGATTCTTTGAGAGCTTAAGACACATAGAATAACTGTCCCAGCTTTCAGAAAGACTTTCCAGAAACTTTGTCAGGATCTCAAAGTTAGAATATTCCTTACCAACAGTTTTTAAGTCAATGATTAAGCAGTTAAACTGTTGATGTATTTAAGAGAGGGTTTCATTCTTACTACAGATGAAAGTTTCGTACTGTCTTACCAGGTTGATCTTTCTCAAATCCTGGACTTCAGTAGTACCTTCATATTGAACACATATAGTGTCCCACAAGGCTTTAGAACTCTTCAGGTTCATGATGGAGTGGTAGACTTCATCAGGAAGAGACTTTGAGATGATGGATCTGGCCTTAGTATCGATGGCCACTTTCTTCTTGTCTTCATCAGTCCAGTGAGTGACTTCCCTGGGGATGATTCGTTCAGGGATGGCAGGTCTAGTAGCAGTGGCTGGAACGTATGGGTCTATCATGAAAGGGATATATGGTCCATTTTCGATATAGTGGGATCTACAACTTCCAAGAAGAGCATCATCCTATTTTTCCAATGATTGAAATTATCTTTGCTAAATCTAGGGGATTTTGCAAGAGAGCCATTATCGATATAGTTTGTATTTGTGGAGTTTTCCATAATGAAGAATAGCAAGGAAGAGAGAAATAGATAGTATAAGCAAGATCTTGTTTATCATATTAAACAAACTGCTCTGATACCACTTGTTGGTCCCAAAGGGGTTATACAAGTTTGTAGAGGGGGGGGGGGGTTGAATACAAACACATGATTTTTATCTTTCTAAATTGTTTATTGATATGTATCAAACAATTTATAGTTTGTTGCAGAACAAGATTAAGGAATAAACCTAATCTAAACAAACTATGAGAACACTAAGAGTTTCTTGCACTAGAACTAGAGGTTAAGAAAGTAAGAATACTAAGGAGAGTATTCTTTCACACAGTAAGTTTAGCGAGAGAGGAATGGCCGAGCTTCTTCAAAATGAAGTAGGGTTTCCTTTATATACTGCATGCATTTAATGCATGTCAGTATACCTTTACATGTGGCAGCCTCTGGTTGGTTGCATGGTTTGACTTCAGTAGACAACCTAGTGGCCACATGATGAACAGTGCAGAATCAGAGTTGGTGTACGATTCTGGATAAAAGGGATGTCCGTTTTGACAAAATTGTACGGAGGCGTGCAAGGGGGATAAGACAAAAGTTGCTTGTAGAGGAGGCTTCATGATCAGCGTTCGCTGAATGATTCTTTATCAGCGAATGATAAAGTTCAGCGTTCGCTGAAGTCTTCTAATTGAAACTTCACGTTGAATGGACAAGTCTTGGCTTCGCTGATATCCGCATCAGGTCACTAGTAGACTTGGTCGCTGGTTCTTTGGCTTGATCTTCGACTTCAGCGTAGAACATAGTTGACGTGAATCTTGTCTTCAGGGATCATAAGTAAACAACATATACTATCAGCGATCATCAGTGAGACTGAACAGGCTCCGGGCTCGCTGATGTACAGTGTTCGCTGAAGTGTAATTTAAAGAATATGAGTTTCCTATCAGCGGTTCTAAACAAATTAGTATATATATCTTTGATAGTGAAACTCTAATACATATTGTCTACTTACAATTTTCACTAAGTGTTTCTCAGGGTCATTATCAAATCACTGAGGGTTTGGATCAACAGTTTCCTATCAGCGATACTAAATAGACTTAGTATATTTTTCATAGCTGGCAAAACATTAATACATATTGTTTACTTACAATTTTCACTAAGTAAATCTATGAGTCGTTATCAAATCAATGAAGGGTTTGGATCAACAATACTCCCCCTCGAAACAGGCAAAGTTATAAATACGCCACCCAAAAACTGTTTTAAGTCATGAAACATATTGTTAAATCACCACACAAAACCCATTTTAAAGAAGGATAAAATTGTGGTGCCCCCCCTTGACAAATAACTCCCCCTTTAAATTGTGACCAACGTCAAACATACGCTTATCCACGTATGTTTGTTCCCCCTGAACTCATGAACAAAGGGTTAAAATCAGTTATCGAATAATGAACAAAAGAATGTTAGAAGACAAAATAAAGGACACTTACATAAAAAACAAAAAACATGACACAATCGTGTTGGTCCCAAAGGGGTTATACAAGTTTATAGAAGGGGGGGTTGAATACAAACACACGATTTTATCTTTCTAAATTGTTTATTGATATGTATCAAACAATTTACAGTTTGTTGCGGAACAAGATTAAGGAAAAAACCTAATCTAAACAAACTATGAGAATCACTAAGATTTCTTGCACTGGAAATAGAGATTAAGAAAATCTAGAATACCAAGGAGAGTATTCTATCACACAGCAGTTCAACGAAGAGAGGAATAGCCGAGCACTTCTCAAATGAAGTAGGGTTTCCTTTATATACTGCATGCATTTAATGCATGTCAGTATACCTTTACACGTAGCAGCCTCTGGTTGGTTGCATGTTTTGACTTCAATAGACAACCTAGTGGCCACATGATGAACAGTGTATGATCAGAGTTGGTTGTACGATTCTGGACAAAAGGGATGTTCATTTTGACCCAGTCGTACGGAGGCGTGCAAGGGGATAAGACAAAAGTTGATTATAGAGGAGGCTTCATGATCAGCGTTCGCTGAATGATTCTTTATCAGCGAATGATAAAGTCCAGCGTTCGCTGAAGTCTTCTACTTGAAACTTAATGTTGAGTGGACAAATTTTGGCTTCGCTGATATCCGCATCAGTTCATTAGTAGACTTAGTCGCTGGTTCTTTGGCTTGATCTTCGACTTCAGCGTAGAACATGGTTGACGTGAATCTTGTCTTCAGGGATCATAAGTAAACAACATAAGTTATCAGCGATCATCAGTGAGGCTGAACAGGCTCAGGGCTCACTGATGAACAGTGTTCGCTGAATAAGTAAATTAAAGCGTATGTTTTCATCAGCGATACTAAACAGACTTACTATATTTTCTTTGATGACAAAACATTAATACATATTGTCTACTTACAATTTTCACTAATTCTTTTGTTAGTGTTCAATTTATGTTGTATTCAAGTTGAGGGACTAATTGTGTATTTGTAGATCTAAGTATAAATAGCTTAGATCTCCTTACTTTTGAAGTAGACTTTCATATTACACATATCATTTCATTATCTCTTTTTGTGAGATTTCTCTCTACTTTGTAACAATCCTTTTGAAGATTAATGAGAGATGAATGGATTGAATCATAGATCTTGATCATATTACTTGTATCTTGGGATCACAAGTGGTATCAGAGCTAAGCAGATTCAGCAATTCGTGAAGATTTCTTGAAGAAAATTGGCCATTTTTGGAAAATTTCGGATTTCATCTAGTTTGGCGATTTTGGATGTGTTTTGGCTGAAGATTTTATCACAGAGTTGTTCGAATTGATACATTGGATCAATTCGTGCAAAGAAACAGGATCAGAATACGATTTTTGAAGGATTTCAGTAGATTTTTGAAGAATTTTTCGAAGTTTACTGTGGCTGTTCGAAAATGGCTATTCTGATGTGTTCTTGGTGATTCTTCCTGAACAAAAAGTGTTCAGATTGTGTGTGCGAACCGACCTACGAAGTTTCAAATCAATTGGACTTGATTTGAGCAAGTTAGGACACTTAGAAAATTTTTGTTTCTCGACATTCAAAACTGTCGTACGAAATAGTGTTAATAAACTCATAATTGTCGTACGATACTGACACTCATAACTGTCATACAGTTCTTGACCGACTTCACATTTTAGTCAGATAAGACTTGTCCGAGAGTTACTGTTCTTTGGATTTAGTTGCACAAGGCGTGTCCGACAGTTACTGTTCAAAAGCTCAAGTCGTACAGGTTTCATACGACAGTTGGTCCAAGTCGTACACAGTTTGTCCGATAGTTACTGTTTACACTTCTAGTCGTACACGATCTGTCCGACTACTAATGTTCACACTACTGATCGTACACCTCACATCCGACAGTTGTCCAATTACTTTTTGCCCGACAGTTGACAGTCTTAACATTTTGCTTGTCTGTTTAAAGATCAAACAAGTAATTTTTTTCAAGATGACGAGAAATGATATCAAGAACTCTTTAGGATCTGATTCTAGACCTCCAATTTTAATCGAAAGAGAATACGAAAAGTGGAAGGAAAGGTTTGAGGACTTCTTAGAGCGACAACAAAATGGGTTGAACCTATTAGAATCACTAAGGAATGGTCCGATGGAACTTGTATTTAAAGTTGTTCAAGCTCCAAATGCACAAAACGCGGCTCCTAAATTGGTTCATGTATTTGAGTATACTGTTGAACAAAAGGCTAGATATGATGCAGATAAAAAGGCAAGATCATACGTAATCATGGGGATTCCAAATGAAGTTTTTAACAAGATTGATAGCTACAAGGATACTGCGAATAAAATGTGGAAACAGTTAGAGAAAATGTTGCAAGGGTCTCAGATTGGCAATCAAATGAAAATCACTTTGTGCATAAACAGATATGAAGAGTTTAGAGCTAAGGAGGATGAGACACTTTATCAGACTTATGACAGATTCATAATTCTACTCAATGAACTTAGTAAGAACAAAATCAACAAGGATTTGATTGAGATAAATGTCAAATTTCTTAGCATCCTACAACCCGAGTGGAAGAGTGTTTCTAGGAAAATGAAACAAAATCCTAGACTATCTACCATGTCGTTACACGAGTTATATGAGACCATGCAACAAGATGAAGAGGAAATAGAAGAGATAAGAGAGGAAAAGAGTAAGAATGTGTGTCCCAATATGATCAATCAACCAAGAATTCACACAAGATCTAGAGAGAGGGTGTAGAGAGAGAAAGTAGATCTTGTATTATTAGCTCTCTGTATTTTACAAGATATGAAATAAGCTCTAAGTGTGTTATGGAATTGTTCTATAATTGTTACATGATTAGTCTAAACAAAGCTATTTATACCTAAGATCTATACAAGACATTAAGCTAAGTTTGACTTTCACAAACACATAATACATTGACTTTGACTTTGACTTTATCATTAAATCTTGAAGACATATTTTAGACTTAACAATCTCCCCCTTGAATTCAAGATTTAATCATTTTGAGAACAACAGTCTTTGGCTTGTCAAAGTCAACTTGTCACAAAATTTTCAGACGGGGATCTGGCGGAGATTTTCTTTCTTCGATTTGGGGAATTTGTTTCTTCACACAAGGCACTTTGGTACTGATAAACACAAATTTAAGAAAAAAAGATCACAAGATGATCAATCGATTTTTCTTAAACTCTTGAAGAATTCTCCCCTTTTTTTCTTTCTTTGATTTGAGAAATTCTTGCTTCAGTAATGATATTCACAATATAGCACAAGTTAAGAAAAAGAGATCACGGGATGATCAATCGATTTTTCTTAAACTCTTGAAGAAGAATTCTCCCCCTTTTTCTATCTTGAGACGGAATCTTCTTTAAACATTTCTCCCCCTGTCATGAAATTGAATCTTTGCCTTGAAAGCTCTTTGACATGAAATTGAATTAAATATTTCTCCCCCTTTTTCGATGAAAGTGAGCATCATGATCATCGAAAACCTTCTTCAATTTCAGTCGCGTCTTTGAGAATCATTAACAATCTCCTCCTTAATGAACAATCTTGCTCCCCCTCAAACTAAGAATTCTGGAGCAATTTGTTTTCTCCCCCTGAAAAAAATGCATATATTTCATTTAGGCACAGTAGTTGAAAATTTTATTCAAAGAAAATAAAATTCATTGAACTACATTTTATAACTGTTAGGTCCATGATCTTCATACAATCCAAGTATTGTGTAACAAGATGATGAAGAACTTTATTGAAAAGGAAATCTAACCTAGAGAGAACACAAAGTGATTAGAGATCTACATCTTGTATTAATGAATTCACTACTTACAAACTACAAGTAAAGACCTATTTATAGTCTTCATCACTTGCTACAACAATTAAGCATAAGCCCTTTAACACAGCTATTGCTTTACAAAACTTTCTATTATAAAGGACAACTTCAGTGTCCTAACAATAACTACTACCATTTGACCATTTGAAAACTTTACAAAAGAAATCCAACTTAATAAAATTTAACAGATTTTTCAATCAAATGCATGTGTTTGGATTCGAATACAAGACATCATTGCATGTTAAGTTAAAAATGTACAGTTTCAACCCCTTTATTAAATCTATTTGGTGTGCTAGCATGCGAAATATGATTTGCAACAATCAAATGTACTTCTGAAACCTATAAGAATACTTTGCTCTTACTCACACTATATGACTTAAATCAGAATTTCCACAAATTTATAAGTTTATCGCGACATTGTTATTTCCCCAAGATATAAGAGATGTGTGCTCATTGGCATCTTTTATTTTGTGCACATTGGCATCTTTTTATCAACAGGTTTATTAAGACTAAGATACACCGTAAACGTAACTTTCTATCTGGTTCTATAGCAGGATTTGGGTCAGCCAATCCCATACCAGTTGGCCTTAGGGGCTAGGTGTCGAGCACCCCTTGGAACTTACTCTCCCAAACCAGAAAGGCTACATCGATATATCATAATCCCATCTGTACCAGTAGGACATGGCTTTCTATCTGGTTCTATAGCAGGATTTCGGTCAGCCAATCCCAGACCAGTTGATCTTAGGGGCTAGGTATCGAGTACCCCTTGGGACTTAATCTCCCAAACCAGATAGGCCACAGGCACAAACATTCAAACCTAATGATTTTTTTTTATTGCATCTCAATCACTTGGTTATAAAACTTTGTGCTTCCCTCATATTTTCATTTCCATTCTTCATTCTGACAATTAGGCTTTTGTGAGCATCGTATTCTATATAAGTCTAGATTTACACAATTTTACGCATATATCAAAATTTCATTCATGTTTTGCTGACCTTTCGATTTATTTCAGAGGTGAAAGATGAAACAAATATAACTCAGATAATACAAAAATACTTGTAAAATCATCTTTTAGCACACATTTAATTCATTGAATGAAAATTGAAAATTCATCTCATTGAATTAAATTTGTAAAGATTCAAGTTTTCAAAGCAGTAGAAACAAAATATAATACAATGTTACCTTTTACCACTTGTTCCTTGAAACATAAAGATGTGACAGTTAAGGATATCACCTGAGAAGTATGAGTTCTAAACTGAGTTATTTTGAAGTCTTATTCTTTGAAGTACGGGTCCTGAACTGAATTGTTCAGAAGCCATTAACTGTGAAATCCGGGTTCTAAACTGATGTGTTTAGAAACCAATTCTCTTTAATCCCCCTTAATGGCACAAGTAATCTTCTTCCGAGAGTTCAACGGTTTGCTTCTAAATCTGCAAAAACAGATTAAGTAGATTTTGGTACCCAACGAGTCTTGGGTCCTGACTTGTTAAGCGGAGCTCTATAAGAAGGAAAATGATAAGTACCGTACCAATATTGAGCATCATTATTTTTAATAAAATCATTAGTTCCACAATAAGAACAGCAAAAATTCTTTTGTGCTAACCTGATTAAATGATTTGCGGAATATAATGAACCAGCTTTAGCAAAAGATTTACCTTTCAGGTTAGTGTTCTTGTTGGGAACAGATGATTTTGGTACATCTTTTTCAGGAAACGTGCCTTTAACTCTCCATTGCATGTTGACTTTCTTATATGTAGGAAGATCAGCAGATTGAAATTTGGAAGAATTATCCACTGAATGATCATAAAATAGATTAGAAGGACGAATCGGACATTCTGAATAGTTTTTGGATTTGTTAAGTGACTTGACTTTGTAAGATAAGTCATTTCGTTCCTTGGTCACCAAATCAAGCTTCTTCAGAATATCAGACTTAACCCTCTTCTCAATTATGATATCAGTCGATAACACAGCCAAATTCTTTGTCAGCTTTCGGATTTCCTGCTGAAATATCTTCCTCTCGATAGAAAATTTGTCTTTAACGCTCCTAGCCTGAAAGTCACATTTCTTTCTCTTTTCCAGCTCTTGTCTTTCTTCATCTAATTCTTTTTGAAGCTCAGAAATTTGCTTTGACAATTTCTCATTGTTCGCTTCAAAGTCTTTGCTCTTATTTTCATTCTCAACCCTTTCCTTCTCTATTTTTTCTTTTTCAAGAAATAAAACTTTCTCAAAATCTGAATTTTGTTTGGAAAGTTTTCTGCATCTGAGTTCAAGAGCTTTCTTTTCTTCATTTTCTTTCTTCTCCGTCTTTGAAGCTTGTTCAAGTTCAGAAACTTTCTGAGAAAGAGAAAGAATTTGTTTTTCATAGCAATTTTTGTCATTTAACCGATTAACTCTTTCTTTTCTGAAATCCTCTCTTTCCTCTTTTAGTAACTTTTCTGTATCAGACAATCTCTTTGTAAATCCTATAGCCTTTTTCTTGAGTTCTTCATTTTCAGCTTCTGATAGTTTCTGTTTCGTATCCTCTTTTTCAGCTTTCTTTTCTTCTTCCTTTCTCTTAAAAACAACTTCAGATCCAAGCATTTGCTTTGATAACTCGTTCCACATCTGCATTGGGTTGTTTTTGAAACATTCAACGCGTTTGTAAATGTGTTGCGGAAGAGCAAGTATAAAAATGGACTTTGCTTCTCTATCCGCTTGAGATCTCAAATTCTCTTCAGCCGTATACTCATCGGTAGATTTAAGAACCCTTGAAGCAGGAATAGTAACAGTTGCCGGAATCTCTTTATAAGGTTTGACAAATGGACCCTCAGTAAGAGATAGCATGATATTCTCTCCGTTAGGTTGCCTCTCTATGAAGTTGATGAGTTGATATTGCCATTGAAGAAAATCGGAATCTTTAATAAGAACCGGAGGCCTTGTGTTATACCCCAATGACATCATAATATCGTTCATATACTGATTTTCTTGAAAAGCCATGGTCAAAGCAAAATGTAGAAACTGAAAAATCCCGAAAAAAATCTAAGACAGAAACTCTCCAGAGGCAGTGGTGCAAAGCTCAAAATGCGCCAAAGAGGGTGGCGCAAAGTTCACTTAGAAAAAATCGAAACTCTGAAACTTCTCTGTAGGAAGCGAAAAGTACCAAATGCGCTATAGGCATTAGCGCAAAGTGTCAAAATTCGCTTCAGTTGGTGGCGCAAAGTGTGGCGAGATTCTCACTTGACAGATTCAAATGAGACTAGAACTGTGGATGGCGCAATGTGAAATGAACTGGCGCAATACTCAGATCTGGCGCAATACTCACTGATTCGATCAAAAACACACTGAAACTCAAAATCACTAAATCTAACTGATACAGAAATGTTCGAAATCGAAATCCTAGCACAAGATCTTCAAGAAATTTCGTCTGAAGACCTCTGAATACACGTCTGAACAGATCGAGCAGAAGAAAAAATCGCACACAGTCCAGAAAACCACAAAACCTTCAAATTGATGATCCAAAACTCTGAATTGGCTCATGATTCGTGAAACAAAGATGATCTACTAACAAAACCGAATCCACAGAACCAAAACGCGAACAAATTCGATCAAAAATCACCAAAATTTGATAGAAATCTAAGAAAACGAGATTTTCTTGAAAAAATCAAGAAAATCGATCAAATTCTCTTCAGAAATCACCAAATTCGTATGATTGATCAGTAGAAATCCTTCTCTAAATCTTGTTCCTGCTCTGATACCAATTGTGTGTCCCAATATGATCAATCAACCAAGAATTCACACAAGATCTAGAGAGAGTGTAGAGAGAGAAAGTAGATCTTGTATTATTAGCTCTCTTATTTTACAAGATATGAATTAAGCTCTAAGTGTGTTATGGAATTGTTATGGAATTGTTCTAGAATTGTTACATGATTATTCTAAACAAAGCTATTTATACCTAAGATCTATACAAGACATTAAGCTAAGTTTGACTTTCACAAACACATAATACATTGACTTTGACTTTGACTTTGACTTTGACTTTATCATTAAATCTTGAAGACATATTTTAGACTTAACAAAGAAGAAGAAGAAAGAGATTTCTCAAGAACCAATTACACTTAAAGCCGAGATGCAAACAAGCAGTTTTATGTCTGATGATTCGGGAATGTTTGACACGGGTTACAAGGGTAATATTTCTGATGATGGTGCTGAACTAGAGCAAGCGATAATTTTACTGACTAGGCATTTTCAAAGGAAATTTTACAAAACCCCTTCTTAAAACAACCTAAGATACACTTCTGGTTCAAGAAAGATTGAGAATAACAGTTATGACAGGAAACCTTTTGGAGAACAAAGGTTCGAGAATGTGGATAAGAGATCAGAAAAAGCCGAGGGAAAGAAGGTGTTTGAGAATACTGAGAAAAGGTTTGAAGAAAAGAAGGTGGTTGAAGCTCAAAAGTGTTATAACTGTGGAACTCCTGGTCACTACGCTAGGGATTGTCGGAAGAAAGTGGTCAAGAATTCTGATTATTACAAACAGAAGATGCTATTGGCGAAACAGAAGGAAGATGGAATAGCACCTTTGGTGGAAGAAGAATATTGGCTTGACCATTCAGATGATGAGGGAGAAAAGGAAGAACATGCCAACATGTGTCAAGCAGAATTTAATTCTGATGATGAGGACAATTCTGACACTACGACACAGGTAAATTATTTTCCCTTACCTAAACCGGTAGATCACGAAGTTATTAATTTGCGTAATGAACGGAATGATACACGGAATAATTGAAAGGTCAAACTGACCAAACCATTCATTTGAACAAGCCAAGACTTGTAAGTCCAGTCAATAAGTTTTGGGGACTTGGTTACGAAAACCCCAAACATTTGGCCAAAGCTATCTTTACATTACCTACATTGTATAATTTCAAATGTTTAAGATATGCACGATATTGGCCCGAATTTGAAATTCCTTGGACTTGTGAAAAGGAAACCTTAGAAGAGGAAACGAGAAAAAGATCTTTAACAACTCATATACAACTTCCATTTTGTTATACTCGTGAGACGGAGAAGACTCTCAACAATCTAAATGGACCACTTCCAAATAACTATTTTGATATATGTGCTACAAAGCCAACCACCAAACAAGTCTTTGAAACTAAGAAATATGTTCCAACATTGGTTCTAGAAGGGAGAATTGTTGAACTTGAAATCTCCATTTTAGAACAAAGGATCAAATTGGAATATGAAAATGATCTCCTCTCAGCTGTTTATTCAAATAGCTTTAAGGGAATATCATCCAGTTTCAAAGACGAGGTGGAAAAGGAGACTGTTAAAATTGAAAAATCCTTGATCAAAAAGTTTTCTGATTCATCAAAGAGCACCTTTGATGCTAAACAAAAGGTTGATCAAAAATGTCTCCAACTTTCTAAGAAAGTGGTGGATCTTGAGAATATTCTTCTCTCTGAGCATACTCAATTGGAAAATGAGAAAGTCAACTTTATAAATCAAATCAAATTATTTGAAGAAAAGTTGACTGATTTGTTAAAGACAAAAACTGATTTAGAGATTGTCCTAGAAAATGAAAGAAAGGAATTTGCACTGAAAAACTGGTTTAATCTTGAGGAAAGCAACTTTCTTAAAGAACAAAATTGTGAACTTTCTCGAAAAGTGATGACATTGGAAAAATCTTTGAAAGAAGGAAACATTAATACAATGTCTGGTTTTGAAGATACTTTTAATCTTGAAAGAGCACAGTTTGAATTTTAGAAAGTCAGTTTCGAAAAGGAAAAACAATCTTATGAAATGAAAATAATTGAGCTTTCTCAAGATGTGGACGAGTTAGAAAAGGAATTGGCAAAAGAACGAAGGGAATATGCTTTTAAAACATGGAATACATCTGATTCTAAAATAGATTTTGAAGTTCACAATGCCGATTCTGATTCTGATAGTGATTTTGTGCCTAATGATAATTTTTTCGACACCAAGTCGAAGCCAAAGGAAAATGACAAAGGAAAAGCTTGTTCATTTGATTTCTCAAAGAAGCTTCAGGACCATATAAATTTTATCATAACTGAAGAAAACCTTCAAGTATTTTTTATAAAGGTGAGTGTTCAAACACAAAGAAACCACCTTTAGAGAAAAGAAAGAAGAGTAAAAAGTCAAAGATAACTCAAGTTCAAAGTTCTAAAGGTTCTAATTCTAAATCTTCTGTTATTTCAGATAATCTTGTGAATCGAAAGGAGAAAGCGCAAGAATGGCGGGTAAAGCAAACAAAGTCTAATTCAATCAAACAAACAGAATGATAAAAACAGTAGTTTTACAAAGAATAAAAAATTTGGTGCGAGTAACAAACAATCTTTTGTACAATCCTACAAAAGTTACTCTAAAGACCAGTTGTTGAGTTTTAAAAATGGTGAATGTTTTTGTTCTGTTTGTGGTTTTGAAAGTATGTTTGCTATGCCTGGTTCTTGTTGTTGGGATAATTCTTATTTTATTCCAAATGTTTCGAAAAAGTCAAATTTGCGGAAAAAGAAGAAGTCACCGAATTCAAAAACAATGACTTCGCAAACTAGCCAAAAAGGACCCAATTTTAAGTGGGTACCTAAAAATGTTTAAATCTGATTGATGCAGAAAAATAAGTTATGGTACTTAGATTCGGGATGTTCGAAGCATATGACAGGCCAAAGACACATGTTAACTAATTTTTTGGAAAAAGATCTTGGTCGAGTGAGATTTGGAAACAATCAGGTTGCTCCTATCAAAGGTTTTGGAGACATTGTTCAAGATAATCTCACAATAAAGAAAGTCAACTATGTTGAAGGATTGGAGCACAACCTATTCAGTATAGGACAATTTTGTGATAAAGATTTGGAGGTGAACTTTAAAAAGACAAGATGTTGTGTCAAAACTGAGGAGGGAACAGAACTTCTTGTTGGCACTCGAAAGTCGAATCTTTATACAATCAACTTGTCTAACGTTAAGCCGACCAATGAAGTGTGTCTCCTATCGAAGGCTTCAGAACAACAAAGTTGGTTATGGCACCGACGGTTATCGGATCTGAATTTCCGATATATTCAGAAGCTTGTTTTAGGGGATTCAGTTCGGGGGCTTCCAACTTTGAAATTCAATGACGAAAATTTATGTGATGCGTGTGAGAAAGGAAAGATGAAGAGGGTTCCTCACAAACCTAAACCAGAACCTACAACGAAGAGCATACTTGAACTTTTACATGTGGATTTGTGCGGTCCAATGAAAACTGAAAGCATAAGTGGGAGGAAGTATGTCTTGGTAATAGTTGATGATTTTTCAAGATACACATGGGTTAAGTTTCTTCGTTCGAAAGATGAAACTTCAGAACTTCTGATTAGTGTTATCAAGTCAGCTCAGAACAACATGCAGATTTCAGTTAAAATTGTACGTTCGGATAATGGTACAGAATTCAAGAACAAAATCCTAGGCGAATTCTATGAATCAAATGGGATTATGCAACAGTTTTCTGCCGCCAGAACTCCTGAACAAAACGGTGTACGACGTAACAGAACGTTAGTCGAATCTGCGAGAACTAAGTTGGCGTATTCAAATCTACCTCTCTTCTTATGGGCCGAGGTCGTGGCAACCGCATGTTATACTCAAAACCGTTCAGTCGTACACCGCCGGTTTGGTAAAACACCGTATGAAATTATGAATAACCGGAAGCCTAACATAAAACATTTTTGTGTTTTTGGATGTAGGTGTTATGTCTTGAACGATAAAGAACAACAGAACAAGTTCAGTCCAAAGGCGATTAATGGTATCTTCGTTGGATATTCTTTCTCAGTGGCTTCATATCGGATATATCTGAAGCAATCCAGATCAATCATGGAAAGTCTCAATGTCAAATTCGATGAACATCACGAATTGGCTTCTGTTCAAAACAGTTCAGAACCCGTCATAACCGGAATTTTAGCTTATGGACATCTCAGTTCAGAACCTGCTTCAATATCTACTCAGGATCAACCTACAACCTCAAAATCTCATTTAACTGATCTTGATTTGCTATTTGATGAGTTTTATGATGAATTTTATGGTACTTACAATAAATCTGTTGATTCTAACAGGATGGTACAAGCACCTACAATAATTTCCGCTGCGACAAATACTCAAAGTGGTGCTCCTAGTTCAACACCGGTTGATGTTTCCATTCTTGTTCAAGATATTCAAGTACCAGAAGTTGTTCATACACAACAAGAGACTACAATTAATGTAGAAGGATCTACACATCATGCTAGTTCTTCGGTTACTGAACCAACAATTCCTCAGCAACAACCGGAATCTTCTGATATTCCTTCAGAAATTCCAAGTGATGAACCACATGTTCCTCTAACCGAAGAAGGCACAAATGCTACTCTTGATAACGTTCAAGAATCCTATGCTCCTCACCCTCATACAACAAAGTGGACGAAGGATCATCCTATTCATCAAGTAATAGGTGATCCAAACTCGCCAGTTCAAACTCGCTCGTCGGCTTTGGTTGCTACAGTAAATGAGTGTTTGTTTTCAATGTTTTTAAACAATATTGAACCACTCATTGTTAAGGAAGCGTTAAATAATCCGGATTGGATTTTAGCTATGCAAGAATAACTAAATCAATTCGAAGCGTTGAAAGCCTGGAGGCTTGTTCCTCGTCCTGCTGATAAAAGTATCATTGGAACAAAGTGGGTGTTCAAAAACAAGAAAGATAAAGATGGCATCATAGTTCATAACAAAGCGAGACTTGTAGCGAAAGGTTACCGACAACAAGAGGAGATAGATTATGACGAGACATACGCTCCAGTCGCACGTATTTAAGAAATCAGATTATTTCTGGCGTACGCGGCTTACAAAAACTTCACAGTCTATCAAATGGACGTGAAGACAGCATTTCTTAATGGTATTCTCAAAGTGGAGGTATACGTCTCTCAACCTGAAGGTTTTGTTGACAAGTGTTGGAACCCAGATACACTTAATCAAGATTAACAGTCTATTAATTGAATTTAGAGTTTAATGCGGAAGCGTATTTAAACTAACAGATATGTTTGATAGATGTTAGAACGCACATATATAAAGAAAACAGTAAGGAATAAAAAGGATTTCTTGAACAGTTACTGTTATTCAATATATAATAAGAACACGAAGAACAGATTAACTGTTGGTGTGTGTGAGAATATAACACTCAGATATTTGACAATAAAGTTTGAGAGTATTAGTGATTCCTTGTGTATTCGTTCTTAGGAAGATCTCAACATGAGACTTCCTTTTATACTACTCTTAGAAGACTATGAAGTAGGTCACTGTTCCTTTTACGGCATGAATAGTGAACTGGATGGTGTGAACAGTTGTTTGAGCCATGCACATTTAATGGAGCATATGTACTATTGGTAAATGCATTAAATGGCGCAGACGTCTATTTTGTACCATGCCCTATTGAGTCCACTCAGAGCTTGACACGTGTTTTGACAGTACTTTTCCATGAAAGTTGATGAACGTATCCAGTAATATCTTCCAAGTCTTCATAGCAGACCACAGAGGCTCTGTAAGGCATTACAGAGGTTCTATGGTCTGACCTTCTGTGGAGCAGTCCACTTGTTTCCGAGTTGATCTTCTTCTTGCACACTACAGAGGTTCTGTGATTACCTCTGTAGCTTCTGTGGCTTTCTGGACTTGATCTTCTGGAAGAAGTGGCAGAGCCTCTGTGAGAGGCTTTTCTATACTTAGCCTATTTTTCACTACTTCTAAGTATTTCTATGATTAGGAAGATTGAAGCTAACAATCTCCCCCTAAGTAGTGAAAAATAAAAATTTGACTTTGAGTTTAGTTAGGCTAAGTTGGATAAGACAGAGGTTAAACAATACCTCGAAATTTCTTTCATTTAGAAATATGCCAGAGACATTTTACATTTGAGTACAATGAAAGATAAACTTTTAACTTTGTTTGCAGAGATTGGAGGTCTGAGAATCAGATTTTGGCATCTTTGAAATCATTGTAGCTTCTGTTGTCTCTTCCAACTTTTCTGATCTCTTTGTAGAATCTGATGCAGAGTTCTCTTAGGCGAATTGTTGCGTCAATCTCTCTTATGATAGTATCTGCAGCATCTTTTTCCATTTTCTTTGAACCTCTGTATTTCACAAGGCTTGCTCTGAACTTGTTCAGAGTATTTGTTGCGTACTTCTGACAGTCCATGCATACAAATAGTTTAGTTTCGCCTTGAGGGTTTTGAAATACTAACCCAAACCGTGGTTCTGTGATGATTGAGTTTTGTATGGCGTCTGGTGGGCAGCGATCCTCTGGTGGTCGTAGATCCAGATGTTTGAGACCGAGATCCTTTCCCAGCTGGAAATCTATCATGCTGTAGACCAGAAGCTTTTCCCTCATCGCTTTTCTCAATACTTGATAGGCTCTGGTGTTTGCCTCTGTGTTGTAGTTGTCCTTTGTTCATTGCAGAAGGTCAGGTAGATCGTATGGATTGATGTTTCTTAAGTCAGCATCAGCGAAGGTAGATTCTGAATTGTTCTCTCTTCTGACTTTGTAAAGATTGTACCTGACCCTTGGATAGGTTCTTGTGAAGGAGAATCGGCAGAAGATCACCTTTTTGATCTTGTGAATTGAGAAAACATCTGCTTTGGTTCTTGGCTTTGTTCTCGTGAAGATGTTCTCAAATTCTTCTCTGATCCTTGGATCTGTCACATGATCTGTTGGATAGTTTGTCTGAAAGGATTGTTTGTAGAGGTATTTGTATACCACTTCTTCCATTTCTTCATGTGTTGGACCAGGTCGTGGAATTTGTCTTCTGAGACTCTCCATCTGTTGAACAACTTCTGCAGCTCTACCAGTTAAAGGAATTTCTGACAGAGGCTTCAATCCATGTGCCCAGTCAACTTCTTCGGGTTTTGGGGTTTGAAAGGCGTCAAACGCACTCTTCATCAGTTTCTCTGTTGGCTTTGACAATGTTTTCTTCTTCTTAGGCTCTTCTGTCAGTATCCCTTTGCCTTTATCTTTTGTTGTCGTGGCAGAACCTGTTGCTTCTGTGGGATTTGAGGTTTGCACTTCTGTAGGTTTGATGGAGGTTGCCTCTGTGGATTTTGACGATTGTGACTTAGAGGACTTTTGTGGCGATGGTTCTGTTGGCTTGACTTGCTCTGTAACCTCTGTTGGAGGTTGTTTGGTGACTTCTTCTGTGAGCTCAGTTTCTGTTGATGAAGTGTTGTCATTGAATCTTCTTGCCATTCTGAAAGCTAAAGTGAACCTGTGCCTTTCTTCTTCTCTCTTCACCATACGATCACTCATTGTTGTGTGCATCCTTTTCAGAATGTCAGAAGCAGAGGTCGTTGCTCTTTTTGGTTTGGTGGCAATCGACTTTCTTCTGGGTATGGTTTGGGGTGTTTCCACAGAGGTGGGTGTTTTCTCTGTGGTTGGTTCATCTGTTTCTTCCAAAATGATTACCTCAGGGGCGGTTGTTGCCTCTGTGGCTTGCTGTTCTGCTTCTGGAGTTTTGGTTTCGTCAGGAGATGATTCCACAGAGATGGGTGTTGTCTCTGTGGTCTTTTGGGTTTGTTGTTGTCGGGTCTGTTCTGGAGGTGCTTGACTCAGAGGTTCTGCGGCTATTGGTGAACCTGTAAGTCCTCTGCTTGCAGTTTTCTCTGTAGTTTTCTCCCCCTCAGGATGATCTGATGGAACAGGATGGTCATCATCATCAGAGTCATCCTGACCCTTGTCTGATGTACCCTCTGCTCTGCAGGAAGCATCGGGTTTCTTTGGCATTGTGGCTCCAGCAGCGATCAGTTTCGCGCAGACATCATCACAGAGGCCAAGAAGAGTTGCTAGCTCTGCCTCTGTTTTGAATCTCATCCTTCCTACACTTTCTCTGAAATCTTTGACGAAGTTAGCATTGGCAGTGGTGAAGGAAAGGATGACTTCTGTCACTTGATTAATCACGTTCTGCCCAAGCTCTGTCAGCTGTGCTCTTGTCATGTAGTCTTTGGGTTGCATCAGCATGGTATTTCGTATGGCTTCTTCTTGAACTTTTTGTAGGGCCTTCTGTAGATCTGCAGGAGTGATGCCCGTTGACACTGAAGTCTGTTTGTTCAATTGATCAAGGAATTTGTTGATTGAGTTCTCAATCGAAGGAGTAGTTGTTGCGGCAGAAGTGGCTGTTTCTTTGGCAGTGGTTGTTGCAGAAGACTTCATCTCTGAGATGGCGGTTTTCACCTCTGTGGACAGATCATCCATTTTGGTGTTCAGATTCAAGAGAGCTGTAGATGTTGTCTCTGCCAAGGATTTGAAAGAGCTTTGCAACTCTTTCATTGTTTGGTTCACAGAGGTGACAAGGGTTTGGAACTCATCCCTTGATACTTGTGTTCCTTGTGTAACCTCTGGAGGAACACATTCGTCTCCAGAGTGAGTCCCTGTTCCTGGGACACCTTCGTTCACCCTTGTTTGTACGATGGGGGTGGAAGGATTTCCTTCTGATCCTCGAGAGGAAACCTGAGTTTCGTTCTCTACAGAAGTTCTGTGAAGAACAGAGTCCAAATCCACTCCAGAGGTGGGTATTGGAATGTCCTTCTGTTGACTAGGAGACTTGTCTAGAGTCTCTTCGTCTCTGTGCTTACTACTTCTCTCTGAAAGAAGGTTTGGCCTTAATGTGTGCGTGACAGAGGAAACGAATTCCTCTGTAGGGTGTTCTTGTGTGATCTGGGGCGATTGATCACGAACATTAGGTGAGTCTCTTTGAGGAGACTCCCTAGGAATGGATTCCCCGGTTTCTGTGGGCACAGAGGTTGAAAGAGTAACCTCTGGCTGGATGGGTTGGGTTAGGATCGAGCTGTGCTGCTCTTTTTCAATAACTCCTTCTGCAGCTAGACCTGCGGAGTTAGAAATGTGGGTTGCACTGGGAGTTGGGTTTGGTTGTGTGCCTTCTTCAACTTCGGCATCTTTTCTTGTTTCTTCTTCTGGTTCTGTGGAAGTTCCTTGCTCTGTGCGCAAGGAGTCATACATGTGATGAGATCCGTATAATCTCATGACATGAGGATGATATAGACCTTTTCGTATCCAGATAGCCTCTTCTTCATCTGAATCTACCTCTGAGATTTCTATCCCTGTTTCTGTGGTTTCTTCTACAACCGTTGCCTCTGTAACTTCAGTTGTATTCCACTCAGCTTTGGTTTGTTCTGTTTCTTCTGAAGCTTGGTTTGGACTTCTTCTGTGGACGTCCAATCCTTGAATGAAAGGGTTTTGTAAAATCACAGGGGTTTCGGCTGGTTGATTTCTGGGTGTTGTGTCATCTTCTTGTAGATGTGTGTCAATGCCAGAAATGAAGAAATCTTGTTCTTCTGGAGAGTGGTGGTCGAGAGGTTGTGCCGTCCACCCTGCTGTATTAAGGGTGTTTGCAATTTCGGGGTTCTGTAGGAAATCATTCAGGTCTCCCTGGTGAGCAAATCTATCTGGAGATTGATAGGGTGATTGATATCCTTCTTCTGTCATTCCTATTTCTGCATCTGAAAGTGCAGGATACACTCTTACAATCAAATATGAACAATTAAGATCGTATTAATAGCAACTGGTCATATGATCTATTAACAATCTGTGAATTACAAGATATTACAATGAATTTCTCTCTCAATAGATCTAACAATTTATGCGTAAAGAGTTATCCAAAAGGTTAGCCAAAGATTCTCTCCAAAAATTCTATTAGCTACAGTTGCTAACTCCTATATATACTGTAGAGAATAGCTAAAGCTACAGTACATATAAGAAACAGACTAATAGAACAATTACACGTGTCCTAATTAGTAACTGAATATAACAGATAATATCCCAAGATATGAATTCTGAACATACTTCTGAATAAGCGCTTCAGAACATTTGTCTTCATAGTCAGAAGTTCTGAGTCTCCTACTCAGAACTCTGAACCTTCTAGTCAGAATCCAACACTTAGAATCTTTTTGAGATTTCTCACTCAGAACTTCTGAGTCTTCTACTCAGAACTTCTGAGTCTTCTGAGTCTTCTTTAGTCTTCTTACTCAGAACTCAACACTTGTGTTTTTGACAAAACTCTAGACCTAACAATCTCCCCCTTTTTGTCAAACACACTTGTACTATTCATCATCAAATTCTTAGAGCATGAACAATCTTCAGAAGGAGCTCTTCTGAATGCTTTGACAACTTTTGCTCAGAATTCTGAATAATCTGAGTTAACAAATTCTGGTCAGTCTTTAATCAGCAGCAGCAACGATTTCCAAATTGATTTATGTTATATATTTGCTTTTTCTTTGCTCCCCCTTGAAATGACAATTCTCATCTTCATTTCAGCTTTCATAAGATTTCTTTATAAGAAACAACCGATCAGTTTCCTTTTCCTCTTCTTCTTCTTAAAATAACATTTCTCTCTTTTGTTATTTCTGTACAAAAACCATATCAATCTTCAAAATCTTTAGTTTTTCTCCCCCTAAAGTTTTGGAAAGCAAAATCATCTTCAAAATCTTTAGCTTTTCTCCCCCTTGATTTTCAAAACTTTAGCGATGCTTTTTCTTTGAATGAAGTCTATGCTTTTTCTCCTCCTTAATGAATAACCTTGCTCCCCCTCAAAATAAGAATTCTGGAGCAGTTTGTTTTCTCCCCCTGAAAGTATGCATATATTTCATTAAAATTATTCATTTCAAATGTAGTGCTTTAATGAAAACATTTATACAAGGAGAATAAGATTTACTGAACTACACTTAATAACTACTAACATTTGATCATTTGAAAACTTTACAAAAGAAATCCAACTTAATGAAATTTATCAGATTTTCAATCAAATGAAATCAAATGCATGTGTTTGGATTCAAATACAAGTCATCATTGCATATCGAGTTAAAAATGTTCAGTTTCAATCTCTTTATTAAATCTATTTGGTGTGCTTAGCATGCGAAATATGATTAGCTTCAAGAATATGCAATTCTAAAACATATAAGAATACTTTGCTCTACTTACACTATTTGTCCAAAAACAGGATTTTCACAAATTTACAGGTTTATTGTGACTTTGAATTTTCCCAAAGTTTCAAGAGATATGTGCTCATTTGCATCTTTTAATTTTGTGCTCATTGACATCTTTTAATTTTGTGCTCATTGACATCTTTTAATTTTGTGCACATTGGCATCTTTTAATCAAAAAGTTTAGTAAGAATAAGATACATCGTTAAACATGACTTTCTATCTGGTTCTATAGCAGGATTTGGGTCAGCATATCCCAGACCAGTTGGTCTTAGGTGCTAGGTGACAAGCACCCCTTGGAACTTAATTTCCCAAACCATAAAGGCCACATCGATATATCTTAAACCCATTTGTACCAGTAGAACATGGCTTTCTATCTGGTTCTATTGCAGGATTTGGGTCAGCCGATCCCAGACAAGTTGATCTTAGGGACTAGGTGTCGAGCACCCCTTAGGACTTACTCTCCCAAACCAGAAAGGCCACAGGTACAAACTTTCAAACTAAATGATTTTGTATATATATATATTTCATCTCAATCACTTGGTACTAAAACGTAGTACTTCCCCCATATTTTTGTTTCCATCCAACATTCTGACATTTAGGCTTTTTGAACATTATATTCTATATAAGTATAGATTTCATAACATTGAGCATTCGGCATAATTTCATTCATGTTTTGCTTACCTTTCGATTTAATTCAGAAGTGAAAGTTGAAACAAATATAGCTCAGATAATACAAAATACTTGTAAAATCACTTTTTGACACACATTTATTCATTGAATGAAAATTAAAAAAAATCATATCATTGAATTAAATTGTTAAGATTCAAACATTCAAAGCAATAGAAATAAAACATAATACAATGTTACCTTTCACCACTTGTTCCTTGAAACAGAAAAATATGACAGTTAAGGATATCACCTGAGAAGTATGAGTTCTAAACTGATTTGTTTAGAAGTCTTAGTCTCTGAAGTACGGGTCCTGAACTGAATTATTCAGAAGCCATAGTCATTTAAGTACGGGTTTTGAACTGATATGTTCAAAAACCTAAAACGTTGAAGCACGGGTTTTGAACTTCATCTTGAAACAATCAGATCAAATTTTGAGACAATATTCCCTCTCAAATCAAGATAATCCTGCAAAATCAAGAGATTTTGGTAATCATCTTCGATGATTCCTCATTAGATATCAAAAATCCAAATTCTGAGTAGTTGAGTCAGAATTCTGAGTAGAAAAGTCAGAATTCTGAGTAACTTGTTCAAAATTCTAAGTATCAGAGTCAGAATTCTGATTAGTTGAGTCAGAATTCTGAGTAGTAGGATCAGAACTTCTGAGTAAGATAGTCAGAATTCTGATAAAACTATCCAGAGAAAGTTCCTTAGAAAAATGTTTGGATTTTGTGATTTTTGAACATTCTGAACTTCAAATCACCATAACTTGCTCAAAAAATCAGAATTTTTCAACCAAAATTTGCAGGGTTGCTCAAAATGTGATTCTGAACACATTCTCTGGAAATGTTTTCTACTAAAAACACCCACAACTATGAGTTCGATAACCCCATAGTAAACAGAACTTTTAAAAAAAAATCTTCAAAATCAACAAATTGATCTGTATGAATCAGAAATCCATAATCAAGATGAGACAAATTGTAAGTCCATAATCACATTCAGACCGAGTTTTGGACTGAATTATCCAAAAGTCAAAATTCTTAATTAAGCACAACATCTGTTTTCAGTCATGTGTCAGTATGATCATTCAGCTTTACACATGAATAACCTGCAAAACAGATTAAGTTGACTTTGGTACCCATATGAACTTGGGTCCAGGTCTGTTAGGTGCAGTGGCATATGCAGATATTCTATAAGAACCATACCAGTGCTGAATAAAATTTTCTTGGTCGAATTTGTTTGTTGATTGGCTCTGATACCAATTGAAAGTGCAGGATACACTCTTACAATCAAATATGAACAATTAAGATCGTATTAATAGCAACTGGTCATATGATCTATTAACAATCTGTGAATTACAAGATATTACAATGAATTTCTCTCTCAATAGATCTAACAATTTATGCGTAAAGAGTTATCCAAAAGGTTAGCCAAAGATTCTCTCCAAAAATTCTATTAGCTACAGTTGCTAACTCCTATATATACTGTAGAGAATAGCTAAAGCTACAGTACATATAAGAAACAGACTAATAGAACAATTACACGTGTCCTAATTAGTAACTGAATATAACAGATAATATCCCAAGATATGAATTCTGAACATACTTCTGAATAAGCGCTTCAGAACATTTGTCTTCATAGTCAGAAGTTCTGAGTCTCCTACTCAGAACTCTGAACCTTCTAGTCAGAATCCAACACTTAGAATCTTTTTGAGATTTCTCACTCAGAACTTCTGAGTCTTCTACTTAGAACTTCTGAGTCTTCTGAGTCTTCTTTAGTCTTCTTACTCAGAACTCAACACTTGTGTTTTTGACAAAACTCTAGACCTAACAGCATCTTCTTCTTCTGCAGTTTCACCCTCTATGATTGCCTCTTCTGCAATGGTAACCAATTTTTTAAGTGATTTACCATGCTTCTTTTTGGTTTTCCTCCTTTTTGGTTTTGGTGCCCCTTCCTCTGTTGATTTGGATCTTTTCTTTTTCTGTTTTGTGAAAAGGGGAGGAGCAGAGGAGCCAATCTCTGTGGCATGGGGAGGTGAAGGTCTATCTTCTGCAGTGCTAGTTGATGTGCCTTCTGCAGTTTTTCTCTTCTTAGCTTTTGGAGTAGAAGCAGAGATCTTTGCTGAAGATTTCTTTCCCATTATTTCTGCGCGTTTGGCTATGAAGCTGAGTTGAATAGCCATGTGTTTTGCTAACTTTTGATCCTTTTCTGCTTGAGTGGAAAGAGGTTTTGCTATCATTGTTCCTAGGGGGACACCTAAACGCGGGGGTGTCATAGGACTCGGTTTTGGAGTTCTATGATCGCGTATATACTCTTTCTGAAGGGATATGTTCGATGCGTAGCGCAGAAGTTTCTTTGACAGAGGTCTGCAGTGTGAGTAGCCATCAGCATGATCAGTGGGGGTATTTTTGTTCATCGGGAACTGTTTGGGAGTTGGCCCTTCCATTGGCCAATTTTGGATTAGCAGTAGAGGTTCGAACAGTACTCCCAATATTCTTTGGAATTGCAGAGGTGGTAGAAAGTTGGGATCGTTCTCTTTGACCCTTTTCGAGTTGTTTTTTCTGTCGATTGTGTTTATGATCTCTTGCATCATTATGGTCGCATAATCTAGTGGAAGATCATAGTAAACCCCATACATGATGCTCAAGATTTGATGTGAGCTCTGGTCAATACTCCCTATCTTTCCTGTCAGGCATCTGTTAAGAATAGAGAACAAAGTGTTCCACAGAGGTGGTAATCGGCCTCTGCGGAAGTCATTTCTCTTCCGTAGTTGGGTGTTGTACCCAAGCATTTCCACGAATCGACAGAGCTCTTCGTCTGTTGGTTGCTCTGCATAACTTTTCAATCCCAGAAGACCCCTTGTTGGTAGGTTGAATTCAAGTGAGAACATTGTTCTGTTGAACTTGATTTCAAGATGCTCAGATTTATCAGGTCTTGAAATGTACCCTTTGATAAGAGAATCGTCTTTATCAAATCGGCAGCTTTGCCAAAATTGGTTCAAATAACGGACTGGAATTTTGTTAGGGGTTCTTGATAGTAGAGGGAAGAGGACATGGTTTTCCATGATGTTCAGAAGTATGGCATGGGCTTCGCCGAAAGTAGTGGGTGAGGGGACCAAATAGCAGTTGTTGGATTTGATAGGAAGAGTGGCTTCGAAATGATCCTTAGCTATGAAGTTTTGCAAGTGTGTCGTCGGAGCAAAGTCTGCGGAGTCCCCGGAATCTTGTTGTTCAATATCTCTTGCAAGGCTGGGGTTTTCAGAATGTTCTGAATGAGCAGGGGAGTTTTCCGTTGAGTTCGCCGGAGAGAGTTCAGAGGATGTAGCTCGAGAAGATGAAGCCATTTGCAAGTGTTTTGCAGGGTATCGCCGGAGAAGAAGATGAGAGTTTGTAAAAAGTTTTATGAGAGGGTAAGGTTTGTTTTTATAGGATGGTAAAACGGTAGACTTCGAAAGGGTAAAATATATGGCAATGGATTAAAGTTTGGAATCCGCACTCGAGTTTGAGCGGCGGGTTCAACTTACCAAAAAAAACGTTCCATGTTTGCCCAATGAAAATGGGACACGTAGGCCATGTCAGAAGATGACAGGACGTCGTGCGAGGCCCATTAATGCTAGGCGCGTGGAGTTGTTCTTAGCCATATGAGTTTCACTCTCAGTAAAAGTAACCGTTATTGTTACAGAAATACCCAAATTAACAAAATAGCAGAGCCTTTGTTAGTTTCCAGAAGCTCTGTGATGTTGAAAATTTTGAAGTTTAACCCTTTTCTCATATATCTCATTGTTATCATTGCTGAAGGTTCTTCTTTAAACGAAAACGTTTGTAAAGATATTGGAGAAGATCAATAGGATTTTGTCAAGAAAATTTACTCACAGATGTTTTGTAGCTCTGATGGAACTTGCAGAAGCTCTGCAAGAGCCAGCAGAAGCTCTATGAGAAAAAAATCTTATAACTTGAATTCTATTAACTTTCTGATCACCCAATTTTTGATCTGTGTTAAGAGATGTTTTTCGCACATTCTTGAAGGTTGGTGTCCGAGAAAACTATTTTGATAAACGTTTTGTTCGAGATAACATTCCAAAAGATCGACAGAGGGTTAATTTATGATCACAGAGCATATTTCCTGCAGAAGCTCTGTTGAGCTCAGCAGAAGCTCTATGACCTTAAATTTCTACTATCTCGAATTTTGTTAAACCTTTTGAACTTTTGATTTTTGAAATGTTATTCACAGTATATTTAGGACATATTTGACAATTCTTGTCCTAGAAAACTGTTTTCTAAAAACCTTTCGTGCGAGAGACATACCTTTTGGTTCTTCTGTTCTCGGCAGTTTTGTCTTACTTCTGTCGATGGAAAATTATCGACATTCTTCTTTGGCTTTCCTTTGAAAGATTTATCTCTGTAGATCATTTGAGGGCCCCTTTTGCTCCCCCTTGATCTAATCACTTCTGTAGATCAAGAATTTTCCTTTTGCTCCCCCTTGATCTAATCACTTCTGTAGATCAAGAATTTTCCTTTTGCTCCCCCTTGATCTATGCTTGGATCAGAATATGATAAGTTTTGCATAGTACATAGGTCAAGTCTATCAGAGGTTCTGTGAAGGTTGTCAGAGGTTCTGAGCAGACCTTACAGAAGTTCTGTAGTTTCAAGAACTATTGAAGGTTTTAAGAATTTACATATAGAAGTAGAATCTTTCAAGACAATAATTTAAGCAATGTATTTACTTATTATTTACAGAAGATAAAACTATACTTACTGAGGATTTTCACATCATGTTAATCATTCCTATCTTACCCACCAAGAAGTTGAATCTTTTCTCGTCTAGTGCTTTGGTGAATAAGTCAGCGAGTTGATATTCTGTGGGCACAAAATGCATTTCGATTGTACCGTATTCAACATGATGTTTCAAGAAGTGATACCTTATATCGATATGCTTGGTTTTTGAGTGTTTCACAGGGTTGGCAGAGATAGCAATAGCACTTTTGGAATCGCAGAAGATGGGTATTTTGAACAGGATGTGGCCGTAGTCTTTTAGCTGAGTCTTCATCCATAGAACCTGAGAACAACAGCTAGCGGCAGCAACGTATTCAGCTTCTGCAGTGGATGTGGAAACACAATTCTACTTCTTGGAGGTCCAACTGACTAGTTTACCACCTAGGAATTGACAACTCCCAGAGGTACTCTTTCTGTCGAGCATGCATCCTCCATAGTCTGAATCTGTATAAGCTTTAAGACCAAAACCAGAGTTCTGTGGATACCAGAGACCAAGATTTTTGGTCCCTTTTAGGTATCTAAATATTCTCTTTACGGCATCATAATGTGATTTCTTTGGATTAGCTTTATAGCGTGCACAGAGACATGTGGCATGCATAATGTCAGGTCTGCTTGCTGTTAAGTATAACAGAGATCCAATCATGCCTCTGTAGAGAGTGCATTCTACAGAGATGCCATCTGAATCTAAGAATAACTTGTTTCCAGTGGCCATTGGAGTTTTCATTGCAGAGGCATCAGAGAAGCTATACTTGGAAAGAATGTCAGAGACATATTTAGCTTGATTTATAAAAATTCCCTCTGATGATTGTTTGACTTGGAGTCCGAGGAAGAAAGTTAATTCTCCCATCATACTCATTTCAAACTCACTCTGCATGAGTTTTTCAAATCTTTTACACTCTTCTGAATTAGTAGACCCAAAAATTATGTCATCTACGTATATTTGTACAAGCATTATCTCACTACTTTTGCGTTTATAGAATAAGGTAGTATCTGTTGTACCTCTGTTGTAACCATTGACTAGAAGAAAGGTAGAAAGTCGTTCATACCATGCTCGTGGAGCCTGTTTCAGTCCATATAGAGCTTTTTCAAGGTAGTATACATGCCTTGGAAACTTTGAGCTTTCAAATCCTGGTGGCTGATTAACGTAGACCTCTTCTTGGATTTCACCGTTGAGAAAAGCTGATTTTACGTCCATCTGATAGACTTTAAAACCTCTGTGGGCTGCGAAGGCTAAGAATATTCTTATTGCTTCGAGCCGTGCGACAGGGGCAAAAGTTTCATCGTAGTCTATGCCTTCTTCTTGTCTATATCCCTTTGCTACTAATCTTGCTTTGTTTCTGATGACCACTCCATCTTCATCCTTCTTGTTTCTGTAGACCCATTTAGTCCCAATGGCCTGTTTTCCTCTTGGCAGAGGTACTAGAGTCCATACTCTGTTACGCTCAAATTGCAAAAGTTCTTCTTGCATGGCGTCTACCCAGTTTGGGTCATCTAGGGCTTCAGAAATCTTCTTTGGTTCTATCACACTAATAAAATTTGTAAAGAAACAAAAGTTAGCAGTGGCAGACCTTGTTTTTACTGCGTCAGAAGGTTCTCCGATTATTTGGCTTGGAGGATGGCTTTTTGTCCATTGAGTTGTGCGTGGAAGATGATCATCAATGTCATTCAGACTTTCTTCTTGTGTTTCTTCTTGTGTAGCCTCTGTTGTTCTTCGTGCCTTGGTAGTTGATTTTACCGTTTGTGGAATGATTGGTATGAGTGGTGGTGGAGTTTGTTCCTCTGAGGATGTATAGTCTTGGTCCTCGATTTCCTCTGTAATTGGTTCTTCTGTGGTTTGTGCAGCTTCTGTGGTCGTTTTCCTTGATGTTTCATCTTCTGCACTTTCTTCTGCTTCGGCAATTGCATTTGTAGTATTTACAGAAGAAGATGAAACATTATTAGGACCAGTTAGAGACAAACCTGTAGGATTTTGTCCGACAGAGGATGGTTCTTCAGAAACCCTGATTGTTCCAACAGAAGGATCAATGTTTTCGTGGAGCATCTCTAAAAATAGAAGATCCAAGTCTTCTTTTTCTCGTGAGATGACAGAGGATTTCCCTTTAATTCCGAGTTCTGAACTGATTTGTTCAGAAGTCATTTGGAATGAATCATCAAAAGAAACATTGATGCTTTCTACAATCTTGTGAGACTTTGTAAGGAATGTTCTGTAGGCTTTGGAAGTGGCAGAGTATCCAATGAATTTGCCTTCATCTGCTTTTACATCAAACTTTCCTCTTGAATCTCTGTCGTTTAAGACGAAGCATTTGCATCCGAATACATGGAAAAATTTGATGTTTGGCCGCCGTTTGTTAAGCAATTCGTAAGGCGTCTTGAGGTGTCTTTTCACAATGGTTGATCGATTTTGAGTATAACACGCAGTAGAAATTGCTTCTGCCCAAAAGTTCATTGATAATCCGCATGCTGACATCATAGTTCTTGCGGCTTCCACAAGTGTTCGATTTTTTCTTTCGACAACACCGTTCTGTTGTGGAGTGCGAGCTGCAGAGAAGTTCTGTGATATTCCTTCTGTTGAAAGATAGGCTTCAATGACAGAGTTTTTAAATTCTGTGCCATTGTCACTTCTTAACTTCTGTATTCTGCAATTATAAAGAACTTGGATTCTTTTCATTAGATTTATCAATATATTTGGAACATCTGATTTCTTTCTAATGAATTCAACCCATGTGAAACGCGAATACTCATCAATTAGGACAAGTATGTATTTCTTGCCACCTAGGCTCTGTATGGCAATGGGACCGCAGAGGTCGACATGAAGCATGTACAGAGGTCTAGTGCAAGATACATCTGTTTTGCCTTTGTGGGAAGCTCTTTTGAGTTTTCCCATCTCACAGGCAGAACATAAATGATCCTTATTGAATTTAACATTTGGCAAACCTTTAACTAGATCAAGTTTGACCAGTTTTTCCAATGTGTGAAAATTCAAGTGACAGAACTTGTTGTGCCATAACCAGGCTTCTTCACTTTTGCAGGCAACAAGGCAAACTTTGTCTTTGTTCTTTGAGTTGAAGTTCATTAGATATAGATCACCTATTCTTTCAGCTCGCAGAAGTTCCATACTTGTTTCTTCACTTTGTAGAGAGCAGAAAGTTCTTTTGAACAACACATTGAATCCTGTATCACAAAGTTGACTTACACTGAGTAGGTTGTGCTTAAGGCCATCCACATATGCAACTTTGTATACAGAAACGTCTTCTTTCCTTATGACTCCATAGCCTTTTATGTGTCCTTTCTTGTTGTCTCCAAAAGTCACAGATCCACCATCTTGTGTTTCTTTGTACGTGGATAGTGCACTTCTGTCACCAGTCATGTGCCTTGAGCATCCGGAGTCTAGATACCAGATTGGCACATACTTCTTCTGCAGGACAATCACAGAGATTTAGGTACCCATATCCATATGGGTCCAATATTGTTAGAGTTTTTTAAGTTTGCCTTGGCATTCTTGAAATACATTTTGTTCTCTGCAGAAGAGTCAGATTGTTTCTTTGTGGGATTTGACTTTTGAATTGCTGTAGAGAGTAAACAGACTTGACTTGAAAAATGATTATTAAGTTTAGACATAAGATCAAAGCAATGACAGTATTGAATATGAGATGTAATTTGCTTGAACTTTTCATTGAACTTTTTAAACTCAGCCACAGAGGCATTACATTCTTTCTTTACATTAGATTTCCTATTACTAGAAGATCTATGAATACTCGAATGTTGTTTGCAAAAGCTCTGTTTAGGACCTGCCTTCTGTGGGTTGCTTCTGTGGTGAACTTCTTTCATCACTGTCACAGAAGAAAAAGATTTATTAACCTTGGGTTTTGAAAATCTAGAACTTGTAGGATCAATAGAGGTCTTCTGTAACATTTTAAGCTCAGCAGATGTTTTGATATGTAGATTCAATTTTAGAAAATCTTGGCAGATTGGAATCTCTGTGAGTTTCTCTTTTGGAGAAATAGTTCTGTGAGGAACTTCAGAGGAGAATTTGACATCCTCTGTGTCACAGTGAATTATCCCTGATTTGAAATCAGTCTCTGAGTTGTCAGAGGATGAATCGTCCTCGTATATAGAGGTTGAGTCAATTCTTTCAATAGAGGCTGGATTTTCTGAGCATGTATCGTACGAGCTTTCTTCCTCTATAGAATAGTTTTCATAGATTGCAGAGGTTTCTAATAAGATTTCTTCAGTGAGAGTTTTATCTATAGAAGATGTACAGAAATTTTCTAAAACGCTTGATTTCCATATTTCCAAAATTTCTTTTTCAATTAAATTTTTAAAGTTTTCTTCTGAAAAAATGGGTTTAAACTCAGGAGCTTCTGCTGATAATTTCTTTTCAACGTTTATCAAACAGACAAAAGCAACCTGTGTTTGGGTCTCTGGTTTACCAAACTTGAAGATACCAATCTGATCTTGTGTTTTCAGATATTTCTTTGGTTTGATACCTCTATTGACAGAGGTTGAAGATGATGAGTCTGTGTTTTCAAACCACACGTTAATCATCTTCTTATGTTTCTTCAAGTAAGGATCCACAGAGATTTTCGCCCTTTTGCTTACAGAGATTAGATTTGGAAAATCTGGTTTGTTCGTTTTTCCAATCACAAATAAAGAGGACAGAGGTTTGTTTCTTTTGCCTTCAACACCTAGGGTGATATCATCATACCCTATACCTCGTCTTCCTATTTGTGAGTTTACTTTTTCATAAACTTTCTGTGCATCTTTATAGTTTTTAATCAAAACTTCTCTTCTGAGTAAATCTTGCCATAATACCTCTCTTTCTCTTTGAAAGTATTCTTTAAGAGCTCTTATGTCAGTAGTTTCGCTCCTTGAAACTGAAAGTTCTTTTGTTTTATCTTTTAAAGTATTGGTTAATTCAGAAATTTGTTTTTTTAAAGGATCTAGAGTTTTGTTCCAATTCTTTTCTATTCTCTCTTTTTCCTCAAAAATCTTTGCTTTTTCTTGAGTGAGAAGCCGTACTTCTCTCTCATTGAAGGTGAGTCTTTTCTGAATAATTTGATTTATCTCTTTCAGTTCAATTAATTCAATGTTAATTCTAAGTGTATTATCATCTACAGAGGTAATACAAGAGTTGGAATTTGAAGTAGATACCTCAGAGTCAGTGCAGGAGTCGACTTCTGCCATGCCACAGAAGAGGGCATTGGCGGTATGTTCATCGTCAGAAGTAGAGTCTGACTGGAAGTCTTCTGTGTTCTCCTCAGAATGTCCTTTTGCCATTAAGGATTTTTGAGCATAATACTCGGCTTTCTTTTTGTAGAAAGCAGAGTCCCTCTGTGGGCGATTTGATCTGCTTCTGCATTCATTCGCAAAATGGCCTGGTTTGCCGCAGTTAAAACATCCTTGAGGAGTGTTTCCTGTTCGATCATTGGAATTCTGTAGGTCTCCGCCTTTCTCTGATCTACATTCATTTGCATAGTGACCAGGTTTGCCGCATTTGTAGCATTCTTGCTGCGTGTGGCTTACCGAGTCATCTGACCTCTGTCGGTCATTTCCTCTGTAATGTCTTTCGCTTGACCTCTGTCGGCCACTCGATTCTTCTTCTCTTCTGTCATCTCTTCTGTTTTCTCTATCAAATCTTTCATTTCCGGAACCTCTTCTGTTTCCTCTGAACTCTTTTGTCAATAGAGCTAAAGATTTAGCTAGTGACGCAAGAGTTATTTCTTTTTCTGCTTGCTCTTCTTCTTCACTGTCTATTATCACCATCTTCTTCTTCTCCTTCTTCTTCTCCTCTGTGGCTTTTTCATTTCTTGATCTCTGTGCATCTTCTTTAGTTTTACTAACCAATGCATATGGTACAATGGTTAGTGTTTTAGCCTGTGCTATCTGAGGTTCTTGTGCGGCTAATGTTCCGTAAAGATCAGAGAGAGTCCAGGTGTCTAGATCCTGATTTGTGTGTAGGGACATAGACAGCTGGAGCCATTCTTCATTTAGACTTTTTAAAAACATGACATTGTTTTCTTCAGAAGTTCTGTCAATGCCTGATTTTCTGCACTTGTTGATTAGAGAGTTGAATCTGTCGTATGTTGTTTGCAGAGATTCTGTTGAAGAGGCTCTGAATGCATGATATTCATTGATGTACTGTGCTCTTCTGTTTTTTTGTGTTTTAGCACCTCCTTCCAACTGTCTTTCCAGTTCTTTCCACAGATCATGCGCTGTTTCACATGAATCCAAGGATTGAAAGAGTTCGTTGGGTATTGCCATAATCAATGTCCTCTTGGTTTTCTGAGCAACTTCATCTTCTGCTTTATCTTCGGTTGACCACTCCCCTTTTGGCTTTGGTTTTTGATGTTCGAGGATTTCGGCAGATTCAGCAGTAGCGGGTATACGAGGTACTACTGTCATGGGAATAGGAGGAGGATTGTACAGATATTGTACTTGATTTTTTTCAGTGCCCTCGAAAAAATGGACCATTCTTATTTTCCACTGAGGATACTCATCTCGAAGGAGACTAGGAGGTTTAGTGAGAGAACCAGTAGTAAAGAAATTATTTGTATTTGTCATTTTTGAAGATTTTAGAAAGAAGGTATGACTAAAGAGTTACTTCGATGAACTTGAAGATTTTCTGAGTTTAAGCAGTTTCCAGACACAATAATATCTATCACGAATCTTGATAAGTGGATCACTTGATATTGAAAATCAAGAGAGGCTCTGATACCAATTGTTGGAACCCAGATACACTTAATCAAGATTAACAGTCTATTAGTTGAATTTAGAGTTTAATGCGGAAGCGTATTTAAACTAACAGATATGTTTGATAGATGTTAGAACGCACATATATAAAGAAAACAGTAAGGAATAAAAAGGATTTCTTGAACAGTTACTGTTATTCAATATATAATAAGAACACGAAGAACAGATTAACTGTTGGTGTGTGTGAGAATATAACACTCAGATATTTGACAATAAAGTTTGAGAGTATTAGTGATTCCTTGTGTATTCGTTCTTAGGAAGATCTCAACATGAGACTTCCTTTTATACTACTCTTAGAAGACTATGAAGTAGGTCACTGTTCCTTTTACGGCATGAATAGTGAACTGGATGGTGTGAACAGTTGTTTGAGCCATGCGCATTTAATGGAGCAGATGTACTATTGGTAAATGCATTAAATGGCGCAGACGTCTATTTTGTACCATGCCCTATTGAGTCCACTCAGAGCTTGACACGTGTTTTGACAGTACTTTTCCATGCAAGTTGATGAACGTATCCAGTAATATCTTCCAAGTCTTCATAGCAGACCACAGAGGCTCTGTAAGGCATTACATAGGTTCTATGGTCTGACCTTCTGTGGAGCAGTCCACTTGTTTCCGAGTTGATCTTCTTCTTGCGCACTACAGAGGTTCTGTGATTACCTCTGTAGCTTCTGTGGCTTTCTGGACTTGATCTTCTGGAAGAAGTGGCAGAGCCTCTGTGAGAGGCTTTTCTATACTTAGCCTATTTTTCACTACTTCTAAGTATTTCTATGATTAGGAAGATTGAAGCTAACAACAAGTAAAATCCAAACCACGTTTATATCTTGGACAAAGCCTTGTATGGATTGAAACAAGCCCCTCGAGCATGATATGACGTTCTGTAACAATTTCTACTCGTCTCTGGCATTGAAAAAGGTAAGATAGATACGACTTTGTTTGTCAAGCGCGAAGATGGTGAGATGATTATAGTACAAATTTATGTAGATGATATTATCTTTGGTGCATCAAACCCTGGTTTAAATAAATGGTTTTCTGATCTGATGATTGCTAGATTTCAGATGAGCATGATGGGAGAGATTAGCTTCTTTCTTGGATTGCAAGTGAAGCAGTTTTCCACGGGGATTTTCATCAATCAGTCAAAGTATATATTTGACATTTTGAAGAAATTCAAAACGGAAAATTGTACTTCTCTTGTAACGCCGATGGCACCAGGTTCAAAGATCGGTCCAGATCCCGATGGTAAGGCAATAGATATACGAAACTATCGAGGTATGATCGGATCTTTAATGTACTTAACTTCTAGTCGCCCGGATATCATGTTTGCTACATGTCTTTGTGCGAGATTTAAGGCGAATCCTAAGGAATCTCATCACGGAGCCGTCAAGCGTATCTTTCGCTATCTCAAAGGAACCACCTACCTTGGTCTATGGTTTCCCAAAGGCACGGGATTCGAGCTAACGGCTTACTCTGATGCCGATCATGGTGGAAGCATGATGGACCGGAAGAGTACAACCGGACACATACAATTTTTGGGAGATAAATTGGTGAGTTGGGCATCCAAGAAACATAACTGTGTCTCAACTTCTACGGCGGAGGCGGAATACATCGCTACTGCGAGTTGTTGCTCACAAGTCATCTGGATGAAAACTCAACTGATGGACTTCGCATGCCGGTATGAAAAGATCACAATATATTGTGATAGTAAGTCCGCAATCGCTATATCTGTCAATTCGGTTCAACACACGAAAACCAAGCACATCGACATACGGTATCACTTTATTAAAGATCACGCCGAAAAAGGTATAATTGAATTGTACTTTGTTTCTACTGAATTTCAACTTGCCGACTTGTTTACCAAGGCTTTGGATGAGAAACATTTCACGTTTCTGGTTTCAAAGCTAGGCATGTTGAATTTGAAAGTTTGATTAATCATAATTTTCATTCAATATTTTGAAACTAATTATTAGTCATTCAAATTTTAAAAATTTGAGTGAAGAATACTTATTTTCACACTATTGAATATTCATTATGGTTTATTCAAATTTAAATTTCTTTCAGTAGTTTACAAAGTTTATTTCAATTTTATTCTTTTTACCGTATGTACTTCAATGTTATCAGTTTATATTGCTTGTGCAGTTTTTTGTGTGGGTTCATGTGTTTAGGGGGAGCTATGAACATTTTTGAGTATGTGTTAAGGGGGAGCATCTAACAATGAAGATGTGTTTGATCAACACAATGAAGGTAAGTGTTCTACCTCAAATGGTTTGTGCAAACCCTACTTGATGGAAAATAATTTTGTCAAAACTTATGCATCCTTGTAGGTGGAGCAAAAATGATTTTAACAGAACACTGAAAATTTGAGTTAAAAGCTGAACATTTTTTAATTTGAAAAGTTCAATTTTTTTGAAAAATGTTCAAGTCTGGAAACTTGTCGTACAAGCTGTGTCCGATTAGCAATCCTAGTCGTCCACGCTTTGACCGACAGTTACTGTACATAATGCAAAATCGTACAAGTTTTGTCCGACTAGCAATCCTAGTCGTACAAGCTTCATACGACAGTTACTGTTCACATACAAATTCGCACAAGCTTTGTCCGACTAGCAATCCTAGTTGCACAAGCTTCATACGACAGTTACTGTTCACAAGGTATTTTCGTATAGCACATGTCCGACTATCATCTATCCTTAGTCGTACACTTCATCATACGACTAAGATGAACTACTCGTACCTTGTTTCGTACGACTAGTTGACTTGTGGCTGGTCAAACCGTTTGGACCAATTGTTCTATGCCACGTGTCACTATAACCTGAGGTCTATAAATAGAACGTTTTTCAAAGTTTTTCGTTTTCCGACTTCTTTGAAACCCGATTCTCTCTCAAAGTGGAATTTCGAGTATTTGAATCTTTTGTTGCGGTTTTCATTCCTGCGGATTCATACACTTTCAGGTATAGTATTATATTCTCAGAATCGTTTTTCATCCATTATCATATATGTTCTCTCGATTTAAAGTTTTTCATGAAAAAGGGTTTTAGAAAAACCTTAGTATTCTATGGTTAAATCGATCAATGTGTTAGTTTTTATGTGATAAGATGATAGAATAGGCTTCCTAATAGATAATCGCATCTAGGGCATTTGTTTGATAAGCCTTATGTTGATCCAAACCCTCAGTGGTTTGATAATGACCCTCTCTTAAACACTTAGTGAAAATTGTAAGTAAACAATATGTATTAGAGTTTCACTATCGCTGAAAAGTACTAAGACTTTACAGTACCGCCGATAGGAACTCTCACTCTTTAGATTAGATATTCAGCGAACACTGTTTATCATTTTATAGCTCTGAGCCTGTTCAGTCTATGAGATGATCGCTGATAAGTTAGTTGTTTACTTATGATCCCTGAAGACAAGTTTCACGTCAACCAAAGTTCTATGTTGAAGTCGAAGATCAAGCTCAAGAACCAGCGACAAGTCTACTCATGAACTGATGCGGATATCAGCGAAGCAAGACCTGTCCATTCAACGTGAAGTATCAAGTAGAAGACTTCAGCAATCGCTGAACTTTATCATTCGCTGATAAAGATCTGACTCAACGAAAGCTGATCATGAAGTCTCCCTGCATGTTACTATTGTCTTACCTCCCTTGCACGTCTCCGTACGAACTGTCAGAATGGACATCCCTTTTGTCTGTAATCGTACACCAACTCTGATTCTACACTGTGCACCATGCGGCTACTAAGGTTGTCTACAAAGGTCAATGACATGCAACCACTCAGCTGCTGCCACATGTAAAGCCATACTGCCTTGCATTAAATGTATGCAGTAAATAAGAAGAACCTTACTTCAGTTTTGAAGTGTGCTCGGACCATCTTCTTATCTCTCTCTTATTGTTAAGTTATTATTCGTAATTTCTTTAACTCTTTCTAGTGCAAGAAACTTAGTGTTTCTCAATACTTGTTAAGATTAGGTTTATCCTTAATCTTGTTCCGCAACAAGTTGTAAATTGTCTTGATTTATCAATAAACAATTTAGAAAAGTAAAAACGTGTGCTTGTATTCAACCCCCCCTTCTACAAACTTGTATAGCTCTTCGGGACCAACACCTTATTCTTGACATTCTTAGAACTGGGTTTGATACTTCAAGTTATTTCGAAGTACTCATAACTATCGGACAACACATGTTCTTCATACACTCATAACTGTCGTACACATCTAAAAATCATAACTGTCGTACAAAGCCTTGTCCGACAACTTTTGGTCGTACAACCTTTGTCCGATAACTAGTATCATACGACTTGGACTGTTGTCCGACAGTAACCCATACTTAGGATTTTTTTGGAAATTCTTGGTAATTTGCAACTCATATCCAAATGGTTCAATTCTTTCAACCATAGATCAAGGCACACATGCAAGAGCAGGGTGATGGAAAATCTTCTGATGAGAATACTGTGATTCCATCTCATCGTTCATCACATCCTTAGGTGAACGCACGTAATCTAGATGATGAGCTCATTCTTCCAAGAGACAAATTGGAACTAAAGCCAAACAACTACACTTTTGATTCCAATGTTAGAATGGATTATCATCTAATTGTGGAAATACTCAAAGGTCACCCACTCCGAACAGCTCTTGAAAAGACACAACAAGTTCCGGAGATCTACTTGCAACAAGCATGGCATACCATTCAGTTTGTACCACGAACTGAGACTAACAGCTTCTTTACTCTGAAAGTTGATCACTTTGATGCCAGAATTACTTTGAATAGGTTGCAGATTGTTCTAGATCTTCCATATTCTCCTAACTTTGAGGAAATGGTTTCTGAAGAAGATGTGTGCCGGGATATATTGCTTATGCGTTACAATGATCCAGTTCTTGGAGTTCTAACACGTGCGTCGAAATTCAAAAGGAACTATCTACCGTCGGTCTATTACACACTTTTCAGTGTTGTTAATAGATGCATGACTTCTAAACACACGGGTGTTGACACGGCTAGTATTTCAGTTCTTCGAATGTTCCATGCAATAGTTTTCGACCGCAAGATTGATTTTGATGTGCTTATATGGAATGATCTGATAGAGGTGGTCACCGACAAGACAAAGCTATCAAAAGCCAGATCATTTGTACCGTTTCAGCGATATCTTCAGATCATTATTACGTACATTATGGAGGCCAACCAGGAGATACCGAGACGCGATGGAGCAGTCCTTGGTCCAACCAATTACATGAAGTATCTCCGAATTCCTAAATGCCTACTCTTTCCTAATATAATGATTTTACCTGAAGCACTACTAGCATACGCTGACCAAGAGTCACTATTCTTGAGTGAGTATAGAGAAGAGAATGCACTGATGGCCCGTCCAGAGCCGGAAGGGCCTACCCAAGGTGCCAACCAACTAGGTGAGAGTGGTGAGGGTCTAGTAGCTAGTGAGAGAGTTCAAGATACTGGGGTACCTGAACAGGGTGTGTTGAGAGGTAAAAATGATGCAAGGGGAAAAGGAGATGGGGGTGCTCTTGGTCAGGCGTCACAGATTTTTGAGGATGATGATGAAGAGATTCTTGGTTCTGAAGATACCGAGGAAGAAACAGATGATATTAGTGCTGATATTGATGATCCAACAAATCTTGTTTATACCGGAAGTTCAAGTTCTGATGATGATAATGCTGATGATGAACGAGAAGATGACAGTTCAGACGATGATGATAACAATGATGATCAAAACATGGAAAACGTTGACTTTGTGATTGAAAATGTTGTCTCTGATTCTGGTGATCGAGGAGATATAAGGGAAAATGAGGGAGTATTGGTTGAAACAGAATTAAATGTGAGGTTAAGTGAGAAGGAAACAAAAAAAAGATGGTGAGAGTGTGACAGGATCAAAGAAAGTTTTAACTACTAATCCTATCCAAACCGTGTCAACCCGGGTAGCCACATCTACTGTCAATGCGCGTTTGTCACCACGAGACATTGAAACGGACATAGTGGACCCAGCTATACGTTGCACAACCTCACTCAGCCACTCATCAACTTCTTCACAAGTTGATGTTTCAATTTCTCACAAGGGAATATCACAAACTCTATCGGTGATACAATCGGTGTTTGCTGGTATTGAAACAGGATGGCAACTGCCCCGGCCACAACCTTCATTTGTTCACAGATCGAGTCTAGAACTTTTTGATTTTACTTCATTTCCTAGGACACTACGACCGTTTGTCACTTCATCAATGGTGACACAAAACGTTGGAGTTCTTCGTGACCCAACCGGAACGCCCCGAGTACAGCCGCCATTCGTTGGTAATGTGAGAGGAACGGGCGGAAGTCCTATCAATGTTAACACCATGCCAGCATTGAACATAGGCCATACAGTCTCTTCGACTGCTATGTCAACCAGTAACCTAAGTGGTCTGAGTGTTACCCCGTTACAAGTTCAAACTATTCGGTCGTTGGTGGGTCTTCCTCCTCACAACTATATATCTGTGAAACTGCTCGAAGTAGCCATCCAGTCTCTGAACAACAGTCACAAAGCTCAGATATCCGAATTGAAGGATGTTATTGTGAATCTATCTGCCGATGTTCAAAAGCTGATCAAAGGGAAATTTGTTGCTGAATCATCTTCCACACCATCTCAACCTGAAACTCAACCAGAATCACAACCAAACCCAAAGGTATTTCCTAACTTGCCTTTACATGAATTGAAATCTCAACTGCTTACCTGTTTGTTAGAACTAGGTGATACGTATACTAAAGAAGAAGTAGACATGCTTGGTTTACTTAGACGCCAAACCGAACAACAAGCCACTGTAACAAATGAACTCAAAACTCTTCAACAATCAATTTCCAACCTAACCGATGCTATATCATCCGGATTTACAACCCTCTCTAACCGAATAAAAGTAGTGGAAGACAAATGTGGTGTTCAAGCCCAAACCACCAAACGTGAACATGATGATCAAGATCCCGATCATGATCACCATGAGGGGGAGAGAAATGTAAGACAAAGAGTTTATGGAACTAGTGGTTTGGGCGTTCAAATGCCTGAAAATGTTGAAACGGGTACTGGTGATGTTGGTGATACTCAAGTGAATGAGAGTGCGGATTTGGGATTCCTGGATGATGTCAATCCTACGGTTGAAAAGCCTGATGGATGTGATAACAGGACGGTTAAGGAAAGAATGGCAGATGGTTTCATTCAAGATGTTGTATATGTTGACTCTGAAGATGATCCAGAGATAATTGTTGTAAAGATTAAAGAAGAGTTGGATGATGTATTTGATAGTGGTGAAGCTCAACCTGATTCTGATTCTGAAAAAGAAAATGATAATGATCAACCTGATCCAGTGATAGAGGTTCCTGTGATTCCTGATCTTCGAGAAGGAAAAATCAAAGATCCAGTCTCCGAAGCTGAAATGCGAAATCTTCAGATGTTGGTGGATAGAGAATCACTGATCGTAAGAGGAAATCATCAAACAAGAATCATTACTCCGTTCCAAAAAGATATCAGGGGTGACTTGTTCGTGAAACAGATTCAGCCTATCGACAAGGTAACATTGTACTCGATTGAAAAGTTCCCACGCAAGAATCAGATTGAATACTTGTACATGATGAACGACAAAGATAAAGAGCTCAGATTTGTCAGAACAGATAAAGAGATTGTAAGAATTGTGAAGATAGAATCGGAGAAGATTCTGAATGTCTTTTATCCGAGATTCTATGTTTACAGAACTGATGGAAAGGAATGGAACTTCAGTGAAGCTGACTTCAAATCATTAACCTGTGAAGACTTCTTCCGGTTATATGATATTCTTGCAAGACGTCCGAACAAAGATGTTATCTGGTCTGAAGCTTATCAAGCAGTCAAAAGATTCATGAAGAACTTGATTAAGTTTGCATACTTAACTGACTTTCAAATGGCTTTGGAAGGAAATCAGATCAGAGTGAATACAAGAAGGCCAAACAGACGTCTTTTAGATATTCAAGGTATTCCTCTATATTCTGTGCTAGAAAAACCAGAGTTTGGGATTGTTTATCACAACGGGCAAAAGAAGAAGAAGTTCTTGAGGCTCATAGAAATCAACAAGTATTCTGATGAGACGCTCTACATGATAAAGATTCGGCTGACTGAAAAGACAAGACTTGATGATCAGAAAAAGGTACCTCTGAAGGACAAGGAGAAAGTCTTGGTCAACAAAGCTTTGAAAGCTATACAAGATAGACTAGATTATCGGAACTCACTAAGAAGGTTTGAGATTATTTTTGGAATCAGAAAGAGATACATTCCACCAGAGCAGCTTAGAGGATGAAGCTTACTTGGCTCACTTGAATACAAAGGGGGAGAATGTTAGTGTTCAATTTATGTTGTATTCAAGTTGAGGGACTAATTGTGTAATTTGTAGATCTAAGTATAAATAGTTTAGATCTCCTTACTTTTGAAGTAGACTTTCATATTACACATATCATTTCATTATCTCTCTCTGTGAGATTTCTCTCTACTTTGTAACAATCCTTTTGAAGATTAATGAGAGATGAATGGATTGAATCATAGATCTTGATCATATTACTTGTATCTTGGGATCACATGTTTCTCAGGGTCATTATCAAATCACTGAGGGTTTAGATCAACAATCTCCCTCTATTTGATGATGACATAGCAATAAAAGAAAATTGCTAAGTAAGAAAACATGAGGATAAAAAGGACTCATAAAATATTTGTCCCATTTACTGTTTTCAGGGATCTTTTTAAGTACTGATGGAGTAAATTACATTCACTGAAAATTTACATTTAACTTCGTATAGTTTACAGAGGGAAGTGGAAAAATTACAAGTACAACGAATAATAATTACAATTACAAAAAGTTATAAGCTGATAAAGATAAAAGAATTACAAAAGGGATTCTATCAGTTATTCAGGTTCATTCTTGTCGAGAAGTTCATCAAGAGAGTTTGCGGTGGAATCATCCAATGAGGGACTTTTTCTCCAAGTGCCCTTCTTCGTTGTGCTTTTTTGTATATCAAGGGCTTCATGAAGTGTCCGAGAAGGTCATCTCTAAAACTGCACCAGTAGATAAGATCTCTGAGTTGATCAATGGGAGCGATGCATAGCTCAAAGATGCGTTGAAAGCATTTTCGTCCAGTGCAGTCATTGAAGAAAATACCATAAGGTTCACTTAAGACTTTTCCAGGGATAAAGCGTTCACTAGGGGGCAGGGAGATGTCGAGTACTGAGAGACCAGGGTCAGGACTAAGGATTTCTTCTCGTGAAAAGCCGATTCCGGTTTCATTTCTGATAGGAGGACCTGAAGCTGAAGATATTTTCTTTTTCTTTGCAGCAGACCTTCTTTGTTGAACTGGAGGAGGAGGAGGAGGAAGAATATCCACAGCTAATGTAACCAAGTCGATCTGCTTGTTCAGAGCTTTCTCAACAAAGGATTTGTAGTTTGAACATGATCGCTGAATGGCTATCCGCATCTCCAACCATTAAGATAATCCGAGCTTGTCAATCCACGAGGTATAGATGGTTTCCTTGAGACCATTCTCTCTGACTATCTGAATGACAACGATAGGAATTTTGTTTGTTGTATGACCCCTGATGTTGACTTGTTTGATTCTAGACACATGATGTCGAAAGTGAAGTCTTTCTTTGCACCAAGTCAAAGTGGATTCAGAGACCTTGGCTTTTTCTTCTCAGGCCTTTTTGGCATTCTTCCACAATTATCTTTTTCTTCGGCTCTTTTTCGATCGACGAGGAGTTTCTCAGCTTTGAGAGATTCAACGATTTCCCTTTTTGATAGGATGTTGAGATGAGGAGGGGCAATGCGCTGATCCTCAAGCTTTTGAATCATGGCTGTTGGTCCCGAAGGCCTATACAAGTTTGTAGAAGGGGGGGGGGGGGGTTGAATACAAACACACAGATTTTACTTTTCTAAATTGTTTATTGATAAATCATTAACAATTTACAGCTTGTTGCGGAAACAAGATTATGGATAAACCTAAATCTAAACAAGTTGGAACACTAAGGTTTCTTGCACTAAGAGAGATAAGAAAATTACTAATAATAACCTATCTTGAGATAAGAGATTGAACTTGTCCAGAGTTAGCAAGTTACTTCAAATGAAGTGGGTTCAACTCTTTATATACTGCATGCATTTAATGCAAGTCAGTATACACTTTACACGTGTCATCAGCTGGTTGGTTGCATGTCATTGACCTTGGTTGACAACCTTAGTAGCCGCATGGATGAACAGTGTAGTATCAGAGTGGTTATACGATTTCAGACAGTCGGAGGTTCTTTTCTGACATTTCGTACGGAGTCGTGCAAGGGAGGTTAAGACAAAAGTACTTTGTACGGAGGACTTCATGATCAGCTTTCGTTGATTCAGAGCATTATCATTATCTATTCAGCGAATGATAAAGTTCAGCGATAGCTGAAGTATTGTACTTGATACTTCACGTTGAGTGGACAAATATGAGTCTTCGTTGATCCGCATCAGTTCATTAGGAGACTTGTCGCTGGTTCTTGAGCTTGATCTTCGACTTCAGCGTAGAACCTTTGTTGACGTGAAACTTGTCTTCAGGGATCATAAGTAAACAACTAACTTATCAGCGATCATCATAATGACTGAACAGACTCAGAGCATTAATGGTGAACAGTATTTGGTGAATGTTTAATTTAAAGAGCGAGAGTTCCTATCAGCGGTACTGTAAGATCTTAGTACTTATCAGCGATAGTGAAACTCTGATACATATTATTTACTTACAATTTTCACTAAGTATATAAGAGAGGGTCATTATCAAATCACTGAGGGTTTGGATCAACAATCTCCCCCTATTTGATTATGACATAGCAACAAAGCAAATTGCTATTTAATGAAAACATAAGGATAAAAAGAACTCATAAAATATTTGTCCCTTTTACTGTTTTCTGGGATCTTTTCTGTACTGATGGAGTAAAGTACATTCGTTGAAATCTTTCTTTAAAACTTTGAATCAGGTTACAAAGAGAAATGGAAAGATTACAAGTACAAGCGAAATAAATTACAAGTACAAAGGAATAACTGATACAATAGAGAAATAGGCGATCATATCAGTTTGTAAAGGGTTCTTCCTTAATGAGAAGTTCATCAAGGGTCATTGATGTGGTGGGAATCATCCAGTCAGGAACGGTTACACCTTGTTTTCTTTTGATCAGCGCTTCTTCAAAACTCAAGGGTTTCAGATGTCGTGCCTGAGGGTCATTCCTGAAGTCACACCAGTAGATGAGATCTCTCAGCTGTTCGATGGGAGTGATGTGAAGTTCAGAGATGCGTTGAAAATGCTTTCCACCATCGTAGTCATGGAAAAATATCCCGTAGGGTTCGCCTATGACTTTGCCAGGGATGAAAGTCTCACCAGGAGGAATAGATGTGTCAAGCATGGAAAGATCAGGGTCAGGACCAAGGACTTTAGCACGTGAAAAACCAATACCTGTTTCATTTCGTATGACAGGGCCATCAATTGAAGATTTAGATTTCTTCTTCTTCGCTGAGGCCTTTCTTTTCTGACTTTCGAGAGGAGGAGGAATATCCACACAGGAGTAGACTAAGTCGATTTGTTTGTTGATCAGCTTTTCAACATGTTCCTTGTACTTCGACTTGGACTTCTGGATGGCTAACCTGATCTCCAACCATTCAGAGAGACCGTACTTCGTTATGGCTTCAGCATAGAATTTTTCGTACTTCTTATCTTCTCTGAATATCTCGACTTCAGCGATTGAAACAAGGGTTGTTCTTCCAGAGATGAATACCTTGTTGATTTTGGCAGGAGAGAGTCTGTAGTTGACCTTTTCTTTGCACCAGGCTAAAGTTGACTGTGACACAGTTCTCTTTTCTTCAGTTATCTTCTTGGCGTTTTCCCAGAGCTGACGTTGAACATCAATGGGAACTCTTTTTAGCTTGGGGTCTTTTATTGATCGTTTAGAAAGCTGGATGGCGTATTCTCTGTCCTTTTCTTCAGCTTCCTTTCTTTCAGCGATTAATCTTTCAGCTCTGAGGTGATCCTTGTATTCCTTTTTGGAAATTCTGAACTTTTGAGGAACTGAAGGAAGTTGATCACGCCTCAGAATGATTCGTTGATCCTCGAATTGCTTTATTATCTCTTCTCTTCTTTTCTGATCCTCTTCACTTAGCTTTTGAGGAGCTAAGGAAGGTCTGTGTCTGTGCGAGAGTAGCTGTTCTTCTGGTTCATCAGTCTCAGAGTTCAAATCTAAGACTGGGATTATTTCTTCAGCAGCAGCTGGTATTATTAGTGAAGTCGCAGTTGTGGAACCTTCAGCAATATCCTCAAACAGGGGAGAGGACTAGCTGAAACACAGCTATCTTACAAGTAAGAACTTGGGTAGAATCAGAAAGAGAAAATTTGTTCAACTGTATAGGCTTGGGTAGTAGAACTGATAGTGTATGATAGAGGAGGGATGGAGTGAGAGATGTTTAGTGTACCTGACAAACCGGCTTTTAAAGCAAGATCATCAGATTGTCATCTTCTGCGACGCTTTTGCCTTTGCCTTTCTCAGCTCCAGAGGCTGAGGGCTTTGTCTTTGTCCGCTCCCCTGAAGGTTCATTTATCGAGATTCCCTTAAGAACTTTGATCCTCGGAGCAGGTTTGACGATAAAGAAGTCATCGTCATCTTCGTCATCATCATCATCATTCTTTGGAGAAGAGGATGGTTCATTATCAGGGATGTCGACAGCTTCATCATCTTCTGCTTCGGATTCGGTTTTATCAGCTTCTTCTTTGAGTTGCTCCCCCTCAGATACAGAGGCGAGCTTCTCGGTTTCCTCAGGGTTTTCATCTCCCTGAGGTCCAGCGGTGGTTTCTTCAGCATCCTTCTTCTCTCCCCTGATAGATTCATCATGGGAAAGGTCTTCAGCGCTCTTGGAGAGATCTTCAGCGCTCTTCTCCCCCTCTTTCTCATGATGAGTGGGGGAGGAATGGGTTGACTCAGCAGCGTTGGTAGGTTCTCTGTCTTCTTGGCCAGAGATACCTATACAAACTTCAATCTTTGCTATTCTGTCTTGAAGGCCAGAAATAGCAGGATTGATCTTTTCCAGCTCAGTGCGATCCGCCGGTGTGAAATTGTCAGATGCAGGGACAGGAGCAGGGGAAGGAGTAGGAGTATTCGCTTTATGTAGTAGCTGCTCGATCATCGATTTCATCGAACTAACATCGGTCTTTACAGAGCCTAAGTCAGTCTTTACAGTAGACATATCTCCCTCTAGTTGTCCAACCGATGTCTTCAGCGTTGTGACCTCGCTGGACATGGATGAAACTGAATTTTTGAGAGAGGTGTAGTCTGTGTAGATGTCAGCGAGCACCTTGGCGAAGTCGCTGAGAGTTTTATCAACCTGCATCATGTCATCTGTGGAAGCCTTCTTCTCCACCACCGTTGTCAGCTTTGTAAGATTCTCTCCAGCGTTTGTTACAGCTGTAGAGTTATTTGAAAGAGTGGTGGTGAGACCTGTCAGCTTTGTCTCCACGGACTTCAGAGAGGCGTTGATGTCTCCCAAATTAGGACCTGTAACATATAAGAACTTGTGAACATAGGAAAGCTCAGAAGTTTGGGGTTTAGTGACAGTGTTTATGGGTTGGTGTGTACCTGCAGGAGGATTGACGAACTCGTCAAAATTACAGGTTCCTGAAAAATGTTCCATGTCATCTTCAAAAGTGCCCATGGATTGTCCTGAAGGTCCTGTCTTCATCATTTCTGGAGTATCAGCTTTAGGTTCAGTAGAAATGATGGCAGCTCCAGCGAGAACTGGAGGAGAGACCAAATGAGTAGAGGGAGGAGCGAAGGATGAGAATGGAGGTTGGGTTCTGAGTTCAGCGTTGGATTCGCTGATAAACACTTCATCAGTCTTTTGAGAGACTGAAGGAGGTTGGGTAGGTTCCAAGTTTGTAACCTCAGCGTTTAGAGACGCTGAAGTTGGGATGGAATGGATGGGTTGTTCAGGTGTGGCAGAGCGTACCACTGAACGTTCCTTCAGCTCTGCAGAAATAGCTGAGGAGTCTTCAGCATGAGATTGCTGGGGTTGCTCCTTTGTTTTCTTGATCCTTTTAGAACCAAGTGGGGTAGATGAATGTTTCCTTTTCTTAGAAGGAGAGGATTTTGTGGCCAGGGTATCAGCGATGGGTATTGTCGCTGAAGGAGCCACAGAATTAGAAGAAGAAGGGTTGAGAAGAGTTAAAAGGGTAGAAAGACGTACCTCATTTTCAACTGGTTTGAAGTCAAGTACCTTAGGGCCAACCTGAGAGAGTTTCAGGTCACCCTCTTGTGGGTAGCTGTCCTTCAGGCCATATTGGAAGATGGCGCTGATAAATTGGGGGTAAGGAACCCATGGAGGTCTGTCAGCGGCAGAGTCTACTCTTTGCACCAAGTCATCATAGATAAGAGATGCCCAGTCAATGTGTAGACCTTTCAGCAAAGCGTATCCCATTGCTTGCTGAGGTTGAGCGGCTTGGTCAGAGGAACCGGTCTTGGCCGTCATGCAGCTGATTAAGTGAGCGAAGATGAAGTTCATCTCACTGGGCATTTTCGACTTCTTTAGCAGGGTCAGCTTCTTCTCGGGCTTCTTGTCTCTGCCAATTTCCCATACATAGCCCATTGCATCGAAAAATGCAATAAGAGCTTCTTTGTCAGCGAGTTTCTTATGGTCAGGGAAAGGAACAAAAGGCTTTTCTTTTGTAGCGTTGGGAAAGTTCAGAGCTTTGCGAATGATGGCAGGTGTGATCTTTATCGTGCCATACTCAGTATCGCTGAGGATACAATCAATTGTTTTGGAGGGATCTTTGGCGGATGGTAACTGAGAATGTCTGGCAGTGTACCAGAACTGGGATAGTAGTAGCTGACTTGCAAGAGGTGAGATGGTCAGGGTTGTTGAAATGCAGCAATTCTTTAGGAAATTTACAGCATCTTTCAGATGTGTGACTTGCTTTCGAGGAGGAAACTCGAGAAGCGCAGAAAGGTTGTTCGTTTTGGTCCAATCTAGTTGTTCCAGAGTGAACTTAACCTGAGGAGCCTTGATAAATTCCACTTCCTCAGAATCAGCGGAGATGTTCTCAGTGGTAGCAGGAATGTCAGACGGTGCCATTTCTCTGTATTATCAGTTCAACCAAAGATGTTAACAAATAAGAATAATCTTAATGTGGAAAGATTTTCCATTAAGATGGTTCAAATTTTATCCATTTCATTCAGACACAAATGTCTTAATGAAGATTAGGGTTTTTCTTGATTTTAAGAAATGAAATGTAAAACCCATTTATTCTTGTTATCCAGTTTTCTATGAAGAAATAGATTCTGGAAACGAATGAAGAACAAGTTTAAGATTTTTGCATTTAAACTTGAAGAACAACCATGAAATGGTTGTGTTCATAAAACCATGAAAAAAATGATTTCATTTTAAGAAGTTCTTTTGTTTAATCTTGTTTAAACAAGGAAAAGATCGGAAACAAGTTATACGCATTCGGTAATAAATAGGAACATATTAACCTTGATGTTTGATGAAGAAGATGATGAACAGTTCTTGAAGTTTTAGAAAGCACAAATGCAACAGTGAATTCTTTCTTGCGGAGGAAGATTGTTCGCGTAAAAGAAAAATATAAACCATGAGTTTGTTTATATAGAGAGATTAGAGAGAGAAAATCTTGAGCGGGAAAAGATTTTCATCATTACACGGACACGTGTTTGCATTTGATTGGAAGTTTGAACGAGACGTGCAAACGTGTGTCAGAAAGAGAAAACGTGTCGGGGTTTATCCATTGCAATGACGTCACAACTGTCCTTTCATATTCTTTTAGGATGTCTCTGAGGTTTTGAAAACTCAGGGACTCTTTTATAAACATGAAGCACTGAATGAAAATATCAGATGGTTTTAAGAATTTTCAAAATATCGTTGTTAAGGAAGAGATATTCAGCGATGCATTTTGTTTTGAAATCTTGCATTTTCATGCGATTGTCAGAGAGAGAAAACATACCTTGATATCAGCTTTAACCAAGTTTTATTCAGAGAGAAGATGATTGAATAGGTTATACGAGTTGATTTTATCCTATCGCTGATCAATGTGAACCGTTGAGGATTTTACCCTTCAAAGTTCAGCATTCCAAGCTCGCTGATGAGAAAGTTGAATCTTGTCTCATCAAGAGGTTTGGTAAATAAATCAGCTAACTGATAATCAGTTGGGATAAAATGAAGTTCTATATCACCATTCATCACATGATCTCTGATAAAATGATATCCGATTTCTATGTGTTTGGTCTTTGAATGTAGTACTGGATTGTTTGCTATAGCGATGGCACTTGTGCTGTCGCAATAGATTGGAATTTTGGAGAGCTGAAGATCATAGTCTAGTAGTTGATTTCTCATCCACAAGACTTGAGAACAACAGCTTCCAGCAGCTACATATTCAGCTTCAGCTGTGGAAGTGGACACTGAATTTTGCTTTTTACTAGTCCAACTTACCAGCTTTCCACCCATGAGCTGACATCCTTATGTGGTGCTTTTCCTATCCATTTTACAACCTGCGAAATCACTATCTGAATAGGCGGTTAGATCGAATCCTGAATCTTTGGGATACCAAAGACCTAGGTTCGCTGTACCCTTAAGGTATCGAAAAATTCTCTTTACAGCTTTCATATGAGATAGCAAAGGTTCAGCTTGATATCGTGCACACAAACATGTTGCATACATAATATCGGGTCGGCTAGCTGTAAGATACAAGAGAGAGCCGATCATCCCACGGTACAGCGTGACATTAACAAGTATTCCCTTTGAATCCTTGTCAAGTGTCAGCGGTGGTGCCATAGGGGTTTTCATAGCTGAACTATGAGTTAAATCAAATTTCTTCAGCATATCTTTAACATACTTTCCCTGATTAATAAACGTTCCTTTTTCAGTTTGCTTAATCTGAAGACCAAGGAAATATGTTAGTTCACCCATCATGCTCATTTTATACTCATCTTTCATTCTATCAGCGAAACGAGTACAAAGATCAGGGTTAGTAGAACCAAATATAATGTCATCAACATATATTTGAACTAGAATGATATGACCTTTCACTTTTCTAAAAAATAGAGTTTTGTCAATCTTACCTCGCTCAAATTTTTCAATATGGAGATAAGTAGAAAGAGTGTCATACCATGCACGAGGAGCTTGCTTCAAGCCATAAGGTGCCTTATCCAGTTTATAAACATAACCTGGACGCTTAGAATCTGAGAATCCTGGAGGTTGTTCCACATACACTTCTTCATTCAGCTTTCCATTCAGAAACGCTGACTTAACATCCATCTGATGTACTTTGAAGTTTTTGTGTACAGCATATGCTAAGAATAGACGAATAGATTTAAGTCTTTCTACTGGAGCAAATGTTTCGTCATAATCTATACCTTCCTCTTGTCTGTATCCCTGAGCAACAAGACGAGCTTTGTTGCGGGTTACAGTACCATGTTCGTCCAACTTGTTTCGATAGACCCATTTAGTGCCTATTACTGTTTTATCAGTTGGTCTCCGAACAAGTTTCCAAACTTTGTTTCTTTCGAATTCAGTCAGCTCTTCTTGCATGGCGCTGACCCATTTTGGATCTTTGAGGGCATCATCTATTTTCTTTGGTTCAGTTAAAGAAATAAAGTTAACAAATAAACAAATATTACCTGCACTTCGTCGAGTCTGAACACCAGCGTTTGGATCACCAAGAATTTGATCAATTGGGTGATTTACGGTCCATCGCTGAGCCGGAGCATAAGTCGCTGACTCATCTTGAACTGGAGGAGCTGAAGATGAGGCTTCAGCTACTTCCGGAGTTTTAGCTAAGAGAGGAATACTTGCATTTGTCATTTCATTTACTGATTGCTGAGAGATAGATGGAATGTCTGACGCATTTTGTTCAGCGGTAGGTATAGTGTTTATAGGAACAGCTGAGACCCATGATGTTTCAGCTTCATTATTCTGCATATTTGGAATGATAGGAGGACTATCATCTTCTACTGGATGAGCATGAGGAGTGGGAATATCTTCTGAATCACCAAGATGAGAAAACATCCATTGATTCAGTTCTTCAGTATCAGCGGACGGTTTAGAGTTCGCTGAACGGGATTCGTCAAACGTGACGTGAATAGTTTCTTCAACAGTTTGTCTTCTACGATTGAAGACTCTGAAGGCTTTGGAAACTGAGGAGTATCCAAGAAAGATTCCATCATCAGCCTTAGGATCAAACTTTCCAAGAGCATCTCTGTTGTTCAGTATGAAACACTGACATCCAAAGATGTGAAGAAAGCTGATTGAAGGCTTTCTCCCATGAAAGAGTTCATAGGCTATCTTTTTGAATCTTTTAACTATCAGCGACCTGTTTTGCGTAAAACAAGCAGTGTTGACAGCTTCTGCCCAAAACTGAGTAGGCAGGTGAGAATCGTTGAGCATTGAACGTGCAGCTTCAATAATTGTTCTATTTCTTCTTTCAGCGACTCCATTTTGTTGCGGTGTTCTCACTGAAGAGAAGTTGTGAGAAATACCCTTACTCTCAAGGAAGGAATCAAGAGAACTGTTTTTGAATTCAGTCCCATGATCACTCCTTATTGAGCGAACGGTCAGATTGTTCAGGGTTTCCATCTTCCGAACAAAGGTGATGAGTTCTTCAGGGGTGTCACTCTTAGAACGGAGAAACATTACCCAAGTGAAGCGAGAGAATTCATCAACTATGACCAGCGTATATTTCTTTCCAGCGATGGATTGTTTGTTAACAGGGCCAAACAAATCCATATGGAGTAGTTGTAGAGGAGATGACACTGAAGAAACTTGCTTTGATTTAAAGCTTGCTTTGGTCTGCTTCCCTTTTTCACACGCTGAACATAAAGACTCTTTGGCGTATGAATGCTGAGGTAGACCAGTGACTAACTCTTTTGAAGAAAGAGTGTTCAGTGTCTTGAAATGAGATAGCCTCTTATGCCATAGCCAGTTGACATCAGATGAGGCCTTTGAGAAGAAATAGGAGTTCTCAGTGGTTGTTGAGTCCATGTTTATTACATAAACATTTCCCAAACGATAACCGCTGAGAGCTATCTTCTCCTTTTTGTCAGTGACAAAGCAGGATTCCTTAGTAAAGATTACTTTGTTATCCATGTCGCAAAGCTGACTGATGCTTAGAAAATTATGCTTCAGCCCTTCAACATATGCAACTCTTCTGAAGGATGTTGTACCATTTGAAAGTACACCATACCCTCGGGTATGTCCTTTTCCATTTCCACCGAAAGTTACAGAGGGACCCTTCTCTTCCTTGTATTCGGCGAGCAGGATTTTCTTTCCAGTCATGTGTCTAGAGCATCCGCTATCGAGATACCAGATACCCTTCTTAACCTGCAATACAAAGGAAGATTAGTTTTTCTTGGGTACCCACTTGACCATGTATACACATTTGTCAGTGGAAGTAGTTGGAATGGAAGATTCAGCAGTCTTCGCAGCATTTGAAGATTCAGCTTTGTCTTTCTTCACTTTGGTTAATTTCTTAACTTCAGTGGTAGGATTCATCTTGACCTGATTTGCACCAGGATTGGTCTTCTTTGCCTTGGGGGCAATCTTCACCTTAGCTATCTTTTCAGCTTTGGTGGCTGTGGGGCACTTACTAGCAATATGATCGGTAAGTCCACAGTGATAACATTTCCTATAACTAAAAATAGTTCTAGGACCGTTTGAGTGCTGAGCTTTTGATTTCGAATTTGAAGTGCCAGCACCAAGTAAACTATTGGCTTTAAAAATGGGACGAACATTCAGCTCTTCAGATTTCTTACCAAGGACATCCACTTTGAGTCTAGGAGTAGATCGCTTAATAGATCCAGAGATCTGCTTCCTTGATCCAGAGGGATGAGCCACGGAAGCTTTAGAAGCATTCAGCTTTGGTACTAAGGTACCCTTCTGAGGATTCTGGTAAATAACAATTCCTTTACCTTTGTCTTTAGAGACAGAGGTAGGTTTTGAATAAACCATTTCTCCTTGCCTTTTGAGGAGGTAGGAGTTTCCTCAGGGATTGGTGTATTGGATGAGGAGCACTGAGAAGATGAAGTATCAGCGACTGAGGATACGAACGTTCCAAATTTAAGCATTGAACGCTCAGTGGTTGGTTTTGGAGTATCATATTTGTAACCCAAACCACGTTTATCACTTAGGGGAATCTGAGACTTTATTATCTCAGTGATCTTTGTTGAAGAATTACACCATCCTTCAACAGTAGCTTTTTCAGCTTTTAATGCAGCGATAGCTTCTGCTCGTTCGATTTTGACTAGCTGATTTAAATATACTTGATCTTTAAAATCTTCTTCAATTTTAGAAAGCTTTTCTATTTGAAGGTGGCAGTTTTTAAGTTTTTCAGCGAGATCAAGGTTTTGGTTTTCAACCACAGTTTTGTCGTTCATGGCTTCGTATAAACTTCTAGTCAAGAGATCGATCTTACGGAGACTATTAGCTTCATCAATATTTTCAATATTGGTAAAGAAAGAAGGTGATACCTGAATAGCAGAGGTTGAAGTGGAGGGAATGTCTGAACTTTCTTCCTCTTCTTCAATCTTGGCCATAAGACATAGATTTGCTTCATCATCTTCAGAGTCAGATGATGATGCTTCTTCATCAGAAGCAGCCCAATCATAGTTAGCCATCAGGCCTTTATTCTTCTTCTTAAAGCTTTTCAGCTTAGCATATTTTTCTTTCAGCTTTGAATATTTGTCATCTTTATTCCTTGGAACAAGGGATTTCTTTGTAAAAGCTGAGGGTCTAGAAACTTTCTTAGACCTGCACTCGTTAGCGAAATGTCCTGTCTTTTCACAGTTAAAACAAGTAGCAGTTGCCTTATCAACAAAAGCTAATGATCTAGGCTTGTCAGTTATGGAAAGAGGTTTGTTCTTTCTAAACATTTTCTTTTTGGCAAATATCCTGAACCTTTTAGTTAGGAGAGCCAAAGATTCATCATTATCTGAATAATCAGAATCTGATGACCTTTCAGAGTTACTTTCTAACTCAGTGATAGTGACCGAGGGTCGCTGAGTAGAAGGTTCCTCTGAGATTAAAGCAATAGGGGTGCTTTTGGAATCTTTTACAAGATTCTTCTTAAGATGGCTCGATTGCTCATGATTCAGCAACGTGCCATATAAGGTTGAAAGGGTCATTGATTTTAGATCCTTTGACAGCTTGAGACACATAGAATAATTGTCCCAGCTTTCAGGTAAACATTCTAGAAACTTTGTCAGAACTTCAAAGTTAGAATATTCCTTACCAACAGTTTTCAGATCTATAATTAAACAATTAAAACGTTGGTGAACTTCAGAGAGAGATTCATTCTTACCAGAAATGAAGCTTTCGTATTGTCTTACCAGGTTGATCTTTCTTGAGTCCTGGACTTCAGACGTTCCTTCATACTGAACACATATTGTGTCCCACATGGCTTTTGATGTTTTCAGATTCATGACGGAATGGTAGACTTCGTCAGGAAGAGCCATGGATAGTATGGATCTGGCTTTTGTATCTATAGCCACTTTCTTCTTATCTTCGTCGGTCCATTGAAAGATTTCCTTAGGGACTAGCCTTTCTGGAATAGCAGGTCTATTCTCAGCGGCTGGACCTGCAACATCAATTCTTACAGGGATGAATGGACCATTTTCGAGATAGTAAGGCATAGTAGGGTCTACACCTTCTAGGAAGAGTGTCATCCTATTTTTCCATACGTTGAAGTTATCTCTGGAAAATCTAGGGGGTTTAGCAAGAGAACCATTGTCTATATAATTTGTGTTTGTGTTGGTGGCCATTTTCAGATAATAGCAAGGAAGAGAAATATCTTAGATTAGATCTTGTTTATGAGATTAAACAAATCCGCTCTGATATCACTTGTTGGTCCTGAAGGCCTATACAAGTTTGTAGAATGGGGGGGTTGAATACAAACACACAGATTTTACTTTTCTAAATTGTTTATTGATAAATCATTAACAATTTACAGCTTGTTGCGGAAACAAGATTAAGGATAAACCTAAATCTAAACAAGTTGGAACACTAAGGTTTCTTGCACTAAGAGAGATAAGGAAATTACTAATAATAACCTATCTTGAGATAAGAGATTGAACTTGTCCAGAGTTAGCAAGTTACTTCAAAATGAAGTGAGTTCATCTCTTTATATACTGCATGCATTTAATGCAAGTCAGTATACACTTTACACGTGTCATCAGCTGGTTGGTTGCATGTTATTGACCTTGGTTGACAACCTTAGTAGCCGCATGGATGAACAGTGTAGTATCAGAGTGGTTGTACGATTTCAGACAGTCGGAGGTTCTTTTCTGACATTTCGTACGGAGTCGTGCAAGGGAGGTTAAGACAAAAGTACTTTGTACGGAGGACTTCATGATCAGCTTTCGTTGATTCAGAGCATTATCATTATCTATTCAGCGAATGATAAAGTTCAGCGATAGCTGAAGTCTTGTACTTGATACTTCACGTTGAGTGGACAAATCTGAGTCTTCGCTGATCCGCATCAGTTCATTAGGAGACTTGTCACTGGTTCTTGAGCTTGATCTTCGACTTCAGCGTAGAACCTTTGTTGACGTGAAACTTGTCTTCAGGGATCATAAGTAAACAACTAACTTATCAGCGATCATCATAATGACTGAACAGACTCAGAGCATTAATGGTGAACAGTGTTCGCTGAATGTTTAATTTAAAGAGCGAGAGTTCCTATCAGCGGTACTGTAAGATCTTAGTACTTATCAGTGATAGTGAAACTCTGATACATATTGTTTACTTACAATTTTCACTAAGTATATAAGAGAGGGTCATTATCAAATCACTGAGGGTTTGGATCAACAATGGCTGCTCTCTTTTTCAGTTCTTCTTCACTTGGCTTTTGAGGAACCAAGGAAGGTCTTTTCTTGTGCGAGAGCAATTCTTCTTCTTGTTCAGGTTCATCAGTCTCAGCGAAGTCTAAGACCGGGATTATTTGTAATTCATCAGCACTCGGGGCTGGGATTATTGGTGATATAGGAGGAGCTTCATCTTGACCCTCAAGCAGAGGAGAGGACTAGCTGAAACAAAACGATCACAGAGTTAAGATCAATTGAAGAAGAGATAGAGAAAAGAAGGGTTATGTGTTTAGAGGTTTGAAGGAAAAGAGTATATATTACCTGACAAACTGGCTTTCTGACAAGGATAGTCAGGTTGTCTTCAGCGAGGCCTTTGTTTTTGCTTTTATCGACCACAGTCGCAGGAGGCTTTGTTTTGGTCCCCTCCCCTTGTTCAGTGAAGACGATCCCTTTAAGAGTCGGGGTCTTTTTGGTCTTGGGCTGGAAGACGAAGCCATCGAAATCATCATCATCATCGTCATCATCATCATTTTTGGGTGATAATGAAGGTTCGTCCTCCTGAAGATCCAGGTCTTCATCGTCTTCTTCTTCTTCCTCAGCTTCTTCTTCATTTTCTGAGGAATCAACATGCACTGGTGAATTAGCATGTTCTTCGACATTCTCCCCCTCAACATCTACGTGTATGGAGAATTCGGTTCCCTCAGGGTTTTCAACTCCCTGAGGTTTTTCAGCATTTCCCTCCCCCTCAGAAACATGGGGAAGGTCTTCTTGAGTCTTCTCCCACTCTTCCGCATGTTGAAGAGGGGAGGTATCACCGGTAGCAGCAGCATCATGAGCAGGTTCCCTGTCTTCGTGGCCAGGGAAACCGAGACGGCGTTCAACCGCTGGTAGTCTGTCTTCGAGGCCAGGCGTAGCTGGGGTTGTCTTCTGAACCAATTCCACCACCTTTTCCAGCTTTTCGCGGTCATCCTGGGAGAAGTGGGATAGTGGAACGGTAGGTGCATTCAGCTTTTCAAGAAGTTGGTTGAGAAGGTCGTCTGAAGAGTCGACCTCTTGAGCTAACGAGCTCACCTCCTTCTTCAGCGAGGTCATTTCACTCGTAACCTCACCCTTAAGGTTTGAGACCTCTGTCTTCAGTGATGTGACTTCACTGGACAGAGTCTTGAAGTTTGATGAGAGGGTGTCGTTGGAGGAGTTGAGAGTGTTGAGGGTTGAGGAGTTGGTCGTGAGAGCCTCAGCAACAGAAGATAGTCCTCCTTCAATCTTGGACATATCAGCGGTTGAGGCTTTGGCAGCAACTTCAGTGGCCAACTTCTTTAAAGTCTCCCCAGCGTCTGTAACTGCTGCGGAGTTTGAGGAGATGGTGTTGGTGAGAGTTTCCACCTTCTTAGCGATCTCAGTAAGGGAGTGGCTAATGGTGCCCAAATTAGGACCTGTAATAGAGAAAAACTTATGAACAAAGGAAAGCTCAGAATTTGGGGGTCCAGAGAGAGAGGTGTTTAGGTTACCTGGGGGCGGGTTGGAGAAAGTGTGGAAATCACGGTGACTAGTTAAATGCTCCATATAGTCTTCCATGTTCGTTTGACACTGAGAGCCTGCATGTCCTTGATTCTGATCCATCATATACTGAAGATAAGCAGCCGCTGTGTCATTTAGGTGAATGACGTCTGAGTTGGAGAATGGGGGAATTAAGAAGTCTGGACTGACCAAAGAAGAAGAGGGACGAACAAAGGATGAGAAAAAGGTTTGGGTGGCAGATTCAGCGTTGGATCCGCTGAGAAAAATCTCGTCAGTACTTAGAGGCACTGAGAGTGGGGGGTCCTGATCCATGGTAACTTCAGTGTCTTGAGGCACTGAAATGGGAATGTAAGGGGTGGCTTCAGCGGATATGGCGGAGTGTGCCACGAAATCATCTAGCGTCTTCTATAGAGAGACAGACGCAGATTCTTCAGTCTGGGAAGGCTTGGGGGGTTGCTCCTTGGAGATCTTCTTGGTCTTATGGATGCCAAGTGAGGATTCAGACTGTTTTCTCTTTCGAGATGGAGTGGTGATTGCGGCCTGGGTACCAGCGGTTGGGACGACCGCTGCCGAGGAGGTAGCCGCAGAAGTAGAAGAAGAAGAGGATCGAAGAAGAGGTAAGAGAGTAGAGAGACGTACCTCATTTGCGATTAGTTTGTAGTCGAGTACCTTAGGGCCAACCTGAGAAAGTCCCAGGTCTCCCCCGGTTGGATACCTTTCGTTCAGCCCATGCAAGAATAGGGCACTGAGGAATCGCAAGTATGGAACGTTCGCTGGCCTATTAGGAAGTTCCACCTTTTCCATCAGATCTTCAAAGATGAGGCGTGCCCAGTCCACGTGCGGGCCTTTCATCAATGCGCAACCCATGGCAGATTGGGTCTTCAAGGCCGGATCAGTAGACCCGACTTTTGATGACATACAACTTATGAGATGAGTAAAGATGAAGTTCATCTCGTTGGGCATCTTACTCTTCAGCATGGTCGTGATCTTCTTCTCAGGTTGCTTGTCACGTCTTGTATTCCAGTTGTATTTCATTGCATCCAAGGAGGAGATAATTTCAGCCTTTCTTTCGTTAGAGGTTGGATCAGGGAAAGGGACGAACTTGTTGTCCTGTGAGCTGGAAGGGAGGTTCAGGGCATGTCGGATAACTCCAGGGGTGATTTTTGCTTCACCAAAATCAGTCTTGAAGGCGATGGCATCAATCTTCTTCTTTGGGTTTTTGGGAGAGGGGATTTGGGTACGATGAGCCGTGTACCAGAACTGAGCTGAGAGGTTTTTATGAGTAGGGGGCTTGATAGTGAGCGATGTCGCCAGAGGACAGGTTTTGATAAAGTTCACTGCATCATTCAGATGAGTGACCATTTTCTTCGGAGGAAGTTCGAGCAAAGCATAGGGGTTGTTTGAGTGGAACGTTATCTGGTCCATTGAGAGTTTCATCATTGGGGCCTTGGTAAGTTCAGCCTTTTCAGGAGTTGTAGGAGATGCAGCGTTGGTATTGTCAGTAGTTGTCATTACTGTTTAGAACACACAAAGATGAAGAAGATAAAGAGAATTTCTTAAAATGGAAAAGTTTCCAAAATAAGGGATTTTAGGGTTTTCCAGTTTTGAAAAGAAGTACAAAACCAGTGAAAGTTCTTATTTTCCAGTTTCCTTTTATGGAAAGGATTCTGGAAAAACATATGAAAGTGTCAAGTTTAAGATTTTTGTTAAAAACTTAAAGAACAACCTGTAAACAGATTGTGTCTATTAAAACCATGAAGAAGATGATTTTAAACTGTAGAAACGTACATTGTTTGATCTTGTAAAAGCAAGAATAAGATCAAAAATATTGTTTAAGATGGATTAAAGAAAAGAAATGTAACCTGTTTCGTGAATGGAGAGGATTATTAACACAAGTTCTTGAAAAATCCGAATGCAAAGAAAATATGTAAATTCTTTTTGCCTTAAGAGAGTTTGTATGCGTAAAAGGTACAAATATAAACTCAAAGGGTTTATATAGTGATAGTACAGAGAGAAAAACTAAGAGCGGGAAAAGTTTTTCATGATGGCACGTGACACGTCCCTTGAATCTTATTGGACAAGGAAACGAAATGGGCGAACGTGTCAGATGAAAAGGCGTGCCATGGTTTATCCAAAGGATGACGTCACAAACGTCCTTTCATATTTTAAGGTGTCTCTGAGGGTTTTAGAAAAGCTCAGGGACATTTTGAGAATAGAGAAGCACTTAATAGAAATATCTGTGAGTTATTTAGAGTTTCAAAAGAATCACTGAAAGGAAGAGATATTCTGCGATGTAATTCATTTTGAAATCTTGCATGCTGAGGCGAACGTCAGCGATTAAGAGAGAGAACATACCTTGATATCAGCGAATCAATTTTGTTCAGAGATTAGATGACTAATGAAGATATATAAGTTTATATTATCACTGATCAAATGCTTAACAGCTGAAGATTTTACTCTTCTAGGTTCTGCATTCCAAGTTCGCTGATGAGAAAGTTGAATCTTGTCTCATCATGAGGTTTGGTGAAAAGATCAGCTAACTGAAAGTCAATGGGAATAAAATGAAGTTCTATATCATCATTCATCACATGATCTCTAATAAAATGATACTTGATCTCGATGTGTTTGGTCTTTGAGTGTAGCACTGGATTGTTTGCTATGGCGATGGCACTAGTGTTGGCGCAATAGATTGGAATTTTGGAGAGCTGAAGGTCATAGTCCAATAGTTGACTTCTCATCTATAAGACCTGAGAACAACAGCTTCCAGAGGCTACGTACTCACCTTCAGCGGTTGAACTGGACACTGAATTTTGCTTTTTACTTGTCCAACTCACCAGCTTTCCACCCAGGAGCTGACAGCCTCCTGTGGTGCTTTTCCTATCCAATTTGCATCCAAAAAAATCACTATCTGAATAGGCGATTATATCAAACCCTGAGTCTTTGGGATACCAAATACCTAGGTTAGGAGTACCCTGAAGTATCGAAAAATACGTTTTACAACGATCAAATGAGATTCCTTAGGTTCAGGTTGATATCGTGCTCATAAACAAGTTGCATACATAATATCAGGATGGCTAGCTGTAAGATACATAAGAGAGCCGATCATCCCACGGTACGCTGTGACATTAACATGTTTCCCTGAAGGATCTTTGTTAAGTCTCAGCGGCGGTGCCATTGGGGTTTTCATAGCTGAGCTTTGAGTTAAATCAAACTTTTTCAGCATATCTTTAACATACTTACCTTGGTGAATGAAAGTACCTTTTTCATTCTGCTTGATTTGAAGACCAAGGAAATATGTCAGTTCACCCATCATACTCATTTTATATTCAGCTTTCATTCTTTCAGCGAAACGAGTACATAAATCAGGGTTAGTAGAGTCAAATATAATATCATCGACATATATTTGAACAAGAATGATATGACCTTTTACTTTCCTGAAAAATACAGTTTTATCGATTTTACCTCACTCAAATTTTTCAATATGGAGATAAGTAGAGAGAGTGTCATACCATGCACGAGGAGCTTGCTTTAAACCATAAAGTGCCTAATCCAGTTTATATACATAACCTGGATGCTTAGGATCAGTGAATCCTGAAGGTTGTTCAACATATACTTCTTCATTCAGCCTTCCGTTGAGGAATGCTGATTTTACATCCATTTGTTATACCTCGTGTAGATCCCAGTTTGATCAGGTAACAACGAATAAAACAAAATGATTAATCTTGTTGAATGATTCAAGATAGCTACAAGTATTTGATTGAAGAACTCAACTATCTCTCTCTCCAAACTATTAAGCTCATAACATTAGAATGACTAATCTTAACCTAATTTCTAAAGGAAACAAACCTTAAATACTTGGACCTATTGCAACCAAGGCCCAAGCCCATAAATCACTAATAAGCCCAATAATCAATATTAAGGCTTTTACAAATAATAATTAACTCTATAATTACTATAACTTTCTAATATGTAGGACATTTATGGTCCTAACAATCTCCCCCTAAAGTTATATAAAGAAAAAACGGTCTTGAAAACTTCAGATCCTGATCTTCTCTCCTTCTTGAATCTCTGAAGACCTTTGGTGTTGCTTGTCTTCATGACTTTCAACGCTCCCCCTTGAATAAAGCTCTTATCTACATATCTTCATCTTTATAACTAGATTCAACGAACAATAATCTTGACTGAGTGCACGAAAAGCAGCTTTCAACTGTAGGCACTCAACATATCGGATAAGCACACAAGAATAATAATGTGCGAGTTACGTGACATTTCACAGTGCATCTTCACTTGAAAATCAAGAATCTGTCTTTCAAACCGTGAGTTGAATTTGGCTTTCAGCTTTAGCTTTAAGAACTTGTAGAACCGAAATGCTCGAAGGAGGAAATAATGATTTGTAGCGAACACCACTTGATATGAGATGAGAAAATTTGATAAAACTAACAGTTACTCCCCCTCATCTCTTGCTAACTCCCCCTCAACTTGATAATCCGTGTCTTTGAATTTGTGCCATTTCTCCCCCTCGTGATAAGTAGGAGCATCTGGAGCATCATGTAATCTCAAAGATAATATTGGTGAGTAGCAAAAATCTAGATCAAACGTTAAGTAACCAGAATGGGGTAAAAATCTAACACAGAAACACAAAAGTAATTGTTATCACAACAATTAAAATAATTGTGTGGCCTATGTTCAGAGTTGGCATTGGGTATCTCTGATAGGACTTCCAGTTATCACTGAAGTAAAATATTAAAAAATTACTTCTCGAACTGTTCCGGCAATATCACGAAGATATGCAATGGGAATCACAAAGACTCGTGCATGTGTGAAAGAAATGATATATATCTGTTAGGCTCAAAAATTGATTTAACTTGGGACTCAAGTTAAAAATCAATTGACACAGTGATTAGAATATGAAGTTCGGAGACCAGAGTTGATGTCTTCCTTTTTCAATATCTAAGACCTCCGAGTGAGGAATAGATAGATTATGTGGTAAATCTCTGTGCATTTATGAAACAAACATCTGTTGTGAGATACTTGAGTGGCTGGGTGGGGTGACACAAGTTATCAACATTGGGTCCATGTCTGTTTCAATATTCATCTCCAAAGAACGAGAATGAATAGATTGTGTGGTTACCTGGATAATTGACTCGGTTTGGTAAGGACCAATTTATTCTTTTAAGTCCTGTCACATCCTCACCATATTCTTTTCACTCCAAACTCATCTATGCATCTAGACCCCTCACTGTTGTCTATAAGGGATGTGTTTCTTGGGTAGGTCCTTCCGGTTCTGGATAGACCATAGAAACGATGTAATTCCTAACACTCATTCATGCACCGAGTAGAACAATTTAGTAAACAGTGAAGTACGAGTTCTAAACTGAAATGTTTAGAAGTCATAATATTTAAGAACGAGTCCAGGTCTGAGATGATCAGAAGTCAAAAAAATCATTGGAAATAAAGAATTTAAAGAAACAAAATCAAGCGCTAAACAGAATGACTCAGTAAACACATTATGTTCAAAAATGAATCAATGATTAGAAAGTTTAATTGTGAAGAACAAGCCACAATTAATATATCACAAAAGAATTGAATCATTAATAGAAATGATGAACTTTGAAAAACAAATAGGAATTCAAACGAGTGTATTTCGAAAACAAATCAACGAATATGTGAGACGTGGAAATAACTAAGTCAAGAATAAAATGACACGTGGCAATCATGGAAGTTAAAATTGGAGAATAACAAACACAAGTTAGTTATTCAGAATGAATTACCACAGTCTTTGAATTCACTTAAAATATAATTTGAGCAAAACCTAGTACTCCCCCTCAAAAATGGCATAGCCATTGAATGCAGTTATGTGAAAGGAATCTTCTAATTTAAATGCACGTGACATTCCTGCAAAACAGATTAGAAAGATTTTTGTATCCATCCTTTGATGGATCCTTGATGGTTAGATGCCCTATGAGGACTAGAGATGCTATAAGAACCATACCAATACTTAGCATGGTCTTTATTCACAAAGTCACTTGTTCCACAGTAAGAACAACACAGCTTCTGTGTAGATAAGTTGATCAGGTGATTAAGAGAGTAAACACGATCAGTTTTCACAAAAGGTTTAGCGTGGAAAGTTTTGTTGTTCTTGTCACTCTTAATAGAGACAAATGACTTTGGAGCAGGAGCGGATCCTTTACCTCTCCAAACCATGTTTACTTTCATGAAAGATTGATTATCTGATTTGTCAATAGTAGGGTCATAAAACAGATTAGAAGTACGGATCTGATCTTTTGAAGAGCTATTTGATCTAATGCAGGTCTTTGAAGAAACATTTTTGTGGATAGAACTTGAAGCAGTCTTAGCAAAGCAAACTGAATTAGCTGAATCACCGTAAAGAGACTGATTGATAGTATTTGGACTAGCAAGATTGGGTGATTCAACATCAGAGTTTTTGGCTTCAAGTTCCTTGTCATTGTTAAACAAAACATTTTTCTTCTCAAACATTAGATTTAGCTCCTTTTGGAGATCATATTTTAGCCTCTTCTCTATCATAATGTCAGTTGACAAAACAGATAATTTTTTTGTAAGCTTAGAAATCTCAGTCTGAAAAATCTTTCTTTCGAATGCAAAATCATCTTTCAAACTTTTTGCTCTAAAACCTTCAACCTTCTTCTTCTCAGACTCTTTACTTAGAATGTCTAATTCTTTCTCCAAATCAGTTATTTTCAAAGAAAGTTCTCCATTATTTTCAGTAAAAGATTTGCGTTCAATTCCAAACTTCTCTCTTTATAAAATCAGAACTTTTTCAAAGTCGGAGATCTGTTTTGAAAGTTTTAAACCTATAAGCTCAAGTCTTGTCCTCACTTCAAGAGATTTCTTTGAAAAATCAGATTGCTTTTGTATAAGCAATTGCCTTTCCTTTGCAAAACCTTCTTTCTCTTTTTCAAATACCATTTCAAAAGTAGTTATTACTTTTAACTTCAAGGTTTTCACAGTTCAAGAGTTTACCTTTCTCTTTAAGTGCCTTCATGTCGTCTTGCGATGGCAATTCAGAAATCTTCCTTTTCAGCTCAGTGTTTTCAGTTTCTAAGATCGTTGCCTTTTCTTCAGATTTAACAAGCTTCTCAGAACTAATCCAGAATTGATATTTCTGTTCTTTCAGTTCTTTGACGTACTTGTTGCAGAATTCATCTGATCGCTTGATATTCTCTTTATATATTCTTTTATATTCGTTACACTCCCGATTGAAGCAATGCCCCATTGTTACCTGAAAATTTTTATCGTTGATCGGTGTTGTTTTGAAGAATCAAAAATTGCGGAAGAGAATCAAAACTAAATCATAAAAAAATAAATCTACAAAATAAATTTGTTTTCACAATTTAAAAATCTGATTATTTAACCGGAACGAACAAAATCAATCTTCGAGAATGAAACCTGTAAGAAAACAAACCAAGTTAGATTAAAAACGTCAACCAAAAACACATAAAATGATAAGCGTAGAAAATAAGCTCAAATCGTCGCAAAAGATATCACAATTGTCGCTAAAGCTCAAAATCATAAACCATGCAAAACATGCAAATCGTCACAAAAAAAATCTCAAACCCGTCACAAAAATCGCAAACCGATCGTTAAAAAATTCTCAATGACGTGAGGTAAACGCGTGTAACGATCAAGAAACGTGTGGTATTTGAACCAAGTTAAACCGTACGATAAACGAGTGTATCAACGTCGTATAAAACAAACAATATATGTATGTATCTATGTATGATGTGTAGATGTAAATGGTAAGCAAAGACACATAACATGTGATGGTTATGTGAGCATGCAAATTATTTGGCTCCAAGATTAAGAACTACTTATCAGAAGTGATGGAAATCAAACAGCAAGGTGGAAAGCTGGTATGGGTATAGAAGCTATGTAAATGCATGCATGTATGTATACATGCAACGAAGAAGAAAAAAAATCAAAAGAATGGCAGCATCTTATTAGATTGTGAATTAATGGAAGAAAAAAAAATCATGCAGCAAAAGTATCTATGTATGCTTACGATGAAGAAAATTGACGGTTAACTATGGATGGGACCGTGTGAAGTCAAACTCGTGATGTGTGTGTGTGTATATATATATATATATATATATAAGTTCCACGATGGTCAAGAAAGAACGCTTTGACAGTCAACTAAGGTGTGAGGTATCCGGGACGTGAGTACATCCGAAAACAGAAATCATCCGGAAAGGGGAAATTCATCCGGAAACAATTAGTTTCATCCGGGAACTAAATGGGTATCCGGGAAGTGTGTGTTATCTGGACAAAATTGGTTATCCGGTAACAAAAAACAATTCGTCCGGATAATGGCGAAAATTAGGAAACTTACCCGGAAACACTAAGGAACTTCCGGATACTGCGGCTGGTCGAGAAATTCGGATCAGGGTTCGATAGGGTTGCTTGATTTCACTCCTATAGGGTTAGATTTTGACCAAAAAAAACAAAAACAAGCATACCAAAATCTATCCTATTTTTTTCAATAATCAGTAAAAAAATATTAAGAACAACACCAAAACTCAAGAACTGGTTTTTTTTTAATTGAAAAATTGATACATTTGAGAATTGATATAGATGCAGATAAAAACCAGATTAAAAACGATTAAACAATCGAGGTTTAACAAAAGAATTATTAAATCAACGAAAAGCTTTGCAAACCCGATTGATGATCGATTCACCCCAACAAACAACTGCACTATGTCGAAAATAATAAGGGTGCCTTCTGGACCTCAAACGACAATCTCCACCGTTCAGAAAGTAGACCAAGATGTCGTGACGCTACTTTCCAAAAATCACGACGATCCGACGGTTTAAACTCCAGGAATAGGTAAAACGGCACGACGGTGTTTTCCAGAAAAATTGCATACGATTTCTTCATTTCTTCAAATCACCGATTCTGCTCTGATACCAAGTGTAGATCCCAGTTTGATCAGGTAACAACGAATAAAACGAAACGATTAATCTTATTGAATAATTCAAGATAGCTACAAGTATTTGATTGAAGAACTCAACTATCTCTCTCTCTAAACTATTAAGCTCATAACATTTGATTGATTGATTGATTGAAGTCTTTGTGAACAGCGTATGCTAGAAATAGACGAATAGCTTCGAGTCTTGCCACTGGGGCAAATGTTTCGTCGTAGTCAATGTCTTCCTCTTGTCTGTATCCCTGAGCAACAAGACGAGCCTTGTTGCGGGTTACAGTTCCATATTCATCCAACTTTTTTCGATAGACCTGATAGGTGGGTATCACCCCCCTAAATCTAACCGCAAGTGTACGGTGTCGAAATCAAGTAATAACGTACGGTAAGTACGAGTATCGAATCCACGAGAACTAGGAACTAAGTATCACAATTACTATAAGCTCTATTAACTGAACTATCGAAATTGAATTGGTTGGTGTTAAACTAATTAATTGCAAGAAAATAAATCAAACACAAGACAGTAAACAACTTTGGAAACTTCCGATAGAGAAAACAGTTGAGGGTTGGAAATCCTTAGGTTTTCACATACGAATATCATACTTAAAACGATTACCAGTTATTCCCTTAATGAATACCCAATCTCTAAAAGTCACCGTTGTTCTCTTTCGAGCAACAACGGGTTTTATTTTGAAAATGACAAGTTTTATCTTTCGATCTCAACCTATGGAATTCAAAACACATTAAGCACAAGATTCATATTTGAACGGATAGATTTAATCTCTCGATCTCAACCTAAATGGTTCACTTAGGACTAAAGTGTATTCGGTATATCTCTATCACCAAATTCTCGCCTTAGGCATGCAATTCCTAGTTCTATCTAAAAGTTAATTCTCTCGAACTCAACTGAAAGCAACAAAGCAATTGAAAGCTAGCTAAACTCTCAAAAGCATTAAGAATAAAATTACATGCATTCATTAAAAAGGAAAACCGATAAACGTCATTCGTCATCCGTTCATATGTTCAAACCTAATTCAATCCAACCCCCAACATCTTAAGATTAGTTCATGATGTTGGGGAATACAAACGCAAGAAAAGGGGATGTAAAAGTGTGTGCAAACATGATAATGAGAATGTAAAAGATGTAATGGTGAATGATGATGAACTCCCTTCTCCTAGCTCGAATCCGCTTTGTGTCGTGAATTACTCGTCGATCCCTCCTCTATCGTCGCTCCAAACGCTCCACAAGGTCTCTGAAAATCGCCCCTGGACTGCCCACCGTCGTCGTGTGTGTGTTGCGTATCGAGCGTATCGAATAATGACCTAAAATCCGGAATAACATAGCTGAAAATCGTGAAACATAGGGTTGCGCGGTTTTGGCCGTGGTTTGCAAACCGCGCCAGAAACCGCGCGTGTTTCTGAGGTGTTTCCGGGTCAGGTTTGGTTCGGGTCTGGGTCCTGGTTCGGGCGCGGGTCGTGGGCTTCGTTTTGGCTCTTTTTGGGCACTTTTTAGCTTCTTTTCTCGGAGATTACTGCCTGTTAAAGAACCTGCACATTCCACTAAATAAACCATAAAATCCTGCTTCTTTGCTTAAATACAAGCCAATCTCATTGGTTTGAGAACCAAAAATAACGCCAAAAGGTGGCGTTATCAAGACCCATTTAGTGCCTATCACTGACTTGTCAGATGGTCTTGGAACGAGATTCCAAACTTTGTTTCTTTCAAATTCTGTCAGCTCTTCTTGCATAACGCTACCTAGTTTGGACCTCTAAGGGCATCATCTGTTTTCTTTGGTTCAATCAGAGAAATAAAGGTAACAAATAGACAAATGTTACCTGCACTTTGTCGAGTCTGAACACCAGCGTTTGGATCACCAAGAATCTGATCAATGGGGTGATTTATAGTCCATCGATGAGCCGAAGCATGATTCGATGACTCAATTTGAACTTCTGGAGGAGCTGAAGCTGAGGCTTCAGCAACTTCAGGTATTTCAGGCAAGAGAGGAAGAGGTTCATATGTCATTTCATTCACTAATTGCTGAGAAGTAGATGGGATATCTCAGGTAGATGGTTCAGAAGCAGGCATAGTAGTGAGAGGAATAGCTGAAACCCATGAAGATTCAGCTTCACCTGTTTGCATGCTTGAGATGATAGTATGATCATCATCAGCGGTAGGAGTATTAACTTGAGGGATAGGAGCAGCTTCTGAATCACCAAGATGAGAAAACATCCATTGATTCAGTTCTTCAGTATCAGCAGAAGGTCTTGAGTTCGCTGAACGGGATTCGTCAAAAGTGACGTGTATTGTTTCTTCTACAGTTTGTCTTCTACGATTGAAGACTCTGAAGGCTTTCGAGATTGAAGAATATCCAAGAAATATTCCATCATCAGCCTTGGGATCAAACTTTCCTAGGGCATCCATGTTGTTCAGTATGAAACACTGACATCCAAAGATGTGAAGAAAGTTAATTGAAGGCTTTCTCCCATAGAAAAGTTCGTAGGCTGTTTTCTTGAATCTATTGACAATCAGCGACATGTTTTGAGTAAAACAAGCAGTGTTGACAGCTTCTGCCCAGAACTGAGTATGTAGATGAGAATCACTGAGCATTGAACGTGCAGCTTCGATGATCGTTCGATTTCTTCTTTCAGCGACTCCATTTTGTTGTGGTGTTCTCACTGAAGAAAAGTTGTGAGAAATACCCTTGCTTTCAAAGAAGTTTTCAAGGGAACCGTTTTTAAATTCAGTCCCATGATCACTCCTTATTGAGCGAACGGTCATATTATTCAGGACTTCCATTTTCCTGACGAAAGTGATGAGTTCTTCAGGGGTGTCACTCTTAGAACGGAGAAACATAACCTAGGTGTAGCGAGAACATTCATCAACAATGACCAGTGTATATTTCTTTCCAGCGAGGGATTGTTTGTTAACAGGACCAAACAAATCCATGTGAAGAAGTTGAAGAGGAGATGACGCTGAGGAAACTTGCCTAGACTTGAAGCTTGCTTTGGTTTGTTTCCCTTTTTCACATGCTGAACATAGAGATTCCTTGGCATATGAATGTTGAGGTAGACCAGTAACTAACTCTTTTGAAGAAAGAGTATTCAGTGTCTTGAAGTTGAGGTGAGAGAGCCTCTTATGCCATAGCCAGTTGACATCAGATGAGGCTTTTGAGAAGAAACAGGAATTCTTAGTGGTTGTCGAGTCCATGTTTATAACATAAACATTTTCCAAACGATATCCGCTGAGAGTGATTTTCTCCTTTTTGTCAGTGACAAAGAAGGATTCCTTAGTGAAACACACTTTGTAATCCTTGTCACATAGCTGACTGATGCTTAGAAGATTGTGCTTCAGTCCTTCAACATATGCGACTCGTTTAAAGGTAGTTGTACCATTAGAGAGTACACCAAACCCTCGGGTATAGCCTTTTCCATTTCCACCAAAGGTCACAGAGGGACCTTTCTCTTCATTATATTCAGCGAGCAGGTTCTTTTTGCCAGTCATATGTCTAGAGCATCCGCTATCAAGATATCGGATACCCTTCAGGACCTGAGAGGTGGAGGTAGAAGTAGAGGGAATTTCAGTTTGTTCTTCGTCTTCTTCTATTTGAGCCATGAGGCAGAGATTGGCCTCATCATCATCTTCAGAGTCAGATGATTCTTCATCAGAAAGAGCCCAGTCTTGATCTTCAGCGATCATGTCTTTGCCTTTCTTCTTAAAGTTTTTCAGTTTTGCATATTTTTCTCTCAGCTTCTTGTATTTGTCATCTCTAGCCTTGGGGTTAGAGGATTTCTTGTAGGAAGAAGATGAGGGTTTGAAGACTTTCTTTGACCTGCATTCACTAGCAAAGTGTCCTACTTTTTCACAGTTAAAGCAGGTAGCAGTTGCCTTATCTACAGGGGTTGAAGATTTTGGCTTGTCAGTGAGTGAAAGAGGTTTATTTCTTCTGAAGTTACTCTTTCTGGCGAATCTCCTGAATGTATTAGTCAGGAGTGCCAGTGATTCATCAACTTTTTAAGGATCAGCTTCTGATGATTCATCAGAGTTAGATTCCAACTCAGTGATAGTGACAGTAGATCGCTGAGTAGGTACCAACTCTGAAGAGAGTAAAGCAACAGGTGTGCTTTTGGAATCTTTTACAATATTCTTCTTAAGATGACACGACTGCTCATGATTGAGCATAGTGCCAAATAAGGTAGAAAGGGTCATTGATTTTAGATAATTTGAGAGCTTAAACACATTGAATAACTGTCCCAGCTTTCAGGAAGACTTTCCAGAAACTTTGTCAGAATCTCAAAGTTAGAATATTCCTTACCAACAGTTTTTAAGTCAATGATTAAATAGTTAAACCGTTGATGAACTTCAGAGAGGGTTTTATTCTTACCACAGATGAAACGTTCGTACTGTCTTACCATGTTGATCTTTCTTGAATCCTAGACTTTAGATGTACCTTCATATTGAACACATATTGTGTCCCACAAGGCTTTAGAACTCTTCAGGTTCATGATGGAGTGGTAGACTTCATCAAGAAGAGCCATAGAGATGATAGATCTGGCCTTAGTGTCAATGGCCACCTTCTTCTTGTCTTCATCAGTCCACGTACTAACTTCCCTGGGAATGATTCTTTCAGGGATTGCAGCTCTAGTAGAAGGGGGGTTGAATACAAACACACAATTTTATCTTTCTAAATTGTTTATTGATATGTATCAATCAATTTACAGTTTGTTGCGGAACGAGATTAAGGAATAAACCTAATCTAAACAAACTATGAGAATCACTAAGATTTCTTGCACTAGAAATAGAGATTAAGAAAATATAGAATACTAAGGAGAGTATTCTATCACACAGCAGTTCAGCAAAAAGAGGAATTGTTGATCCAAACCCTCAGTGATTTGATAATGACCCTCTCTTAAACACTTAGTGAAAATTGTAAGTAAACAATATGTATTAGAGTTTCACTATCGCTGATAAGTACTAAGACTTTACAGTACCATTGATAGGAACTCTCGCTCTTTGAATTAGACATTCAGCGAACACAGTTCACCATAATACTCTAAGCCTGTTCAGTCCTTATGGTAATCGCTGATAGTTAGTTGTTTACTTATGATCCCTGAAGACAAGTTTCACGTCAACATATGTTCTACGCTGAAGTCGAAGATCAAGCTCAAGAACCAGCGACAAGTCTACTCATGAACTGATGCGGATATCAGCGAAGCAAGACCTGTCCATTCAACGTGAAGTATCAAGTAGAAGACTTCAACAATCGCTGAACTTTATCATTCGCTGATAAAGATCTGACTCAACGAAAGCTGATCATGAAGTCTCCCTGCATGTTACTATTGTCTTACCTCCCTTGCACGTCTCCATACGAACTGTCAGAACGGACATCCCTTTTGTCTGTAATCGTACAACAACTCTGATTCTACACTGTGCACCATGCGGCTACTAAGGTTGTCTACAAAGGTCAATGACATGCAACCACTCAGCTGTTGCCACGTGTAAAGCCATACTGCACTGCATTAAATGCATGCAGTATATAAGAAGAACCTTACTTCAGTTTTGAAGTGTGCTCGGACCATCTTCTTATTTCTCTCTTATTGTTAAGTTATTATTCGTAATTTCTTTAACTCTTTCTAGTGCAAGAAACTTAGTGTTTCTCAAGACTTGTTTAGATTAGGTTTATCCTTAATCTTGTTCCGCAACAAGTTGTAAATTGTCTTGATTTATCAATAAACAATTTAGAAAAGTAAAAACGTGTGTTTGTATTCAACCCCCCCTTTCTACAAACTTGTATAGCCCTTCGGGACCAACAGGAATGGCCGAGCACTTCTCAAATGAAGTAGGGTTTCCTTTATATATTGCATGCATTTAATGCATGTCAGTATACCTTTACACGTGGCAGCCTCTGGTTGGTTGCATGTTTTGACTTCAGTAGACAACCTAGTGGCCGCATGATGAACAATGTAAGGTCAGAGTTGGTTGTACGATTCTGGACAAAAGGAATGTCCGTTCTAACACAGTCGTACGGAGGCGTGCAAGGGGATAAGACAAAAGTTGCTTGTAGAGGAGGCTTCATGATCAGCGTTCGCTGAATGATTCTTTATCAGCGAATGATAAAGTTCAACGTTTGCTGAAGTCTTCTACTTGAAACTTCACGTTGAGTGGACAAGTCTTGGCTTCGCTGATATCTGCATCAGTTCATTATTAGACTTAGTCGCTAGTTCTTTGGCTTGATCTTAGACTTCAGTATAGAACATGGTTGACGTGAATCTTGTTTTCAGGGATCATAAGTAAACAACATAAGTTATTAGTGATCATCAGTGAGGCTGAACAGGCTCAGGGCTCACTGATGAACATTGTTCGCTGAATAAGTAAATTAAAGCGTATGTTTTCATCAGCGATACTAAACAGACTTAGTATATTTTCTTTGATGACAAAACATTAATACATATTGTCTACGAACAATTTTCACTAAGTGTTTCTCAGGGTCATTATCAAATCACTGAGGGTTTGGATCAACAAATCGAGACCTAAATTGAAAATACAGAAGTTTAATCTACGAGATGAATGTGGTACAATTAGGATGCAGTAAGCTAGAAGTGTGGTCTTGATCATGTCGAGAGGAATCACACCATGATTAAGGAACAGTTCTACCTTACGTCATAGAAGTTATACCAGATTCATAGACAAACTAAACTTTCAGGTTGAGCATTCCTAGCTTGGACACTAATTCATTAAATCATTTTTCGTCCGCTAACTGATTTTCAGTATTCACAAAATAGAGTTCGATCGTACCTCGTTAAACGTGATCCTTTATAAAATGGTACCACACGTCTATGTGCTTTGCCTTCGTGTGTTGAACCGGATTGCTTGATATGACAATGGCGCTCTTCGAGTCACAGTAAATAGGTATCTTCGAGTAGTGATATCCATAGTCCTTCAGTTGTGTCCGCATCCAGATGACTTGCGAGCAGTAGCTGGCGGCAGCGACGTACTCTGCTTCAGTTGTGGAAGTGGAAACGCATGTTTGTTTCTTCGATGCCCAGCTGACAAGCTTGTCGCATAAGAACTGGACATGACCGTCGTGCTTTTTCGGTCAAGCATGCTTCCGGCATGATCAGCATCAAGATACGCCGTCAGTTCAAAACATGTATCCTTCGGGTACCACAGACTAACATTAGTAGTACCTTTCAAATAATGCAAAATACGCTTAAGTGATATCAAATGGGTTTCTTTAGGTTTGGACTGAAACCTTGCACAAAGAAATGTAGAGAACATAATGTTTGGTCTACTAACCGCAGATAAATTAACGAACCAATCATTCCTCGATAGGTCTTAGTGTCCACGTCCTTTCCGCTAGGATCGAAGTGTAACTTAGTACCTGATGACATATGAGTTTTCATGGGCGTAAAGTTTTCCATTTGGAACTTCCAAAGAATGTCCGAGATGTATTTAGACTGATTAATGAATTTCCCGATCGACAGTTGTTTAACTTGTAGACCGAAGAAGAAATTCATCTGGCCCATCATACTCATTTTAAAGTGAGATTTTATGACACTGAGAAGTTGTGGTAGTACTTAGGGTTAGTTGAACCAAAGTTTTTATCATCTACATAAACTTGTACAAGGATGCTATCTTTACCTTCTCGCTTGATAAATAACGTAGTGTCAATGTTACCTTTAGAGAAGCCAGCCTTAGTTAGAAAGGTCGAAAGGGCGTCATACCAGTAAATTCTTGTGCGCGGCGTAGGCTAGGAACATTCGTATCGCTTCAATTCGTGCAACTGGTGCAAACGTCTCTTCATAGTCAATCCCTTCCTAGTGGCCATATCCTTTGGAGACGAGTCTTGCTTTTGTTCCGAACGACAATGGTGTTTTCATCTTTCTTGTTCTTGAAGATCCATTTGGTGTTGATCACCGTTTTGTCTTTCGGTCGCAGGACGATACGCCATACTATGAGACTTTCAAATTCGTTCAGCCTCTTGCATGGCAATCACCCAGTCGGGGTCGTTCAGGGCCTCTGAGATAGTTGATGGTTCAACGTTGCTGAGAAATATATAGAATAAGCATTCATTCCCAGTGGCGACTCTAGTCTGAACCAGGGCAGAAGGATCACCGACTATCTGATCTGCAGGATGTGCCCTTGTCCACTTTCTGGTGTGTGGAATCGTTGGTAGGTCAGTTAAGTGTTGTCGGGGTCCACATAGGTGCCTGGGAGGAGGTCTTGGACCGCTTCAAGTGATGGCGAGTGGTGGATTTATGCAACTGTGGTAGGTTAAGTCGTTCGTGTAGAGGAAGAGGATTCAGCAGTCGTAGCGTCCGTCAACTTAGAATTAGGCATAGCAGCACTTGAGTCTAGGGACTGTTTGTCATCTGGAGCAAATGATGAATCTTCCTCAGAGTCAGTAGCATCACTTGAGTTTGGTGAGGATTGGTCAACCGGGACTGCTGATGAGTCTTCCCCGCAGAGTCAGTAGTAGGAGATGTCGAAGGACCAGAAATTTGTGTAGAGACCACAACTTCTCCATCTACATTTGAAATATCAACATTAGGATTAATAGGATTAAGAAAATCATCATAAAAGTACTCAAACAGTAGATCTAAATCTGAACGATGTGCATTTGATGAACATGTTTTGGATCTACTGGAGATTGTACAGATCCTGAATGTGGTTGTTCAGAAGCTAACACACCGGCTAAAGCGGGTTCTGAAATGATTTGTTCAGAAGCCAATTCAGCCAGTTCATCGAAGGTCACATTCACGCTTTCGATGACGGATTTTGTGCACTTGTTGTAGACATGGAATGACATGGAATGCCATGGAAGTAGTGGAGTATCCGATGAAGATTCCCTTGTCTGCCTTAGGATTGAACTTGGTGAGATCATCCTTGTCATTCTTCACGAAGCACTTGCATCCAAATGCATGGAAGTATTTTATGTTCGTGTGTTAATGGAAGAATATCGTTTTTAGTTGTTAAAGTTCCACACCGACCTTAAATTATTCAGAAGGGTAATTTTTCGCATTAACACGTATCAGTTTAAGAAGAAGATTCAAATTTGAAAAGATCTAGAAAACCAAGAACGAAACTGAATATATTTAGTTTCGGTCCTATTCTTTTCTTGGTAATCGTGGATCTCCGAATTAGCTTTGTACACACATCGATTAATCGCATGAACCCTGAAGTTAACAATCAGATAAACCGTTTAATAATTTGTCATAAGTTTAAACAAATGATATTTAAAAAACAATCACAAAATTTTAAACAAATGATATTTAAAAAACAATCCCAAAATTTTAAATAGTTGAGCTACCATCATAATTAAGTTAGTTTATTTATTTTAATTCGTTTAATTTTGTCTTAGATTGGTTCTATTGATTTTATCAATCCGACTCAGTATTTTAGACCCCACCAAAGCATGGCATCTTAACTTGATAGATATGTCATGATCCACCATTTTTACACATTCCAAATTTTAACTTGCATATAAAGATACAAAAATATTTTTTAAATTGTTTCAACAAAAATTTGGACGTTTATAAATGTGTATGAGAGGGATCTTCAAGAAAATATTTAAAAGGATAGACCATATAATTAAATAAAAATCGGCTAAAAGTTAGAAACCATGAAAATCAACTTCATGTATAAAATCAAACCCGTGAAATCAATCAAAATCATTCATTGAATTTGATTTTAAGCTATTAATTATATTGTTTCACATGTTTTGTTCTTATAATGTAATTCAAAAATTGATGGGTAATTTTTTAATCAAAAAGGAAAATGGAAAATAAAATAAGCTAGGTTTGTCAATCAAATTGAAGTTAATTCCATTTTTACCTTTAAACACTTTTTAGTTAACAATTTTATATTTTAACTATTTATTATTTTTTTTATCAATAATTAGAATTTGTCATTTGGTTTACAATACAAATTTGATTTATATTTAAACCTAACCCTATATATTATCCATTTTTTATAAGGGGTTAATGATCAGGAACATTTATTTTGAATTCTTTTTTCGAATGTTTTTCCAGTGTGGGATATAACACAAAAATGAATCTAACATTTATATTTATATTTTCAATTTTATTAAATTCAGTAAACTTAGAATAAAGAATTATTTAGTAATATGTATCCCTTCTCGACAAATATGCGACATTTTAACGGCATTAAGTTCATAAAAATACTTGACTATTATCAAATATTTAAAATGTTTCTTGACAAAACCACAATAAAACATGTAAGGTTGAAGGGACCGTTTACCTAATCACTTACCCAGGTAAGTGTTTACCGGTAAAATTCAACACTATCACTTACTTTGCGGGTAAAATTTTAGTCCAACAAAACGGCATCGATGCAACAATTTAGCCCGTAAACGCTAACCGTGGTAAGTGTCGTCGCACTCACTTACCGGGTAAGACTCTCGGTCCTTGCTTTCGACTTTTGGTCCTTGCTTCCGTTCTTACCGAGTAAGATTATTGGTCATTCTCATATTCATCCGGTAAGCTAATGTAACTTGGTAAGCACTTACCCGGATAAACGTTTTGTAAACGGCCCCTAAATTGTCTTATTTTTTATTTAATGTTAGGAAAAAATATCCTCTAAATCAATATACAAAACTTTAGAAGAAAAATATCATGTCATTTTTCAATAATAACTTGTTAATCTTGTAGCATATAATATCGTTGATACCGGCCAAGTTTTCGGACGAGTACTTGTAACTACACGTCCATTATTATAACCTTTTTTAATCAATAAAATTTATAAAACTTGGTATTCATATTTTTTAGAGTAAATTACGGATTTATTTTCTAATGTATGTCAAAAATTACGAATATGGTCTCTTAACTTTATTTATCACGTAAGAAACCTCCAAGTATGCATATTTTTAGGGATTTGGTCTTTTCACACTAATGGGCTTCCAAATTTTAAGATTAAGGGGGTGTTTAGGAGTGCTTATATTTTTAACTTATGCTTATTTGCTTATGTGGTGAGAAAAAACAGTTTTTAAAAAGTGTTTGTTAAAAATTGAGAGTAAAAAGGTAATTTGGATAGATAAGGAAATAAGGAGAAGTAAATAAGTAGGTATGGAATGACTTATCAAAAACAACTTATTTGTGGTGAGGAGAAACAAATAAGAACTTTTGATTTTTTCTATCCAAACACTCCAAATAGCTTATTTACGGTGGGAAGAAGCTATAAGCAAATAAGTCAAAAATATAAGCACTCCCAAACACCCCCTAAATATGACTTTTTTGCAAACTTTCTTTATTTTTACCATTTGTCAAACCACATGCACCAAACTGTAATTTACTCTAAACTATATTTATATTTATCTTTATATTTGTATTTTATGTATTATATTATTATATTTTTTGTATTTGTATTTTATAATTATATAATATATTTATATTAATATTTTGTATATTATATTTATATTCAACGTATACATTTATATTTATAAATTGTTTATAAACTATCCAATATTTATCTTTTATAAAATTAATTTTGTATTTATATCAAGGCTCTAATAACGTGAGGCGAAAACCTGTGTTTTTGGTTAATATACGTCTGGGCCTGGTCACTGCGAACCCCTGTCGAATTAATAAATGGATACCCCACGGCTTCAATTAAATTGCGTGACGGCGAGGTCAAACCATAAGTCTTACGAGTTACATCGAGGGCACGATGTTTTTCAAGTCGTGCCCTAAGAAATATATATATATATATATATATATATATATATATATATATATATATATATATATATATATATATATATATAGGGAAAGACTGTCTTGAAACCCTCCAAAAGGTTGAAACCCTTGAAACCCACGTTATCACCGTTGATCAAAAAAATTAACGGTTGAGATCAAACAACTAATCTCCTAAAATTTAGGGTAGTGGATCGTGCATTATCTCTCACTTGATCTCAACCGTTAATTTTATATATATATATATATATATATATATATATATATATATATATATATATATATATATATATGACCATAGGTTCAATTGAGAAATGTTAAGTGTGTGAGAAATAGAGAAGTAATCTTAGCCATTCATTCGGTCAAGATCGGTTTTGACTAGCCAAAAGTTACGGCTGTTCCAAAAATAGAAGGGCAGTTTCGTAACTTTTACAAATACAAGGGACGAGTTCATATGTGAATCTGTGTGATTCATATATGAATGTGAACCCATGTAAATTACACATGAACTCTTTTTAATTAATTCACATATGAACATTTGTGATTCATATATGAACTAATTAACTGATTCACATATGAACTAATTAACTATAGGTTTATATATGAATCAGTTGAACTAAATAACTAATTCACATATGAACCTTTGTATTCATATATGAACTAATTAACTGATTCACATATGAACTTATTAACTGTAGGTTCATATGTGAATCAGTTGAAGTAATTAACAGATTCACATATGAACCTTTGTGATTCACATATGAATAAATTAACTAATTCACATATGAACAAATTAACTGATTCACATATGAACTTATAGTTCATAGTTCACATATGAACTCATCCCGCGTATTTTACGAAACTGTCCCTATATCTTGTGCATACCACACGAGGAATTATTCGTTGCTTTTCAGTCAAAACCACAAATGTTGACCGAATGAATGGCTAAGATTACTTCTCTATTTCTCACACACTTAGTATTTCTCAATTGAACTTCTCCCTATATATATATATAGGGTTGAGTTCATTTGTTAACCTCCTATTTTGTGTTAACTTTATTAACTTCATTCAACCAATAGGAATCCATTTTAGTTGGTGGTTTCAAATTTATATATAACCATTAAATAAGGACATGGATGGAATTTCATGTTTTTATTTTATTACATTGATTTATTAAGGGAGTTACAAAAATCAAAATCTCCTTGATTCAAGCTATATTATTATTTCTCAAATATTTTGTAGTCTTTTTTATCAAATTAGTGTTTGAATTCCTATTTGTTATATCATGAACATGTTCATATAGGTTCACTTAGGGTGTGTTTGGTACGCAGGCTGGATGGGACGGGACGGGACAAAAAAAAATAGTCCCATGTTTGGTATGCCATGGGACAAAAATCAGATGGGACAACATGGGACAAAAACAAGTTTTCATGGGACAAAACTTAACATTTTTTGTTCCACCAAAATAGGTGGAACAACATGGGACTAAAACATAAGATTACTAAAATACCCATTTTTTCCCAACGTAACCTAGATTAAAATTATCTCCTCTAGTCCAGTCCCGTCCAGTTCCGTCTCGTCCTGTCCCATCCAGTCTGCGTACCAAACGCTACCTTAGGCTTATATTTCATCCTTGTTCATATAGGTTCACTTAGCTTATATTTCATCCTTGTTCATGTAGGTTCACTTAGGCTAATATTTCATCATTGCATAACCTTAATATTTGGACATCATACATGATGTGACATAAATATTACATGCTCTAAATGGAATAGTAATTAACTAGTAACTAACACCATGTAATTTTGGAATAATCGAACATGAATGAGCATATAGTTGCTCATATATGAACAATATGTTGTTTGCATATAATTGAACAATTATGAACATATAATTGTACAAATATGAACATATAATTGAACCAATATGAACATATAATTGAACAAATATAAACATATAATTGAACAATTAGGAACATTGGATTGAACATAGAAACAATATGTTTAACTATAGGAACATTAATTACACGACTTAATTAATGGAAAAAAGTAGGTTGTGTCAAATTCCAAAATTACCCTCTTCATTTGTGTTCAATGGGAGAATTAACTACACGACTTAATTTCTTAATTAATTAATGAATGGGTTTAATCTCAACCATTAACAAGAAAATGAATGACTAAGATGAAGTTAATAAAGTTAATACAAAATGGGAGGTTAACAAATGAACCTCCCTATATATATATATATATATATATATATATATATATATATATATATATATATATATATATATATATATATATATATATATATATATATATATATATATATATATATATATATATATATATATATATATATATATATACTCACAAACACACTTGTATGTTACTGTTTTGAATAGTTACGTAGAACACATTAAATTCATATAAGTAATTAAAAATAATTATTGATACTAAATATATAGATCTTATAAAAAGTGATTACATTTTTTTAATCTCTACTCACTACTTTCTTCAATTCAAAGATTTCGCGATCGACTCTTCGCTTATGAGAATGGGACTAAAGTATTTACCAATTTATAGTTTTTGCTTTTTAAGTTAATTTTTTATGTTTATTTAAGTATTAGGTTTCATAAACAATTAACATTTATTCATCATCTATATATTAAAAACAATCCCACATCATACAAAATGATGTGTCTTAACTTGTCATAACATGTTACAACGCAAGTCAAACCTTAGAGTAGAGCCACATGGGTTAACGTGACGGGAAACCCAAGCCTTGATGTCATAATGTGCCATAACAAGGCCATAACAAGTAATTTAGAATCATGACTTATATTTATATTTTATGTATTTGAATACTTCATTTATACAAATTGTATATTAATTTGGTTTAGTGTTTGTATTTTATAATTTTCTATTTTTTATATATTTAAAAAATATACTTTATTTATCTTCTATAAAATCTATTTTGTACTTATATTATTTATATGTTATATATTTGTACCTTCCATCTATATAATTTGTACATTGATTTGATTTAGTATTTGTATTATTTGATTTAGCGTGTGCATATATTTGAACCTCCACCTACAACATAAGTCACAAAACTTTAACATATAAGTCACAATTTTGTATATGTTAAATATAAATGTAAATGTAAATGTAAATGTAAATGTAAATGTAAATGTAAACATAAATATAAATATAAACACATGATATATTTTATAAAATACATATACACAAAATAGAAATATACAATACATAAAATAGAAATAGAAATATAGAATAGAGTAAACTACAGATTTGGTCCATGTGGTATGAAAAATGGTAAAAATAAAGAAAGTTGGCAACAAAAAGAAAACCCTATTTAAACGAAAAGTTTGGACGATCGTTAGTAGGCCCGTTCCTGAAATTTTATGGGCCTTGGGCGGGATGTAAACATGGACCCACGATAACTACGATTTTTTTTTCATAATATTGTTTATATCATGAAAAATAACATTGAGTTCAAGAAATATTAATTTATAAAAAACCGTTTTCCCGTTATTCCTAGCGCAAGATCAATCAATAATTATTTTTAAATTAATATTATCTACCATATCATTTTTACATAACATCGTTAATCCGTTCCACCATCAAAGACATCTTGTGATAAACCATTAATCAGTTGAGTTTCCACATGTTATCTAATGTTAATGATTGTCATCGCCATTTTAAACTTTTAGAGTTGAACCCAACTTTTTAAGAACCATCAATCTTAGATTTTAAAAGTCTATGTTGGTTATAGTTTGAGATCTTATTCTTGTTTTAGAGATAAAAGGGTACTTAAGATTCATGCATTCAATATTAGATAATAAGGAGTCAATAATGTATGAAAAAAGAAGATCGTTTTGAAATCTTAAATATAGATATAAGTTGGGTTGTCTCATATAGTTGGTAACTATTTTCAAAAGTTGAAAGTTTTTTTAGTTTATAATAAGAAATCTACTATATTCTAACACAAAAAGAAAATTCATGCGGGTGGTATAATCAAAATAGTTTTTTTGGGAAGGGTGTCCTTGGCTATGCCTAGACTAATCCCTTGGCAAATTATGACTGTAAGACATCAGCCCTGATTAAACCTCAGTGGCCACAATTGTTGTGTACTACTGGATTAGAACCATGGGCAGATGGGATATTCCACCACATCCCCCAGGGGCTTAACCAGTACGCCACAACCCTTGTGGTTTATAATCAAAAGAGTTTGTGGAATATGAGTAGTATGTATCAAGGTTTCTAGACAAAAATAGTATTTAGATATTAGTACTTAATAAAAAAACTTAGAGAAATAACAAGCAATACTATAAAATAAAAAACCAATCGACTTTTTACAAATTTTATTGTCCAATGTAAATATTAATACATGTTTGGGTCTTTAATATAATACTAAATTCTTTTTGGGTCATATTATATAACTAAATTTTTTTATCTTTTTATTTATAATTTTTTTAACTACTACTATATAGTATATGCTTAAAACTTTTGGGCCTCTATTTCTTTTAGGTTCTAGGCATGTGCCCGACCCATCCTCCCTCGGGGACAGGGATGGCCCTGATCAGTAGTATGAAGAAACAATTTTATAATAATCTACATATTTAGAGACTTGTTATATAATAAATGAAATTAAGGGACCAAATCCGTAATTTTAACATACAATCTGTAATTCACTCTTTTTTTAAACTTGGTTATCTCTCTTATTTATAAAATAAAAATGGAAAACTTTGTTACATGTCCTTTTAAAACGATTTAGAGCATCTCCAACAGATTCTCTATAATTTCTTTAAAATAGAGACTTAAAAGTCAAAATCTCTAAAATAAATTATATTTAGCTCCAACAGATTCTCTATTTTAGAGAACTCAACATCTATTATATTATTAAAATATTAATTAAATTTATCATCCCAACGCATTTTTTAAAAAGAATTTATATAAAACAATACTAATTCAACCCTATTGGTGAGAATGAATAAAAAAAGTAATTTTTCTCTCCATCAAGCATTTTTTAGATAATTCTCTAAACTTGGAGCTTTCTCTACTTTTCTTTATTTTAGAGAACAATATAGGAAAGTTGTTGGAGCAATATAGAGAACAAAAATCCAATTTTCTCTATTTTAAAGAAGCGGTTGAAGATGCTCTTAAGGCCATCCGTACCCCATGCGGGCTCGGTGACGGGCTTGGCATGCGGGTTCCCCGGGTACCGCGGCAATCGGGTACGCAAGGGGCGGGTTCCAGCGGTTTCGGGGTGCGGGTTCGGCGATCGGGTTCCCCACCCCGATCATACCCGAAGCCTTTCTCAAATTTTTGTTTTTTAATTCCAACGGTACAATTCAAACGGCTCTTTGCAAAAAAAAATCAATTTAAACACTATAAATCAATCTCAAATCTCATCCATTTTTCACACCAATTCTCTCAATTCTCTCAATCCTCTAAATTCTCTCATCATGAATTCAAACACCCCACCCACACCCCGTCGTAACCGATCGACGAGGTCGGATTCACCGCAAGAAACCCCGAACGTTGGTTTCCAACAATTTCAACAAAGTCCTTATATAAAGATTTAAACAAAAAGATACAACAATTCGCCGGCATCTACAACAACTTGTATAATAGTAGATCAAGCGGATCGAGTGAAGCCGATATTTTAAAAGCGGTACACGTCCGGTACGAAAATGAATACCAAACTGCCTTCACCCATGAACAAGCTTGGGATATCCTCAAATTATCTCCAAAATGGAATACGGTTCCAACTATGACAAATACATCACGGGGTTCAAAACGTACCCAAACTTCCGATGAAGACGCTGAAAATGTTCGGGAGAATGAGCAACTTCAACGACCCATCGGGAGAAACACGGCAAAAAAGGCAGCAACGAGTAGTACGGACGACAACCGCCTTTACTCCGAAATAAGTGACTTGAGAAGTAAAATTGATGATACGGTTGATTACAAAATGAAAAAACTTGAAGTCGAACAACAAAAGTTCCAAGTCGAAAAACAAAAGTGGCAAGTCGAACAACAAAAGTGTGAAATCGAGTTGGAAAAGCTATATGAAAAAGACTTCGAGTTTTTCATTGCCCCGCACGATCACCTTACGGGAGCTGCTTTGAAGGCTACTTTGGCGAGAAAAGAGAGAATTCGACAAAAACATAATTGGAATTTTTAATTTTATTTTTATTTTTATGAATGTTATGATTTTTTATTAAAAAATTAGATGTGGTGGCATGTGGGTTCAAGAGGTTCAAAAGGTTGGGGTACAGGATTTGTGGGTTCAAAAAGGTTCAAGAAGTTTCAAAGTGAAAAGCTGATGTGGCGCTGAGGGTAAGAGGGTTGTGAACCGTGGGGTACGGATGGCCTAAGAGATTAAATAACATATTAATAAAAATTATATTTCTCTAAATTAATAATAACTCAATAACATTGAGTTCAAACTTTTAGGCAAAGTGCTTGGTAGCCTCACGGTCTTCTAAAATACGGTCAAACCTTTTGGTAAATAACAATATTAATTTTTATTATATTTTCTAAATTAAAACATAGAACTCATCAATGGTACTTCACTACTTTGTATCTTGTTTGGATTTCTTGTATCTTTTCTTATTTATTGATTTTGAACACACCGACGGTTTTTGTGTAATTAAAGCCACAAATTTATTAAAGGAAAGAAATAAGAGATGCACAACTCGACGGGTTTATTTCTTTCACATGTTTATTAAATATATTTATTCCATCTATTATTAGACCATGAGTACCGTCAACCCACGAACTCACTGAATCCTGATGGCACCTTAGCGCCACATCAGCTTTTCTCTTTCTTACCCTTCTTACCCTAAAGTGGAGTACCGCCAACCCACCGAACCCACTCCTTAAAATATGATATTTCACATAAATAAAATTTGAACGGGTTTAGCGGGTTCCCGAACCCAACCCTACCCGCACACCCCAACCCGATCGGAACCCGCATCCCCCGTACCACCTCGCCGCCCTACCCGATGCTACCCGATGGTGAACCCGGCCGTGGTACCCGATGGCGGTACGCACGGCCTTATGGTTTTCGTGGTCGTTATACAAAGTTGATACTACTTCTAAAATTAAACAAGTGGCTAAATTTATATGTTTGAGTAATAATCAAATACCTAAGAAATTAATTTACAAAATTATTTGAAACCAAATTATTAATTAATTAATTAATTATATATATATATATATATATATATATATATAATTTGATTTTATATAAAAAAATGAGTTTTAAATAAAAACCACATTTTTTATTGTGAACATGAAGATCAATCCTGACCATTGACCAGAATTTAGAAAATTATTCAATGGTTAAAATATAAAATGATTAATTGAGAAATGATTAGAGACAAAAATGTAATTTGAATACACGCCTACATTATTTGACTTTTTTTTCTTTTTTTAATTAATTTTTTTTTACCCTCTTAATCTTTAAGTTATCTTTAAAATAACAAATATTTTAATCAAACAATTTATATCAAAAAGCGATCATTTTATTCTCTTCGATTTGACATCTATCTCGGTATAGTTTTTTTTACCATTTTTTACATGAAATGATATATCTGTGTAATATTTTATCATGAATAATTATGTACGTTTATATGTTTACAACAACTCTTTAATAATCATAATTAGTATGATATTCATCATGAATATAGAACTTAATATAACATTTATCATGAATAGAAATGTATTTTCACATGTATTCAACAAATCTTCAGTATTCATACATCACTATGACATTAATCATTAGTATACATTTCATTATATACATATTATTCATCATGAATATACATATTATTTGTAACAACCCAACTCAAAGATAACACTTGAACAACAAGAAATAAACGACTCGTCGAAAAGGCTCCGGAATACAACATAAACATACGAGTTCAAAATAAGGTTTGCGGAAACAACCCAATACACAACTGAGATTTCTAGAATACTAAGCCTGGCATACTATACTACGTTGTCTTCCTTCTAGTCCCCAACTTCACGCTCGCACCTTCTCTTTGCCCTTACCAGTAACTCCTACTAAGCGCTTTCCTGAAAATGGTTTAGTTTTTGAAAAGCGAGGGTTAGACCATGAGGTCTAGTGAGCTCCCTCTAGTGGCACAGTTTCATCAACAAATATAAAACATTCATAACTATTATAACAACAACTTTAAACAATAAGCTTTCACATAAACTGCACATGTAAATGGCATACTGAAGTCCCGCAATGGCGACAACGTGTCAGTCTCACACTGCCTTACTGGGTCACACCTCCCATGGCATAAACGGGACACACCCCCCGGTATGAGTACTGGCGGGCCACACCCCCTGACTTAGCCACTTTACATCTATCAACAATGTATGTGTTGTAAGATTTATGCAACCTTAGAGATTCACTTAGAATAGGACTCAGTGCAAGTATACACCTTGAACTACTATCGTCTCGTAACAAGTAATAATGGTAAAATACCAGATATCGATCCACAGGGAAATCTTGTGAAAGCCTTTCAAAAGTCCAGTCTTAAAAAACTAATTTCAGATGGCGTTCGAAAACAGATTGTTTGATTGGTTGGTTTGAGTTATCAGCTAAAATGAATTCTAGAGAAGAAGCATAGGGTGCAAAGCTCTATAAAGATGAAAACAAGTGATTGAGTAAAAATGTATTATAACATCCATCCAGTCCTCCAGCACAAGTGCTATAGGACTGCCACAGCACCAACTATCGGTTCAAACGGCCTCCCAAGAGTACACACTGGTCAACGTGCTATCGATACAATATCATTTATGTTAGACTTTGTGAATCCTAGCACAACACAGTGTTACCATCCTACACCGTAAAAGTATAGTACTTGTCAGGCACTAAAACTCTTTATAGTCTTCTTTTATTATTTCAGTTAATTAACCTTAACCTTAACACTGAATGTTAATGAATTTTCATACATAAAATTAGTTGTCAATTAATTAAATGCAATCTTCAATGTAAGATCAATCACCTGAAATAAATAGTTAGATACAATGTTATATTCAATACACCTGTTTACTTTCACACATATTTTACATCTAAACTTTGCTTTACACCCCAAGCTCAGGCGATTAGCCCTTCATGGCTTGATTTCTTCTTTCGAAAGGTGTAAGAAATGTAAATGACATGAATGGAAAGTACTGAAAGGAAATTGCAAGAAATGTAAATGACAGAAATGGAAAGACAGAAATTAAATTGCAAGAAATGTAAATGACAGAAATGGAAAGACAGAAATTAAATTGCAAGAAATGTAAATGACAGAAATGGAAAGACATAAATTAAATACAGGAATTTCAACAATAAAAACAATAATAAGAACTAAGAATGCAAGGAAACGGAATTACTAAGCTACCAATGTAACTTGTTCGCCAAGTTATGGAAACTTGTCGTGCAAGTTACGTCACAAAACTACTTGTTGCTTTGAAACCGTTAAAACTTTGAAACACTAACTTAAACAACCAAAGGTTATGGTTTTTAGAGGGAAGGACTCCAAACTAAAAATCACGAACCTTGAGATTTTAAGTAAGTAACTAAGAAAATATCGAGAACTTGGAAACTTGCGAGAATCGGAAAGTAAAACACAAGAACTTAACTTCGAACCACTTAGATTAATACTTGAAACCGAAAGCTTATCATAAACTGAGAATCGTAACCACAGATCTGAATATTCAGAGGTAAATAAACTGGAAATTAAGAGGTAAACAAATCTAGAGAGCAAAGGCTAAAACACTTAGAGAGATTTTTGTGTTTTTAGCTAAGTAGTATGTTTACAAGAGCATAAAAGCCTTCTATATATAGGGGAGAAGAGTGGAGACAAAGCAATCAAAAGTTGATTAAGACTGATGTCCTTATGTACTTCTTGTCTCCTCCAAAAGTCAACTCCAGCTGTGTTAATAAGAAAAAGGCTTCGACCCAAAGTTTCTTCAAAAAGGGCCCAGCTGCTAACTCCTTCAGCACTCCTTCAGCGTTCCTTCAGCGTTTCAATTCCTATAGCATAGCTGTAGGAGTGCCCAGCAAAAATCTGAAATCAAACAGGCCCAATAAGATCCAAAAGACAGAGATTATACCATTAAATCATGCTTGACACCTAAAACACAGAAAATGCTAAAAAGCTAATAAAAATGACTCAATTACTGACTTTAGGCAAATAAAACAGACTAAAAACCTACTAAAATTGGCTAAAATAAATTAACCCTATCACAACCTCAAACTTAAACCGTTGTTTGTCCCCAAACAACAAAAATAAACAGAAAATAAAGACTCAAGTTTCTAAAAAGACTAAGAACCTAAAAAAAATTTAGCCCTTGTTTTATCCATAATCATAATGCAAACCACTGTTTAAGCACAAACCTGTTCAAAGCATACCTAGCATGAAACCAATAGCCCTTCATAAACTGACTTATTCATTTAAGCATGTAAGCACACCTTCATAACCAACCTGAACTTCCCTAGTGTTAACAGAAATCATCAAGGCATACACTGTTTGGAATTGGGGTATGCATTCGGCTTTTCCTTCTTTGATTTCAATGCTTTCCCTTTTTCCACACACTCACTTTGTTCACTCAATGGCACAATTTTACTGCCATTCATCTCATATTGAGGAATAAAGTGGACTCATTGGTCTCTTTTAGAATTCTGGTGTCTTTGACACACTATTAAGCACAAAAAGAGCACTTTTGCTCATGCAAGATTTGTAAGGCATCATGAGATAATTGTGAGGTTTGCCTTAATGTGTGTGAGGCAAATCTTACCCCGCCTCAAACTTGAAATGGAAAATGTCCCCATTGTCAAGGAAAATAGGATCAAAAGAGGTCTGTTTGGGGTTTTTATGTATGGCTTAATGAGGAGACATACCATTGATGATTAACTATTAACAGGTTGGAAAGCTGTGGGTGAGCTATGCTGGCAGTTTACACTTATACAAACATCATATCAGATTATTGTGGCTATAAATACACACCAATCATGTTGAAAAAGCAGGGAAAACAGTGGTGCATGCATACCGATGATGAGCGAAACAAAGACAAGAAAATCAGCTCCTAAGAAAAACATTGAAGCAGAAAAGCAAAGATGAGAATGGGAAGCTCCCACCTCAAACTTGCTTTCTGCACATGACTTAATGGCTTGACATAACATACTTAAACAACAATTTTTCACAGAATTCAGCAAACTATCCAAACAAGTCAGTGTGTTAAGCACTGACCACAGAATAAGACACTTAGCACAGACTCAAATTAGGTTCCAAAGCTGAAACCTCAAAATATAAAATACAAACATAAAAATATTTTACAACTACAAGGGAGAGAATGGCAGAACCTGTCCTACTCAGGCCGAGTAGGAGCTGAATGGAGCTGCAACATGGATTTTGGGGGTGGTGGTACTGTCATGGACTGCTGAGAACTTCCTCTTTCATATGCCTCCTTCACCTGAGCTTTGTGCTGCTTGTATTCGGCCCACTGCAATCTTGTAACGTCCCAAAAAATTACAAGGAATTTAAAATTTTAAAATAAACATTTCATTTATAACAACTCATTAAATGATCCCAACGTTTCGTTTGCAAACTCATAATTAATATCTTTATAAAATAAAACCAGCGGAATAAACGTTTAATTATTAAAACCAGAAAGCAACCAGCTCTCCTCGCGCGCCAGTGTGTACTCATCACGCCTTGGAGCCGCCCGTACCTGAAACCACAATCTATTGGGAAAGGGTAAGCACGAAGCTTAGTGAATTCAAACACCATAAATAACACAGTTATTTCCACACCACCGAAAACAGATAATTGCACATAAACAGCATACAAGTCTTCGAACAAATCATAGACGTGCATACTCACACCAACCCACCTAATAGACATACGTCGGTCCCACCGACCACACGACAATCGTGCAAACGCAACCCGGCACCCCCGGGTTCATACGCCACCCGCGTATGTGATCCTCGGCCCCGCCGAACTCCTACGCCACCCGCGTAGTCACAACAATAAGGGTCCGACTAGACACCCCACTATTTAACCCCGCATCAAAAGCAAATAAAACTACCACATACATACACAACGTAATGTAAAAATAATCGACATTAGTTATAGTGAGAGAACTCACCTCGAATGCGCGCCTAGCTTAACAACACAATTCAAGCTTCACAATTACGGTCCCTTTCCAGCACCTAAACGCATGTTAAAACGTGTCAATACGAGACCCGGACCCTATGACACGACACACGCTTAAACCGTCACTAAAACTATTTTCCGTTCTCGCCAAACAGGTCTGTTCGGGACCTGTTTCGACCCCTTTAAACCCAGAAAATTCCCAATATTATTTCATGATTAGAAAGTAATCTGAGATAGGGTTCAAGGACATATTATACGCCTCCTAACGATTTTTCTACAATTTATAAGGAATTAAATACGAACGACTACCAAAACTGCCAGTTTTCGGTCCAGCCTGCACAAACAGCCCAATACAGCCTAGCTACGGGCTTAATCGGACTTTTGGCAAAACACGAAAAACCTTCCCAACTCGATTAGGGAACTATGGGCACCAATTTCACCTCAAAACGAGTTACGAGCAAAAAGTTATAGCTTACGCAAGACAGTGGCAGATTATAACTACTTCACATGAAATGATAAACGGTTTTGCAAGACGATTAGGCGGTTTAGGGCTACGACCACGGCGGTTTTAAGGTTTAGGCCACGGCCCCGCCCACTGCCACCTCCGGCAGTGGGGCACGGCGGCGGTTCTCCGGCGACGGTCACCCGCATGCACACACCGCCCCACTCTCGCACCACCGTCCTCCTTCCTCTTGATCGCCCTACGGCACCTTCTCACACACACACACACCCACACACACACACTGCCGACCACCCACGGCCACCGTAGCGGCGGCGTGCGGCGGTGGTAGTTTCACCGGAGGAAGCGAAAAGGAAAGGAAACGAAACAAAACAAAACGAAACGAAACGGACGACTTACCTAGCAACGGTTGCTCCTCTCTCCCTCGACTTCTCCGACGAACTGAGCTGGTGGCGGCGACCTCCGGCGACAGCAGCACCTCCGGCGAGTTCCCTCCCTCTCGCCTTCTCTCTCTCCCTCTCTCTCTCTCTCTCTCTCTCTCTCTTTCCACTTCACGGCCGAACACACAACAAGGGGAGGGGAAAGAGGTCGATTAGGGTTTACTTTGTTTGTTTGATTGGCTTACAAGAAAAGAAACGAGAGGAGGACAAGGGGAATAGGGGGGTTCTCGGCCATGGGCCGAACCCATGTAAGATTTTCCCAAATTTGCACCTATGGTCCCTTGAAAATCCAAGACTCTTCACCATCCACCATTAATATATTGATCTTAGCATTTTGGTCCTCTTTAACACCAATCCACTAACCAAGAATAATTAAAGGCAACAATTTAAAATGGTTTAAAGATTTATTACGCATTTGGTCAAACTTGCTAACCCCGTTAGTAAAGATTCGCTAAAAGAACGATATTAAAGCAATTAATTAAAATATATATAAACATACCGGGACACGGGCTTTACAACTCTCTCCCACTTGGATTAGACTTCGCCCTCGAAGTCTCTGCCTACGAATAGCTCCGGGTAGTTTTCCCTTATCTCCACCTCAGGTTCCTAGATCCACTTGAAACTCCTACTAAACTTCTCGAATACTATTCTTCTAACGTACTCTTTCTAAGACACTGGGATTATGATCGGCAGAACACCCCGACGATTGAAATCATTCCTAGCCAAGCGACTACGGTTGTCCCCCAACCTTAGATATTCCATACATCCCGAGTCAAATCTCAAGCTCTAACCACTCTAAAGATGCTCACCAGTATACACCACAGGATACTCGATTACGATCCCTCCTATCATTAATTGACGATTAACTTCTACGAATTCTAATAGACTCCAAAGATTTTCAATAACTTATATTAACAAAACATCGACCCCCTGCCGAACATCGGTCCAACCGATTACAATAACAAACATCGGCCACCCGCCGAACATCGGTCCAACCGATTACAATAACAAACATCGGCCACCCGCCGAACATCGGTCCAACCGATTACAATAACTCACATCGGCCACCCGCCGAACATCGGTCCAACCGATTACAATAACTCACATCGGCCACCCGCCGAACATCGGTCCAACCGATTACAATAACTCACATCGGCCACCCGCCGAACATCGGTCCAACCGATTACAATAACTCACATCGGCCACCCGCCGAACATCGGTCCAACCGATTACAATAACAAACATCGGCCACCCGCCGAACATCGGTCCAACCGATTACAATAACAAACATCGGCCACCCGCCGAACATCGGTCCAACCGATTACAATAACTCACATAAGCGTGGTATTATCCTAGACACTAACACAAATAGATATCCCCCACAACCAAATCAACTAACACACACGTAGGTCATTCCACCATAACCATCCATCACAAGTGATCATTTCAGGGTTACTACTACCGTCACCATGATTATCTTAAAATCGGCTACAACTCTCCGATTATACTAAAGGTGTTTGGCCTCAAGCCCAAAAGTCGACACCTAAATATACCACCTACCTCAAAATGGTTGATGCGCATTTATTCTCTAAATAACAAAGAGCATCAATCCCTTAACCGATACTATTCGGCCTACAGTACTAACGCGCATGGAATATCTACCTTCCACCGTCGACGTATCATCCACACTTGCTCTACGAAGCCAAGTCACACCGTATCGAGGATACACCTTGACGTCTACCTCCCAGGTAACGCCTCAAGACCCAGCACACCGGAACTACCTCCCAGGTAAGTGCCCACAACTATATCCTCCTAGTACCTACTGGAAAGTCTAGGTTAAACACATGAATACCGGGGTGCCACCCCGAGATACCCAACCAACCATTACCAACGACTGACTGACGTGTCTAAGGATCCAAAGCAAATAGCCTACCAACAACATGCCTATTCCGGATTGACTCACTCACCCAAACATATAAACACTCAACGTGCAAAGAATGCCAAACGGTGCGACAAAAACAACTCATCAACTAGACTCCACATCGAGCCATTAAAACCGGGCAATTGGCCCATGACTAACTCCAAGTCAAAACCGAGCAAAATGCTCCACGCTTGCTAGACCCATATGTCGGAAAATGCGTTTAAACATAGTTTAAGCAAGCAATACTCTGAAATCAACCTTAGTCTCAGACTCAACACGGGTTAAACAAAAGAGTTTTTCCAAAAGGACTCACACCCTAAAAATTCTCGAAATGACACATGACACTTAAAAGCACATTTCCCCAAATGGTTTACAAAATCATTTACAAAAATATTCTCAACATCAGGATTTTCATCTCAAAAGATCGTATGTAATAAAACTACTATTGCCTGATCGATAGCTACGCAAAACTGGACACGCTCGTCCCACATTGGAAAATCATGTTGAAAATCGTTCCATTGCAGTTCAGTTTACTCACACAAAAGCAAGCGTAATAAATAATTTCTTTAAAATGAACCGCCTCGATTCCAGTATGGATTGACTCATGACGTGCACTTAAAGTAACCGCTTGACCTTAAACAGGGTGCGACAAAGGTGTGCACATAATTCAAAATAAGTTTCACGACATTTGATTCAAAAATTCTTCTTTTTAATCATAAAAAAAATGACGTGGCACTGGGCCCGCCACAAATTTTTCGCGCGTCAGCTAATCACACAAAACGATGACACAGTTTACAAATATATTTTTGTTAAAACACAACTGTCTCGTGTAAGTTTAAAACTTGAAGACAGAAACCAGTCCGCTTCTATTAATTGGAAATATCGACTAAAACCTCATAAAATCTCAAACTGGGGGCAGGCATGCAAGCTTGTAACACTTCCTCAAGTTTCGTACTTGGGACATATAACGTCAAAACATTATAGTTTAAAAATGTATTTATCGAAAATGCTCAAAATACTCGTTTCCTCCAAAGCAAAAGTTTTTAATTTCCCAAAAAAATGATCGGTAATTCTAAATTAACCGAATGTCAAAAATCTACGCATTTATATTTCCAAAATATAACACATTGTAATCGTATGCATGATGTTCACAACATTAAAACACTCCTTGGATCAAATGGTCTTTCATTTCGACAAAAAGGAACTAAAACATTTTCATGCACGACTCGTTCATCAAAATGTCGCGAACAAAGGTTACCCCAGTATGCATACCCCTAAGTCGATAAATCGCATTTTCATGGAAATGTCAATAAAACCTTTAGCTGACTAAAAAGCGCACTAAACAACTCCTTATGAAATGTTACCAAAATTCCTCCATGCATCACTTATGTCACGCATGAATCAATCCACACACTGAACTATTTGCAATAAAACACTTAGTAATACAAACTCTCGAACGAAAAGTTAAGCGACACTGGAATTCCAAACTCATTTTAAACAAATCACCAAAATAGCTTTTATACAGACATCGTGGAATGTAACTTTTCGTCTCAACTCTAACACATGTGGAGGAGTTCCAATGTTAGAGTCTCAATCCGTAGTCACTTACCCAACATCTTAACCACCACCAAAACACGGATAACATCGTACCCGAAAGAGCCGTTGGAAAAATAACGAAAATGAGACAAATTCTAACAAAGTTTGCACTCCCGTGATAAAACGATTTCATACACTTTCAAAACCATATTTCAAAATCTTGTGCGTGTGCTGAGCAGTTCCCAAAATTCCAAAACACCGTCCATACAAAGATTTGGAACACAAGAATTTGTTAATGCAATCTTATTTTCAAAATAACTTCGTGCATGACTCATTCGGCATTCAACGTCTCGACCCCTACTACTCTGAAACTCTCCGGTCTACTATTGTCATCCAGACCTTTAAACCTCTTAAGGCAAGTTGGGAAATCACATCAAATCATCTTACGGGTTTTCCTCAAATCAAAGTCGGCTCTATGAGCCTATGACCCTAGCACAATCTTCCATCTTGGCCCGAAATGATCTGCTTACAACAAATATCATCCTTATCGTCACTCCAAGTGACTAATATTAGAATCGTCTTTCTATTCCAACGACTACTAGTTTAGGACCTTCATCACTACCCCCAACGATCATCACCTCAAAACACTTCGAGTACACACCTGTACTAGTAGGTTTACTATAGTTGTTCCTCCTTGTGATGGCTATTCTGGGTAGACAATACAACGCGTTATTAGCACATAATAACTCATACTAACAACACTCACACTCAACTCCTTGGATTCCTCGTGACTTCCCCGACTCGAGCATTGATCCTGTGCTTCCGGTAGTAGGAGCTCTACTACTACCATCCATACCTATCATCGCCCATTCCGAGTTCCATCCCAAGGGGTCCAAGTAGTTTCTCGCCGAAACTATACACATATGCCCGCACCGGCATATGTACACACTCTTCCTAGCTCCCTAGGAATTCCATCCAAACCACTACCCTTGCTACTGCCAAATCCCTAATAGCAAGCAGCAGACATGCAATACAGTGTAATAAGCACCAAGCAATTTAGCATACATACTCCTATGTTCTAGAAAGCAATCTAGCACACGTACTCATACATAAACACCCTTCCCAGCTCTCTAGGAACTTCCTCTTATCCCACTATCCTTGCTACTACCGAATCCCTACTAATTATAACGGGTGACCTCGCGAATACCCGATTATATGCAGTGCGAAACAAATAGACATTCGAATACAAGACTCTATCCTAGAACGGTTGGACTCAAACAAGAGCTGCACAATAGAACTAATATTCTAAGGCTATAAATCTCTTACTGCATACAACCTAGAGGGCATCCACTTAGTAACCTATCATAATTAGCATAAATTCCTAATAGCAAGTAGTTCAACATACAGCATAGTGTCCACAACAGGCAATCTAGCATGCATACTCTATGATCTAGAAAGCAATAAAACACTAAGTACTGTACCTTTTCCCCTGGCTCCGGCTGACTGTACACACTGTGCCATCGATCACCGTTTCTCAAACGGGTTTTCCTTTCTTTTATTTTCCAAAAATTTTAAAGAAAATTTTTATAGCCGCGAACTTGAGATCAAACACACCGAGGTGCATTTGATTCACTCAAGCTGTGCTCTGATACCAAGTTGTAACGTCCCAAAAATTACAAGGAATTTAAATTTTTAAAATAAACATTTCATTTATAACAACTCATTAAATGATCCCAACGTTTCGTTTGCAAACTCATAATTAATATCTTTATAAAATAAAACCAGCGGAATAAACGTTTAATTATTAAAACCAGAAAGCAACCAGCTCTCCTCGCGCGCCAGTGTGTACTCGTCACGCCTTGGAGCCGCCCGTACCTGAAACCACAATCTATTGGGAAATGGTAAGCACGAAGCTTAGTGAATTCAAACACCATAAATAACACAGTTATTTCCACACCACCGAAAACAGATAATTGCACATAAACAGCATACAAGTCTTCGAACAAATCATAGACGTGCATACTCACACCAACCCACCTAATAGACATACGTCGGTCCCACCGACCACACGACAATCGTGCAAACGCAACCCGGCACCCCCGGGTTCATACGCCACCCGCGTATACAACCTTCGGTCCCACCGAATTACTACGCCACCCGCGTATGTGATCCTCGGCCCCGCCGAACTCCTACGCCACCCGCGTAGTCACAACAATAAGGGTCCGACTAGACACCCCACTATTTAACCCCGCATCAAAAGCAAATAAAACTACCACATACATACACAACGTAATGTAAAAATAACCGACATTAGTTATAGTGAGAGAACTCACCTCGAATGCGCGCCTAGCTTAACAACACAATTCAAGATTCACAATTACGGTCCCTTCCCAGCACCTAAACGCATGTTAAAACGTGTCAATACGAGACCCGGACCCTATGACACGACACACGCTTAAACCGTCACTAAAACTATTTTCCGTTCTCGCCAAACAGGTCTGTTCGGGACCTGTTTCGACCCCTTTAAACCCAGAAAATTCCCAATATTATTTCATGATTAGAAAGTACTCTGAGATAGGGTTTCAAGGACATATTATACGCCTCCTAACGATTTTTCTACAATTTATAAGGAATTAAATACGAACGACTACCAAAACTGCCAGTTTTCGGTCCAGCCTGCACAAACAGCCCAACTCGATTAGGGAACTATGGGCACCAATTTCACCTCAAAACGAGTTACGAGCAAAAAGTTATAGCTTACACAAGACAGTGGCAGATTATAACTACTTCACATGAAATGATAAACGGTTTTGCAAGACGATTAGGCGGTTTAGGGCTACGACCACGGCGGTTTTAAGGTTTAGGCCACGACCCCGCCCACTGCCACCTCCGGCAGTGGGGCACGGCGGCGGCGGCGGTTCTCCGGCGACGGTCACCCGCACGCACACACCGCCCCACTCTCGCACCACCGTCCTCCTTCCTCTCGATCGCCCTACGGCACCTTCTCACACACACACACACCCACACACACACACTGCCGACCACCCACGACCACCGTAGCGGCGGCGTGCGGCGGTGGTAGTTTCACCGGAGGAAGCGAAAAGGAAAGGAAACGAAACAAAACAAAACGAAACGAAACGGACGACTTACCTAGCAACGGTTGCTCCTCTCTCCCTCGACTTCTCCGACGAACTGAGCTGGTGGCGGCGACCTCCGGCGACAGCAGCGCCTCCGGCGAGTTCCCTCCCTCTCGCCTTCTCTCTCTCTCTCTCTCTTTCCACTTCACGGCCGAACACACAACAAGGGGAGGGGAAAGAGGTCGATTAGGGTTTACTTTGTTTGTTTGATTGGCTTACAAGAAAAGAAACGAGAGGAGGACAAGGGGAATAGGGGGGTTCTCGACCATGGGCCGAACCCATGTAAGATTTTCCCAAATTTGCACCTATGGTCCCTTGAAAATCCAAGACTCTTCACCATCCACCATTAATATATTGATCTTAGCATTTTGGTCCTCTTTAACACCAATCCACTAACCAAGAATAATTAAAGGCAAAAATTTAAAATGGTTTAAAGATTTATTACGCATTTGGTCAAACTTGCTAACCCCGTTAGTAAAGATTCGCTAAAAGAACGATATTAAAGCAATTAATTAAAATATATATAAACATACCGGGACACGGGCTTTACAAATCTGTCCTTCTTGATCGCTTCCACTTCCTTTCCAATCTGTTCAACTTTTCCAGTCAACTTCTTCACCTTCTTCTTAACCATCTTTCTTATGAACTCTGCATTCTTGTCCATTCCTTTCACCAACTCCTCTTTGAGCTTCTCTATTGCGGCAGCCACAGGGTCAACAACCAATGCATCAGTAGCATGGTTGTCATTGTACCTCATCAACCGTTGGATGGTCTGTTTATCAATCACAGTTCTTTCTCTGGAGAAAGTGTCATAGTCTAGCACGGGTGTTTTGGCTTGGTGCATGAGGGTGTGAATGATGGCAGGATATGGCAGCCTGGCATTGGATCTGTCTAAACTGGTTTTCATGCAACCACAGATGAGCCTACCCACATCAATTGGGTAGCTTTCCATAATACAATACAGCAGAAAGACCCTCTCCATACACAGATTTGTATCATGACTAGTAGGATGGAGAGTGTGTCTAATGAAATAAAACCAAACATTTGCTTCTACTTTTAGAAAACAGGTTCTAAGGGTTCTACATCTTCCTTTTAAGGTCCATGATGCTCCCGGATTGGCCAAGGTAGTAAGGATAACATCTAATTCCTCATCAGTGACACCAGTCTGCAGTCTATCGAATTCAGACTCTAGAGGTGGTGTCAATCCTAACAGTTCATTCAAAACGTCAAGGGAGTATGACATGGGAGTCAGCCTAACAGTGATATCTAACCCAGCGGTCACTGCCATCTCAGTGTAGAATTCCCTTACCCAGTCCTCATTAAATTGGTTAGGCACTGCACACAATTTTTCTCACCCAAATTCTTCAATTACGATTTTAATTTGAGGATTGGCCAAAATGGTTTGAGGAGCAAATCCTTTAGGTGTGTGGCCAATCTTATCAGCAAATATTGGATACTTTTTCAGTGCATCAACAGTTCTAAACAATTCAGTAGGAGAAGAGGAGGATGACACCTTCTTGTTTTTTTTATCCTGCAGCACTACTGGAGGAGTGCTGTAGGACTGCAGTGTTTGGTCTATCTTGCTGAATACTTCTGGCCCTTTGTCTGGTGATCCTCTGAGGAGTTGTAGAGGTATCTCCCATACTGTGTTCATCAACCTCTGTCCTCTTTCTTTTCTTCTGTTTCTTTTCAACCACAGCCTTTTCCTGTTCTTTTGTGACCTTAGCAGTGATAGCCTCTGCTTTCTTCCCTTTGCCCTTGGATTCCTTACCTTTCCCCTTCTGTATTTTCTTTGTGGGTGCGGATTTGGAGATTCCCCTTAACTTGATTTTAAGAGATATAGGGGTTATCTTTCTCTGCACAGCTTTCTCAGTTTTCCTCTTACTCTGCTTTATTGGTGAAGACACTTTGGGAGTTTGTTCCTGCATTTCAAGGTTAGAAGGAGGAGGAGATGCATCCCTAGTGTGAGTGATGACTATCTCTTCTTCCACCACATCATCTCCCCAAGTAATACTGGTATCTACTTGAGGACTCTCATCATCAGACCAATCCATAATGGGCTGTTCCATGGGTTTGTCAAGAGGGTCCAGTGTTTCCATAGAGAATGGAATATCACTGGTGGCTTCCCCAAAAGGGACTCGGATCACAGGGATTTTGTCTGATGCAGTTGTAAAGACAGGGGCTTTCACAGGAACAGTATCTGTTACAGGTTGTTTGCCTACCAAGGTCTTAGAGGGATTGGCTGAGCTTTCTTTTGCAGTTTCTTTTTCAGGTTCTTTGCTCACATGGTCCTCAACAGATATGGGGATGGGCTGCTCAACTACAGAACTTTGTGGAATCTCAGTTTCCACAATAACAGGGGTGTTTGCAGAGGGATGAGCAGACACTGGAATGTCAACAGGGGAGGGGTTTTGCTGCTCAATCACAGGGATGGGATTAACATGCTGCATTCTAGCGTGGTAAGCTTGGGTGATTCGAGCAAATAAGGCATCCAATCGTGGAAGGGTCATGGTAGCAGATTGTACAGGGGGTCGTGTGAAAGTTCTTCCATCAGACTGGACAGTGAGCTCAGGGATTCTAATGGATGTTATAACAGGTAGTTTGGGCAGAGGAGGAAAGTTCCTAGGCTTTCCTGTGTGCAACAAGGATACGAATCCAGTCGGGATTTGGTTTAAGGTTGACAGGGACCTTGGTTTGGAGAATGGAGTAATCAACATTAGAGGTTTCTAGGAGAAAAATGAGGGATCCTGAACCTCCCTGTGTGAACCTAAGGTCTGGTTTAGCACAACACCCACAGAGGATTGTGGGTGTGAAGGGAAGGTGGTCACTTGGTTCACAGAGTATGGTCTGGGTAAAGTGGTCATACCATAATTGCGAGATTGAGAAAGAGGGGTTTTACCATAACTGTGGCTGTGAAGTTCCTCAGAGATTGGTCGAACCATGGCTTGGATCTCATTCGCTAGAGCATCCAGTGGTTTGAACTTCCCACCTCAAATTTAGTCTTCTGTACTGGCGGTGCGTCTTCCTCAGACTCGGAATCATCAGAAAGTGGAATGGCAGGCCCTTCTTCTGGTGTCATTGGCCTCGTCCTCAGGAAACCACTGCTTCGAGTTACTCTGCGAATGGGTCTAAATGGGGGAACAGGGGCTAAAATCCGGGTTGGTGGTGCTTGGCTAATGGGAATGGCATCAATGGGGTTTTCTTCGGGTGTATCGGGATTTTCAGAAGGTAACTGTCGTATTCAAGCTTTGGATTTCGTTTTCGCCATTAAGAATGGTTAAACAGGGGATGGAAGGGAGTCGGATGAAAAACCGAAGGGAAAGGTGGGTTTTGCAAACTAGGTTTATCGATGGCTTATTTTAGAGAGGGGATTATGCGTGGATAAGAGGAGTTCAGCCAAAGATGGGGAGAGTACGAGGTATCACTCGTACTTGAGATGGGATTGTCTTCACTCATGCCATTGATCTTAAAAGTATTGCAGATCCTCTCGAATGCACGAAGGTGTGCGTGAGGATCCTCGGTTGGCGTCCCTTCGTATTGGTTCTGTTGCACCATCACGATGGTGCTCGGTTTCAGCTCGAAATAGTTCGCCCCAGTGGTGGGCGCTTGAATGCCTATCCGTGCAGCCGCCACATTAGGATCGGCAAACGATCGCATCGGAACTCTCTCCGGCGGAGGTGGTGGTGGATTATTACGAGGCGGATCATTGCGTGGAGGTCCCTCGTCGTCAGACATCTCGAATTTCAGATTTCTTTTCGCTTTTGCTTCTTTTCGGAGACGACGGGCGGTTCTTTCGATTTCTGGGTCGATAGGCTCGAGTTCTTTCCCTCGGGTTTTCCTTGGCATAAACCAAGTAGCACCTGAAAAGAAGAAAACAAGGTCAATAATCCAGAAACTGAAAGTGAATGAAATAAAATGACAATAAAAGAAAATGCCCAATCTAATAGCGCGTATAGATAGCAGTGCTATTAGTTGCAACCAGTTCCCCGGCAACGGCGCCAAAAACTTGACACGGGGTTTTGACACCCCGCGAATCTTACCGCAAGTATACGGGTCGAAGTCAAGTAATAGTACTGGAGAAGTACGAGTATCGAATCACGGGGAACTAGGAACTAAGTATCACAATTACTATAATTGCTATTAACTGGGTTGTCAAATTTGGAAGATTGGCTTTATAACTGATTACTTGCAGAATTTAAAATCACACAAACGCCAGACAACTAGTAAGCAGCTTCGAAATTCAGATTGGAGAAACAGTTGAGGGTTGGATATCCTTAGGTTTCACATATGAACATCAGACTAAAGATAAATACCAGTTAATTCCGTTTATGAGTACTCAACCTTGATCTAACCATTGCTCTCTCTCAAGTAACAACAGTTATATTTGTAAAACGTGGTGCTTTCTCAAGCTACCATGAAGTTTATTTCGAAAACAAACACAAGATTAATCTCTCGATCTCACCTTATGTAGTTCAAAACACATTAAGCGTAGGTTATTATGAGACTAAAGTTTACTCGGTATATCTCTATCCTTTCTTACTTTAGACATGTGATTCCTAATTCTAGATCTCAATTAATTCTCTCGAACATAATTGATGACAATAAAACAATTGCAAGTTAGCTACGCTCACAAAGGCATTAAGAACAAAATCACACGCATTCATTATATCGGAAAAACTGATAAAATCATTCGTCATCCATCTATATGTTCACTCCTAATTCAATCCAACCCCCAACATCTTAAAGTTAGTTCATGATGTTGGGGAATTCAAACACAAAAGGAAAAGAAACGAAAGTGTAAAGAAACATGGTAAACGTGATCGTGGTGACGATGTAAGATGAATTGATGAACTCCCTTTTCCCGTGATGAAATCTTCTTCACGTCTTGAACGCTCCTTCGATTGGTTCTCGATCTTGGCTCCAAACGGTGTCACTTGGCTCGGAAAATCGCCCCCGAACTGCTCCCAATCGTCTGCCGTAAGTTGGATACCGAAAAAGTGACCTAAATCCCGACTTATAAAACTGATTTTCGACAAACAGAGGGATACGCGACCTTCCACGAGACTTGCAAGTCGCGTGGAAAGTCGCGCGGGTTTCAGAGACTGCTCTGGGTCGTTTCTGGTTCGCGGGTCGGGTCCTGGTTCGGTCGCGGGTCTTGGGCTTGGCTTTTGGGCTCCCGTTAAGCTTCGTTTTGACTCGTTTTGGGTTCTTTTTAGCTTCTAATTCCGAGGAATGCCGCCTTTTATATAACCTGCGTAAATCACTCAATAACCCGTAAAATACACGCCTTTTTACTTGATTACAAGCCCATCTCGTTGGTTTGAGAACTGAAAATAACGCCAAAAAGTGGCGTTATCAACAACCCTAAACCGAGCGTTGCTTGTCCCCAAGCAAATTAGCGATAAAACATAATTAACGCACATATCAGTGAAAATATAATAACTGCACAATTCCCAATCGGTACCAAGTGATGCATCGGTGATTTCCCATACCCGTGAGTATCTATCTCACTCTCGCCTCATTCTCATTTCATTTGACCTATGACCTTCCATTGGGAGTTGAACTCGTGACTGTTCCGATCTCATCCGGGTTAGACTAAGTCTGAACATACTAGGGAAAACATTTCGCCTCGACCCTACCTCACAGGATACTCTCGTTTCGCTCTCGAACCTAGGTTATCGCTCGTGTTGTCATGTGTATGGAGTTTATGCACAAGAACACACAGTAATTACATGACAACTATAAAGAAAGACGCGCAAATGTTCAAACTTTTGATCTCAGAGGGAATCAAATAACAAGACAGGGACTATCGGTAAAGGTGGTCATAGACTCTAATCACGTTTTCCAGAAGATCATCCAGGTCTTTACACGGGTTGTAACGGGGCTAAGGGGTTAAGGTTAGGAAACGAAGGGTATAAAAAGGATCAAAAATCCTCGGTGTGTCAATCATTGGCAATTCCGAACTTCTTTACTTCACTATCTATCACTTGGCCCTTTTCGTCACTATTGGAGTCGCTTTGACTCTCTTATTTTTCAGCTCTAACTATTATCTAATATATATATATATATATATATATTTTGGGACTTCATTGGTCCTCTTTTCTACTTCTCGGGTTACATTGACCCGTTTTATTCTCATTGCTGGCCGGAGTTCTTCTTTTATGCTCTCACCCTATTGGTTCATTACTGCTTCCGATTGACACACTTTCGGATTGGGTTGGCTAAGGTTTATGGCTAAGGGTTTAATGATGTGTTTAGAAACGAATTAAGGTGTGTGTTTGGCTGCAAAGGGGCTATGGGTACACACTAAGGGTAAAAGGGGACGATAGCTAAAATGGTTTAAAATAAAACACACAATGCCTGGAATCATATCTTAAGGTCCACACGATATAGTCTATTGTACCCTTACCTAATATCCCGATGTTCGTCTTTGCTACTCGATGCAATAATGTAGCGAGATCATTCTACATTCACGACAAGGAATTCGAAAAAGTGTATAAGAATTAAGTGTATGAATCCCTCGAGATGAAAAACGTCTTTTAGGCTCAAAATCTCACTATCGGGTGGTCTCCACTAATGTCCCTAGTCATGTCCTTTCCCGGTCCTTCCCTAACGGTCACGTCACTATCACAAGATTCTTCCCACAATGGTCGGTCTCAATCATTCAAAACAAAAAATTTAGCTACTTTGATCTAGACACTCAGAAGTGTAGGAAATCTACGCGCATAACTTGGGCCCGATTGAGCAACCCCAAACCTTACTCACACATTGTCCCCAATGTGCAAGCAAAGTCGTAGGTGATGCGACTCAATCATTGTGCAGTTATTTACAGGTATAAAGAGGACGGGTAAAACATTGACATAGCAAGCAAAAAGAAGTCCCAACATTTCTGAACTGGGCACCCCAAACCTAGGCCGTGGCCTAGGTTTGCCAAATAAAAGCCAACCCCAAACCTCGGTAAAACCGAGGTTTGCACAGGGTCTAATGTGAGGGTGTAGATGGTTCAACAATGAGGCACCCCAAACCTAAGTGAAACTTAGGTTTGTTGCATCTCGTGCAATTGAAATAGAATAACACGTCAAACACCACTCTTTTAGTAGAGAAGGATTTAGAACATACCTGTTTTGCCCGGCCGAAGGATTCTTGATTGGTTGAGCACTTAGAGGAGATAGGGAGAACATGCAAGACAAGGGAAAGACACAAAACAAAAACAGGAAATACACATAGCAAGAAAGGGAACAAAAACTGCACGAAAAACGGGGCAAATGGGACTCACGCGGTTTAGCCCGCGACTTGCAAGTCGCGTGGAAAACCGCGTAACCCTCTGTTTCAGAAAACCAACAGAGGGCCCCGCGACTTTCTGCACGGTATGCAAGCCGCGTGTAAAGCCGCGTATGTCCCTGTTTCAAAATATTGTTGGCTTTTTTTTCGATTTTTCGATTTTTCGATTTTTATGGTTTTTCTGAAATAGAACACACTTATCTAAAAAAAACTAAACTGAAACAAACCTTGGTGGGTTGCCTCCCACCCAGCGCCTTATTTAAAGTCGTGGCACGACTGTGCGGTTTTCAGCTCGGCTCAGTATCCGCGGGATTGTACCGTCCACACTTACGGTTCTTCGCGGACTTCTCTGCTTCTTCCTCTCTTTCACCACTTCTTCTTTCCAGCAGCTTGAATCTCACGTTCTCACCGCCAACTCGGAACGTGATCTCACCCTCTTCCATATCAATTAACGCCCGACTTGTGGCCAGAAAGGATCGTCCCAAGATCATCGGGACCTCTTCGTCCTCATCTATGTCTATTACTACGAAGTCGACAGGAAAGTAAAATTTACCTACTTTGATGAGCACGTCCTCAATTACCCCGTATGGGTACCTTATCGATCGATCAGCCAGCTTCAATGTCATATATGTTGGGCTTACCTCACCCTGGCCAAGCTTCCTGAAAATAGATAGAGGCATCAGATTAATACTAGCCCCTAAATCACATAAAACTTTATTAAAATTAAAACTGCCAATTTGAATAGGAATCGAGAAACTCCCTGGATCTGTAAGCTTTTGGGGCAGCTTATTCTGGAAAATTGCGCTGCACTCTTCAGTGAGTGCAACGGTGGCCTGGTGATCAAGTGCCCTCTTCTTCGAAAGGATCTCTTTCATGAATTTCATGTAAGAGGGCATTTGGGTGAGAGCATCTGCAAAAGGAAAATTAATCGTTAGCATTTTAAAGACCTCAATAAATTTGGAAAAATTAACCTGATCCTTATTTGCTTGCAGCCTGCTCGGGTAGGGCACTTTCGGTACTACCGGCTTGACCGGTGGTTGCTCTTGCTCCTTCACTTTGCTCTCGATCTCTTTCTCTTTCCTCGTACGCTCTTCATTAGCTTCACTCTCTTTATCAACTTCTAGCTCACCCACATCTACCATCTCAGAATCTTCCTCGGCTCTCTTTGGGGAGGACTCGCTTACCAGGTTTCCAATCAACTCTTTGCCACTTCTCAGATGAATGGCATTGCACTGTTCTTGATTTCTCTTTTCGGCCATACTCGGGAAAGTACCATTAGGTCGGGGTTGTAGGGCTTCAGAAATCTGCCCCACTTGCCTCTCGAGAATCTTTATTGTCGCGGTGTTTTGATCAGTTGCGGCTTTCACCGTATTCACCGTGCTCGCTAGCTCTCCGACCGTGCTGTCCATTTTTGCCATAAACTTCATCATCATATCTTCTAATCCCGGCTTCTTCTCCCCGGATGGTCCCTCGTTCCTTTGCTGAAAACCTGGAGGGCGGTGCACACTGTTAGTATTAAATGAATTGGAAGAGTTAGAAAAATTACCTGGTTGTGGATGACCCGGCTGACTCCATGAAAGATTGGGGTGCCTTTTCCACCCCTCGTTATACGTATTCGAGAAAGGATCGTTTCTCGATTGGTTCTGGTTTGCCACAAAATGAACCTGATCAGGTTCTTGAAGATTTCCCCCATTCAGCCTATTTGTGATGACAGCCAGTTAAGCTTTCAGTTCATTAAGCTCGTTACTGTCTTGGAAACTTGCTACTCTTCTTACAGCTGATCGTGGAGTAGAGAAACTGTGCTCGGCCAAGTTCTCGATCAGCTCACATGCTTCCTCATAAGACCTATCCATCAATGCTCCACCCGCCGCAGCTGTGATATCATTTTTGAATTGTGGGTGGAGCCCACTAAAGAAGGTCTGGATGATGACCTAGCCTTGTAGCCCATGATGAGGACACTTCTTGATCATCTCCTTGTAACGTTCCCACGCCTCATTAAGCGTTTCTTGATCCCATTGAGCAAAATGGGTGATCTCCACCATTAGTTGGGCGGTCCGACTAGGTGGGAAGAACTTTTGAAGAAAGGTTGCTTTCAACTGCGCCCAGGTAGTGATCGAGTCAGGTGAGATGCTTTCAGTCCATGTTTCAGCTCGGCCCTTCAGTGAAAATCCAAATAGCCTCAGTTTGATGGCGTCTTCACTCATGCCATTGATCTTAAAAGTATTGCAGATCCTCTCGAATGCACGAAGGTGTGCGTGAGGATCCTCGGTTGGCGCCCCTCCGTATTGGTTCTGTTGCACCATCACGATGGTGCTCGGTTTCAGCTCGAAATAGTTCGCCCCAGTGGTGGGCGCTTGAATGCCTATCCGTGCGGCCGCCACATTAGGATCGGCAAACGACCGCATCAGAACTCTCTCCGGCGGAGGTGGTGGTGGATTATTACGAGGCAGATCATTGCGTGGAGGTCCCTCGTCGTCAGACATCTCGAATTTCAGATTTCTTTTCGCTTTTGCTTCTTTTCGGAGACGACGGGCGGTTCTTTCGATTTCTGGGTCGATAGGCTCGAGTTCTTTCCCTCGGGTTTTCCTTGGCATAAACCAAGTAGCACCTGAAAAGAAGAAAACAAGGTCAATAATCCAGAAACTGAAAGTGAATGAAATAAAATGACAATAAAAGAAAATGCCCAATCTAATAGCGCGTATAGATAGCAGTGCTATTAGTTGCAACCAGTGCTATTAGCAGTGCCAAAAACTTGACACGGGGTTTTGACACCCCACGAATCTTACCGCAAGTGTACGGGTCGAAGTCAAGTAATAGTACTGGAGAAGTACGAGTATCGAATCACGGGGAACTAGGAACTAAGTATCACAATTACTATAATTTCTATTAACTGGGTTGTCAAATTTGGAAGATTGGCTTTATAACTGATTACTTGCAGAATTTAAAATCACACAAACGCCAGACAACTAGTAAGCAGCTTCAGAATTCAGATTGGAGAAACAGTTGAGGGTTGGATATCCTTAGGTTTCACATATGAACATCAGACTAAAGATAAATACCAGTTAATTCCTTTTATGAGTACTCAACCTTGATCTAACCATTTCTCTCTCTCAAGTAACAACAGTTATATTTGTAAAACGTGGTGCTTTCTCAAGCTACCATGAAGTTTATTTCGAAAACAAACACAAGATTAATCTCTCGATCTCACCTTATGTAGTTCAAAACACATTAAGCGTAGGTTATTATGAGACTAAAGTTTACTCGGTATATCTCTAACCTTTCTTACTTTAGACATGTGATTCCTAATTCTAGATCTCAATTAATTCTCTCGAACATAATTGATGACAATAAAACAATTGCAAGTTAGCTACGCTCACAAAGGCATTAAGAACAAAATCACACGCATTCATTATATCGGAAAAACTGATAAAATCATTCGTCATCCATCTATATGTTCACTCCTAATTCAATCCAACCCCCAACATCTTAAAGTTAGTTCATGATGTTGGGGAATTCAAACACAAAAGGAAAAGAAACGAAAGTGTAAAGAAACATGGTAAACGTGATCGTGGTGACGATGTAAGATGAATTGATGAACTCCCTTTTCCCGTGATGAAATCTTCTTCGCGTCTTGAACGCTCCTTCGATTGGTTCTCGATCTTGGCTCCAAACGGTGTCACTTGGCTCGGAAAATCGCCCCCGAACTGCTCCCAATCGTCTGCCGTAAGTTGGATACCGAAAAAGTGACCTAAATCCCGACTTATAAAACTGATTTTCGACAAACAGAGGGATACGCGACCTTCCACGTGACTTGCAAGTCGCGTGGAAAGTCGCGCGGGTTTCAGAGACTGCTCTGGGTCGTTTCTGGTTCGCGGGTCGGGTCCTGGTTCGGTCGCGGGTCTTGGGCTTGGCTTTTGGGCTCCTGTTAAGCTTCGTTTTGACTCGTTTTGGGTTCTTTTTAGCTTCTAATTCCGAGGAATGCCGCCTTTTATATAACCTGCGTAAATCACTCAATAACCCGTAAAATACACGCCTTTTTACTTGATTACAAGCCCATCTCGTTGGTTTGAGAACTGAAAATAACGCCAAAAAGTGGCGTTATCACTCATCAGGCTCGACAACCGTATAAGGTTGTGGTGGTGCTTCAGTGGGGTCAAAAAATGGTTTGACTCTATGACCATTGACTTTGAAAGTAGTACCCCGCTCTGGATCAATGAGTTCAATTGTACCGTAAGGGTATACTTTGGCAATCCGATAAGGCCCAGTCCATCTGGAGTTTAGTTTTCCAGGAAAAAGCTTTAATCTTGAATTGAACAGAAGGACTTTTTGGCCCTCGTAGAGCTCTTTTGGAAGAATCTTTTTGTCATGCCATTTTTTGTGTTTTCTTTATATAACTTGCCATTTCATAGGAAAAGTTCCTATGTTCTTCCATTTCACAGTGTTGAAAAGTTCTCTTCTTACCAGCTTCATCCAGATTCATGTTGAGTTCTTTTATGGCCCGATAAGCTTTATGTTCTAACTCAACTGGCGAATGACACGCCTTTCCATAAACCAATTTATAAGGGGACATTCCAATAGGGGTTTTGAAAGCAGTCCGGTAGGCCCATAGGGCATCATCCAATTTGGAGGCCCAATCCTTCCGGTGTGGTTTAACCACTTTTGCTAAAATTCCTTTTATCTCCCTATTTGACAACTCAGCCAAACCATTGGTTTGAGGGTGATAAGCAGTTGCCACCCTATGCTGAATGTTGTATTTTTCAAGAACTTCCTCTAACAACTTGTTTATGAAATGGGTGCCTTCATCACTTATCAAAGCTCTGGTGTACCAAATCTTGTAAAAATCTGTTTTTGCAAAAATTTGACAACTGTCCGGGCATCATTGGAATGGTAAGCCAAAGCTTCCACCCATTTAGACACATAATCTACAGCAAGTAAAATGTAGGCACAATTATTGGAGATTGGAAAAGGTCCCATAAAGTCTATGCCCCAAACATCAAATAATTCTACTTCTAGAATTCCATTTAGGGGCATTTCATTTCTTTGAGAGATATTCCCACTTCTTTGACACTCATCACAACTTTTTACAAAGTTATGAGCATCATTGTACAAAGTAGGCCAGAACAACCCAGATTGTAAAACCTTTGCTGCTGTCCTACTTCCTCCAAAATGTCCTCCACAAGGTCCTGTATGGCAGTGCTGTAAAACTGATGTCATTTCTTCTTGTGGTATGCATCTTTTGATCATCTGATCTGCACAAATTTTAAACAGAAATGGGTCATCCCACAAATATTTCTTAGAATCATAGATGAGCTTTTTCTTGTGGTGTTTAGTAAACTCGTTGGGAATGACTCCACAAGCCAAATAATTTACAATGTCAGCAAACCAAGGAGCTTTGGTATGTTGTATAGCCAGAATCCTCTCATCAGGGAATGTTTCACAAATCTCACCACTAAAAACAGGTTTGTCTTGTTTTTCCAATCTAGATAAATGGTCAGCCACTTGATTATCCACACCCTTCCTATCAATGATATCCAAATCAAACTCTTGTAACAACAAGACCCACCTTATCAGCCTAGGTTTTGCATCTTTCTTTGAAATCAAATACTTGATTGCAGCATGATCTGTGTGAACAATTACCTTAGTACCAATCAAGTATGATCTGAATTTTTCAAAAGCAAAGACCACAACTAATAATTCTTTTTCAGTAGTGGTGTAATTGATTTGAGAATCATTGAGAGTTTTACTAGAATAGTAAATAGGATGGAATATTTTATTTTTCTTTTGACCCAGAACTGCTCCAACTGCCCAATCACTGGCATCACACATAATTTCAAAAGGTTGAGACCAATCTGGTGCTATTACCACCGAAGCAGTGACCGATGCTTCTTTCAAAGTGTTAAAAGCTTTTCTGCAATTTTCATTAAAATCAAACACTTGGTCATTTTGTAGTAATAGACAAAGAGGTTTTGAAAATTTAGGAAAATCTTTTATGAACCTCTTGTAAAAACCAGCATGCCCCAAAAAACTTCTGATACCTTTGACTGTTGTTGGTTCAGGCAAATTTGAAATGACTTCTAATTTGGCCTTATCAACTTCTATGCCTTTTTTGGAGATGAGATGTCCCAACACAATGCCTTCTTTTACCATAAAATGACACTTTTCCCAGTTTAAAACCAAGTATGTTTCTTCACATCTTTTAAGACTCTTTTCTAGGTTTTGTAAACATAGGTCATATGATGTCCCATAAACTGAAAAATCATCCATGAAGATTTCCATGGAAGTTTCTAACATGTCAGAGAAAATAGACATCATACATCTTTGAAAAGTGGTTGGGGCATTACATAGTCCAAAAGGCATTCTTCTAAATGCAAAGGTTCCAAATGGACAAGTGAAAGTGGTCTTTTCTTGGTCTTCAGAGGCAATGGTGATTTGATTGTAACCTGAGTAACCATCTAAGAAACAATAAAACTCTTTTCCTGCAAGTCTGTCTAGCATTTGGTCAACAAAAGGTAATGGGAAATGGTCTTTTTGGGTAGCTTTGTTAAGCTTCCTATAGTCCATACATATCCTCCAACCAGACACTACCCTAGTAGGTATAAGTTCATTTTTCTCATTTGGTACAACAGTTACCCCACCCTTCTTGGGTACACATTGCACAGGACTGACACAAGTACTACTAGCAATAGGATAGATTATGCCTGCATCAAGCCATTTTAAAATCTCCTTTTTGACAACTTCCTTCATCACAGGATTGAGTCTTCTTTGAGGCTCAACTGATGAGTAGTCTTTTTCTTCCAAAATGATTTTGTGTTGACAAATGGTTGGGCTTATGCCCTTGAGATCAGCAATGGTCCATCCTAAGGCTTTTGTGTGAAGTTTTAGCATTTTGACCAATCTTTCCTCTTGTTCTAGATCTAGTGAGGATGAAATAATAACAGGCAACTTCCCAGGGTCCTCTAAAAAGACATATTTTAAATGAGAGGGAAGTTGTTTCAGTTCTAAATCTGGTGCAACTTCTAAGGATGGGACGAGGGTCTTCCTATCCTTATGATCTAGGGTCTCAAAAGCAGCAACTTCTTGTGGTGGTTCCAGGTCTTGAAAATCTTCTTCCTTTTCAGAGTCTTCCATTCCCAACATTTCTCCCAAGCTTTTGTCTTGACACCAATTCTCTATCATGCTCAAAGTTGAACATTCCTCAACTTCTTCAGGGTACCTGAGAGAATCAAAAACGTTAAAAGTGACTTTTTGGTCATGCACTCTCATGGTCAACTCTCCTTTCTGGACATCGATCAAGGTTCTTCCAGTGGCTAGGAAAGGTCTTCCTAAAAGAATGGGGATATCTTTGTCAGCTTCAAAGTCTAGGATGATAAAGTCAGCTGGAAAAATAAACTTATCAACTTGGACTAGGACATCCTCGATTTTTCCTTTAGGCCAAGCTATGGTCTTATCAGCCAATTGTAGGGAAACAGTGGTAGGTCTAGCTTCACCTATGCCTAAAGTATTGAAAATGGACAAGGGCATGAGGTTTACACTAGCACCTAGATCACAAAGGGCTTTTCCTACTTTCTTTCCTCCTATGGAGCAAGGAATTGTGAAACATCCAGGATCTTTCATTTTAGGAGGAATTTTACTGGACAACAAGGCACTACATCCTTCAGTCAGAGCTACTATCTCATATTCAATCAACTTTTTCTTTTTGCTCAAAATGTCTTTTAGAAATTTTGCATAATTTGGCATTTGCTCAATAGCTTCAACCAAAGGTATATTTATGTGCAATTGCTTAAAAACGTCAAGAAACTTTTTAAATTGAACTTCTTCCTTATTATTCCTCATCCTTTGGGGGTAAGGAATGTAAGGAATGACTGAACTAGAGGGGTCAATCTTATGAAGGAGAGGTGCTTGTGTGGGTTTCACAGTTGGGATCGCTTCAGTCCTGCAGGGTGCTATAGGACTGGGCTGAAGGGGTACTGTAGGACTGCCACCAGAGTGTGACAAATCAACTACTGTACTTTCTTTGGTATTCTGGACTTTCTTAGGCTCATCAGGAAACAACAAGGGGTAGGCTGATTTAGCAGGAATGACTTGAATATTAACAGGCTTATTGCTAGCTTTGGTTCCACTAGTGCTATAGGACTGGTCTATAGGTATTGTAGCAGCAGAATCTGGTTTTGCCTTTTTCTTATCCGGCTCTACTTTGTCTGTTTGTTCTTTTCTGGGATTTTCCTCTAAAGGCCTTCCACTTCTTAAAGTCACAACCTTAACCTGCTCTTTTCCATCTCGTCGTGGAATTTCAGTATCACTAGGAAGAGTTCCTACTGGTCTTTTCTTCATTTCCAAAGCCATTTGCCCCATTTGAGTCTCAAGACCTTTAGCAAAAGTCTCAAGGTTTTTAATTGAGGCCTGAGTTTGGGTCATGAACCCTTTCATCATTGATTCCAAAGAAGTAGATGACTCAGCCTGCTGATTGGGCTTGTTGTTTTGGAAAGAAGATGGTCTATTTTGAAAATTTGGCTGTTGGTTGTTGTGATTTCTTTGTTGAAAATTGGTCTGTCCTTGAAAGTTGGAGTGTCCTTGATAGCTGGATTGTCCTTGTGGTCTTTGCGATGGTTGATTGAGAGAAGGACTATGCCATGAAAAGTTTGGATGATTCCTCCACTCAGAATTGTAAGTCTGAGAAAAGGGTCCTCTTTTTTGGTTGTTTTGCACATAGTTTCCTTGCTCTGGATTGCTTGGGCAATTTTCAAAAGAATGTCCATCTCCACAAAAGGTACACTGTACTGGAAAAACACCAGGGATAGCCGTAGCAGCATTAGCCTGCACATGTGTGGCTAGATTTTGAATTAGAGTAGCCATATTTGCCAACTTGCAGTTAATGTTGAGTAAGCATCAGAATCTGGCGTCCCTGTTGTTCTTGTAGGTGGCAGTGCACGTGGATCAGACCATTGTCCGTTATTGTCAGAAATCTTTTCAAGGATTTCATATTCTTCATTGTAGGTACAAGCTGTGAAAGATCCGTTTGCAGTAGCATCAAGCATTTGCTTAGCATTGATATCTAGGCCACTGTAAAATGTCTCTAGTTGAATGCAATACGGAATGCCATGGTGAGGGCATTTTCTCAACATCTCTTTAAACCTATCCCATGCATCAGGGACTGCTTCATTGTCCGTTTGTTTAAAAGTGCAGATTTCATTTCTGGACTTAGCATTCCTGGTGGGTGGAAAATATTTTTTTAAAAACTTTTCTGCCATTTGGTTCCATCTAATTATAGAATCTGGCTGCAACGAGTTGTACCAGGATCTTGCTTTATCTCTTAGAGAGTATGGAAAAAGTTTTAGCTTTAAAGCATCATCCTGTACACCTGGCAGTTTAAAAGAATCTGTAATCTCCATGAAAGACCTGAGATGAGAATGAGGATCTTCATGCGCCAAACCAGCGTAATGGCCGTTAATTTGAAGCATATGAAACATTATCGGCTTGGGTTCAAAATGATGTGTTTCGAGGGTAGGCTTTAGTATTCCTGAATGTAATTGATTTAAAACAGGAACAACATACGCCATAATACCTCCATTTTTAGAGTTTGCAAGCCTGAAAATGTTTTGTTCCTCATCTTCAAGATTATGAATCGGCCTATTTTCAGGAATCTGACGAGGAATTTGGCGAGGGATTTGCCTAGGTATAGGTCCATTTCTAGGAATTGGTCCATTTCCAGGATTTCCATTGTCAAGATTTCCATTATCGGGATTTTCAAGATTTTCGAAATTTTCCCAATTCATGTCAGGGTTTCCATCGTTATTGGGTGGTCTATTAACAGGCTGACCATCCGGCCCAAATTCGAAGTTATTTTCACCTTCATCCAATGTGTACTCATTTTCAGACATCATTGGAGAATTGCGAGCTAAAACAGCTCTGTGTGCTTTCCTTCTTTGTCTAAAAGTGCGTTCAATCTCAGGATAAATTTGAAAAAGTTCTCCGTGCAATATTCTGGGCATGCACTGTTTTTCAAAAAGGTGGTAGAAAACTCGGAGCTTAACAACTTTACTTTAAAATGAAATTCTTTCAGCGAAGTATTCCTCGGCAACGGCGCCAAAAACTTGTTGTAAGATTTATGCAACCTTAGAGATTCACTTAGAATAAGACTCAGTGCAAGTATACACCTTGAACTACTATCGTCTCGTAACAAGTAATAATGGTAAATAACCAGATATCGATCCACAGGGAAATCTTGTGAAAGCCTTTCAAAAGTCCAGTCTTAAAAAACTAATTTCAGATGGCGATTTCGAAAACAGATTGTTTGATTGGTTGGTTTGAGTTATCAGCTAAAATCAATTCTAGAGAAGAAGCATAGGGTGCAAAGCTCTATAAAGATGAAAACAAGTGATTGAGTAAAAATGTATTATAACATCCAGCCAGTCCTCCAGCACAAGTGCTATAGGACTGCCACAACACCAACTATCGGTTCAAACGGCCTCCCAAGAGTACACACTGGTCAACGTGCTATCGATACAATATCATTTATGTTAGACTTTGTGAATCCTAGCACAACACAGTGTTACCATCCTACACCGTAAAAGTATAGTACTTGTCAGGCACTAAAACTCTTTATAGTCTTCTTTTATTATTTCAGTTAATTAACCTTAACCTTAACACTGAATGTTAATGCATTTTCATACATAAAATTAGTTGTCAATTAATTAAATGCAATCTTCAATGTAAGATCAATCACCTGAAATAAATAGTTAGATACAATGTTATATTCAATACACCTGTTTACTTTCACACATATTTTACATCTAAACTTTGCTTTACACCCCAAGCTCAGGCGATTAGCCCTTCATGGCTTGATTTCTTCTTTCGAAAGGTGTAAGAAATGTAAATGACATGAATGGAAAGTACTGAAAGGAAATTGCAAGAAATGTAAATGACAAAAATGGAAAGACAGAAATTAAATTGCAAGAAATGTAAATGACAGAAATGGAAAGACAGAAATTAAATACAGGAATTTCAACAATAAAAACAATAATAAGAACTAAGAATGCAAGGAAACGGAATTACTAAGCTACCAAGGTAACTTGTTCGCCAAGTTATGGAAACTTGTCGTGCAAGTTACGTCACAAAACTACTTGTTGCTTTGAAACCGTTAAAACTTTGAAACACTAACTTAAACAACCAAAGGTTATGGTTTTTAGAGGGAAGGACTCCAAACTAAAAATCACGAACCTTGAGATTTTAAGTAAGTAACTAAGAAAATATCGAGAACTTGGAAACTTGCGAGAATCGGAAAGTAAAACACAAGAACTTAACTTCGAACCACTTAGATTAATACTTGAAACCGAAAGCTTATCATAAACTGAGAATCGTAACCACAGATCTGAATATTCAGAGGTAAATAAACTGGAAATTAAGAGGTAAACAAATCTAGAGAGCAAAGGCTAAAACACTTGGAGAGATTTTTGTGTTTTTAGCTAAGTAGTATGTTTACAAGAGCATAGAAGCCTTCTATATATAGGGGAGAAGAGTGGAGACAAAGCAATCAAAAGTTGATTAAGACTGATGTCCTTATGTACTTCTTGTCTCCTCCAAAAGTCAACTCCAGCTGTGTTAATAAGAAAAAGGCTTCGGCCCAAAGTTTCTTCAAAAAGGGCCCAGCTGCTAACTCCTTCAGCACTCCTTCAGCGTTCCTTCAGCGTTTCAATTCCTATAGCATAGCTGTAGGAGTGCCCAGCAAAAATCTGAAATCAAAACAGGCCCAATAAGATCCAAAAGACAGAGATTATACCATTAAATCATGCTTGACACCTAAAACACAGAAAATGCTAAAAAGCTAATAAAAATGACTCAATTACTGACTTTGGCCAAATAAAACAGACTAAAAACCTACTAAAATTGGCTAAAATAGGGTTAATAAATTAACCCTATCAGTATGCATACATCTCAAGTAAACTTCCATACATGCATTTTCATGTAATAAAACATATCAGTTCATATTCATTTACTTACTTCAGAAAACACGTTTAAAATACGTATTTAGTTAGAAAAACTCACCTGCCATCTTAGCACAATACTTCTCACGTGAGCTTCAGATTTCTAGATGGACCACCTATGATATTAAAGAGAATAAGGATAATAAGTCTTAAGTTAATACTCACCACATTCTGAACAGATCCCCAAGTAAACTTGGCCCCAAAATAAACTATGAATCCGAAACCAGAGTTCCGGACTCCACCCCACTTTTCGGATCCATTCCGGATTTCAACCCAATCCGGATTCCCCTTCCGGATTCCGGACCCATTTCGGATCCCATTCCGGATTCCGGACCCATTCCGGATTCCGGACCCATTCCGGATTCCGGTCCTATTCCGGATTTCCCTTCGGATTCCAGTCCATTCTGGATCCGGATTCTGCCAGTCCCGGACTAATCAGAACCTCCACTCAAATCACTCTGGACGACTAAAAATTCAATCCAATTGATGTTTACTATTCGAAAACATTACAACTAATTTCAGGGAACAATAAGACATTACTAAATAACAAAACCAAGTTCTTACTCCAAGGTAAACCTCGATTAAGCCACATTTATTCTAGAACTTCTTAAACATACAAACCCATTGCACAAACACTGAAAGAGCATGAGATTAGAAGATTACCTTTCCAAATTGATGCTAGAGTTACTCTGATGCAACACTCTCCTTGCCTTCTTCCCAAAAATCACGAATGATTGCTTGATTTCTTCCTCAGCTCCCACACACATATAGCCGCTCACAATCTGGAAGAATACCTAGGGTTTTGTGCCCAAAATGAGGGTTTTATACCCTTTACCACAATTTACACTTTGGTCCCTAAGCAACACAATGTTCTACTTTACCCCTACATATCTTATTTTCTTTAAACTTGAAACTTGGTTATTACAATACCTCCCCCTCAAAAGAATTATGTCCCCGGAATTCCATCGTCAGACAAGCTTGGGTACTTGGACCTCATGTCCGTCACTACCTCCCCAAATGCCTCTTGTCCTTTGGAATTACTAATGCATCTCCACGCGGTCAAGTTCTTTGAAACTCAACTCCTTGACTTGACTTACGGTCAAAGATTGCCTCCAACCCTAATACAAAGTTTCACTTCTCATCCACCCGTATCCTTGCTAAAGTATCGCCATATCAACTTCCAACAAGCATCCTTGAATATAGAGACGTGATACACATTATGACTTCCCCATAATCTCATATGGTACAATCAATTTACACCCAAATCTCCAACTCATTCAACGATTTCAACCGACCCAAAATATGGCCCAACTTCACCTTTTCTCGGACGCCCCACCCTATTCTCTCGGGTGTCTCCCGCATCAAGTTGTCTCCCAACTTGCGATTCACAAGAATCACGCTTTTCAGCCTAATCAACTTGGTTCCACCCAGCTGCCCAAACCATTCTGATTAAAATCATAGTCGCTCCCAATCCTTCGGATCCACCCCTCGGTTAACCACCACTTTCTTACGTTGGGTTATTTCATATGACATACTTGTAACGTCTCTGATCGACTGCACTGCATTAGATACCATCTGTAACATCCCAGGCCAACCGTAACAGATATTGTCCGTTTTGTCCACAACTTGGACTCACGGTTTTAAAACGAGTCTCACCAAGGTTTTCCTCGTGCAACTCCACTTCCTTAAAAGAAAGAACTTTGCTGAATTCCATGCCACAATAATGTCAATTATCTACCAAACGTAACCACTCAACTTGTCAACTTGGCACAAGGCCAACCTTGAATATCCCAACAAACTCACCGCCAAGAGTCCCCTCATCGAATAACATGCAATTCTAGATTATTTCCCCAATGCGACTTATGTCCTACAAAAATAGTGCTTCCCCTCCCGAATCACTTTGACTACACCTCATCAGTGTAAATCTATTCATACGCTCCCACCACGTCATCACCCCACACATACATAGCTAAAAGCAGGAAACCTCCACAATCCATCGTCTGACGTGTCTACCAATCCTGAAGACACACATTCAAAATCTCGTTGCATCCGAAAATCTTCCAACCATACACGACATAAGTTCAAGTTTTACTCGCTCAACGAAGAACGACCATGCTCACCCGAAACTACTCCCATTAGCTTAGCACTGAACAACAAGTTTACTTGAAACATCTCTCACAATCACACCAAGTCAAATACAGTGGTCATTCATTTCGAGTACTACGTTAATCTACCTTTTTCCACTTCCTTCTCGAGACATAATGCCTTCAACGAACAGTGCACTAGAAGGTGCACGCTTTCGACCAGTCGCCTACGTTAGTTTTCCACCGCCCTTGAACCATAACACATCCAAAACCCCTTCCTCCATACTCTTACCCGGAGTTCGTATACCCACTAATGACATCTATAAACACTACTCCACCTTTTCGATGTCACTTGCCAAACTTCCTGCTTCCAACCTACTCACTTATTCCGACATACTATCTTCACCTCCCCACGTTAGCATGGAGCACCTCCCACCGAACATTACTCGCCCCCTCTTCCGACCTCTCTACCTGCACCGATAACACCTCCTCATTACTATACATAACCAAATGGTTTCACCAAAATTCTAACTTGAGGTATCCAACCAAGTCATCCCAAAATGACACTGGTATTCGAAGCCACCACACACGTCTTGATCTCCAAACTGTTACCTTCTCAGATAATTCGTTCGTACACAAGAAACAATTCACATTCCTTAAAGATTCTGCATCTACTACACCACATCGTAAACTAACCAATCCAACATCTTCTTTAAACTTTCAATGACCCCAAAATATACTCACCCAACGACTCACACAACCAAAAACACCTGGTTCCTCATTTGGGTGCCCCCACTACCGCTCTGCCATTTTATTCCGAGAATAGCCATATCATAACGCCAGCCTACAATTCACGCGTCCCAACAACTTGCTTAACAAATTGTATAACTCATCCGAAATTTCTGAAAAGGACTTCCATCTGATGCTTAACCTCCTTTATCAACACATTACCATAACACTAGCTTGCATAACCACCTTGGCAAAAGATGCACTAACTTGTCCGCACGTTCTCCACCCACAACACCCCACCACAGACCAGGTTCTCACGGTTACTTGTACACATACTCGACCTTGCCTTCATAATCTCCTGCATAAATGTAACCATGTGTATCCCACGACTTCGTCTTTTTCCACATCTAGATGAACCACAACTCGCGATTTCCCAAGAAACCATTCCTAATTTATAGGGCACGTTCTCTTTCAGATCGATATAATCAATGCATCCACTTCGGTCGCGATAACTACCTTCTCCTTTTACGATTCATCAAAACCTCGTAGGGAAAACACTCATCCAAATAGAAATTTTTCACAATCGCAACGCCCCCACAAGGTGATCCACCATCATGCAAGTATACTTCTTTCCTGGATGACCTCCTACGTCTACACACACCAGGATAATTTTCTCAACTTTCAACCTCCTGATCCAAAACTTCTGCTTCAAACATCTTAAACAGTTGTCGACTTAGACAACATGATGATGCTTCCAAAATCTTCCCGTCAACAAGGGTTCCTAATGGGACCTACTCCTTCCAACATATCATAATCAATTTTGTACTCCACCGTCCTCACTTGAAGAAAATTCAAGACTCACCTGGTGCGAGGTCACATTACAAGGCCACTCCCAAGTTCTCAGGCTCAACGCCGACAGTATTCATCAAAGAGTCTCGATGCTACATAAAACGAGTTACTAAAATAAATATCTTGACGACTTCCAGTCCTTCCCCCGGGCACAACCGCCCCTCGACGACCGCATCTCAAGCTCCCGAACAAGAGTACAAACTACCACCACACAACCAATCACCAAAGTCCATTTCTGACCTTTCCACTATTCACCTCTCTTCTTGAACACGAATACCAAAATTACAAAACAATCGCAACCGGCTTGACCGACACATCTCCACTTTCGAAACCCTTCCTTATCTTTGAATGTAATAATCTCTACGACCTAGTGAGTTCATAGCCTTCATGCATGATGACGTGATAATTTAAATCATTTCGCACATTTTAACACTTAAAAAGAAAACAACACTTGGACACGACTTGGGTACACATGACCCAACACTCTCATAACTACCAAGTCATACACAACGATCTCAAGAATCATTCGCACGTAACTTTTCAGCAAACACAACCTTAACTATTCAAAATGATGTCGTTACATCAGAACAAATTGAATGAAACTTTTCCTATACGGCTAGAAAGGTTTTGTATGAAATCACTGACACGAAGTAAACCAGTCGACTCCCACACTCATTTATATGATATCAACATGTCAATACTCATTTTGATCATAAAAGCTTTGCGGTCAAACGCTATAATGATTTTCGCAACGAAGATTTTCTCAACATGAAAATAGCGATATAATTCGCAAATCACTAAGTTCAAAATTTTTATTGTGCAACGTAAATAGTTCTATCTTTTCCTTTAAACACACACTTGCACGCGTCGACTCATTTCCAAACAAGAAATTTGTTATTTACGCTATTACTTTTAATCATGAAAAGCTCATGTAACACTTATAAGGACACAATGCATGAAACTCAACTTGCAATTGAAGCCTATTCACTCGAACAAGGTCACCCGTTGTACTCACACAACTTATCATTGGCACTTTACCTTGACCAACGGTCGCCCTCTCGTCCTTGCAACAGCTTGCTATACATGTGTTTCACCGCTTACCTGCTCAACCATCCCATACGGTTTTTGTCTTGACCAATTACTTCACATTCTACCCCTACACGTATTTCAATCCAACACTGATATCTTCCCTTCATTGACCCTGCCACTGAAAAGCTCGACTAAAGAGTCAGGGCTCCAATCCCCCACTTGCTCTTGAATTGAAGCTTTCAAGATTCTGACACCGTCTTTCCTTACCATCCCAACTGATCTACACAACAATTTCGAGAACGAGGACCCCCAAAAAACCAGGAGTTTTACCCTTAATCAGCCGTTCACTCTTTTCAAACCCAAGAAATTCTTCCTCTAGACGCCTCATAACATTCCAAACAACACTTCTTCTAGAAGATATAAACATTATATCATGTGTGATCTCTCACGATACCTCAACCCTTTGCTATCATTGCAAGGTCAAAACTTACTACATACTACCACACCCCTCGACCTTCTCAACAAGAGCAATTGAGCACACTCATGTACCTGTAAATTCGCGATTACATTGGCCAGATGTAATTCCAAATTTACCTTACATGACGGTCCTCGCTACCCTATCACTAGCGCACTTAAAGTGATCTTTCCTACAATATCCTATATCTCAGTTGTGCACCCCTCTACTCCACAGTTTAAGTTTAGGCCCATCCGGTCACCTAAATCTCTTAAACTATGGCTCTGATACCAATTGTAACAACCCAACTCAAAGATAACACTTGAACAACAAGAAATAAACAACTCGCCGAAAAGGCTCCGGAATACAACATAAACATACGAGTTCAAAACAAGGTTTGCGGAAACAACCCAATACACAACTGAGATTTCTAGAATACTAAGCCTGGCATACTATACTAGGTTGCCTTCCTTCTAGTCCCCAGCTTCACGCTCACGCCTTCTCTTTGCCCTTACCAGTAACTCCTACTAAGCGCTTTCCTGAAAATGGTTTAGTTTTTGAAAAGCGAGGGTTAGACCATAAGGTCTAGTGAGCTTCCTCTAGTGGCACAGTTTCATCAACAAATATTAAACATTCATAACCATTATAACAAATTTAAACAATAAGCTTTCAGTCCATTCCGGATTCCGGTCCTATTCCTGATTTCACTTCCGGATTCTAGTCCATTCCGAATTCCTCTTCCGGATCCAGATTCTGCCAGTCCCAGACTAATCATAACCTCCACTCAAATCTCTCTGGACGACTAAAAATTCAATCCAACTGATGTTCACTATTCGAAAACATTACAACTAATTTCAGGGAACAATAAGACATTACTAAATAACAGAACCAAGTTCTTACTCCAAGGTAAACCTCGATTAAGCCACATTTATTCTAGAACTTCTTAAACATACAAACCCATTGCATAAACACTGAAAGAGCACGAGATTAGAAGATTACCTTTCAAATTGATGCTAGAGTTACTCTAATGCAACACTCTCCTTGCCTTCTTCCCAAAAATCATGAATGATTTCTTGATTTCTTCCTCAGCTCCCACACACACACAGCCGCTCACAATCTGGAAGAATACCTAGGGTTTTGTGCCCAAAATGAGGGTTTATACCCTTTACCACAATTTACACTTCGGTCCATAAGCAACAAAATGTTATACTTTACCCCCACATATCTTATTTTCCTTAAACTTGAAACTTGGTTATTACATTATTCATCATGAATATACATATTATTCTACATGAATATTTATATATGTTCACATGTATACAAGAACTTTTCAACATTCCTACATATGATATTCGTCATGAATATACTTTTTCACTATAACATTATCATGAATACAAATTTTCCCTATAACATTATCGTGAATATACATACTACTTATCAATGAATATACATATATGTTCACGTTTATACACCAACTTTTCAACATTTATAGATCAATAAGATATTCGTCATAAATATACATTTTCACTATAACATTCATTATGAGCATATACATTATTCATCATGAATATTTATGAATGATCACGTGTATACAATAACTCTATAGTATTTAAATTAGTATGATATTTATCATAGATATTATTTTTCACCATAACATTTATCATGCATATACATATTATTCATCATGAATATACTACAATTTCAACTCTATGTACTCTACTTTATCTTCTTTTTCTTTATTGGATCCTCGATTGATCTCAATGAGTTCCTGATTCGTCTCGATAGATTTTCCGACCCATCCGGATAAAAGTTAAAAGTGGTAGGTTATGGTTTTACACAAACAAACACACAACTGAACGTACATAAACATTTATAATAAATATTACACATATATATATATATATATATATATATATAACATTTCACGTAAGAAAACCACTTAACAACGAAAAAAACTATGTCGAGATGGATGTCATGTCGAAGAGAATGAAGTCCTGGTTTTTCTGATGTAATTTGTTTGATTAAAATATTAGTATTTTTTAAGATAATTTATTTTAGACTTTAAGGGGTAAAAGTTTTCAATTAAAAAAGAAAATAAAAAGTCAACTAAGGAAGACGTGTGACTGAAATTAACTTTCTTTTTTTATCCACAATGGTCAACTCATGAGAATGACTTGAACAAAATAAAATATATAAAAAAAATCTTGGTCCTACCATATTATACCTTTTCTATCTCTTTGCCTCTCACAACCATTTCTTCAAACACTTGAGGATCATCAAGTGGCTGGTGGAAAAAGTCATCTTCAAGTTATCTTCTCCAATGGTCAACTTATCTTCAAGTTTTCTTCAAATACCATTGGAGATGCTCTTATCACCTTAATTAATAGATGTCGTTAGAAACTCCATTTAATGTGAGTTATTTTATCATTAGAAGTGGAGGGTCGAGATCGGTCCTCATGTTCACAATGAAAAAGGAAATTGCAAATGAACTTTCCTATATATATATATATATATATGTATATATATATATATATATATATATGGAAGAGATCAAATGTAAAAACCCTAATTTTGCAAACGGAGCAAACCATTGATTTCATTGAGTCAGAGTTCCTAGCATGCTCTACAATCCTTCTTTAATCCGTACAAAGCTATATCCAAAACATACACATGATAAGGATATTCAGGATCAACAAATCCTTCATGTTGTTCTACATAGTCTTCCACATGCAGTACACCATTCTAAGAATCCAAATTTTACATTCATTTGAAAAACCTTGAAGTTATTATGTGTTGTATATGCTAGAAATATGTTGATATGTTCTATTCTAGAAACAGGAGCAAAAATCTCATCATAGCCAATACCTTCTTGTTGACAATAACCCTTGCAACCAGTCTTGCTCTGTTTGTTACCACGGTTCCAGCTTCATCCTTTTATTTCTGAATACTCACTTTGTTCCAATAATAGACTTATCTTTAGGTCTTGGAACCAGCCTCCAAACTTTATTTCTCTTGAACTGTAAAAGTTCTTATTGCATTGACAAAATCCAATATGGATCTTGTAAACCTTCAGAAGGCTACTTGGGTTCTAAAACACTGATTTTTTTTCAGAAACATGCACTCATTGGTTGTTGCACATCTAGTCTTAACTCCACTTGTGGTATCACTATTGTAATAACCGTTGTCCTCAAATTATGTTTTCTTTGTAAAGTTGTGGTCAAAGTTGAGAAGAGGAAACTTAAGAATCTTGGTGCAAAATCTGAAAGGCATAAAAAGGGAAAAACCCCCAATCCTCTCATTTTTGGTGGTTGCATATTGCGAAAGAGAGAAAGAGGAAGAGGCTGAGAGGATTCTTGCAAAGTTTGAGTTAGTGGATTGCTTGAGGATTCATCACTCTCAAGGTAAGCCTCCCATTGCTTCCCTAATGATTTCTTGTGTCTTGTTATGTTTTGATTTGGGAAAGAACCTTTAAGTCACCGTGTCCTCATTTTATGGGATTATTGGAAATGGATTCAATATTAAATGTTATTGTCTTATTATTGGTATTGGGGGACTTGTAAGGGCTAGAGTATTGATCCTATGCGTATTGGGAATGAAAAGGGTGGAAACTCCTTAGCAAAATCGATGTCAGGAGGAAACAGTCCTGACTGTCCGGGAATCGCCCAAACCCAGACAAGGCTCTAATCGGTAAACCTGTGAAACCCGGTTAGTGTTGATCCAGGAATCGGGTGAAACCCGGTACAAGGCTAACCGGAAATCGGGTAAAATCCGGACGCCTTGTTGATAAATCCATTTTTGGCATTATGTTAGCACCACTTTCCATGTTAAATTGCTTGAATTCCAAACAAACGAAGCGTATTTCACGGATTATTCATACACCACTACCTCCTCCTCCGGAGAAGGTGCCGATGAGGTCATTCGCCAATCCCAACATCGAGGCCGTCCAAAGAGATGTGCAACCTCCCACGACAACATCAAATTACTACGAGATAAAGTCGAGTACGTTCGTTATGGTACAACAAAATCAGTTTGGAGGAGCACCGACAAAAGATCCTCATGGGCATCTCCGTACATTTGAAAAGATCTGCAACACATTTAAGATCAACGGAGTGTTCGAAGATGCAATCAAACTGAGGTTGTTCAACTTCTCATTGAAGGGAAAAGCACAAATCTGGGAAGAAAGTCTACCTCCTAATCAGATCAGAACATGGGCAGATATGACAGCTGCCTTTCTTCAGAAGTTCTTTCCACCAGGTAGAACAACTCAACTCATGGTTGATATCACCCATTTTGCTCAATGGGATCAGGAGACATTATATGAGGCATGGGAAATAGACATGTCCAAATGGGCCCAGGCCCGAAAAAGCCCGTCGAGAGACCGAAGCTCAGCCCGCCCAAAGCCCGAGCCCGGCCCGGCCCGCCCAAAGCCCGGTCTGAGCCCCCCGGGCCCTAACAGGCTTTGAATTTGACAATTTTCTCGGCCCGGGCCCGGTCCCTAGCCCCGTTTAAGCCCGACCCGTTTTTTTCAAAAATCTAGCCATTATTATAGCCGTTTATAGCCTTTTTTGGGGTTTTCTTGCCTCCAAAATACTATAAATAGGTAGTGGATGTATTGAGTTTGATACCAACTTACAAAAACGCAAAAAACGCAATTCTCGCTTACAATTCTCGATTTCTCGCTTTCTCATGTTCGTTTCATACAACTTCTCGTTCTTTCAATTTTTCCATTCTTCACTCAAAATGGCCGGTAATTTTTCTTTATAATTTAATAAATGTACTTCTTTAATTGTAATTTTCTTTATAATTTATATAAAATTAATAGAACGTATTTTCTTTATATATGAAATTCTAATAGAACGTATTTTTAAGTATGTTTGAGTGACTCAATTAAGTATTTTATAGTGGATACGAATAATATTTACTAAAAACGCAAAAAATACATTTTTTACAAGGCCCGATTTAGGCCTGGTTTTGGGCCCGGTCCCGGCCCGGCCCCTTAGGCCCGGGCTTTTGAAAAGCCTGTTCGGGCCCAGCCCTTTTCCTCAAAGCCCGGGCCTGCCCAAAGCCCGGGCTTGTGAATAGTGTTTGGGCCCGGGCCCGCCCAAAGCCCGGTCCAGGCTAGACAGGCCCGGCCTTTTGGACATGTCTAATGGGAAAGGTACAAGGATATACTGAAGAAATGTACGCATCACGGTTTACATGGATGGGCCATCATTCAGACCATTTATGGTGGACTTCACCCGCAATACAAGAATGATATCACGGCGGCAGTGGGCGGTCAACATATGGAAACTATGGGACAACAACAACATCAATACGGTAATAACTCTAACTTTTCATCTTCTTCCCAATCTAATAATGTTTATCGTCCTCTAGGTTATCAGCAGAGATGGTTTGAAGAAGGACAACTTGGAGAAAAGAAATCGGGGCTGGAAGATATGATGATGAAGTTCATGTCAAATATGGATAGCACGGTTGAGGGACTAGCAAACACTGTGGGGACAGTGAAGGCGGCAACTGATCAAAACACCGCTTCAATCAAACTCCTTGAAAGACAAGTGGGATAGATATCTGAGGCCTTGTAAACCCGGAATCAAGGGGAATTCCCTAGTCAACCTGAACGAAAACCAAGAGAAGGCTGCATGGCTATCTATTTGAGGAGTGGTAGAGAGTTGATTAAAGACCCGACACGAGAACCCTCAACTGAGGATACTAGAGTTAAAGGTACTGATGAGGATCCCAAAGAAGTGGAAGAAATAGAAGGGGATGAAGAGATGGAAATGGAGAGCCCAATAAACAAAGACAATGGTAAAAAGAAAAATAGCATTCCAGCGAAGCAAACGGTCAAGCCTTCTGTACCGAAAGTACCATATCCGAACCGGCTCAAGCCTCATAAGGATGATGTCAACTTTTCTAAATTTTTTGAAGTTTTTAAGAAATTGCATATTAACATTTCTTTTGCAGATGCTTTGGCACAAATGCCCTCTTATGTGAAGTTCTTGAAAGATATCCTTTATAACAAAAGAAAGATTGAGGAGCATGTGACAGTTGCACTCACTGAAGAGTGCAGTGCTATTAGGGGTGAGCAAAACCCGACCGACCCGAAGAACCCGACCGACCGACCCGAAACTCGAACTAACCCAAAAACACTAAACCCGACAACCCGACACCCGAATTACCCGAACCCGATCAACCCGAACTTCACGTACCCGTCCGAAACCCGAAATGTTTTACAAAAATATAATTTTTTATTTATACAACCAAACCAGTTTTTTTTTTAAAACAGCAGCAACACCTTCATTAATAAACCCAAAACTTACAATACAATTACATCTACATATGCAATTGAGTATCCAAAAACTTAAGCAACCCCATTATAAAACAGTAGGCAAAAAGACTTATGCTTGTGAGTTACAAACACAACTCTGCACAGCGTCCACTTCTACTTTTTATCTGAAAATGGGCTTGGATCAGGCCCAACCCGATGAACCCGAAACCCGATAGACCCGAAATCCGAAACCCGAACTTTACTTAGGACGGGTTTCGGGGCCTATTTTTCCACCCGAAACCCGATCGGGTTGGGGGTTTTTCGGCCCGACCCGACCCGACCCGACCGATGCTCACCCCTAAGTGCTATAGTTCAGCATAAGCTTCCCCCGAAGCTTAAGGATCCAGGGAGTTTTACTATCCCTGTTCATATAGGAAATTCTGGATTTAGTAAGGCTTTGTTCGATCTTGGAGCAAGTATTAATTTAATGCCTTTGTCTATTTTCAGGAAACTCGAACTTGGAGAGGTGCAGCCGACTAACGTGACATTGCAGCTTGCCGACATATCAATCAAGTAACCTTATGGAGTGATTGAAGACGTGTTGATCAAGGTGGACAAGTTTTATTTCCCGGTAGACTTCGTGGTCCTCGACATGGATGAAGACAAAGAAATATCGTTGATCCTTGGTCGACCATTCTTAGCCACGAGAGGAACACTGATAGATGTCAAGGGAGGCAAGCTAACACTACGAGTAGGCGATGAAGAGGCCGTCTTAAATGTCGCACGGGGGGCACTGACCCATAAAAACTAGATTTTTCACCCCTTTTCCTCATTTCACTTCACCACTTCGTTTTTCTCTCCCAAGAACCGAAACCCTTCACCCCCACTGTCGATTTTGAGCCTCTAAGACCCCAAGAATCAAGATTCCAAGTGACCCTTCTTCATCTATCATGGTTTGGAAGCTAAAGCTAGAATCCTTTCATTTCATCTCCCTCACCAAAGTTTTCTAGGGTTTCATCCAACCCTTTTTCTCCTTTTTAAGGATTTGGAGTTTGTGGTTCGTTTTGGTAACTCTAGAGGCGTTTTGGTTGGTGGATCCATGTTGTGGGTAAGGTAATCTTTTCTTTTCTTCACCTATGGAAATTAGGGTTTTGATATGAGTTAAGATATTGATGTAAAATGTTTGGGGAATGATTTTACCTAGTCGAATATGATTATTGATGGTTGGAACTCTTGAATCTTGGTTTTTGGAAGATTTGGCTTAAGAATTCAAGTTTCTTCAAAGGAGCTCATATTAGGGAAAATCTAGATTTAGCCTAATCTATTGCGAAAACGTTGTACATACCAAAAATGTCCATTTTAAGATGTTTATGTGTTTTAGATGAAAATTATCAAATGTTGAGTAATTGATGGGTCTTGATTATTTGAAGTGTTTGAGTTTGTAAATCTTGTAAAATACCCATATTAGGGATTTTTGGGTATTTTGGCGAATAAAGCATGAGTGAAAATGTTTTGATGGTTTATTTTATAAATGAAGTCTACTTGATAAGAAAATGCATTTTTAGTGTGTATTTTGGAAATATGCATATAGTACGTTATCGGACGATTTGAAAATGTAACGGTGTGAGTTCCTTGGAAAAGAGGGTCGTCCTAACCCAATGTCTTGTTTCGGGTTTTTCATGGATTTGAAATATTTATTGACAAAAGTGTGTGTCGTTACGTTTAATTTTATTTTATGACTTTTCACGATTGATCTTTGAGTTAGTCGAGCTTATGGCTCGGTAATTGATTTTGTTATGTCTTGGGGACATTTGTCCAGTTTTGATAGCTCAAAGTTGAGTGTTGGTCATGATTTATGTTTGTTGGAGAATTACATGTTTATAATGCATTTGTTCATTCGTTTGGAGTCATATAACATTTTAGACTGTAATGCATTGGATCCATAGGCATATGAGTAAGTCATTTGGTTTAATGGGAACTTTATCCCTGTTTTTGAATTGGAAATATAGATCGTGGATGGTTGAACTCGTAGACCGAAAACCTTTTGCGAAGGACTAGAGGTATAGATCGTGGGTGGTTGAACTTGATGTCCCTGCACTTGGGTATTATGCCAATGATGGGACGCTAGTTTTCCACATTTAGGCACATTTAGGCATCGAGGTAAGGTGTAAGATCTATGTACTAATATATTCCATTGGATATGGACCACTCAATGTACAGACCTAGAGGTGTTGAAGTTGATATTCCACAAGTGTACGCTTAAAGGTGCTGAGCTTGATATGTCTTATGATTATAATCCAAGAACGTTGATACGTAGCTTAACTTTGTGTGTCCTCCACATTCGATGGAACCGGGTCTCCCCCGTCACCGAAATGTGTTGTTTTGGGTATTTATCCCTATCCATGTTTTCAGTGACATTTTATATTTATATGGATTATTTTTCATGATTTGTGGGCGGCGTATTATGCCTCATCCGTGTTTAGATGTTTTGAATAATAGAGTTTTATTCATGTTTATATTATTTGGAAATTAGATATTTATCCGCCTTTTTGAGTAAGTTATGGAATTGATTTCATTTTGGAAACCGTTGTATAATGAAGTTTTCGTCACAGGATTTGTGTGTGTTGAGAAATGGGTTGTTTGAATAATTATTATAAATCCTTTTGGGAAATTATGTTTTCAAGCTACATCCTCCTCGTTTATTGAATTACTCAATCATGAGACAACTCTTGAACTCACTAGACGTTAGCTTAACCTTTTTATTTGTCGGCATGTGCAACAGGTTCCGGTTGGGAAATAGTTCTAGTGACACCATGAAGAGTGGAGTGCTAGATGTGTGTTCGAGCAGTAAGTGACTTGGTGAAGTCTTCCGCGTTTTGGGAATAGCAACTTTGTTTTGGGTTAAGTAACACCCGACCTTTGTAGTCTTGGTGTATGACTTAGGTTATGAATAATGTTGAAGTTATTACGTTTTTAATATTGAGGTGATTTCAAAGATGGTTTGTAGTAAGAATTTTATCCGCGTTGTCTATTTAATCAAAGTTTTTATTTAGTTGTTCTTCCAATTTTAAAGGTGTTACACATATGCTCCTCAAACTTTACTAAATCATGAGTCCAAAATATCTCATCATTTATTATTATATAATATAAGATAAAGTTGTCACTCAACAATTGCAATTTAGCCAAAGGCCATTGCAAGCAAAAAAAAAGGAAAAGAAAAAAGAAGAGTAACATTTCATTAGATTTTCCATCATTTAAACCAAACACATTCTCATTCAAAATTTTGCGTCAAGTTCTCGACTTCAACTTGAAGATCCTTCGCGCAACATTGCATGCGAGTAGATACCTAGTTAGAACTAAAAGTGGAAATAATTCAAGTTTTCAATGACTCTCCCTTAACCTCCTTAATATAGCTTTTGAAAATGTCTTTTTTTTTTATTTAAAAATTTTTAGCCCCTTAACTTTTAATCAGAATTTTCTTTAAAAATAAAAATATTTAATAGAAAATTTACATAAAAAGAGTCTTTTATTCTCTTCAATTTGACATCCACCTTAATATAGTTTTTTTTTTCTTTTTAACTGTTTTTTACATAAAATGGCATGTCTTTGTAATATTTATTATTAATATTAATGTATGTTCATGGGTGTACAACAACTCTTCGGTATTCAAACATCAATATGATATTGATCAAGAACATACATTTTCACTATAATATTCATCATGAGTATACATTTTTCACTATAATATTCATCATAAATATACATATTATTTTTCATGAATATATATATATATATATATAGTATTTATCTTGAATATGCTACAATTTCAACCTTACACACTCTAGTTTTACTTTATTGGGTTCTCGATTAGTCTCGATGGGTTCTAGATTTGTCTACATAGATTCTCGATTGGTTTTTATAGATTATCGATTGGTTTCTATCGGACTATATGAGTCCTAGGTTAGTCTCGGTGGGTTTCTATGTAATTCTCAATCGGCCTCGAAGGGTTCTCGGTAGAAGATGAATATGGTAAGTTATGGTTTTGCACACACAACTACACACTAAAAAATAATTGTGGTGGGTTTGATAAGAGAAGGAACAATTAGACAGATAAACATACTAAATCAAAAAGGTTGTTGGTTTTTATAAGCGATGAAGCAAAGGTGGTGGGAAAATATTGAACGGTACATGTTGTTTACGATAAGAGACATTACATAGATTTTTTTAAATTAAACATTCACTTAATTACCAATTTAACGTTATGGTTTTTGTTTACTTGAAAAGTTTAATTAATTAAGTTGTTGGATACTTGGATTAAAATTGTTAGGTGGATTAAATTGGTTCCTCTGTTCACATGCTTTTTATGGTTTATTTGAACCTCGATTTAAATAGAAACCATATAAAACTTGTGAACTTGAAAACCCGATTTTAGCCTTTGAGCATTTTTAATCAATAAATGAGAAATAGATGAAGGGTTAATGGTCAATTAATGTAATTTTGGGGGAAATGGATATGAAATGTCAATTGAAATCTCTGTTGGAATCATTGTGGGAGGTCCATCCCATACAGATAAAAATGGAAAACCAAAGGAACCTTATAAGCCCTTCCATTCAATTGAGATTTGAATGAGTTAATGGGTTATGGTAGGGGTTTCAAAGAAGTGCAACGCACACGTGCAGTTCATCTTCAATTGAAACCTTTAAGGACACGTTTTCTCACAGTGCAGTTCATCTTCAATTGAAATCTCACATACCTCTCTACCTTTTAATTTTAAATTAGAAATCTATTACCCTCTTAGTTTCTAATCTAAATTACTTTTAAAGTACTAATTTTTTTTTTATAAAATACGAGTTTTTTATTCTTTTTGATTTGACATCAATTAGGACATAGTTTTTTGGGAAGTTAATTAAAATGCCCCAAGTTCAAAAATCGATTACCAAAATGTCCCAAATTTCTTTGGTTTGCCGAAATGCCCCATTCTTCCACGATTGGGCCCGTTATCGCGGACCCGACCCAATTGGCCCGCGGTGGGCCGCGATGGCCCCGCGATGGTCCTGTGATGGACCCTAAAATGGGCAGGGTGACATTTTTGGTCCCCGTCCTCGATTTTCACTTTTGGTCCCTCTAGTTTTTAGGCTATCATTTCATGTTTTTGTGGTTTTTCACGTGTTTTTGCATGTTTTACTGTTTTTTTCACACTTATTGTCTGAGTTGTTTCAGGTATTTCTTTAAAGTAATGTTTTCCATTTTAATTTATTTAATAGGGAAATTAATTAAAAGATCAATTATTGCAATTCATCTTCCCCACCAAAACGGATATAGTGCATCTAAACAAAGAAATCTATTACGGGAAGACGTCATGGATTCCAGTGATCCAGTTAACCTTTTCCTTGAAAGCGATTCAGATAAACACCTAAAGCACCAAACATGAAGATTTGGGGATGCCATGTAAGAAGACGTTAATGAATACTATGTTCCCGTATATGTGTTTTACGACTAATCTAGCGCAGGGTATTTATAGCCAAATGTGGATGTCGGTTTGCATTGAAAAGTGTGAAAAACATGAAAAGTATGAAAACGTGAAAAGTATGAAAACGTGGAACGTGAGTTGTCTTGTCCTATAATGCTTTTGTTTTGGTTCAAGTATTCATATGTGCCTTTTAATATAAACTTTGTTATAAAAACTTAAAGTACACTACTTTAACAAAATAATAAACAAATTTATAAGTTCAAATGAAATACTTTAACAAAGTTAACACTAAAAATAACAATACTTTAATGTTACATACCAGATAATATTAAAATATAAAGAACCTACTAATCTAACCGGAAGTACAATGCAAATAAATGGTCTCCGCCATATGTTTCCGATAGTTGATGGCCTCTTGTTCGGTGTCCTCCGGTGCACATGATGGGCGAACGTCGTCAATCCAATTGCCGAGGTTACGACATACCCAGACACCGCAATCCGCATTGATCCCCCTCTGTTGCGGTGCATTTCTAACGAACCTATGGTGGAAGTGCTCTGCACGGTCGTGACGTCTAAGGTCGTTGATCTTTCTAAGTAACCTAGACAGTTGAGCCTTAAAGGTGCTAACGAGCTGCTTCAAAGCTAGGTCATAGACCGTGGCACGTGAGTTGTCATATATAATCAACAACATCTAATCAAGCTTCAAGATCCCGATCATCCAATGAAGGGGATGAATGCAGATGAGGATGTACACCTGAAATATTACAATAACAGACAAATAGTTAGTAACAAACAAGTTAAATAAAATAGATGTAAATTGATTTTCATATCGTATCGAGGTGCTCCCAATGCGGCCCTTCCGCACCATTGCAGAGCCGATACACGGAATCAGCAACTTGATCCGGCCGGACCATCATGTCAAAGAAATTACTTATCATGATCGTCCACGTCACGGATGGAGGACGCGCCGATTGGATCATGCTGACCCAACAGTCGATATGCTATACACAAAACATAGATTGTTAGACATGTAATAAGAGATATATTTTATTATATGACTATATTTAAATTTTAAACTTCAATACTAACCAGATCCTCCAGTTCAGAGTCAGTCGGGTTAGATGCCAGCAGTACTTCAAAAAACCGGTTGGAAATGTTCAGGTTGGCGTAAAGGGGATATACCAGGCGGGGGAGGCGACCAGTCCGACACATGTCCAATATATCCGACACCGAAACGCGCGTCATCAGCGCCGGTGAAGTCAACTTTCCCTTTTCCCGCTCCCTTTCCCTTTCCCTTTCCCTTTCCCTTTGCATTCACCTTTGGCCTAGTATTTTTTGCAGCTACCAGTGTGGTATCTTCTTGGCGAGTCCATGGGATACCAAAAATTGCTGATAAAAACTTCTTCCGAACCGGTCTAGAAGGTCCTGCTACCTCTGTCTGTGGTGCTACCACATCCATGAAGTAGTCATCGTCAATTTCTGGCTCACTGAAGTGCTCTTCCACCGGGATGGTGTCAATCCCCGACCCCATCGACTAGGAGGTTGCGTACCCCGAACCCAAAAAACCCATGTGTGACCGCCGACATCCAGGAAGACCCGACGTCATAAGGAGTTGTCGTCTGAAAGTTAAGATTATATATTTTAAGTAAAATTTCATCATGTTCACAATTAAACCAAAACTACCAAGATAACTTACATTTTGCGGCCTGTAAGGTGGCGGTGTGACGTACGACGGCCCCAACATATCGTAGGTCTGCGGCCTGTAACAGTCTGAATCCGACATCCCAAGGAGCTCCGTCAATGATGGCGTGGATGTAGCGGAGAAATACCCCTCGGATATCCCAAACTGCATGACATTGGTCATCATAATATTTTCAAACTTAAGAACAAAAATATAACTATAACGAGTTTTCGTTGTGACTTACACTGTGCGGGAATGATGTGGTGGATGTAGTGCCGATCGTCGTCATTTGGGGTGTGTAACCCCCTGCCTCCGACATCCCAAACTGCATGACATTGGTCATTATAAGATTTACAAAGTTAATAACGAAAATACAACTATAATGGGTACTCGTCGTGACTTACACTGTGCGGGAATGATGGATATGATGTAGTGCCAAACGTCGTCATTTGGGGTGTGTAACCCCCTGCCTCCGACATCCCAACCTGCATGACATTGGTCATTGTTAGCTCCGACTTCTACGTTTATAGAAGTATTGAAAATAGGCTAAGTGTAAAGACATCGATAGAGCCTCTGCCAAGACACCGAGCAAAGATCCAAGTGAAGGATCTACAGAAGACACTCTCAGAGGACAAGGCCACAGATCCTCTGTCATCCTTGACAGAGCCTCTGTGGTATGAAGACTGAAGACTTAGAAGATTATTCGAAGATCAAAACGAAGACAATCGTGCCTCTCACGATTTCTGCTGTACGAAGATCCTGAAGATCATTCGTACAAGGTGTGCCCTGACAACTCCACGTGTCAACCTCTGATGGGTTACAGCCTTAGCAGAAAACGGTGCACTACATTAACGTTGTACCTGCAGCAGTCCCACGATCGTGTCTTTGTACCCTTAGTACTTTTTGTCTCCTCATTGTCCCTGTAGTTCAGTATAAATAGAAGGCTTATGTTGAGCTCTTCTATTAACTTTGCACGACACACACACCCATTAGAGCAGAATTCATATTATACCTTCGGTGTTCTTGGTGTTCTTTATAATCAATATACAGTGAATCATTGAGTTAAACATCTGTGTTATTTCTATTTCACGTATTTGATATTGTGTTTTTCTACCTATAATATATCTTTAGTTCGCTAAAACGCTTCCGCACACTCTTTTATTTGAACTATTAGATATTAATATCATTGTTGAGTAAAAGCAGGATCAATAATTGGTATCAGAGCCTTCCTTGATCCTCTATATCAAGAGATCCACTCTGACAATGATTTTTGGTAGAAACTTGGATTGACTTTAACCTGCTTTTCATTTATTTCAAACAGCCTCTGTTTTTTCTGCCATTCTCGACCAGTTCACCTTTGGTAAACTTACAGAACCTGTTTCTTCGGTTAAAACACTCCATTTCAGTGCATTGTTCAAGGTTTTAAGCTTATAAATTGTTTTCGAAGTATTCACTCAATCATCTGAAAGTTTGCTGTTCATACTCTGTTTTTCTGGTATTTTTTAAACTATTTGAAATGGCGAACACCAACAACTTTGTCACTGCTGGTTCCTTAACAAAACCACCCACTTTGCTCAGAGATGAGTACCCTCAGTGGAAGATACGAATGATTCATTTCTTCGAGGGTACTGACAAAGAACTCGTCTACTATATCCACAATCCTCCTTTCGTTCCCATGGTCACAGTACCATGTGTACCTGCCACAGATGATACTCCAGAGATTCCTGAGCACGAAAAACCAAAGACAAAGGATAAATGGTCTGCCCCAGACTGGGAGAAATACGAGATTGCTCAGAAGACCAAGCGACTTCTGATAATGGCCATACCCAATGACCTCTTCTAATCCCTAGATACGTGTGAATCTGCATACGATCTATGGAAGGAACTGGAGAAACAATTGGAGGGAGGGGCCAAGACTCAGAAGAACCGCACAGCCCAATGCATCAACGAATACTACGCATTTAAAGCTCTGCCGACAGAATCTCTGCAGTCAACATACGACGGGTTCAACTCTCTTATCAACAAGTGTAGGAAGTTCGGAATTCACATAACTTCTGAAGAGAACAACGTCATGTTCCTAAAGAGCCTTAATGAAGAATGGCTCCAGTTGTCTATGTCTATGCAAACAAATCAGGACATAGACACCTGGACTCTGTCAGATCTTTATGGAACACTGGCTGCCCAAGAACCTCAGATTGCACAAACAAAAACTCAAACCGGTGGGCCCCTTGCACTTGTTGGTAAAGCCTCAGAAGCAAAGGAGAAACCAAAGAAGAAGAAGTCTGTGGATGAGAAGAAAGAGATGAAGAAGAAAGTGTTGGTGGTTGATAGTGATGAGGAATAATTGGTGGAAGAAGAAGAGGCAACTATGGCCTAAATAGCTAAATCTTTAGCTCTATTGACAAGAGAGTTCAGCAGAGGATATCAGAAGAAGTCTGGTTATGAACGCAATGGGAGAGATGATCGTGGTGATTCAAGGAATCAGGGAAGAGAAGGATCGAATGACCAACAGAGGTCAAATGACAAAAATGACAGAGGTGGTGACCAACATAGGTCAGGCGACAGAGCTGGGAATGCACCCCAGAATCAGGGTTGTTTCAATTGTGGCAAGCCAGACCACTATGCTGCTGACTGCATGAGCAAATCAAACCGCCCTCAGAGGGACTCTGCTTTCTACAAAAAGAAAGCAGAATATTATGCTCAGAAGTTGCTCATGGTGGAGCAGGAAAACTGGCAGTCAGATGAATCCTCTGACGAAGGTGAAAAGAAGAACCCCCTGTTCTGCGGGATAGCAGAGGTCAGCTCCTCCGACTCTGATAGTGAGGTATCCACTTCTGACTCTTCCTCTAATGAAACAAAAGCTGATTTGCTTAAACTGACAATTCAATACACTGAACTTAAAAAGACTTACAAAAGTGTCCAGAAAAAGCTTGCATTCTTTGAAAGGGAAGCTAGACTTCTCACTCAAGAAAAGGCAAAAATATTTCAAGAAAAGGAAGAGATTGAAACAAATTGGCATAAACATCTAAATCCTTTAAAAGAAAAGATTTCAGAACTCAACTCTGCCTTGAAAGCTAAATCTAAAGAACTTATGGATGTTGAGAGCGACAGAATGAATATTCTTGCTCTTAAACACTATTTTCAAAAGGAAAGAGAAGTCCTTCATCAAGACCTACTCAGAAAAGACCTTTAAATTAAAAAATATCAAGATGCAAAGATGGTATATGAAAAGGTGAATACACAAATAGGGAGACGAGGAATTGGCTTCTGTGATATAGATCCATACACTGGAACCAAAAGAGACAAGTCTCTGTCCTCTCTGTTTTGTATAGGAGATACAAGAAAACCTGGATTTCCAAACTTACTCTCAGTCAGCAAAAGGCAAAAAGTCTATGGGGAACCTCACAAGAGGAAACCTCTTAAGATGATAAATGTGTGGTATCAAAACACAGATTTATCACCTTCAACCTCTGTCAAAAGAGAATCCAAACCCAAGAGATATCTGAAAACTCAAGATCAGATAGGAATCTTCAAGTTTGGTGACCCCGAGACTCAAACACAAGTTGCTTTTGTCTGCATGATAGACTCTGAAAAGAAATTATCAGCAGAAGCACCTGAGTTCATGCCCGCCACTTCAGAAGAAAAACTTAATCATATTTCTGAAAATGAGCTAATGGAAATCGGTAAAAACAACTTTTATGAGAACCTCTGTACATCTTCTGAAAATCAAAAACTCTCTGAGGAAATCTTGATAAATACTTCTGCTGATTTGGAAGATAGTCCCAAAGAAAAGGAAGAAAGTGAGTATGGCACATATGCTCTGAAAGTCCAGCCTCTGTCGACAAAGATCCTAGTGACTCAACCTCTGTATATGAGGACGATTCATCCTCTGACGAATCTGAGACTGACTCAAAAGAGTCAGAGATAGTTCCTTGTGGTGCAGAGGGAATTAAACTTCCCTCTGGAATTCTTAACAGAACCATTCCTCCTAAGGAGAAACCCACAAGGATTCCTATTTGTCCAGACTTTTTGAACCTGTGTATACAAGCCAAAACCTCTCTTGAGCTTGAGAAAATCAAACAACAAAAGGAAATGTCTTCTCATAATCCAACAAGTTCAAAAACCTCAAAACCCTTAAGGCCTCTTAAAGAAAAATTAACTTGGCAACAGAAGAGTAAGTGGGTTGAAAATAACAAATCTTTCTCTTCTGTGACAGTGAAACCTGCAGAAGTTCACCACAGAGGAAGGGGACCACAGAAGGCTACTCTCCACAGAGAATTTTCAAAACAACAATCTACTCTACATAGGTCTTTTTGTAATAGGAAGTCAGATGCTAGGGTAGATTGTAATAATAAAGCCTCTGTACCCCTATTCAGTGTTTTTAATGAAAAGTTCAAGCAAATTTCTTCGCATATTCATTATTGTCATTGTTTTGAACTCATGCATCAATTGAATAAACACTTCTTTAGTCCACACTGTTTCCTCTCTAGACCCAAAAAAAATGCTAAATTCAAGGGTAAGAAGAAACAAAATGGTTCTTCATCAGAAGCTAAAACCAAATCCAAGGATGCTAAGGCAACCTTGAAGACCCCTAACAAACCGGGACTCATTTGGATATGGGTACCTAAAAATCTCTGATAGTGTTACAGAGGAAGTATGTGCCGATCTGGTATCTAGACCCCGGATGCTCGCGACACATGACTGGCGACAAAGGTCTATTATCCACTTACGAAGATAAACTCGATGGTCGATATGTGACCTTTGGCGACAACAAGAAGGGGTACATAAAAGGCTACGGAGTCATCAAGAAGGAAAACATAACCGTTTGCAAAGTTGCATATGTGGATGGCCTTAAACACAACCTACTAAGTGTTAGCCAACTTTGTGATATTGGTTTCGACGTCATGTACAAAAGAACCTTCTGCTCTCTGCAAGGTGAAGATACAGGAGTCGAACTTCTGCGAGCCGAACGTAAGGGAGATTTGTACCTCATGGACTTCGGTGTCAAGAACAAGAAGGACAAGCTCTGCCTTGTTGCCTGTAAAAACGAAGAAGCCTGGTTATGGGATAACAGGTTCTGCCACTTAAACTTTCATACTTTAGATAAGCTTGTTAAACTTGATCTCGTTAAAGGTTTGCCAAATGTAAAATTCAGTAAAGATCATTTGTGCCCTGCTTGCGAAATGGGTAAACACAAAAAAGCTTCCCATAAAGGCAAGACTGATGTGTCCTGCCCAAGGCCTCTGTATATGCTGCATGTTGACCTCTGCGGTCCAATCGCTACACAGAGCCTTAGTGGCAAGAAGTACATACTTGTGTTGATTAATAAATACTCGAGATATACATGGGTGGAATTTGTCAGAAAGAAATCAGATGTTCCTAACATTGTGATAAACCTAATGAAAAGAATCCAAGTTCTGTATGAGTGCAGGATTCAAAAGTTGAGAAGCGACAATGGCACAGAATTCAAAAATTGTGTCATTGAAGCTTACCTCACAGAAAAAGGCATATCTCAGAACTTCTCTGCTGCACGCACCCCACAACAGAACGGCGTGGTTGAACGAAAGAACCGCACGCTTGTGGAGGCTGCAATAACTATGCTGACAGCATCTGGATTGCCTATTTCTTTCTGGGCAGAAGCAGTATCAACCGCTTGCTATACCCAAAATCGATCAACGATAGTAAAAAGGCACATCAAGACACCTTATCACTTGATCAACAAAAGGAAACCAAACATCAAGTTCTTCCATGTATTTGGATGCAAGTGCTTTGTCCTAAACGACAGAGAAGCTAGAGGAAAGTTTGATGTGAAAGCAGACGAAGGCAAGTTCATTGGGTACTCTGCCACCTCAAAGGCCTACAGAGATTACCTTCTACGGTCCCGAACCATTATAGAGAGCATCAGTGTCTCTTTTGACGATTCCTTTCAAAAGACTTCTGAACAAATCAGTTCAGAACTCGGTCTAAAAAGGGAGTCCTCGGGCTTCTCCCCTACAAGAGAAGCAGAACTAAATCTGCTATTTGAAGAGATGTTCCACGATGATATTGATCCCTCTGCCGGAGCCAACAGAGCCTCTGGTGAAACATCTTCTGCAAAACAGACTGAGTCAGGTATATCTCTAACTGGTCCGTTGAATACTTCATCCTCCTCTGTAAATCGTGCAGATGCAAGTGCTGAGGGGGAGCGAACAGAAGATGATACAAGCAAAAATACTACATAGGCACTGGAATTACCTACTCCAGCAACCACAGATGAACCAATACCAGAGGAAAACGAGGATTCTGTCTCTATAACCTCAGCGGAACCAATTCCAACTCTTATCCCAATACCTCTACAAGCTGAAGAACCAAGTTCAAGCACAGAAGTATCTGCCACTACAGAGGTTGCACCAGAACCACAGTGTGCAACCACAGAGGTTCAACTAGATGACGCTAATGACCATCTTCCAAGAACGACAAAGTGGACGAAGAGCCATCCTCAGAACCTAATTATTGGCGATCCTTCTAAAAAGTCAAGACAGGATCAGCCACTTCTAACTTTTGTTTCTTTACAAATTTTATCAGTGTGGTCGAGCCAAAACGTGTCTCTGAACCCTAGATGATCCAAACTGGGTAGATGCAATGCAAGAAGAGCTTATACAGTTTGAGAGAAACAAGGTATGGACCCTAGCTCCTCTGCCACAAGGGAAACAAGCAATAGGGACTAAGTGGGTCTTCAGAAACAAGAAGGATGAGGATGGGGTGGTCATTAGAAATAAAGCGAGATTGGTGGCCAAAGGATATTGCCAAGAAGAAGGCATTGATTACGATGAGACTTTTGCCCTTGTCGCACGGCTCGAAGCAATAAGAATCTTCTTAGCCTTCGCAACCCACATAGGTTTCAAAGTTTTTCAAATGGATGTAAAATATGCCTTTCTGAATGGTCAAATCCAATAAGAAGTATACGTCCAGCAGCCACCAGGGTTTGAAAGTGCCACGTACCCAAACTACGTCTATTATCTTGACAAAGCTTTGTATGGACTGAAATAGGCTCCAAGAGCATGGTACGAACGACTTTCAACCTTTCTTCTCGATAATGATTTCGACAGAGGTACAACCGATACTACTTTGTTTTATAAAAGAAAAGGTGATGAGGTTCTGCTTGTACAGATCTATGTGGATGACATTATTTTTGGTTCTACAAATGCACAACAATGCACAGATTTTGAAAAACTCATGCAGAGTGAGTTTGAAATGAGTATGATGGGAGAATTAAACTTCTTTCTAGGACTCCAAGTCAAACAATCATCAGAGGGAATTTTCATAAATCAAGCTAAATATGTCTCTGACATTCTTTCAAAATTCAAGCTCTCTGATGCCTCTGTAATTAAGACCCCCATGGCCACTGGAAATAAATTATACTCAGATCCAGATGGTAAATCTGTAGAGTGCAAGCTCTACAGAGGCATGATTGGGTCCCTTTTATACTTAACAGCAAGTAGACCTGATATAATGTACGCTACATTCCTCTGTGCAAGATATCAAGCTAACCCAAAGGAATCCCACCTTCTTGCTGTAAAGAGGATCTTCAGATACCTTAAAGGAACCAAAAATCTTGGGCTCTGGTATCCGAAGAACTCTGGCTTTGATCTTAAGGCCTACACAGATTCAGATTATGGAGGATGCAAGCTTGACCGAAAAAGTACCTCTGGGAGTTGTCAATTCCTGGGTGGTAAACTAGTCTGCTGAACTTCAAAGAAGGAGAATTGTGTGTCGACATCTATAGCAGAAGCTGAATATGTTGCTGCTGCTAGCTGTTGCTCCCAGGTTCTGTGGATGAAAACTCAGCTAAAGGACTACGGTTACAACATATACAAGATACCCATCCTCTGTGGTTCAAAAAGTGCCATTGCAATCTCTGCAAATCCTGTACAGCACTCCAAAACAAAGCATATCGATATCCGTTACCACTTTCTGAAGCATCATGTTGAACAAGGCACTATCGAGATGTACTTTGTGTCCACTGAATACCAGCTTGCAGACTTATTCACCAAGGCACTTGATGAGAAAAGATTTCTTTTCTTGGTAAGTAAGTTGGGTATGATAAACATGAGTTGAACCCTCTGTAAGTAAGACTTGATCCTCTTGTGAATATGTATATATTTAAACTCTTTTGTATGTAAATTCCTTATCATCAAAAGTTCTACACCCAACAGAGCTTCTGTGGGATTGCTCAGAGCCTTTGACGATCTCCACAGAACCTCTGGTGAGTTTGACCTATGTTATGTGCATTACTTATATCATCTGATCCAAGCATAGGTCAAGGGGGAGCAGAAGGAGACCTTGAATTGATCCACAGAGGTTGATCATTCAAGGGGGAGCCAAAGAAGATATGTGATCAACCAAATCCACAGAAGTCAGGTATTATGCCGAGCAAAGGTAAATCAAAAGAAGAATGTCTCGCACAAAACTTTTTTCCAAAACACTTTTCTAGGACCCCAATTTACAAATATGTCCTAAAAACATTGTTTAAAACAATTAAAACTTTGGATGATCAAAAAGCTTTATGAATTTTTAGTTATTAGAAATTTTCACTCGTAGAGCCTCTGTTGAGTTTAACAGAGCCCCAAAGCCTCTGTGAATGAAAATTTTGTACTAAAGTTCTATCGATCATATCCAATGTATTTTCAAATGTTTTTGGTAAAGGTGCAATCTCAGAGGAGATGAAAAGTAGGTTTCAGACCACAGAGCTCATTCCATCACAGAGCTTCTGTCTATTCTGATACTCGGCTTTTTATAGAAATTCTGTAACATGCGGGTTATTTCTGAAAGTGACAGTCATCTGGAAGTAGAAACGCCCACGCGCCAAGCATTAATGGGCCGCGTACGACGTCTAATCGTGTTCTGACACCTCTGACATGGCAAATTTTCATTGGACGTGCATGCCACACGTTCCTCTGAAACGTGGCTCCAGCTGTAGAACTCGAATGCGGACCCCAAACCAACATTGAATTCACTTTTTAACTGTGGAATTCTATCCGTTTCTACCCCACTATATAACTCCGTTTACCTCATTTCCTATTCCTTTTACGAATCTACTCCAATCTTCTTCTCCGGCGAACTTTGCAAACCTGCAACATCTATTTTCTTCTCACATTCTTCAAGATTAAAGCAATGGCTTCCACCTCCAACTCTTCGGCGAACTCCCCAGTCTAATCTGAGCACTCACAGAACCCAACCATGGCCGGAAACTTAGAACAAGATAACTCAGGTGAATCAGTGGCCTTTACTCCGACAACCCACCTTCAAAACTTTCTAGAACATGAACATTTTGAACGTGTTCTTCCCCTTAAACCCAACAATCACTTTCTTGTCCCCTCAAGAACTGCATTTGGGGAGGAACATGCCATTCTTCTGAATATTCTGGAAAACCATTACCTTTTCCCTCTGCTAACAAAGAACGTTAAAAGAATCCCTGCCAGATACCTCAACCAGTTCTGGCAGAGCTGCTTTTATGACCAAGACAATAGGCAAATCAAGGGGTACATATCCAAACCTGGCCAATCAAAATACCTTGAAATAAAGTTCAATAGAACTATGTTCTCCCTTGAGTTTGGCCTACCAACAAGGGGACTTCTGGGCATAAAGAAGTACGCAGAGGACCCCTCAGATTCAGAGCTCTGCAGATTCGCAGAGATGTTGGGCTACAATACCCAATTAAAGAAGAGGAACGACTTCAGAAGAAACAGGTTCCCCCTCTGTGGAATACTCTCTTCTCCATCCTCAACAGATGCCTAACTGGAAAAGTGGGCAACCCTGACCAGGCATCTCACCAGATCATGGCAATCATGTACGGGGTGTACTATGATTTGCCTCTGGACTATGGCACTCTTATGTTGTAGGAGATTGTCAACACCATAGACCACAGAATCTCCTCACAGAGGGCAAAGGGACCCACAAGCAAAGATCTTCCCCAACTACAATATCAGAGGATCCTTGGGGTACTTCTAGAACCTCTGCTCCTCATCGAAAAATGGCCAATGGAGGGACCAGTCGTCAAAACCTACCATATGGCGAAGAACACCCCAACAGAGCACGTGGACGGATACAACTTCTGCAGACCTCTACCAGCATTTGTTCTGACATATGCTTCTGATGAGCAACTTAGGTTAGCATACATACGCGATCACAGGACTCCATAACCGAGTCCTGTGACACGCCCGCGTTTAGGAGCCCCCATAGGAACTCAGGTAGTTGATAGGATGTGCGATGAGGAATGGGCAGAGGCATTAGCTAAACATGAGCAAGTACAGGCTCGTTTTCACCTTCAGAGAAGCCAACTAGATACCTCTGCCACCCCCCCCCCCCCCCCCCCAAAAAAAAGGCCCACATGGCAAAGAAAACTATTGAGGGTACCTCTACCAGTGCTGCACAAACCCAACAATCACCACCACATGCAACAGTGGTTGGATCCTATGCACCTCCATCCCCTCCTAAGGAAAAGAAGAAAAAAAGGAAATCCAAGTCTTCTGAGGAGGGTGCCCCCAAACCAAAACGCAAGAAGAAACCAAGAAACCCAACACACCTCTGCAAACCATCGCAGAGGAAGTTGAAATGGAAGAAGAAGCTCTTGCACAACCTCTCCAATCCCCCACTCCAATACAATATGCAGAGCACACTGACTTATCTGCGTTTCTTGAAAGACCTGACATTGCAGAATCATTAGATACCTCAGGGTGGAACGCAGAAGCCCTCTCAAATTGGTCAACTGAAAACACCGACTTCAGAGTCTCAGAAGTTGACTCTAACTTGGAAGAAGCTGACAGAACCCCTGAGGGCATTAAGGCAAACACCCCAGAAATATTCACGGACCCTCTGCTCTACCCTTCTCATCCATGCTACGAAACAATGAGAAAGAGTCCAGAGGAAGTGGTAGAGACTGCGGACACTGAGAATGAAATAGTGTTAGGGTGTATGACAGAAGAAGAGGCAAGAAAAGATGTCGAAGATAGTAGAGGCACACAACCCCAACCACCTCCCAGTGCAACCCTTATTTCTGACACCGCCAGTCTAGTGGCAAAAGGTGTCATTGAAACAGAGCAGCACAGCTCGAGCCCAACCCAAGCAAACCGGACAGAGGAAACTCTTTCCCCCTCCGTGCCACTGATAACCGGGGAAACAATTCCAAGGGAGTCCTCTCCAAAGGACTTGCCTTTAGTTCGTGATCAATCGCCCCAGTTCATAACAGAAATCCCTGCAGAGGAATTTGTTTCCTCTGCTACACGCACACACTTAAGTCCAATCGGCTCTTTAGAGGAGCCTAGAGAGCACAACGACGAAGGGACTCTAGACAAGTCCCCAAGTCAACTTAAGGATACCCTTGTACCCACCTCTGAAGTGGATCAAGACAATGTGCTTAACAGAACCTCTATAGAGTCTGAGGCTCAAAAAGCCTCTGCTCGAGGATTAGAGGGAAATCCTTCCGTCCTCAACCTCAATACAGGGACGAAAGAAGGTGTCCAAGGAACAAGGACAAACTCTGTGGATGAATGTGTTCCCCCAGAGGTTACACTTAGTCCACATGTCTCAAGGGATGAGTTCCAAGCCCTTGTCACCTCTGTGGACAACACGTTGAAAGGGTTAAAAAGCTCTTTTGACTCTTTTGCAGATACCACTTCAAGGGCCATAACTGAACTGACCACCAAAGTGGATAACCTATCCACAGAGGTTAGAACTGCCTGCGCCCAGATGAATACAACTGCAACAACCTCTGCTGCCACTACCGCCTCTGCATTCGAGAAAGCAACATGCTCTGCTTTCCAAACCTCTGTCAAAGATCTACTTGAACAGCTAAAGAAAGAGTAATCCCTAACCTCTACGGGCCTTACACCAGAAGATCTAAAGAAGGCCCTAGAGCATTTCCAGGAGCACACTACAAGACAAACTCAGACCATGAAGCCCTCTGACTACATGACCAGAGCACAGATCACAGAACTTGGACAAGGGATACTCGACCAGATAACAGAATTCATCAAAACCTTCACCGCTGCCAACGCCAATTATGTCAAAGATTTCCGAACCAGCGTGGGTAAAATGTGCTTCAACACAGAGGCAGAGGTCCAATATCTTCTAGGCATCTGCAGTGACTTGTGTGCTAAGATGATAGCCGCAGGTGCCTCACAACCCAAAAAGCCAGAAGCAACGTGCAAAACAGAGGGTACAAGAGACAAGGGTCAGGATGACTCTGATGATGATTCTGATGGATCATCAGGTCATCCTGAGGGGGAGAAAAGGAGACAAGACAAAGTTGCAAACAGAGGTTTACCCGCACCACCAATATCAGCAGAACTCCTAAACCATGTACCACAATCTGGAAACCCAAGGAGGAACCCAACAGAAGACCATAGAGGCAACACCCACCTCTGTGGAAACAACTCATATAACCGTAGAAGACTTACCATCTCCAACCCACAAACCAACTGAACAATTTCAAATCCTTATATCATCTGAAGAAGACCAACCATCCCAATCACCAAAACCAACAGAAGACAAACTCCCTTCACCAACACCAAAAACACCAGAGGAACCAAAACTACCATCCCCTACACCAGAAACTGAAAAGACAAAACCTCCATCTCCCACACCCAAAACAATAGAAGAGCCTCAGACCAAAACCAGAACCAAAACTTTAGCTCAAAAACCAAGGAAGTATCTGAGCAAAACCCCAACCAAACCCACTTCAACAACCAAGCCCTCTGACAAACCTACAGAGGCAACCCATACAAAAACTGCAGAAGCACCCCCATCCAAGCCCTCAGAAACTCTAAAGTCAAAACCAACAGAGGCAACCCAATCTTCACAAACAGAAGATCTACAGCCGAAGGCAAAAGACAAAGGAAAGGGAATATTGACAGAGGAACCTAAAAGGAAAAAGCCAAAGCATCAACCCATCGAGAAACTGATGAAAAGCGTTTTTGATGCTTTTGTTACACCTAAGCCCGAAGAAGAAGACTGGGCTTACGGACTCACCCATCTGTCAACCAATCTCACAATAGATCCTAAGGCTAAGCCATCATAGGATCGAGTGGCCCAAATAAAAAGCAAAATGGATGCTCTATGCAGGCCCATGCCTTCACCTGTTGCACCTCCACGACAAATAGAAGAGGTGGTGTACAAGTATCTGTACAGCAGAGCTATCAACGATGCTCTGCCACCATCCATCCTAAACCCTGAATTACTTAAGGATCTTGAAGATGTCTTCAACAGAACATCAGCCAAACCTATCAAACAAGTCTTCTCAACCTCTAAAATCGACAAAGTTATATACTGCAAGCTTTCTAGCATAAGAGGCACTCACATCCACTACAACATCTACAAAGTCAAAAGGATGGACAGAACCGAGAACCAATTCTCAGATGCTGATCTGAGGAACCTAAGCCCCTATGACTTGCCCGATCTTCTGAGCTAGGCAAGAAAGAACTACAACACCAGACTTGAAGTTCAAAGGGCATATAGGGTGATCAAGAAAGCTATGCGCGAAAGGCTTCTGATGTATAGCATGACTGACTTCCAAGTAGGACTCGACCTCAGGGTAATACAAATAAGACTCCCACCACTAGAAGATGACTGCCCCTCCTCTGCCAGATCAAATTCTATCATTACATTTCCAAAGATTTGGTACGTTTATCGAGATCCTGCTGGAAAGTCAAGGTTATTCCTAGAGGTTGATTGCCAGAAGTATGCAACAAGTTCTCTGATAGAGTTCAAAGCCAATCTCATGGAGCACAGAGGAACAGAGTTCATGGATAAAGCACTAGCCGACAGATTAATAGAGGTCATCTACTCCATCATCAACTTCAGAAACCTCTGCATCAAATTCTATCATGAACTCAAAAGTGGAGGAATCGACAACTGGAAATTCAACGATTTCCCAAATGCCAGAGTCTGATTTCCTCAACCTTCCTCTGCTTACTTTTCATACCATGTACTGAAATCAAATGTAAATGCCTCTGGCATATCCTTATATGAAGAGTAAAACTTTCAACAGAGGTCAAATACCTCTTGTCGTGTACTTAGCCTAGAAAACCATGCATTTTTCAATTTTTTATTTTTCAATACTTAGGGGGAGATTGTTAGCTCCGACTTCTACGTTTATAGAAGTATTGAAAAATAGGCTAAGTGTAAAGACATCGATAAAGCCTCTGCCAAGACACCGAGCAAAGATCCAAGTGAAGGATCTACAGAAGACACTCTCAGAGGACAAGGCCACAGAGCCTCTGTCATCCTTGACAGAGCCTCTGTGGTATGAAGACTGAAGACTTAGAAGATTATTTGAAGATCAAAACGAAGACAATCGTGCCTCTCACGATTTCTGCTGTACGAAGATCCTGAAGATCATTCGTACAAGGCGTGCCCTGACAACTCCACGTGTCAACCTCTGATGGGTTACAACTTTAGCAGAAAACGGTGCACTACATTAACGTTGTACATGTAGCAGTCCCACGATCGTGTCTTTGTACCCTTAGTACTTTTTGTCTCCTCATTGTCCCCTGTAGTTCAGTATAAATAGAAGGCTCATGTTGAGCTCTTCTATTGACTTTGCACGACACACACACCCATTAGAGCAGAATTCATATTATACCTTCGGTGTTCTTGGTGTTCTTTATAATCAATATACAGTGAATCATTGAGTTAAACATCTGGGTTATTTCTATTTCACGTATTTGATATTGTGTTTTTCTACCTATAATATATCTTTAGTTCGCTAAAACGCTTCCGCACACTCTTTTGTTTGAACTATTAGATATTAATATCAATGTTGAGTAAAATCGGGATCAACAGTCATTATAAGATTTACAAACTTAAGAACGAAAATATAACTATAATGGTTATTCATCGTGACTTACACTATGCGGGAATGATGGATAGGTAGTGGTGGCAAACGTCGGCGGTGCCCCCTGTCCGAACGCAACGGAGATCGGCGTCGTACTCGACAACTAAAACAAACTTGGAACGTAATATTAATATACAAACTAAAAGATCGTGGGCGACAAATTAAGTTAAACACTAACATGAACAATGCGAAACGCTCTGTTGAAGTCCTCCAGAGCTTGAAGACGTGTGTCTACACGCATGTGTACATAGTTGTACAGATCATCAATCTTCTTATGATATGGGTCGGGAGGCGGCATAGCATGATGGGAGGAGGAAGGGGGCGCCTCATATCAATCGTGAGGCCTGGAAGAATGGTCAGGCCTCGCGTCATCTTCGTCATCTTCCTCATCTTCGTCGGATGAGGAACTGGACCTAGATGGGAAGGAGAGGACCGTCGGGCCCTTTTTGGTTGTTGCCTTGCCACCTCTCTGTCAATAAAGGCCACGTTGTTTCTGTACCAATGCGTGTCCTTCTCGGCATCCGTAGGCCGAAGGTTTGCGAGAGGCACAAGTCTCGGCTAAATATATCGTAAAACACATAACATTTAATATGCGGGACTAACGTAGTCAATATCGTAAACATAGTAAAAGAACTTACGGTTCTAGCTGAGAAGAAGGCAAGGCAACTCTGCTTATTCAGGGAAACACCCCGGTCCCAACGGGTTCCCCTAATGGTCTTGTCGGTGCGCATGGTGAAATTTTCACGGGAGATGGGAAACATCTCCAAGATCCATATCTGGAATTACACAAGAAGATCAAGTACGTAAAAAGGAAAGCCAAACAGTTTGTACGTATTATTATTTATGTTATACTACTTATCTAACCTTGAAGGCGTATGTAAATCCACACATATTCATCTTGCTAGTCCTGTCGGGGCGTCTGGCGATGGCTCGATGCATCTGTTTGTATGTATGTGTCCAGATGTGGCTACCCTACGGATACATGTTAAACGCATGCAAGTCCTCGACGGCCCTAAGGACCATCTCGGTAACAGTCTGACTCCACTCACGGCCCATAAAGTCCATATCCTCCACCACCACTAAGCATACACGGACAACATCCTCGTCGGTTAGGGCACCAAGGCCTTCTTTCATTGTGTTCACGACTATCTTAAGCTTCAATGTAGATGGTGACACGTCAGGCCAAACCCTACCAACGAAGGAATGTCCTAGTAAGGGAGGAATGGGGGGTGTTGGTCAAAAAAGGAGTCCTGTAATTAGACAGAACTCATGATGCCCAAACCGCATGTGATGCTCGAACATATCAAAATACATCTATTCCGGATCTGGATTGGAGACCTCGACCTCCAGCTGTAGAAACATGTGAACTAGCATGGGGTCGCCACCGGTCAAGGAAAGTTCTAGCCATGGACCGAAAGGTGTCCCTGTAAAGATCTCTCGTAGGCTACCTTCCCGTTCACGTAACTGTTAGATACGATCTCTAATGTCTACCAGGTAGCCGACGCGGCATTTTAACGTCAAGTCGATGAAAAAAAATTGATCCTACATAGTAATTTAGAGATGTTGTCAACGCACCTAACTTGTAAGTAACGAATACTATATAATTTCTGTTTGTTAAGCCAATGGATTAGAGTTATAGTTATTATTTTATGTTTTGAAAGGAAACCACTCAATCTATTGGATTTCCAGGTAGCAGGGGAATCACAAGGATTGCTTAAGTCCCCACATACGTTAGGGCTATTTACACCCGTTTGACAAAATCCAAATAGATATGTTGTGATTTATTTAATTTGAATATAACACTGTTAATAATAGACGCTTTTTCTTGTATGGTTTTATTTTCTTGATAATTCTTCGTCTATTTTAGTTTTCGAAATAAACCACTCAATCTATTGGACTTCCAGGTAGTAGGGGAATCACATGGATTGCTTAAGTCCCCACAAACCTTAGGGCTATTTACACCCGTTTGACAAAATCCAAACAGATATGTTGTGATTCATTTTATTTGAATATAACATTGTTAATTATAGACGCTTTTGGCAAGAGGCCAAAATGAATTTGAGTTTGGCATGTGAAGCCAATTTCAATTTTTAAATATCTTCATACCATTTATGGATCTTTCGGTAAAATATTACATATAAGGGCTTCGAAAGTTAGGGGGCCTAATATATAATTTAGCAAAGTTAGGGGATCTAAGTTGTAATTTAGCAAACTTAGGGGATTTAAGTTGTAATTTAGCAAACTTAGGGGACCTAAGTTGTAATTTAGCAAATTTTAGGGACCTAAGTTATAAACACTCTAGCATATTTAAAAAAAACACTCTTAACATATTTTTTATAAAAAACACTCAACATATTTTTATAAAAAACACTCATATTTTTACAACAAAACACTCTAACATATTTTTAAAAAAATACACTCTAACATATTTTTATAAAAAAACACTCTTAGCATATTTAAAAAACACTAACATATTTAAAAAAACACAATATAATAAACACAACACACTTGACTATTTTAAAAATAACACAATATTATACAAATAACACAATATTATACAAATAACACATTCAAACACATTCTCCAAAATAACAACATACATATAATATATTTTAAAAATAAAAATAAAAGGGAACTACAACGAGGCTATGAAAACGTACCAAACGTGTAACACGAGGCATCTTCAAATTTACGAACCGAGATCCAAGCGCGTATGAAACACGAGAGAGTTTGAGAGAGTTTGGGAGAAAAGGAGAGTGGTGGCCGGATGGTCCCAAACCCTCTCAATTTATAGGGCCACGATTAGGAGGTTGGGGGTTGGGATTGCAATTAATTAAATTAGGGTTTTGTAATACCCCGGGTAAGTCAGTTAGATAAATTCCCAATCAGTTAAAGTAATTAACCTTAAGATTTGATGTTTAGGGTAAGTTTGAGATAAGTTATAAGTTCAAGGGTGTTTTTAGTACTTATCGAATAGTTTAAGCCAAAAGTATAAATTGTTGAATAGATACCTATTAGGTATCAGATAACCCTCAATTCCCAAATAGAGAAAGTGTTCGTGTGTGTGGAAGCGAAAAGGAGCAGAAGAAGAAAGTTACGGTTGCTACATCAATCGATTGAGTTGGAATCGATTTTGAGGTAAACCCTTTTCATTATGTGTTTGTAATCGATAATAGAAGAGGTCTATCGGTTTAGAAACGTTGATTTCATTGTTTAGTGATAGTCTCAATCGAATCTGGAAAATTTGGAACCGACTGTGTTCTTGAGAGTCCCGGGGAAATCCCGGTAGACTCCCGGTCATATCGACTCCCGGTAGTGTGGAGTCTCGGTATAGTCGACTCCCGGTAGTATGAACTCCCGGTATGGTTAACTTCCGGTAATACCAACTCCCGGTGTTATGGAGTCCCGGTACTGGAGAGTCCCGGTACTGGAGAGTCCCGGTGCAGTGAGTCCCGGTAGTTTTGGTAGTGTCCGGTTATAGTTTCTGATTGTATTTTTGGATTAAGTTGCTCCGAAAACTTCCTAGGGGCGGCCCCCAGACCCCGTAAGGGCGTTGCCCCTTGACCCCATCCGCTATCCGGGTAGCGGAACCCCCGTGATAAGTCGCTGAAGGGAGAACAGTTGAGGAAAGGAACTTGTTAGGCTTTATGTAATTGGCTACTAAAGAGATATATGTGTTTTAAATTGTTTCAGATACTGTGGAGTAGAAGTGAAAGATATAATCTTTTTGAAAGAAGCTTGCGTACGTGTTTGATAAGCAAAACAGGTGAGTTTTACTTTAAAAGTATTTTTAACTGGAATGCATATCCATATGGTTTGGGAATGTGATAATTGGTGATTACGTGTTTATATGTATGGTATATGTGAATTATAATATATTGAGGTATTATGTTTACATGAGTATTATAATGTGTTATAATACGTTGGTCGGGCTTAGGACCGGTGTGTTTGGCTATAGAATCTGTATAGCGTTGTTTGGCTGTAGATGTTGTACAGCGTTGTAAATTATTAGTTGGCTTGCAACCAACTAATATGGCCAGGAGGAATGAGAAAGGAAGGTACACGATGTGTGAAATCAAATTGATATATTTGATTGTGCTGAATGATTTATAGGAATAGGGTTTATATAAATGATTTCAAACTAACAGGGATTTATCTCACTTAGACCATCGTGTCTAACCCTCATTTTCGTTTTAAAAATATGTATTCCAGGTGGTGGATCGCGTAAGAGCAAGTAATTAGAGTAATCGATGGATGGCTAATGTGGAGGATTATGTGACGAAGATTTTGGCATGTTTAGCAGTTGTATTATAATGATTAAATGTTATGTATGTATTTAGTAAGAAGTTGTAGTAGAATGTCTTCTTTTGATTGTAATAGTTTAAGGGACCGTACTTGTAATATGATGTTTTGTTTGATTAATCAATGTTATGTTACATTATGTGATTTGTTGTGTATATGGGATTTGGGTCGTTACAAATGGTATCAGAGCCTTAGTTTAAGGGATTTAGGTATTTATATCTGTACCTAGACTTAAACTGCATGTGAAGTAGGATGTCCCTATCATTATAGAACCTTGGGATGATGAAGTATAAAAAGGGTAGAAGGAACATCATGTAAGGTAATTTCATATTACACCTGGCCAGTGTAACTGTGATCTTACAGGTACATGTTTGAACTGGAATACCTTGTTATATGGGGTATGGGCTTATGTGTATATTAACCTTGTTTAAAAAAACAGAATGGCAAGCGGTACACGGAATTCGAATCGAGGAGGAGGAAGAAATCTGAATAGTACGAATCCGCCGATAGGAACGGGGGACAGGGGAGGCAGAACTGGGGGCAGAGTCGGGGGTAGGACCGGGGGTAGAGCTGGAGGTCGAGCCGGAGGAAGAGTCCAGCCACAGGGTACAGAGTTCGTTACTAGGGATGATCTAATGGCAGAAATGGGAAGATTGCAGGCTAGCATACAAACAATGTTTGATCGGAACCGTCATAATGAAACTGGAATACGGGATCTCGGACCGGAAGATGAAATGCCAATCACATCGACTGTTGTACCAGTACAAAGGAGGTGCGACTACAAAATGTTTTTAAGCTGTAGACCTCCTACCTACTCAGGAGACAGGGATCCAGTGAAAGCAATGAGATGGATGAAGGAAATAGAAGCTATTTTCAAGACGAGTAAGTGCGCTGACGAAGATAGAGTATTGTACGGAACAGCAATGTTAAAGGGGGATGCTTTGTATTGGTGGGAATCCTTTATTCATTCTAAAGGATCTGATGTTTATTCTACCCTCTCTTGGGAAGAATTTGTGATAGCCTACAAGAACGCATTTTGTCCCCAAGCAGCCGTCAAACAACTGGAAGGGGAATTTATGAACTTACAACAAGGAAACTTATCCGTTCGAGATTACACCGCTAGTTTTCTGGAAAAGTCTCGGTTTGCTGAGTACTACGTTGCTACGGAGGCGATGAAGACGGAAAGATTTATCTTTGGGCTGAACTCAGAAGTTAGAAGGCTAGTGACTGCAAAAGGACCCGATACCTTCTCGGCTGCAGTTGATGCCGCAGAGAATGTTGAAAGAGATATTAGAAGGGATGCTGGCGATAAAAGTATCGGGAAGAGGAAGTGGGAAGGACCACAACATGATCCGAAGAAGTCCCGATTTCAGAGGTATGATAACCGTCCGCCGTTTCGACCAGCAGAAAGACCATGTCAGAACTGCAACCGGGTCCACCAAGGAAATTGCCAAGGTGATTTACGAGCATGTTATAAGTGTGGGAAGACCGGACACATCATTAAAGATTGTAAGGTAACGCGGTTATGCTTCTTATGCAATTCTCCGGATCACCTTCAGTCGGATTGTCCGCGGGGGAGGATACAGCAAGGTGGGTCATCGGGCAGGCCAGCAATTGTTAAACCAGTAATACCAAGACTGGAACCGCCAGTAACCAGGGGTCGCGCATTTCAAATGACTGAGAAAGAAGCGGAGGAAACTCCGGATGTGGTCACAGGTACATTTTTAATAAACTCTACACGTGCTAAGGTGTTATTTGATTCCGGTACAAACCGATCGTTTGTGTCTCCTGCTTTTGCTGCTTGCCTGTGTTTGAAACCTAAAGTGCTAGAACATGCTCTATCAGTAGATACGGAAAATGATAATCAAGTGTCAGTTAAAGAAGTATTTGATGACTGTGTGATAAATATAGAGGAATGTAGAGTGCCGATACAGTTGTTTCCTATAACTTTGATAGAGTTTGACGTCGTAGTGGGAATGGACTGGTTAGCCGAGAATCAGGCTAACATAGTGTGTGATAAGAAGTTAATAAATGTGGTATTACCTGAGAAGGGACCAGTAGTGATTTATGGTGATCGTAGGAATCATCAGTCTTGCCTCATATCGATGGTAAAAGCACGTAAGTGTGTTAATAAGGGTTGTCAGAGTTACTTGGCTTACGTGATAGATATTAAGCCAGAAAAGGATAGGATGGAAGATATTCCTATTGTTAGTGAATTCCCTGAAGTGTTCCCCGAAGACTTGAATAGTCTTCCGCCCGTTAGACAAGTAGAGTTCGGTATAGACCTGATTCCTGGAGCCACTCCTATTGCTCGTGCACCGTATCGTTTGGCACCTCCAGAGATGAAAGAGATGATGGCACAACTACAAGACCTATCCGATAAAGGCTTCATCAGACCTAGTTCTTCGCCGTGGGGAGCACCAGTGTTATTTGTGAAAAAGAAGGATGGTTCGATGAGAATGTGTATCGACTACCGAGAACTGAATAAGCGCACGATAAAGAACAAGTACCCGTTACCCCGAATTGATGACCTCTTTGATCAGTTAGTTGGAGCTTGCTATTTCTCCAAGATTGATCTAAGATCCGGTTATCACCAGTTGAAAGTTAAGGAAGAAGACGTTCTAAAGACTGCCTTTCGAACAAGGTATGGACATCACGAATTCTTAGTGATGCCGTTCGGACTGACGAACGCTCCAGCTGCTTTTATGGATTTAATGAATCGGGTATGTAAGCCGTATGTCGATAAATTTGTAATTGTATTTATCGATGATATACTTATCTACTCCCGATCCAAGGAAGAGCACGCGCAACATCTTCGTTTGATTCTGGAGCTACTGAAAAAGGAAAAGTTGTATGCAAAATTTTCTAAGTGTGAATTCTGGCTACGGAAAGTTCAGTTTCTGGGGCACGTGGTTTCTGAGAAAGGTATACAAGTTGATCCGATGAAAGTGGAAGCAGTTGAAAAGTGGGAACCGCCGAAGACAGCAACCGAAGTACGTAGTTTTCTGGGTTTAGCCGGCTACTATCGGAAATTTATAAAAGACTTCTCTTTTATCGCAACGCCTTTGACTAAGCTGACCCGGAAGAACCTGAAGTTTGAATGGAAAGCAGAACAAGACGAGGCATTCCGGATATTGAAAGAGAAATTGTGCAGCGCGCCGATTCTATCACTACCTGAAGGTTCGGAAGACTTTGTTGTTTATAGTGATGCGTCAAAGCTGGGATTGGGATGTGTATTTATACAGCGTGGAAAGGTTATCGCTTATGCTTCACGTCAATTAAAGGATCATGAAAGACAGTATCCTACGCACGACATGGAGCTTGCAGCAGTTGTCTTCGCGTTGAAGATTTGGAGACATTATCTGTATGGTTCCAAATGTCAGATTTATACTGATCATAAGAATCTCCAACACCTCTTTGATCAGAAGGAATTGAATATGAGACAAAGGAGATGGCTAGAATTGCTGAACGATTACGACTGTGAAATCCTTTATCATCCGGGAAAGGCAAATGTGGTATCTGATGCATTAAGTCGTCAAGAAAGGGGTGGAACAATAAAAGTTATTTCGCTACGAACGGAACTCCTACCCAACATATTTGACGAATTGCAGAAGTGTCAAGTGGAAGCTTATCAGGATGAACATCTGAAATCAGAACGGTTAGCAGGGATGTCAGCATTGCTAGTAAAAGATGATCGTGGGTTATTGTGTCTGGGAAACAGAGTGTGGGTACCTCGTTTGGGTGGGTTACGTGATCGTGTGTTACAAGAAGCTCATCAATCCCGTTTCTCTATTCACCCAGGTACAAACAAGATGTATAAAGACCTAAAGCAATTCTATTGGTGGCCGGGAATAAAAAGAGAGATTGCTCAGTATGTGGAAAGATGTGATACTTGTAAGAAAGTGAAGATCGAACACCAAAAGTCGTTTGGTCAACTACAGCGGCTAGAAATATCTATGTGGAAGTGGGAGCAGATTACCACAGACTTCATCACGAAGCTACCAAGGACTCCGAAGGGATTTGATTCTATTTGGGTGATCGTCGACAGATTGACCAAGTCTGCACACTTTCTACCGATAAAGGAAACCGATTCGATGGAACGATTAGCTAAGCTATACATTGACGAAATAGTAACTCGGCATGGAGTTCCGATATCGATTATTTCTAATCGTGATAGTCGTTTTACTTCAAGATTCTGGAGAAGTTTTCAAAGGGAAATGGGGACACAGATAAAGTTAAGTACGGCGTATCATCCCCAAACAGATGGGCAGAGTGAACGAACGATTCAGACCTTAGAAGATATGCTCCGGGCTTGCATTGTTGATTTTGGGGGATCATGGGATAAGCATTTACCGTTGATCGAATTCGCTTACAACAACAGTTATCATTCCAGCATACAAGCGGCACCGTTCGAAGTACTGTATGGTAGGAAATGCTGAACACCTCTGTGTTGGAACGAGGTGGGAGAGAAACAGTTAGCGGGACCGGAAATAGTTCAGTTAACCGCTGATAAGGTTACTCAGATTCGTGAACGATTAAAAGTGGCTCAAGACAGACAGAAAAGCTACGCTGACCGACGCCGAAAGCCATTGGAATTTGAAGTTGGGGATTACGTAATGTTAAAGGTTTCGCCGTGGAAAGGTTCATCCGATTTGGACGACAAGGTAAACTTAGCCCAAGGTATATCGGACCGTTTGCAATTACAGAAAGGATCGGTGAAGTAGCTTACCGTTTAGATCTTCCGTCGGAGTTGGGCAGGATTCATAACGCATTTCACGTATCAAACTTTCGAAAGTGTTTGGTTACTCAAGATCAGGCAGTCTCCCTACCAGAGATACAAGTCGATGAAAGACTGAATTATGTGGAAGAGCCGGAAGCTATAGTTGATCATAAAGTCAAAGTGCTGAGGAATAAGAAAATCAAGCAAGTGAAGGTTCATTGGAGGCATCATAGAGGTCAGGATGCTACGTGGGAATCCGAATCGGAAATGAGAGCCAAATACCCTCATCTTTTTGCTTAACTGAATTCCGGGACGGAATTCTTTTAAGGGGGAGATGATGTAATACCCCGGGTAAGTCAGTTAGATAAATTCCCTATCAGTTAAAGTAATTAACCTTAAGATTTGATGTTTAGGGTAAGTTTGAGATAAGTTATAAGTTCAAGGGTGTTTTTAGTACTTATCGAATAGTTTAAGCCAAAAGTATAAATTGTTGTATAGATACCTATTAGGTATCAGATAACCCTCAGTTCCCAAATAGAGAAAGTGTTCGTGTGTGTGGAAGCGAAAAGGAGCAGAAGAAGAAAGTTACGGTTGCTACATCAATCGATTGAGTTGGAATCGATTTTGAGGTAAACCCTTTTCATTATGTGTTTGTAATCGATAATAGAAGAGGTCTATCGGTTTAGAAACGTCGATTTCATTGTTTAGTGATAGTCTCAATCGAATCTGGAAAATTTGGAACCGACTGTGTTCTTGAGAGTCCCGGGGAAGTCCCGGTAGACTCCCGGTCATATCGACTCCCGGTAGTGTGGAGTCCCGGTATAGTCGACTCCCGGTAGTATGAACTCCCGGTATGGTTAACTTCCGGTAATACCAACTCCCGGTGTTATGGAGTCCCGGTACTGGAGAGTCCCGGTGCAGTGAGTCCCGGTAGTTTTGGTAGTGTCCGGTTATAGTTTCTGATTGTATTTTTGGATTAAGTTGCTCCGAAAACTTCCTGGGGGCGGCCCCCAGACCCCGTTGTCCGGGTAGCGGAACCCCTGGTAGCGGGACCGCAAGGGCGTTGCCCCTTGACCCCATCCGCTATCCGGGTAGCGGAACCCCCGTGATAAGTCACTGAAGGGAGAACAGTTGAGGAAAGGAACTTGTTAGGCTTTATGTAATTGGCTAGTAAAGCGATATATGTGTTTTAAATTGTTTCAGATACTGTGGAGTAGAAGTGAAAGATATAATCTTTTTGAAAGAAGCTTGCGTGCGTGTTTGATAAGCAAAACAGGTGAGTTTTACTTTAAAAGTATTTTTAACTGGAATGCATATCCATATGGTTTGGGAATGTGATAATTGGTGATTACGTGTTTATATGTATGGTATATGTGAATTATAATATATTGAGGTATTATGTTTACATGAGTATTATAATGTGTTATAATACGTTGGCCGGGCTTAGGACCGGTGTGTTTGGCTATAGAATCTGCATAGCGTTGTTTGGCTGTAGTTGTTGTACAGCGTTGTAAATTATTAGTTGGCTTGCAACCAACTAATATGGCCAGGAGGAATGAGAAAGGAAGGTACACGATGTGTGAAATCAAATTGATATATTTGATTGTGTTGAATGATTTATATGAATAGGGTTTATATAAATGATTTCAAACTAACAGGGATTTATCTCACTTAGACCATCGTGTCTAACCCTCATTTTCGTTTTAAAAATATGTATTCCAGGTGGTGGATCGCGTAAGAGCAAGTAATTAGAGTAATCGATGGATGGCTTATGTGGAGGATTATGTGACGAAGATTTTGGCATGTTTAGCAGTTGTATTATAATGATTAAATGTTATGTATGTATTTAGTAAGAAGTTGTAGTAGAATGTCTTCTTTTGATTGTAATAGTTTAAGGGACCGTACTTGTAATATGATGTTTCGTTTGATTAATCAATGTTATGTTACATTATGTGATTTGTTGTGTATATGGGATTTGGGTCGTTACAAGTTTCACCCAGGCCGACGCGTGGCGCGGCAATCCCGCGATCACGGCCTGGGGGTAAGAAGTGTAAATTTTCATCGCGGGATAGGGGCCACCGCAGGTTCTGGGGGTAAACTTCGTGGGGTACTGCGGGTAAACTTTGGGTAATCCCGGGATCGCGGGAGAATGGGGCATTTTTGCAACTTCAAAGAGATTTGGGGCATTTTGTAACGGATTTATGAACTTGGGGCATTTTAATTAATTTCCCTAGTTTTTTCCGTTTTAACTATTTTCATGTGAGAAAATGTGTCTTTGTAATGAATATTCATTTACGTTCACGAGCATGCAACTAGAGATGGCCAAATGGGCCTGGGCCCTAAAAAGCCCGCCGAGAGCCCGAAGTCCAACCCGCCCAAAGCCCGGTCTAAGCCCCCCGGGCCCTAACAGGCCCTGATTTCGCGATATTTCTCGGCCCGGTCCAAAGCCCGGTTTAAGCCCGGCCCGGTTCCTATTCCAAAAACTAGTCGTTATTTTGCCGTTTGTAGTCGTTTTTTTGGTTTTTTTCGCCTCCAAAACACTATAAATAGGTAGTGGATGTATTGAGTTTGATACCAACTTACAAAAACGCAAAAAACGCAATTCTCGCTTACAATTCTCGATTTCTCGCTTTCTCGTGTTCATTTCATACAACTTCTCGTTCTTTCAATTTTTCCATCCTTCACTCAAAATGGCCGGCGGTAGTTCATCAAACGATCAAATTAGAGAAGTTCTTCTCGAACACGGACGAAAATCCGAAGTTTGGAATGATTTCAATATGGTGGTTCTCACCGACGGAAAAAAAGGCACATTGCAAAAGGTGTGGAGCTCTCCTTGCGCTCTCGGGAAACTCGACCTTACAGAGGCACACCGATGCCGCATGCAAGGCACTCAAGTCCGAAGGTGATTCAAGTCAACCCATACTTGATAACCAAGGTCAAATATGGTCGTACGATAACATGTTGGCTCGAGAATTAACAACAAAATGTTTATTCAAATGGGGTTGCCGTTCGGACATTTCCACAATCCACATATGACGAAAATGATCCAAAAATGTCTACAACCTCGCTACACTCCGGTAAGCCGTCAAACTCTTAGACGTGATGCATTAAAAATGTGGAAAAATGCTAAAAATGAAATGAAAAACATGTTTGAACAAATGCCTAACAACATTTCTTTAACTTGTGATGTGTGGAGCGCACCACACGGATTGCCACATTCTTATATATGTATAACGGCACATTGGATGGAGTCGTGGCAAATGGTCAAACGTGTAATAGCGTTTGAAACGTTTGGTTTGCCACATTCGGGTGAACGTCAATTTTCAATTATAAAAAAAGCACTTGTTTTTTATAATATTTCAAATAAAATCGTTAGCATTTCATTTGATAACGCTAGTAATAATACTGCATGTGTGGATAAATTAAAATGTGCTTTAACCCCTATGTTGGACGGTGAAATATTTGATACACGTTGTGTTGCCCACATTATTAATTTAGTCGTTCAAGACGGTTTAGGACAATGCAGTGACACACTAAACAAATTTAGACTTATGTTACGGAGAATTTTTAATAAAGGTAAATCAATGCAAGCGTCTTTTAGAAAATATTGCATGGATTGTGGATTTAGAGCTTTGGGACCGGCTCATGATTTGGCCGTTCGATGGAATTCGACATATCAAATGATCGAAAATTTGCGTGCACAAAGAATTTATATACATGCATTTTATAATATTCATTACCCACGGAATACTATTGTAGAGTGGGATTGGGTCGTGATTGAGGGATTATACGATCTTTTGGGTGATTTTAAAAACGCAACAACTTACTTATCCGGTGTTTATTATCCAACAAGCCCTCTAGTTTTAAATCAAATATATATATTTTAGCAAACAAAATTAGAGAGTACGAGGAGAGAGACGACCATTGGTCGAATATGATTGTTACAATGAAAGCAAAATTGTTAAAATATTTTAAAAAATCCCTTTTTCTTTTCTTTGTGCCGCGACGTTAAACCCGTGGCTAAAGGTTACTGGTGTTGAGGTTTTAATTACTGGAATAAGTCAAACTTTTGGTTTAGATACGTCCACAAATTCTACTTTTTCAACGAAAAGAAAAACATTATTTAATAACATGTTTTTAGAATTATTTGAAATTTATAAAGTCCGACATGGGGGCGCACACCAACAACCCTCCCAACAACCACTATTTGCGTCTGGTTCTTCTAGTAGTGGTCATCGCCAAAGCCGAAAAGACTTAATGACCTCTTTAATGAATGAGGTGCAAAATGAATCAAGTAAAAAATCCCGATATGACAGTAATCTCAATGAATTACAAATTTACATGAATACTAATTTCTCTTGGGGTCGGGCTGGTTAGGCCCGGTCTTTTGAAAAGCCTGATCAGGCCCAGCCCTCAACCACAAAGCCCGGCCCGGGCCTGCCCAAAGCCCGGGCTTGTGAACAGTGTTTGGGCCCGGGCCCGCCCAAAGCCCGCCCGTTTGGACTTGTCTACATGCAACAACTCTTTGGTATTTATACATTAATATGATATAAATCATGAATATACATTTTCATTATAGTATTCATCATGATTATTCATATATGTTTACATGTATACAACAGTTTTTCGATACTTATATATCAATAAGATATTTATATATTTTCACTATAATATTTATCAAGAATATATAACCGTTTGAACAATATATCATCTAGTTTTTCTTTACTGGTTTATCAATCAAGATAAATTGGCTCCAATGAGTTCTCGATGGTAAGAAATTTATATTTTAGTTAGGGAAATTAATTAAAATACCCCAAGTTTGACCAAGTGTTACCAAAATACCACAAATCTCTCCCACTTTGCAAAAATACCCCTTTTTCAGCGATGGGAGCCCGCGATCGCGGGCCAGGGACCATTTCTGACACTTTTTTAAACTTGCAGGGACCATTTTTGAAAAATGGAATCCCGCGATCGCGGGCTTGTCCCGCGATGGGATTGTTTTTGTGACTTTTCAATTGCAAGGGACCATTTTTGAAAAATTCCAGGGACCATTTTTGAAAATTTGACCTGCGTAGACACTGTTCACCCCCCGCGTAGTCCACTGTAGCACCCGCGTTCTTCCAATTTGATAAATTTGATTTGGAATGTTACACTTTCAACCCCTATACTTATTTGCTAAATTTACTTTATACCTTTTACTTTCATTATTTTAATTTTACATTTAACACATATAATCGTTTATTAACTAAAATACGTTAAAAAAATACGTTTTAATTTTAACAAATTACACCATTATAATCGTCTCTTCGATACGTTCGAAATGAGCCCAATCTTGAATTTTTTTGGATTTATATATTTTAATATATATCATATACAGTTATACACTACATAAAAAAATGTTTTTTATATTTAAAATTCATACCCTTATAGTTAATTATTTAATTTATGGTACATCTCTTATTTTTTTTTTCAATTTTGTTTTACACTCCTATCGCATTAACATAATAATCATATATTAACTAATTCATTAAATCGTTTTAAATTATTATTATTTGAATGTGTTTATAGATATCGTGAATGGCAATAGGAGAAGGTTTCACGAGAAGAATATGAAATGGGGTTTTGACAAGTTGGTATCACTGGACTCATTTAAGAATTGTGAAAATGGGTATTTGACGAATGATGATTCATGTGTGTTTGGAGCTGAAGTATTTGCAGTTACAGAGTATGCACAAAAGAATCGATGTATTTCCAACGTAACTTAGATTAAAATTATCTCCTTCAGTTTAGTCCCGTCCCGTCCCATCCAGTTCAGTCTCGTCCAGTTCCGTCCCGTCCCATCTAGTATGCGTACCAAACGCTACCTAAGAGTACCATAAATTAAATAATTAACTATAAGGGTATGAATTTTAAATATAAAATATTTTTTATGTAGTGTATATGATATATATTAAAATATATAAATCAAAAAAATTCAAGATTTGGCTCATTTCGAACGTATCGAAGAGACGATTATAATGGTGTAACTTGTTAAAATTAAAACGTATTTTTTTAACGTATTTTTGTTGATAAACGATTATATGTGTTAAATGTAAAATTAAATTATGAAAGTAAAAGGTATAAAGTAAAGTTAGTAAATAAGTATAGGGGTTGAAAGTGTAAATTTCAATTCGAAATTGTGATTTTGATTTGGAATGTTACACTTTCAACCCCTATACTTATTTACTAAATTTACTTTATACCTTTTACTTTCATTATTTTAATTTTACATTTAACACATATAATCGTTTATGAACTAAAATACGTTAAAAAATACGTTTTAATTTTAACAAATTACACCATTATAATCGTCTCTTCGATACGTTCGAAATGAGCCCAATCTTGATTTTTTTTATTTATATATTTTAATATATATCATATACACTACATAAAAAATATTTTATATTTAAAATTCATACCCTTATAGTTAATTATTTAATTTATGGTACTCTTAGGTAGCGTTTGGTACGCATACTAGATGGGACGGGACGGAACTGGACGAGACTGAACTGGATGGGACGGGACGGGACTAAACTGAAAGAGATAATTTTAATCTAAGTTACGTTGGAAATACATCGATTCTTTTGTGCATACTCTGTAACTGCAAATACTTCAGCTTCAAACACACATGAATCATCATTCGTCGAATACCCATTTTCACAATTCTTAAATGAGTCCAGTGATACCAACTTGTCAAAACCCCATTTCATATTCTTCTCGTGAAACCTTCTCCTATTGTCATTCACGATATCTATAAACACATTCAAATAATAATAATTTAAAACGATTTAATGAATTAGTTAATATATGATTATTATGTTAATGCGATAGGAGTGTAAAAAAAATTGAAAAAAAAATAAGAGATGTACCATAAATTAAATAATTAACTATAAGGGTATGAATTTTAAATATAAAAAATATTTTTTTAGGTAGTGTATAACTGTATATGATATATATTAAAATATATAAATCCAAAAAAATTCAAGATTGGGCTCATTTCGAACGTATCGAAGAGACGATTATAATGGTGTAATTTGTTAAAATTAAAACGTATTTTTTAACGTATTTTAGTTAATAAACGATTATATGTGTTAAATGTAAAATTAAAATAATGAAAGTAAAAGGTATAAAGTAAATTTAGTAAATAAGTATAGGGGTTGAAAGTGTAATATTCCAAATCCAATTCATCAAATTGGAAGAACGCGTATGCTATAGTGGACTACGCGGGGTGAACAGTGTCTACGCGGGTCAAATTTTCAAAAATGGTCCCTGGAATTTTTCAAAAATGGTCCCTTGCAATTGAAAAGTCACAAAAACAATTCCATCGCGGGATGAGACCGCGATCGCGGGATTCCATTTTTCAAAAATGGTCCCTGTAAGTTTAAAAAAGTGTCAGAAATGGTCCCTGGCCCGCGATCGCGGGCTCCTATCGCGGAAAAAGGGGTATTTTTGTAAAGTGGGAAAGATTTGTGGTATTTTGGTAACACTTGGACGACTAAAATATTAAATTATATTGATTAAATTATTTATTCAATACGTAAAACAAAAAAATATATAAAATAAAATCTTAATAAGAAAAAAAAATAATTAATTGTATAAAATGTTGGAAGTTGATATTTATTTTAGAGAATTTAATTAAAATAGCCTAAGTTTGACATTGATTTACCAAAATACCCCATTTCTTGAAAATTTTACCAAAATACCCTAATTTTGTGCTTCATATTTATACTTTCAGTCCCATCGCGGGCCACCATCGCGGGCCAGGGACTGAAAGTGTAAATATGAAGCACAAAAAATTTTACAATTGGTCCCTGTCCGCGATCGCAGGCTCTCTTTGCGGAAAATTAGGGTATTTTGGTAAATTTTTTAAGAAATGAAGTATTTTGGTAAGTCAATGTCAAAGTTAAGGTATTTTAATTAAATTCTCTTTATTTTAATATGATGAATTAAATGGAAAATGGTGGTCCACATATCTTTGACCAATTGCCTGCCCCAAACACCAGGCCATGGTGGCACCTGCAGCTAAATACCCTGGGCGAGCCAGTTGGTGATACCTGGTCAGGCCACACCCCACATGACCATCATCATCATTTGATTTTGACTTCCCATTTTATGTGCCATTCACTCATTTCATTTCACACAACTTTCTTTCTTTTTTTCAACGGTCCATCTATTTTCTCAATATAATCCTATCAACTATATAATTATAATTATGATTAAGATATATATTATACAAATTAAAATTTTTATTCTTATCACGATGAATCAACTTTTAAAATATTTTAAAAAGTCAATTAAAAACTTTAAAGTTACTTATGCAAATGAAGGTTTTACAAAATTGATACAAGGAATAGACCCGCTTTGTGGAGGCGTGGACGCGTGGTGGGTATGATTGTATCATTGTATGTGAAACCACAAAGTTCAAATGTTAGAGTCTAATCCTATAAGACTCCTATTAAATTAGAGTTCAAATAGTTTCTAAATCTGAAGTCTCCAAAAGAAACAACCTTAGAATACTCGGATTTAGACTATCGGATTAATATCCTTAAGTAAATCACATAAGGTTGTAATCCGATAAAAGATATCATCTTCTTATCACCCGAGAGACCTTACTTCATAAATGTCTATAACTAGAAACTGTTGTACAGCTTATGCTTAAACATAGACAAAATAAGATTTTTACTTGTAAAATATTGTAACTATCTGTGTTGATACAAAGTGTAAAAAGCCTTCACCAAAGTGGAAGATCAGTTGAAGAGTGGCCAAGGTAGTCACCAAAACGGATTGGTTTGTTATCTAGGCAAAAGAAGATCAATACAAGATTTAGTAGACTAGTAGTCTGACAAATATTACTCCTCGCAAGCCGTATTTTGAAGTACAAACTTGTCCAGCAAGTTTGGTTCACCAACTCTCATCCTAGTATGGAAACATGCAAAAGCATGGTAACTAAAGTATGTTCTAGAGCATTATTTTAATATATTTCTTACTTTACTGTACTCTCTTCTTCATACAAGGATGGGATGGGTCAACATATGTCTACATCAACTACAAAGACTGAAATGAAAAGTACATGCATGGAGGCTATAAAACGTCTTCATTGTGTTAGTTGAAGGAGAGCATTTAATGCAATGGAGGCTATAAAACGTGTTCATTGTGTTAGTTTGCAAATCACCCATTTTGATAACTTTCTGTGATAGCTTCAAAGTAAATTTGACGTCAATATCTGAAAGCTATCTTAGCTTCTCATATCTAAAAGAGAACTTTCTTTTTTAATCTTTCAGTGTGAGTAAATTTGTCACCCTCAGATAGTTTAGGATCAAGGTATTGTCTCCTAGCTTCCGCAATATATCTGTAATTTTATGTTTGATTAAAATATAAAAGTAAAAAGTAAACATTTATTGCGTTAGTATTCAACATTCCCTTTTGTTGGTCCCGAAGGCCTGTACAAGTTTGTAGAAGGGGGGGGGTTGAATACAAACACACAGATTTTACTTTTCTAAATTGTTTATTGATAAATCATTAACAATTTACAGCTTGTTGCGGAAACAAGATTAAGGATAAACCTAAATCTAAACAAGTTGGAACACTAAGGTTTCTTGCACTAAGAGAGATAAGGAAATTACTAATAATAACCTATCTTGAGATAAGAGATTGAACTTGTCCAGAGTTAGCAAGTTACTTCAAAATAAGTGGGTTCATCTCTTTATATACTGCATGCATTTAATGCAAGTCAGTATACACTTTACACGTGTCATCAGCTGGTTGGTTGTATGTCATTGACCTTGGTTGACAACCTTAATAGCCGCATGGATGAACAGTGTAGTATCAGAGTGGTTGTACGATTTCAGACAGTCGGAGGTTCTTTTATGACATTTCGTACGGAGTCGTGCAAGGGGGGTTAAGACAAAAGTACTTTGTACGGAGGACTTCATGATCAGCTTTCGTTGATTCAGCGATTATCATTTTCTATTCAGCGAATGATAAAGTTCAGCGATAGCTGAAGTTTTGTACTTGATACTTCACGTTGAGTGGACAAATCTGAGTCTTCGCTGATCCGCATCAGTTCATTAGGAGACTTGTCGCTGGTTCTTGAGCTTGATCTTCGACTTCAGCGTAGAACCTTTGTTGACGTGAAACTTGTCTTCAGGGATCATAAGTAAACAACTAACTTATCAGCGATCATCATAATGACTGAACAGACTCAGAGCATTAATGATGAAAAGTGTTCGCTGAATGTTTAATTTAAAAGAGCGAGAGTTCCTATCAGCGGTACTGTAAGATCTTAGTACTTATCAGCGATAGTGAAACTCTGATACATATTGTTTACTTACAATTTTCACTAAGTAGAACGGAGAGGGTCATTATCAAATCACTGAGGGTTTGGATCAACAATCTCCCCCTATTTGATTATGACATAGCAACAAAGAAAATTGCTATTTAATGAAAACATAAGGATAAAAAGAACTCATAAAATATTTGTCCCTTTTACTCTTTTCTGGGATCTTTTCAGTACTGATGGAGTAAAGTACATTCGCTGAAATCTTTCTTTAAAACTTTGAATCAGGTTACAAAGATAAATGGAAAGATTACAAGTACGAGCGAAATAAATTACAAGTACAGAAGAATAACTGATACAATAGAGAAAAGGGCGATCATATCAGCTTATAAAGGTTCTTCCTTAATGAGAAGTTCATCAAGGGTCATTGATGTGGTGGGAATCATCCAGTCAGGAACGGTTACACCTTGTTTTCTTTTGATCATCGCTTCTTCAAAAATCAAGGGTTTGAGATGTCGTGCCTGAGGGTCATTCCTGAAGTCACACCAGTAGATGAGATCTCTCAGCTGTTCGATGGGAGTGATGTGAAGTTCAGAGATGCGTTGAAAAAGCTTTCCACCATCGTAGTCATGAAAAAATATCCCGTAGGGTTCGCTTATGACTTTGCCAGGGATGAAAGTCTCACCAGGAGGAAGAGATGTGTCAAGCATGGAAAGATCAGGATCAGGACCAAGGACTTCAGCACGTGAAAAACCAATACCTGTTTCATTTCGAATGACAGGGCCATCAATTGAAGATATAGATTTCTTTTTCTTCGCTGAGGCTTTTCTTTTCTGACTTTCGAGAGGAGGAGGAGGAGGAATATCCACACAGGAGTAGACTAAGTCGATTTGTTTGTTGATCAGCTTTTCAACATGTTCCTTGTATTTCGACTTGGACTTCTGGATGGCTAACCTGATCTCCAACCATTCAGAGAGACCGTACTTCGTTATGGCTTCGGCATAGAATTTTTCGTACTTCTTATCTTCTCTGAATATCTCGATTTCAGCGATTGAAACAAGGGTTGTTCTTCCAGAGATGAATACCTTGTTGATTTTGGCAGGAGAGTCTCTGTAGTTGACCTTTTCTTTGCACCAGGCTAAAGTTGACTGAGACACAGTTCTCTTTTCTTCAGTTATCTTCTTGGCGTTTTCCCAGAGCTGACGTTGAACATCAATGGGAACTCTTTTCAGCTTGGGGTCTTTTATTGATCGTTTAGAAAGCTGGATGGCGTATTCTCTGTCTTTTTCTTCAGCTTCTTTTCTTTCAGCGATTAGACGTTCAGCTCTGAGGTGTTCCTTGTATTCCTTTTTGGAAATTCTGAACTTTGGAGGAACTGAAGGAAGTTGATCACGCCTCAGAATGATTCGCTGATCCTCGAATCGCTTTATTATTTCCTCTCTTCTTTTCTGATCCTCTTCACTTAGCTTTTGAGGAGCTAAGGAAGGTCTGCCTCTGTGCGAGAGTAGCTGTTCTTCTGGTTCATCAGTCTCAGAGATTAAATCTAAGACTGGGATTATTTCTTCAGCAGCAGCTGGTATTATTGGTGAAGTCGCAGTTGTGGAGCCTTCAGCGATATCCTCAAACAGGGGAGAGGACTAGCTGAAACACAGCGATCTTACGAGTAAGAACTTGGGTAGAATCAGATAGAGAGAATTGGTTCAAGTGTATAGGCTTGGGTAGTAGACCTGATAGTGTATGATAGATGAGGGATGGAGTGAGAGATGTTTAGCATACCTGACAAACCGGCTTTTCAAGCAAGATCATCAGATTGTCATCTTCAGCGACGCTTTTGCCTTTGCCTTTCTCAGCTCCAGAGGCTGAGGGCTTTGTCTTTGTCCGCTCCCCTGAAGGTTCATTTATTGAGATTCCCTTAAGAGCTTTGATCTTCGGAGCAGGTTTGACGATAAAGAATTCATCGTCATCTTCGTCAACATCATCATCATTCTTTGGAAGAAGAAGATGGTTCATCATCAGGGATGTCGACGGCTTCATCATCTTCTGCTTCGGATTCAGTTTTCTCAGCTTCTTCTTCGAGTTGCTCCCCCTCAGATACAGAGGCGAGCTTCTCGGTTTCCTCAGGGTTTTCATCTCCCTAAGGTCCAGCGGTGGTTTCTTCAGTATTCGTCTTCTCTCCCCTGATAGATTCATCATGGGAAAGGTCTTCAGCGCTCTTGGCGAGGTCTTCAGCGCTCTTCTCCCCCTCTTTTCATGAAGACTGGGGGAGGAATGGGTAGATTCAGCAGCGTTGGTAGGTTCTCTGTCTTCTTGGCCAGAGAGACCTACACAAACTTCAATCTTTGCTAATCTGTCTTCAAGGCCAGAAATAGCAGGATTGATTTTCTTCAGCTCAGTGTGATCTTCCGCTGTGAAGTTGTCAGATGCAGGGACGGGGGCAGGAGCAGGATCAGGAGTATTCGCTTTGTGTAGCAGCTGCTCGATCATCGTTTTCATCGAACCAACATCGGTCTTAATAGAGCCTAAGTTAGTCTTCATAGTAGACATATCCCCCTCTAGATGTCCAACCGATGTCTTCAGCGATGTAAATTCGCTGGACATGGACGAAACTGAGTTTTTGAGAGAGGTGTAGTCTGTGTAGATGTCAGCGAGCACCTTGGTGAAGTCGCTGAGATTTTTATCAACCTGCTTCATGTCATATGTGGAAGCCTTCTTCTCCACCACCGTTGTCAGCTTGTTCAGATTCTCTCCAGCGTTTGTTACAGCTGTAGAGTTATTTGAGAGAGTAGTGGTGAGACCTGTCAGCTTTGTCTCCACGGACTTCAGAGAGGCGTTGATATCTCCCAAATTAGGACCTGTAACATATAAAAACTTGTGAACAGAGGAAAGCTCAGAAGTTTGGGGTTTAGTCACAGTGTTTATGGGTTGTTGTTTACCTGTAGGAGGATTGGTGAATTCATCGAAATCACGGGTTCCTGAGTAAAGTTCCATGTCATCTTCAAAAGTGCCCATGGATTGTTCTGCATGTCCTGTCTTCATCATTCCTGGAGAATCAGCTTTAGGTTCCGAGGAAATGATGGCAACTCTAGTTAGATCTGGAGTAGAGACCAAATGAGTGGAGGGAGGAGCGAAGGATAAGAATGGGGGTTGGGTTATGAGTTCAGCGTTGGATTCGCTGACAATCACTTCATCAGTATTTTGAGAGACTGAAGGAGATTGGGTAGGTTCCAAGTTTGTAACCTCAGCGTTTAGAGACGCTGAAGTTGGGATAAAAGGGATGGCTTGTTCAGGTGTGGCAGAGCGTACCACTGAACGTTCCTTCAGCTCTGCAGAAAGAGCTGAGGAGTCTTCAGCAAGAGATTGCTGGGGTTGCTCCTTTGTTTTCTTGATCCTTTTAGAACCAAGTGGGGTAGATGAATGTTTCCTTTTCTTAGAAGGAGAGGATTTTGTGGCCAGGGTATCAGCGATGGGTATTGTCGCTGAAGGAGCCACAGAATGAGAAGAAGAAGGGTTGAGAAGAGACAAGAGTGTAGAGAGACATACCTCATTCACCATCGGTTTGAAGTCGAGTATCTTTGGGCCGACTTGAGAGAGTTTCAGGTCACCTTCAGTTGGGTAGCTCTCCTTCAGGCCATATTGGAAGATGGCGCTGATGAATCGGGGGTAGGGAACCCATGGAGGTCTGTCAGCGACGGTGTCCACCCTTAGAACTAGGTCATCATAGATAATCGATGCCCAGTCTATGTTGAGACCTTTCAGCAGTGCATAACCCATTGCTTGCTGAGGTTTAGCGGCTTGGTCAGAGGAGCCGCTCTTTGCAGTCATATAGCTGATAAGATGAGCGAAGATGAAATTCATCTCGCTGGGCATTTTCGATTTCTTGATAATCGTCAGCTTCTTCTTGGCCTTCATGTCTCTGCCGATTTCCCATACATAGCCCATTGCATCGAAAAATGCAATGATGGCTTCCCTGTCTGAGTTTTTCTTGGGGTCAGGAAGGGGAACAAAAGGTTTTTCCTTGGTAGCTATTGGAAGGCTGAGAGCTTTGCGAATAATGGCAGGGGTGATCTTCATCGTGCCATATTCGATGTCGCAGAGGATGCAATCGATTGTTTTGGAGGGGTCTTTGGCTGAAGGTAGTTCTGGCTGAGTACCAGAATTGTGAGAGCAAAAGCTGATGTGCAGGAGGTGTTATGGTCAGGGTTGTGGAGATGCAGCAATTCTTTAGAAATTTCACAGCATCATCTAGATGTATGACTTGCTTTCGAGGAGGAAACTCGAAAAGCGCATAGAGGTTGTTCACCTTAGTCCAATCCAGTTTATCAAGGGCAAACTTGACTTGAGGAGCCTTGAGGATGTCCACTTCCTCAGAATCAGCGGAGATGTTCTCAGCGGTAGCAGGAATGTCAGATGAAGCCATTTCTCTGTATTATCAGTTCAACCAAAGATGTTAACAAATAAGAATTATCTTAATGTGGAAAGAATTTCCATTAAGATGGTTCAAATTTTATCCATTTCATTCAGACACAAATGTCTTAATAAAGATTAGGGTTTTTCTTGATTTTAAGAAATGAAATATAAAACCAATTTATTCTTGTTATCCAGTTTTCTATGAAGAAAGAGATTCTGGAAAAAACGAATGTGTGAAGAACAAGTTTAAGATTTTTTTTTCATTTAAACTTGAAGAACAACCATGAAATGGTTGTGTTCATAAAATCATGAAAGAAAATGATTTCATTTTAAGAAGTTCTTTTGTTTGATCTTGTTAAAACAAAGAGTAGATCAGAAACAAGTTATTTGCATTCGGTAAATAATAAGAACATATTAACCTTGATGTTTGATGAAGAAGATGATGAACGGTTCTTGAAGTTTTTGAAATCACAAATGCAACAGTGAATTCTTTCTTGCGGAGGAAGATTGATCGCGTAAAAGAAAAATATAAACAAAGAATTTGTTTATATAGAGATTTTAGAAAGAGAAAATCTTGAGCGGGAAAAGATTTTCATCATGACACGGACACGTGTTTGCATTTGATTGGAAGTTTGAACGAGACGTGCAAACGTGTGTCAGGAAGAGAAAACGTGCCGGGGTTTTATCCGTTGTAATGACGTCACAACTGTCCTTTCATATTCTTGGTTGTCTCTGAGGTTTTGAAAAACTCAGGGATACTTTTGAAAACATGAAGCACTGAATGAAAATATTCAGTGAAGGTTTTAAGAAATTTCAAAATATCGCTGTTAAGGAAGAGATATTCAGCGATGCATTTTGTTTTGAAATCTTGCATTTTCATTCGATTGTCAAGGAGAGAAAACATACCTTGATATCAGTTTAACCAAGCTTTATTCAGAGAGAAGATGATTGAATAGGTTATACGAGTTGATTTTATCCTATCGCTGATTAATGTGAACCGCTGAAGATTTTATCCTTCAAAGTTCAGCATTCCAAGCTCGCTGATGAGAAAGTTGAATCTTGTCTCATCAAGAGGTTTGGTAAATAAGTCAGCTAACTGATAATCAGTTGGGATAAAATGAAGTTCTATATCACCATTCATCACATGATCTCTGATAAAATGATATCTGATTTCTATATGTTTGGTCTTTGAATGTAGTACTGGATTGTTTGCTATAGCGATGGCACTTGTGCTGTCGCAATAGATTGGAATTTTGGAGAGCTGAAGATCATAGTCTAGTAGCTGATTTCTCATCCACAAGACTTGAGAACAACAGCTTCCAGCAGCTACATATTCAGCTTCAGCTGTGGAAGTGGACACTGAATTTTGCTTTTTACTTGTCCAACTTACCAGCTTTCCACCCAGGAGCTGACATCCTCCTGTGGTGCTTTTCCTATCCATTTTGCAACCTGCAAAATCACCATCTGAATAGGCGGTTAGATCGAATCCTGAATCTTTGGGATACCAAAGACCTAGATTCGCTGTACCCTTAAGATATCGAAAAATTCGCTTTACAGCTTTCATATGAGATATCTTAGGTTCAGCTTGATATCGTGCACACAAGCATGTTGCAAACATAATATCGGGTCGGCTAGCTGTAAGATACAATAGAGAGCCGATCATCCCACGGTACAGCGTGACATTGACAGGAACACCCTTAGTGTCCTTATCAAGTGTCAGCGGTGGTGCCATAGGGGTTTTCATAGCTGAACTTTCAGTTAAGTCGAATTTCTTCAGCATATCTTTAACATACTTTCCCTGATTAATAAAAGTTCCTTTTTCAGTTTGCTTAATCTGAAGACCAAGGAAATATGTTAGTTCACCCATCATGCTCATTTTATACTCATCTTTCATTCTATCAGCGAAACGAGTACAAAGCTCAGGGTTAGTAGAACCAAATATAATGTCATCAACATATATTTGAACTAGAATGATATGACCTTTCACTTTTCTAAAAAAAGAGTTTTGTCAATCTTACCTCGCTCAAATTTTTCAATATGGAGATAAGTAGAAAGAGTGTCATACCATGCACGAGGAGCTTGCTTCAAGCCATAAAGTGCCTTATCCAGTTTATAAACATAACCTGGACGCTTAGAATCTGAGAATCCTGGAGGTTGTTCCACATACACTTCTTCATTCAGCTTTCCATTTAGAAACGCTGACTTAACATCCATCTGATGTACTTTGAAGTTTTTGTGTACAGCATATGCTAAGAATAGACGAATAGATTCAAGTCTTGCTACTGGAGCAAATGTTTCGTCATAATCTATACCTTCCTCTTGTCTGTATCCCTGAGCAACAAGTCGAGCTTTGTTGCGGGTTATAGTACCATGTTCGTCCAACTTATTTCGATAGACCCATTTAGTGCCTATCACAGTTTTATCAGTTGGTCTCTGAACAAGTTTCCAAACTTTGTTTCTTTCGAATTCAGTCAGCTCTTCTTGCATGGCGCTGACCCAGTTTGGATCTTTGAGGGCATCATCTACTTTCTTTGGTTCAGTTAGTGAAATAAAATTTACAAATAAACAAATATTACCTGCACTTCGTCGAGTCTGAATCCCAGCGTTTGGATCACCAAGAATTTGATCAATTGGGTGATTTATAGTCCATCGCTGAGCCGGAGCGTGAGACGCTGACTCAACTTGAACTGGAGGAGCTGAAGATGAAGCTTCAGCGACGTCGGGAGTATCAGCCAAGAGAGGAATGGATGCAGTTGTCATTATATTCACTGATTGCTGAGAAGTAGATGGAATGTCTGAGACATTTGGTTCAGCGTTAGGTATAGTGTTTATAGGAACAACTGAGACCCAAGAAGTTTCAGCTTCACTGTTCTGCATATTTGGAATGATAGGAGGACTATCATCTTCTACTGGATGAGCATGAGTAGTGGGAATAACTTCTGAATCACCAAGATGAGAAAACATCCATTGATTCAGTTCTTCAGTATCAGCGGACGGTTTAGAGTTCGCTGAACGGGATTCGTCAAACGTGACGTGAATAGTTTCTTCTACAGTTTGTCTTCTACGATTGAAGACTCTGAAGGCTTTGGAAACTGAGGAGTATCCAAGAAAGATTCCATCATCAGCCTTAGGATCAAACTTTCCAAGTGCATCTCTGTTGTTCAGTATAAAACACTGACATCCAAAGATGTGAAGAAAGCTGATTGAAGGCTTTCTCCCATGAAAAAGTTTATAGGTTGTCTTTTTGAATCTTTTGACTATCAGCGACCTGTTTTGCGTAAAACAAGCAGTGTTGACAGCTTCTGCCCAAAACTGAGTAGGCAGGTGAGAATCGCTGAGCATTGAACGTGCAGCTTCAATAATTGTTCTATTTCTTCTTTCAGCGACTCCATTTTGTTGCGGTGTTCTCACTGAAGAAAAGTTGTGAGAAATACCCTTACTCTCAAGGAAGGAATCAAGAGAACTATTTTTGAATTCAGTCCCATGATCACTCCTTATTGAGCGAACGGTCAGATTGTTCAGGGTTTCCATCTTCCGAACAAAATTGATGAGTTCTTCAGGGGTGTCACTCTTAGAACGGAGAAACATTACCCAAGTGAAGCGAGAGAATTCATCAACTATGACCAGCGTATATTTCTTTCCAGCGATGGATTGTTTGTTAACAGGGCCAAACAAATCCATATGGAGTAGTTGTAGAGGAGATGACACTGAAGAAACTTGCTTTGACTTAAAGCTTACTTTGGTCTTCTTCCCTTTTTCACACGCTGAACATAACGACTCTTTGGAGTATGAATGCTGAGGTAGACCAGTGACTAACTCTTTTGAAGAAAGTGTGTTCAGTGTCTTGAAATTTAGATGAGATAGCCTCTTATGCCATAGCCAGTTGACATCAGATGAGGCCTTTGAGAAGAAACAGGAGTTCTCAGTGGTTGTTGAGTCCATGTTTATTACATAAACATTTTCCAAACAATAACCGCTGAGAGCTATCTTCTTCTTTTTGTCAGTGACAAAGCAGGATTCCTTAGTAAAGATTACTTTGTTATCCATGTCGCAAAGCTGACTGATGCTTAGAAGATTATGCTTCAGCCCTTCAACATATGCGACTCTTCTGAAGGAGGTTGTACCATTTGAAAGTACACCATACCCTCGGGTATGTCCTGTTCCATTTCCACCGAAAGTCACAGAGGGACCCTTCTCTTCCTTGTATTCAGCGAGCAGGCTTTTCTTTCCAGTCATGTGTCTAGAGCATCCGCTATCGAGATACCAAATACCCTTCTTAACCTGCAATACAAAAGAAGATTAGTTTTTCTTGGGTACCCACTTTACCATGTATACACATTTGTCAGTGGAAGTAGTTGGAATGGAAGATTCAGCAGTCTTCGCAGCATTTGAAGATTCAGCTTTGTCTTTCTTCACTTTGGTTAATTTCTTAACTTCAGTGGTAGGATTCACCTTGACCTGATTTGCACCAGGGTTGGTCTTCTTTGCCTTGGGGGCAATCTTCACCTTAGCTATCTTTTCAGCTTTGGTGGCTGTGGGGCACTTACTAGCAATGTGATCGGTAAGTCCACTGTGATAACATTTCCTATAACTAAAAGTAGTTCTAGGACCATTTGAATGTTGAGCTTTTAATTTCAAATTAGAAGTGCCAGCACCAAGTAAACTATTGGCTTTAGAAATGGGACGAACATTCAGTTCTTCAGATTTCTTACCAAGGACATCCAATCTGAGTCTAGGAGTAGATCGCTGAATAGATCCAGATATCTGCTTCCTTGATCCAGAGGGATGAGCCAATGAAGCTTTAGAAGCATTCAGCTTTGGTACTAAGGTACCCTTCTGAGGATTCTGGTAAATAACAATTCCTTTACCTTTGTCTTTAGAGACAGAGGTAGGTTTTGAATAAACCATTTTCTCCTTGCATTTTGAGGAGGTAGGAGTTTCCTCAGGGATTGGTGTAACGGACGAGGAGCACTGAGAAGATGAAGTATCAGCGACTGAGGATACAAACGTTCCAAATTTAAGCATTGAACGCTCAGTGGTTGGTTTTGGAGTTTCATATTTGTAACCCAAACCACGTTTATCACTCAGGGGAATCTGAGACTTTATTATCTCAGTGATCTTTGTTGAAGAATTACACCATCCTTCAACAGTAGCTTTTTCATCCTTTAATGCAGCGATAGCTTCTGCTCGTTCGATTTTGACTAGCTGATTTAGATATACTTGATCTTTAAAATCTTCTTCAATTTTAGAAAGCTTTTCTATTTGAAGGTGGCAGTTTTTAAGCTTTTCAGCGAGATCAAGATTTTGGTTTTCAACCACAGTTTTGCCGTTCATGGCTTCGTATAAACTTCTAGTCAAGAGATCGATCTTACGGAGACTATCAGCTTCATCAATATTTGCAATATTGGTAAAGAAAGAAGGTGATACCTGAATAGCAGATGTTGAAGTGGAGGGAATGTCTGAACTTTCTTCCTCTTCTTCAATCTTGGCCATAAGACATAGATTTGCTTCATCATCTTCAGAGTCAGATGATGATGCTTCTTCATCAGAAGCAGCCCAATCATAGTCAGCCATCAGGCCTTTATTCTTCTTCTTAAAGCTTTTCAGCTTTGCATATTTTTCTTTCAGCTTTGAATATTTGTCATCTTTATTCCTTGGAACAAGGGGTTTCTTTGTAAAAGCTGAGGGTCTAGAAACTTTCTTAGACCTGCACTCGTTAGCGAAATGTCCTGTCTTTTCGCAGTTAAAACAAGTAGCAGTAGCCTTATCAACAAAAGCTGATGATCTAGGCTTGTCAGTTATGGAAATAGGTTTGTTCTTTTTAAACATTTTCTTTTTGGCAAATCTCCTGAACTTCTTAGTTAGGAGAGCCAAAGATTCATCATTATCTGAATAATCAGAATCTGATGACCTTTCAGAGTTACTTTCTAACTCATTGATAGTGACCGATGGTCGCTGAGTAGAAGGTTCCTCTGAGATTAAAGCAACAGGGGTTGAAAGGGTCATTGATTCTTCTTAAGATGGCTCGATTGCTCATGATTCAGCAACGTGCCATATAAGGTTGAAAGGGTCATTGATTTTAGATCCTTTGATAGCTTGAGACACATAGCATAATTGTCCCAACTTTCAGGTAAACATTCTAGAAACTTTGTCAGTACTTCAAAGTTAGAATATTCCTTACCAACAGTTTTCAGATCTATAATTAAACAATTAAAACGTTGGTGAACTTCAGAGAGAGATTCATTCTTACCAGAAATGAAGCTTTCGTATTGTCTTACCAGGTTGATCTTTCTTGACTCCTGGACTTCAGACGTTCCTTCATACTGAACACATATTGTGTCCCACATGGCCTTTGATGTTTTCAGATTCATGACGGAATGGTAGACTTCATCAGGAAGAGCCATGGATAGTATGGATCTGGCTTTTGTATCTATAGCCACTTTCTTCTTATCTTCGTCAGTCCATTGAAAGATTTCCTTAGGTACCAGCCTTTCTGGAATAGCAGGTCTATTCTCAGCGGCTGGAACAGTAGCATCAATTCTTACAGGGATGAATGGACCATTCTCTAGATAGTAAGGCATAGTAGGGTCTACACCTTCTAAGAAGAGTGTCATCCTATTTTTCCATAAGTTGAAGTTATCTTTGGAAAATCTAGGGGGTTTAGCAAGAGAACCATTGTCTATATAATTTGTGTTTGTGTTGGTGGCCATTTTTAGATAATAGCAAGGAAGAGAAATATCTTAGATTAGATCTTGTTTATGAGATTAAACAAATCCGCTATGATACCACTTGTTGGTCCCGAAGGCCTGTACAAGTTTGTAGAAGGGGGGGGGGGGGGGGGGGTTGAATACAAACACACAGATTTTACTTTTCTAAATTGTTTAATGATAAATCATTAACAATTTACAGCTTGTTGCGGAAACAAGATTAAGGATAAACCTAAATCTAAACAAGTTGGAACACTAAGGTTTCTTGCACTAAGAGAGATAAGGAAATTACTAATAATAACCTATCTTGAGATAAGAGATTGAACTTGTCCAGAGTTAGCAAGTTACTTCAAAAGAAGTGGGTTCATCTCTTTATATACATCATGCATTTAATGCAAGTCAATATACACTTTACACGTGTCATCAGCTGGTTGGTTGTATGTCATTGACCTTGGTTGACAACCTTAGTAGCCGCATGGATGAACAGTGTAGTATCAGAGTGGTTGTACGATTTCAGACAGTCGGAGGTTCTTTTCTGACATTTCGTACGGAGTCGTGCAAGGGGGGTTAAGACAAAAGTACTTTGTACGGAGGACTTCATGATCAGCTTTCGTTGATTCAGCGATTATCATTTTCTATCCGCATCAGTTCATTAGGAGACTTGTCGCTGGTTCTTGAGCTTGATCTTCGACTTCAGCGTAGAACCTTTGTTGACGTGAAACTTGTCTTCAGGGATCATAAGTAAACAACTAACTTATCAGCGATCATCATAATGACTGAACAGACTCAGAACATTAATGATGAACAGTGTTCGCTGAATGTTTAATTTAAAAGAGCGAGAGTTCCTATCAGCGGTACTGTAAGATCTTAGTACTTATCAACGATAGTGAAACTCTGATACATATTGTTTACTTACAATTTTCACTAAGTAGAATGGAGAGGGTCATTATCAAATCACTGAGGGTTTGGATCAACACCTTTTACAAACACTTATATGTGAGTTATTTTGGTATGGAACCAAAATTGGGGTTAAGTGTAATTATTTTAGGTTCTTAAATGTGAAACCATAACTTTTTCTCGATGAACAATAAACTTAAAAACTTTCGGGGCTAATGAATTTCTTTGAAATAAAAACTTCAGCTCTTATATTTCGTAAGGTTCTAAAAAACGCGCTTTGGCGCTAAGGCGTGACATTGCCATCACATTTAACCCATTGGCTTGGATTTAAGGTGTGGAGCTCGTTATGGCGCGCCATGGCGCGTTATGGTGTTACAAATCTGTGTACTTTTAATTCTTCGAATCTGTGTGTATCGAAATTCAATTAAAATTTGTCCATTCATATTGATTATAATTTAGAAATTCTTTTGTTTATCGTTTTATATGAATTTAAATTGTTAATAACTTAATCATTATTGTTCAAGATACTGACATAAATACACACATATATACATATTTTTCGCCTTAAGTCACGTCTTGAAAAACGTCATTTTCTCGCCGTAACTCGTAAGGCTTAAGGTTTGACCTCACCGTCACGTCACGTCTCATGCCATTTAGAACCTTGATATTTTGTGATGACACTCCAAATAATTGGCAATTCGCCTCTAACTGCTATAGTTCTAATATAATTTACTGGAAAATTTACGTGTTACAAAACAAGTTTCACGCTTTAATATTTGCTTTAAACAATGATTATAATAACAATCAATTGCATACTCTCTTCTCTTGATCTTGGCATACTTTGATGTCGTAGGAAATTATCGACAAATTACAGATGAATACGGTGTATGTAAAATAGAAGTAAGAAAATCACAAGTTTTTTTAACCCAACTCAATATTATGATGTTAAAAAAATGGGAATGTTGCATGTAAAATATACACGTCATGTCCCTGCTACCTATTTATGCCCCCATCGAAACCCTCGCCCAGTCTAATCACTGGTTGGTCATGTAGCATGTATATCGTGATCAGATTAGGGACGGGTAGTATCATCCTCTTCTAATATCGAAATTAACCATTGTCCATACCTCTTACCTAACAACGCGAGGAATCCCCGCCCCATCAAAGGCGAGTGCTTGTCCCCAGGAGTTAAATTTCTATCTCAAGTCAAAACTCGAGTCACAATTCATGATAGGGGTGAACATGGTATGGAACCACATTTTTTCTCCAATACAGTGTATCAACCAACGATATATAATTAGAAAAATCATATACCGTGTACCAATCAACTTTACTTGGTACAACTTTTTTGAGTTAATACATGCAACGACCTAAAAGTTGAAGATACAAACATACAATATTTAAAGTTCAATAGTTAAACAATAAACTTTAATTAAGTTACAATGTTCAATAGTTTATAATTTAAAAACTAATCCAAGCATTCACATATGGATGTGTTTCGTGGGATCTTTCACAAACCAAAAAAGACGTTTTAGATTGCTAGGCTTTAGTTTGAACAAACTTATGGTCACGTCAAACTCTTGATTATAAGCATATATTATTTGCAGATAAACAACAAAATATCAAAATAAATAACAGACAAAATACAACTAATTTATTAAAACAATATCTTACTTCTCTCAAGTAGACGTTTACCAAACGCTTATCCGGGTAAGTGTTTATCGATAAAATTAAACACTATCACCTACATAATGGATAGGATTTTATTCCACCAAACGGTATTGTATGCAACAATTTACCCAGTAAGCACTAACCATGGTAAGAGTCGTCGCCCTCACTTATCGGGTAAGGCTCTTGTCTTTGCATTCGCTTTTACCGGGTAAAATTCTTGGCCCTTATCATATGCATCCGGTAAGGTAATGTAACTTGTTAAGTGCCTACCCGGATAAGTATTTGGTAAACGGCCCCTAATTAAGTAGGTAAAACTTGAGCGTCGTTAGTAGAATCTTCATATAAGTTAGAGTTAGAAGTCTACGGAGAGTGTGTAAGAAAGAAAAAAATGAAATTCAATTTAAGGGTGCATAGTTGATTAGATTAAGTATTAATTAGTGACTAACAAATAAATACCGGAATCAATATATATATATAAAGCAAAATGTAAAAAAGAGGATTAAGGAGAAGCCTCCAATGAGGCTTTAGAATTTCTTAAATTTTTGTTTTTTTAAAAAATTGTTGCATTAATTGAGTAGAACCTTTCATTATCTTTTGTATTATTTTGAATATAAAGCAAAAATGTGTATTATTTTGGTATACTTTGTTTTATTTTATTTTTTGTTTAAGCTAACAATCAATATCAATATATATATAAAGCAAAATGTAAAAGAGAGGATTAAGGATAAGCCTCCAATGAGGCTTTAGATTTTCTTAGATTTTTTTTTATAAATTGTTGCATTAATTGAGTAGAACCATTCATTATCTTTTGTATTATTTTGTATATAAAGCAAAAATGTGTATTATTTTGGTATACTTTGTTTTATTATTTTTTTGTTTAAGCTAACAATCAATATATATATATATATAAAGCAAAATATAAAATAGAGGATTAAGGAGAAGCCTCCAATTAGGCTTTAGAATTTTCTTAGATTTTTTTTTAAATTGTTGCATTAATTGAGTAGAACCTTTCATTATCTTTTGTATTATTTTGTATAATTTGGTTTTGTATTATTTTGGTATACTTTGTTTTATTATTTTTTTGTTTAATCTAACAATGCTTATAAATCAATAAAATATGTATTATTTTGGTATACTTTGTTATTATTATTTTTTTGTTTAAGCTAACAATCAATATCAATATATATATATAAAGCAAAATATAAAAGAGATGATTAAGGAGAAGCCTCCAATGAGGCTTTAGAATTTTCTTAGATTTTTGGTTTTTTTTTCAAAAATTGTTGCATTAATTGAGTAGAACCTTTCATTATCTTTTATATTATTTTGTATATAAAGCAAAAATGTGTATTATTTTAGTATACTTTGTTTTATTATTTTTTTGTTTAAACTAACAATCAATATCAATATATATATATATATATGTTTATATATATATATATATATATATATATATATATAAAGCAAAATATAAAAGAGAGGCTTAAGAAGAAGCCTCCAATGAGGCTTTAGAATTTTTTTAGATTTTTGGTTATTTTTTCAAAAATTGTTGCATTAATTGAGTAGAACCTTTCATTATCTTTTATATTATTTTGTATATAAAGCAAAAATGTGTATTATTTTAGTATACTTTGTTTTATTATTTTTTTGTTTAAGCTAACAATCAATATCAATATATATATATATATATAAAGCAAAATATAAAAGAGAGGCTTTAGAATTTTTTTAGATTTTTGGTTTTTTTTTTCAAAAATTGTTGCATTAATTGAGTAGAACCTTTCATTATCTTTTATATTATTTTGTATATAAAGCAAAAATGTGTATTATTTTAGTATACTTTGTTTTATTATTTTTTTGTTTAAGCTAACAATCAATATCAATATATATATATATATATATATATATATATATATATATGTTTTTATATATATATATATATATATATAAAGCAAAATATAAAAGAGAGGCTTAAGGAGAAGCCTCCAATGAGCCTTTAGAATTTTCTTAGATTTTTGGTTTTTTTTTCAAAAATTGTTGCATTAATTGAGTAGAACCTTTCATTATCTTTTATATTATTTTGTATATAAAGCAAAAATGTGTATTATTTTAGTATACTTTGTTTTATTATTTTTTTGTTTAAGCTAACAATCAATATCAATATATATATATATATATATATGTTTATATATATATATATATAAAGCAAAATATAAAAGAGAGGCTTAAGGAGAAGCCTCCAATGAGGCTTTAGAATTTTTTTAGATTTTTGGTTTTTTTTTTCAAAAATTGTTGCATTAATTGAGTAGAACCTTTCATTATCTTTTATATTATTTTGTATATAAAGCAAAAATGTGTATTATTTTAGTATACTTTGTTTTATTATTTTTTTGTTTAAGCTAACAATCAATATATATATATATATATATATATATATATATATATATATATAGCAAAATATAAAATAGAGGATTAAGGAGAAGTCTCCAATGAGGCTTTAGAATTTTTTTAGATTTTTGGTTTTTTTTAAAATTGTTGCATTAATTGAGTAGAACCTTTCATTATCTTTTGTATTATTTTGTATACTTTGGTTTTGTATTATTTTGGTATACTGTAACAACCCAAACAAAATATAGACAAACATGCCATTCATCAATCAATATATATATATATATATAAAGCAAAATGTAAAAGAGAGGATTAAGGAGAAGCCTCCAATGAGGCTTTAGAATTTTCTTAGATTTTTTGTTTTTTTAAAAAAAATTGTTGCATTAATTGACTAGAACCTTTCATTATCTTTTGTATTATTTTGTATACTTTTGTTTTGTATTATTTTGGTATACTTTGTTTTATTATTTTTTTGTTTAAGCTAACAATGCTTATAAATCAATAAAATGTGTATATTTTGTATACTTTGTTTTATTATTTTTTTGTTTAACCTAACAATCATCAATCAATATATATATATATAAAGCAAAATGTAAAAGAGAGGATTAAGGAGAAGCCTCCAATGAGGCTTTAGAATTTTTCTTAGATTTTTGTTATTTTTTTAAATTTGTTGCATTAATTTAGTAGAACCTTTCATTATCTTTTGTATTATTTTGTATTATTTTGGTTTTGTATTATTTTGTTATACTGTAACAACCCAAACAAAATATAGACAAACATGCCATTCATAGATAAAATAACATCTGCCAAAACCTGGCTACACCAAAATTTAATAATATTCAACGAGGGTTTATGCGGAAAATAACCCTATTACAGCTGAGAATAATTCTAAGTTGCCAAAAATGGAGGTCTTCTACACCTAATATGCAATCTCCAGCTCACACCTTCCCTTTCCCTTTGCCCGAGCCTTCCACCTGATTTCCTGAAAGGTTTTTAGTTTTGAAAGTGAGGGTTAGACCATGAGGTCTAGTGAGTTCCCCCAAAAGCCACACCACAAAATAGTACAGTTTATGTAAAAACTTTCAGTAAAGGTAATTGCACAAGAGATTTGTTATGAATACACATAATGGCCAGCACACTATGACAAGCTAATGGCTCACACTAAGGTCACACACACCGTGACAATGAACAAGGGCACACACCGCCCATATATGAAACACATTCATATATCCACACATATGGGACACACCCCCATCTCACACCATTGCCATAGCTCGTCCACACGTAATTAACTTTCCATCCACACAATTTAAATCACACTTTTCGTACATGAACATTTGGTAAAACGAACACTTACCATTTAATTATGCATATGGTTCCACACTTTAAAAGGAGTTAGGATTAGAAAAACTCACCTGACGTCCCGCTTAATCCTCTCACTAGAAGAGCTCTCCCTCCAACTGCACCTATAAGGGTACATGCTACCACGATAAGCCACTTGATGGAATTACACATTCACACAGTTTGCCCCTCGGACTATCAGCCTGCACTACTATGTCACACCACACTTTCCGGACACTGTATCCGGATTGTGAAAACTATCCGGACAACCAGAGATATCCGGACATCCTACCCGGACACCCAAGACTATCCGGACATCCTATCCGTACTCTCAAGGGTTTCCGGTTAACTACCGGAAACTACAAGCACAGTTCTACCCGGACATAACTATCATTCGGACACCTCAAATCGTCCGGAAACTACCCTATATTGGAGGTTTCCGGACGCTACGAGAAAACTAAAAAACGCAGGGAAGGATTATGCCTCTTATCCTAATTCCCTCAACACCTACAGATTAGCAATATGGGTCGATAAATACACATTCTCCCAAACTACAACACCTCTTAATCAGATTTAATTAGAGACACAATAAACCCACAAAATCCATGTTTCTTCTCCAAATACTCACAAAACACACACACTTGAAGAGGGATAGGATTGGTTTTACCTAGATGATTGCTGATTCAGGAGTCCTTCCCAAAACCCAGCGGAAATCGTCACTCTTCTTCCTCAAATGCCAAAATCCCTTTCTTGCTCTTTCTCCCAGCCACACACACAACACACACTAGACAAATGCTTAAATGAGAAATTAGGGTTTTTCTTATTCTTTATATACTTTCCTAAAAAACACAAAGCTTTCAATTCTTCCCACTTGGACTACATAACTTTCCCAAACTTCGAATTTCATCCCAGATTTCCCAATTAACGGTTAAATGAAACCCGGTTATTACAACATCCACCGCTCAAAAGAATTCCGTCCCCGGAATTCCCTTTTCAAACAAACGAGGATACCGAGTCCTCATGTCCGATTCCAATTCCCAAGTTGGTTCTTGCCCCTTATGAAATTGCGACTGAACTTTTACTAGAGATACTTCTTTATTCCTCGTCTTTCGGACCTTGCGATCCGTGATTGACAACGGTTCTTCTTCATAACACAACTTCTCATCCACACGGATGTCCTCCAATGGCACTGCCATACTTTCTTCGGCCAGACATTTTCTTAGATTCGATACATGAAAGGTCGGGTCCACTCTCTGAAGCTCCTCAGGCAATTCCAACTTATACGCCACCTCACCCACACGTTCGGTGATGGCGAACGACCCGGCATACCTAGGCCTTAGTTTCCCTTTCTTCCCAAAACACACGACTCCCTTCCACGGTGACACCTTAAGCATCACTTTATTTCCCACCATGAACTCGATCGGTTTCCTTCTTTTATTCGCATAGGCCTTTTGTCGATCTTGGGCCACTTTCAACTTATCTCTTATCACACTAATTTTATCGGCTGTCAGCTGCACTAATTCTGGCCCCGCTAATTGTTTCTCTCCCACCTCATTCCAACACAAAGGTGTCTTGCACTTACGCCCATACAATGCCTCAAACGGTGCTGCCTGAAGACTGGCGTGATAACTATTGTTATACGAGAATTCGATCAACCGCAGATGGGATTCCCATGAGCCCTTGAAGTCAATCACACAAGCACGCAACATGTCTTCCAAGGTTTGTATAGTTCTCTCGCTTTGCCCATCCGTCTGAGGATGATAGGCAGTGCTCATCAATAGTTGCGTTCCCAGCTCTCGTTGAAGACTTCTCCAAAAAGAGGACGTGAAACGGCTATCGCGATCCGAGACTATAGACGAAGGCACTCCGTGCCTCGTTACTATTTCATTCACGCACAACTTTGCTAGCCTTTTAAGCGAATCATTCTCCCGAATTGGTAGAAAGTGAGCCGACTTGGTGAGACGGTCCACGATCACCCAAATGGCGTCATGCCCTTTCGGGGTCCTTGGTAACTTCGTGACGAAGTCCATGGTGATACAATCCCACTTCCACACGGGTATCTCTAAGGGTTGTATCTCCCCGTACGGCCTCTGATGTTCCGCTTTGACCTTCAAACACGTTACACACCGCTCGACAAGGTAAGCGATGTCCTTTCAATCTCGGCCACCAATACATTTGTCTCAGATCTCGATACATCTTATTGGTTCCTGGATGAACCGAATACCGCTCTCTATGAGCCTCCTCCAAAACACGCTCCCGCAAGCCTCCCAGCTTAGGAACCCACACTCGATTCCCCAAACACCTCACACCACTACCGTTAGATACTAAGGATGTCACATAACCAACAATTCTCTCACTTTTCCACTTCTCTTCCTTTAAAGCTTCCTCTTGGAACTTCTTAATCTCTTCCAACAGGTCAGGAATTACGTTGATTCGAAAGGCTACCACTTTAGTTGGTTCTCTCCTTTCCTTCCGGCTCAACGCGTCGGCCACGGCGTTTGCCTTTCCTGGATGGTAGAGGATCTCACAATCATAGTCGCTTAACAATTCCACCCAACGACGCTGCCTCATATTTAGTTCCTTTTGATCGAACAAATGCTTGAGACTTTTGTGATCAGAATAGATCTGACACTTAACCCCGTAGAGGTAGTGTCTCCAAATCTTAAGCGCAAAAACCACCGCTGCTAACTCCATATCATGCGTGGGGTAATTCTTCTCATGCTCTTTCAATTGACGAGATGCATACGCGATTACCTTTCCATTCTGCATTAGCACACATCCTAAACCCAGCTTGGACGCATCGCTGTAGATTACGAATCCTTCCGACCCGTTAGGCAAGGACAAAATCGGAGCACTGCTCAGCTTGTCCTTCAGCTTGCTAAACGCTTATTCTTGAGCCTCCGTCCACTCGAACTTAGTACTCTTCTTGGTTAAGGCGGTCAATGGCGTAGCTATCCGGGAAAAATCCTGGATAAACTTCCGATAGTAGCCCGCTAAACCAAGAAAACTCCTAACTTCCGATGGCGACCTTGGTTGCTCCCACTCTTTAATGGCCTCCACCTTGGCTGGATCAACTTTGATGCCTTCCCCCGACACTACATGGCCCAAAAATTGGACTTCTCGAAGCCAGAATTCGCACTTGGAAAACTTTGCATACAACTTTTCCCGCCGTAGCAATTCTAACACCACACGAAGATGCTCTTCATGCTCACTCTAGGATCGAGAGTAGATGAGGATGTCATCTATGAACACTATCACACACTTATCCAACCATGCGCTGCACACACGGTTCATTAAATCCATGAAGACTGCCGGAGCATTAGTCAAACCAAAGGGCATGACTAAAAACTCATAGTGGCCATACCTCCTGCGAAACGCTGTCTTCGGCACGTCTTCTTCCCTCACCTTCAATTGGTGATACCCGGACCTTAGGTCTATCTTTGAAAAGAAGCTCGCTTCTTGTTTACCATCGAAACCACCCGAATCCCTCCTTTTCAGTTGGGGGCGATCCGGCCTCAGATGATCCACAGACCCATATTGATAACATGCTCGGGGGTTCCGACAGTCGCGCGCCATATGCCCCAACTTTCCACACTTAAAACAACCCTCAGGTTCAGCACATTCTCCACGGTGGACTCGGTTACACTTTCCACACGGTTTTTCCCCAAATTTCGACCCTCCCCAAAACTCCAGTTTTAACACTTTAGCCCGTTTCGAGTCACGTGCTGGTACTTCCCACTTTCTCTTTTCTTTACCCTTTTCCACATCTTGACGGTTCTTTTCCTTTTCAACCATTTCCGCTGCATTGATGGCTGCCTGAAAAGTAGTTGGGTTTCTAGCCGTAACCAGTTCCCGCACACTACTTTTTAACCCGAAAATGTACCTCTCAACTCGGCGCTCTTCATTCGGTACATATAGCTCAGCAAATCTCGCCTTCTCCATAAACTTTGTGGTATATTCCCTCACCGACATCCCACCTTGTTCTAAGCCCATGAACTCTTCCTCTAATCGTTTCACTGCCGCCAGAGGGTAGAACGATGCTTTGAATTTTGAGACAAATGTCTCCCACGTCATACTCTTTGCAATCTTTGACCCTTCTCCCGCGGTCTCCGCATCCCACCATAACACTGCTTCCGACTTTAGCATGGATAGAGCATACATCACCCTGTCGCTATCGGCACACTTACAGGTGTCAAACGCTAGTTCCATTTCTCTGATCCATTTCATTGCCAACACAGGATCGCATTCTCCATTGAAAGTGGGCGGCTTACAAGAAGCGAATGCCTTGTAGCTACAACCTCCACCCAGCACCCGATCATTTACCGCCAACGGATTAGACTGAACCGGACTTCCCAAAGCAAAACCATGCGAACTAGTCGCCCCTTCTTTACTACCACTTGGCTCTTTACTCCCCGATGCCGACTCGTCTTGCTTTTCCAACAACGCCTTCAACGTATCCTGGATTTCACCCAAAGCAGTGGCGAAATTTTCTTGAGTCACAAAAGCCTGAGCGCCACCACGCCCATGACTTCCACCTCGACTCGCTCCCCGTCTGGACGCAGAGCTCTCCTGATGAGATGCCTCTGGTTCTTGCGGAACTCCCGCGCTCCTTGTCTTACGGGTAACACGTGCCCTTACTACAGCTCTTTCTACATTCTCAACCACCTGAGTAGCCGCTCGCCGGGGTGCTCCTACTCGTCCCCTTCCTCGGCCTCTTCCTCGGCCCCTACCCCTACCGCGGGTAGCCGCCGGCACAGGTGGTGCTTCCATCTCAATTTCCTCGTCAACGGGTTCCGATGCACCCCTCATGGATCTCCTCAACATGATTACTGACTGACAAGGAAAACACACAAAAATATTAAATCTACTAATCCAAATTAATTAGGCAATTAAGCACATACATGTACCTGTAAGTTCGTAATTACACTGGCCAGGTGTAATCGCCAACTTACCTTACATGACAGTTCTCACTACCCCATTAATCATTCTACCCAGTCTCGCTAAGGTCCTCCTACTTCTCAGTTGTACTACTTGACTCCTACAGTTTAAGTTTAGGCCCGACCGGTCACCTAAATCCCTTAAACTAAGGCTCTGATACCAACTGTAACAACCCAAACAAAATATAGACAAACATGCCATTCATAGATAAAATAACATCTGCCAAAACCTGGCTACACCAAAATTTAATAATATTCAACGAGGGTTTATGCGGAAAATAACCCTATTACAGCTGAGAATAATTCTAAGTTGCCAAAAATGGAGGTCTTCTACACCTAAGATGCAAGCTCCAGCTCACACATTCCCTTTCCCTTTGCCCGAGCCTTCCCCCTGATTTCCTGAAAGGTTTTTAGTTTTGAAAGCGAGGGTTAGACCATGAGGTCTAGTGAGTTCCCTCAAAAGCCACACCACAAAATAGTACAGTTTATGTAAAAACTTTCAGTAAAGGTAATTGCACAAGAGATTTGTTATGAATACACATAATGGCCAGCACACTATGACAAGCTAATGGCTCACACTAAGGTCACACACACCCTGACAATGAACAAGGGCACACATCGCCCATATATGAAACACATTCATATATCCACACATATGGGACACACCCCCATCTCACACCATTGCCATAGCTCGTCCACACGTAATTAACTTTCCATCCACACAATTTAAATCACACTTTTCGTACATGAACATTTGGTAAAACGAACACTTACCATTTAATTATGCATATGGTTCCACACTTTAAAAGGAGTTAGGATTAGAAAAACTCACCTGACGTCCCGCTTAATCCTCTCACTAGAAGAGCTCTCCCTCCAACTGCACCTATAAGGGTACATGCTACCACGATAAGCCACTTGATGGAATTACACACTCACACAGTTTGCCCCTCGGACTATCAGCCTGCACTACTATGTCACACCACACTTTCCGGACACTGTATCCGGATAGTCAAAACTATCCGGACAACTAGAGCTATCCGGACATCCTACCCGGACACCCAAGACTATCCGGACATCCTATCCTGACTCTCAAGGGTTTCCGGTTAACTACCGGAAACTACAATCGCGGTTCTACCCGGAGATAACTATCATCCGGACACCTCAAATCGTCCGGACACTACCCTATATTTGAGGTTTCCGGACGCTACGAGAAAACTCAAAAACGCAGGGAAGGATTATGCCTCTTATCCTAATTCCCTCAACACCTCCAGATTAGCAATATGGGTCGATAAATACACATTCTCCCAAACTACAACACCTCTTAATCAGATTTAATTAGGGACACAATAAACCCACAAAATCCATGTTTTTTCTCCAAATACTCACAAAACACACACACTTGAAGAGGGATAGGATTGGTTTTACCTGGATGATTGCTGATTCAGGAGTCCTTCCCCAAACCCAGCGGAAATCGTCACTCTTCTTCCTCAAATGCCAAAATCCCTTTCTTGCTCTTTCTCCCAACACACACACTACTAGAAAAAGAGGTATCAGTGACGAACATCAGTGACAGAAAATTTCCGTCACTGATCAGTGACGGCTTAGTGACGGATCAGTGACGAAATGAACAAGAATACAATCCGTTACTAATCCGTCACAAATTAGTGACGGATTAGTGACGGACATAAATTCGTCACTAATCAGTGACGGAATGTATTAGAAAAGAAATTTAAAAATGAACTATATATGTCCGTCGCTAATCCGTCACAAATCAGCGACGGATTAGCGAAGGACCTGTCAAGTTTTACAAAAAAAATAAATAAAAAAGAAATTCCACGTGTCCGTCACTAATCCGTCACAAATCAGTGACGGATTAGTAACGGACCTGTCAAGTTTTACCAAAAAAATAAATAAAATTGAAATTTCATGTGTCCGTCACTAATCCGTCACTGATCAGTGACGGATTAGTGACGGAATCCACACGTCCGTCACTAATCCGTCACTAATCAATGACGGATTAGTAACGGATTGTTTGTATTTCTTGCTCCTCATGTTTATGTGTTATATGTACACATGTTTAAGTGTTATGTGTATCAATGGATCAGTATACACACACACACACATATATATATGTATATATATATATATATACATATATATATGTGTGTGTGTGTGTGTATGTTGGTACTATATGTGTCGGTTGTTAATCTATGCATGTATATTGTGTATATATATATATATATATATTGATATCATGTGAATATGTGATCAATGTTATGTTAGACTCTAAAGCTTCTATTGGGTTTTAATATGTGTTAATGGGCTTTAATCAGTTCAATTGTCTTTTAAAGGGATTCATTGGGCCTTAATGGATCTATCGGGTTTAAAGGGTTCTATTGGGCTTTAAAGAGTTAAATTGGACCTTAATTGATCTATCGAGCTTTAAAGGGGTCTATTGGGCTTTAAAAGGCCCAATAGTTCCTTAAGAACCACTGTAACCCATAAAATATCTATTGGGCTTTAATTTGTTCTAATGGACTTTAATCGGTTGGTTTTATGGTATTTTAAAGGAATTCATCAGGCCTTAATGGATTATCGGGTTTAAAGGGTTCCATTGGGCTGCAAAGGGTTTAATTGGACCTTAATTGATCTATCGAGCTTTAAAGGGGTCTATTGGGCTTTAAAAGGCCCAATAGTTCCTTAAGAACCACTGTAACCCATAAAATATCTATTGGGCTTTAATTTGTTCTAATGGACTTTAATCGGTTGGTTTTATGGTATTTTAAAGGAATTCATCAGGCCTTAATGGATTATCGGGTTTAAAAGGTTCCATTGGGCTGCAAAGGGTTTAATTGGACCTTAATTGATCTATCGAGCTTTAAAGGGGTCTATTGGGCTTTATAAGGCCCAATAGTTCATTAAGAACCACTGTAACCCATAAAATATCTATTGGGCTTTAATTTGTTCTAATGGGCTTTAATCGGTTTTATTGTCTTTTAAAGGAATTCATTAGGCGTTAATGGATTATCGGGTTTAAAGGGTTCCATTGGGCTGTAAAGGGTTTAATTGGACCTTAATTGATCTATCGAGCTTTAAAGGGGTCTATTGGGCTTTATAAGACCCAACAGTTTCTTAAGAACCATTGTAGATAAAACATCTATTGGGCTTTTATCTGTTATAATGGTCTTTAATCGGTTTTATTGTCTTTTAAAGGAATTCATTAGACCTTAATGGATCTATCGGATTTAAAGGGTTTTATTGGGCTTGAAAGAGTTAAATTGGACCTTAATTGATCTATCGAGCTTTAAATGCATAGATACATCGATCCTTTAATTAATTTATATTATTTTAAAATTATACTATATCTTTTATTTATTTATTAAAAATAAAATTTATAATTTAAAAAAACTATTAAATATTATTTAGAATTCCAAAAAATATAAGTGTTATTAAAAACAATAGTAATTAAGAACTACTAATAATATTTAATTAAGAAATACTTAATAATAACATTTAAATGAAAAAAAAAGGATTCTGTCGCAAATCCGTTACAAATCCGTCGCTGAGTACCTTAAAAAAATTACACGGTCAAAACTAAAATTACACTTTTTTTTGTTAACGTAGGTCAAAATTACACAGCCCTTTTCACCCAAAAACCCTCAACCCCGCCTCTCGTCCCTGAGCATATCGACGCCACCACGGTCGCCGCCGCCGGTCTCCACCTCCATCGCCACCGCCGGTCGCCACTGCCCCTTTCCCCTTCTCCATCGCCACCGTCGGTCTCCACCTCCATCTTGACTCCATCTCCATCAATAAGGTACGTTTTTCACCCAAAACCCCTCTGCCCCGCCTCTCGTCCCTGAGCATATCGACGCCACCACTGGTCGCCGCCGCCGGTCTCCACCTCCATCGCCACCGCCGGTCTCCACCTCCATCTTGACTCCATCTCCATCAATAAGGTACGTTTTGACCCTTTCAATCTGTTTCACTTTAAGCCAAGTTTTTACAATTTACCCATTTAAGATCATATATAACCAAATTGACTCATTGATTTTCTGCGAATTTTCGATTGTTTGGTTTTTTTCGATGGGTTACAATGGTTTGGTTTTCTGCGAAATTTCGATGGGTTACAATGGTTTGAACTTGCTTATATCACAAGATTCTAGTATTTAGGATCAATGAAAGTCATCCTCGATGTGAGGCTAGTAACTCGTCATATGGAAGTACTATTTTATCCAGTCTCTTACTGCTTATACGTTTATAACTAGCAATAATTTTGAATGCAAGTTTCTTCCTTTTGTAAAACGCTATATCTTAAATAAATAACTGGTATTATATAGGTAAAAGTTGTAAATTTTGTTTTATCATAAATTATGATCCATTAAGATATGTTTTTAGCATGGGTTTTGATATAACTTATAGAATAAAAAAACATCCTATGTAAAATGTTATAATAGGTTCTCTTAACAAGTGTTTTGGGATAATTTTAAAATAAATCGATCAATTTTATTTTTTTATATAATATTATCTAAGGAAAATATGTCTTATAAAAGCTAAGTGTGTATTGGGTGTTTCCTTGCAAGGAGAAGCTGCTGAAAACAATGATTTTTGAAAGAAGAATGATTGCTTGATGATTACTCAAAGAGCGATTTCAAACACGCGCATGCAACAACTCTTTTTAGATTAAAAACTAAAGTTATTTTACTTCTAATAATTAACATGGACCATTATATATAGAATATTTTCCGATATTATTGAATTGACTCTAAAACAACAAAGCTCTTTTATGTAATCCTTTTAGTATTAAGGGCCTCCCTATAGAGTTTCTTAAAACCTTTTTGTAGTCAAACCATTACACTTCGTTCTTTGTTGTAGTTATTGAATATGTCGGCAGATAGAGGATGGATGTATAGAAAGAATGATCAATGGGGGTCTCTTAGCAAGGACCATGCCGTTATGCTAAGTCGCATCAAGGATACTTCGTCAATGGTTACAAGTTCCATACGGTAACCCATGGTGCTGGTCGAGTTACACATAATAGTGGTGTATGTGTAAGGGGGTCCTGTTACGATGAGTCTGATGAGGCTGACTATTATGGAATGCTAGATGACGTTGTAGAGGTGGAATATTATGGTGCGGGGCGTTGCATTGTTGTTTTGTTCAAATGCACTTGGTTTGATACTCCGTCGGGGGTTAGAGTCGATCGTAAACATAGTTTGGTTGATATCAAATACAAGTCTAAACTAAGAACCGACGATCTGTTCATCCTAGCATCACAGGCAGAACAAGTCTATTATACTTCATATCCTTCAATGACAAAGGATTTAAAATATTGGTGGGCGGTTGTCAAGACGAAGCCTCGTGGCGTATATGAGGTAGCAGAAACTGTTAACAATGTTGAGGTTAATGGAAATGTGGATGAAGAACAATTCTTTCAAATCGATGAAAGGGTAACTCATACTATGTCCGTAGAATTAAATGATGGCATCGATTCCGTACGCCTTGTCACAGGGGAGGTAAATGTAGTTGACGACAACGATGAAACAAATGAACGTCATGAAGAATAAGAAGCAGAATTTGAAGAAACAAATGATGATTCAGATAATGAAAATGAACTTATCTTATCTGATCATTCTTCTGATGAGTAGTTTATCTTATGTATGTTTAGCTCACACTTGTATAATTAACATATGACATTCTCCCATTTTGTTTTATAAATTATAATTTGTATTTTTTGCAGGCAATGACACGTCGTCCAGGTAAACCTAGAGGTCGAGGGCGAGGCGGCAGTTGTAGCTCTGTCGGGCGTGGCAACCCACGTGCCGATGACATGGAGGAGTTTCTAGATGACACGACTTTTGAACTAGGCGATCATGACGACCGGATGGTGACAACACCCACAAATCCTTCACACACAAATCCTTCTCCCACAAATCCTTCACCCACAACTCCTGCTAGTGTTTCGGGGTCCACGAGAGGACCCAATCGTCCGATGCCGACACCACTACTCTCGAGTCAACGACCACGACTACAGATGGGTTCCAACGCGTAAGTAGATGTGGTATAAGGCCTAACATATATTACATAATCAAATGATATTAATGGCTTTTGTGTTGTATATATTTTTAATTATGCAGGTTTCTAGATATCCACGTTTCCCGAGAGATGACCATGATTTTTAGAGGTGCGTTTCGTGGTCCATGGCATAGCTTCAAGAAGATCCCCCCGCTGAGCTTGACTATATGTTCGAGTGCTTTAGGGTTGGTACATGAATCCGTTTTAAAGTAATAGTACATATCATATTATTGTTATTACCTTGATACAAATCTTGTGCATGTAGGGAAAGTATCAGTGGGAACCCGATGAGGAGGGAATGGTGAGGTCTGCATGGACCAACGCCATGAAAAATAGGCACAAGGGTTGGCTGAAGAATGCACGTGAATGGGCCGCAGAACATGCTTTTAATGTTGATGGGATTCAGTGGGACAAAGAAGATATGGCGGTTATTAGAGAACACCACCCTCCTTGGATCCCAGAGCCGTTTTGGCACCGGATGATAGATCAGGTTTTTTTTTCTTTATTTTGGGTTTGTGCATTACCTTTGTTTTATACCGACTTATATGTTATGGTTTTAACAGGTGTGGAGTAAAGATTCATGGAAAAAAATATCTAGGTCCGCTAGGGCCAATCGGAAGACTGAGTATCAGGGTAAATCCTCCCGACATGTTGGTGGATCGATCAGTACTGCACAACACCGTTACAAGATGGTAATAGTCTACAATTTTTTTTGAATATGTACTAACATTTATTTGTATGTTTTCTAACAACTTAGCTTAATTTTCTATTGTAGGCACAAACATGGGGTCGCGGCCCCACTACTTCTGAGGTGTATGAGCGACTCCACTGCACCAACCGGAAATACGCTCCGGGTGCGACTGGTCCACCTACTGATCCTCCGGTGTACGTCTATGCTAAAGCGGAGCATGCTGCGGTAAATTTTGTAAAATCAATACTTTGTTTTATGTGTGCATGTGTATGTGAATGTGCTCTATGCGTCTGTCAATCGGTATGTATATATAACGTGTGTGTTGGTTGCTAACGACGATTGGATCTGTGTATATATAACGTGTGTGTTGTTTGGTAACGCACAATGGATAAACCGTTACTTTATATGCATGTGTATGTGTGAATGTATAGATAACGTGTATGTTGTTTGGTAACGCACAATGGATATATAGTTAGGCTATGGCTAAGTAGATAGGTTGGATATGTTTGATTTAAGGCCGTTATGTTGTTGAAATGTCTACGGATATATAAACTCACCCGTATTTGATTTGGTAAACCATAGGATCGCTTTCACGAGCTTAGGGAGGTGGCACTGGCTAGTCAGGAGCCCGACGGCCCTCCGATTGATGAGGCATCTCTTTGGGAGCAAAGTGTTGGAGGATGGAATAAGGGTCGTCTGTTTGGTTTCGGGACGACGCAAGATCCCCGTTATGCTATGAGGGGTGAGTGTAGTAGCAGCAGCGACGGGAGATCACTCGGGACTAGATCGACATTGGAGGTACGTTTGTTATATTGGTTATGTATCTTGTCGTTACTTTTAATTGCCAAAAAATACTGATTTTTTTTTTGTTAAATGTTTAATATCTACAGTTAGCTGAGTTGACAGATAAGATGGCAAAGATTGAGGAGGAGGCGAAGGAGGCAAAGGAACGCGAGGAGCGTTATCGGGTCCAATTAGAGATTGAAAAGAAGCGGAATGAAGACTTGGAGGCAGAACAGGTCAGGCAGGCTACCCAGTTAGCCGAGCAACTCACATTGTCGCAGCAATTTGGTGCTTTTATGCTGCAGCAGGGATTCGTTTTCCCCCCTCCCGGGCCTACCGGCCCTCCCCCTAGTTAGGTTGCTATTATCGTATTTGCACTCGTACTGTATTTTGGAATTTGGTATTTTGAATTTGGAATTTGGTATTTGGTATTTTGAATTTGGAATTTGTTGGGTTGGTGTTTTTAAATTAAGAGCAGGTATTTATATAAAAATACAGGAAATATTGTTTTTAGTATTTTTTTTTTTTTTTGGAATTAGCGACGGATTAGTGACAGAATTCCGTCGCTAAAAGTATTATATATTAATTTTTTTCCCCATAATCAGCGACGGATCAGTGACGGATGTCCGCCACTGAATAATTCCGTCACTGAATAATTCCGTCACTGATCCGTCGCTAAATAATTCCGTCACGGATCCGTCACTGAATAATTCCGTCACCGATCCGTCACTGAATAATTCCGTCACCGATCCGTCACTGAATAATTCCGTCACCGATCCGTCACTGAATAATTCCGTCACCGATCCGTCACTGAATAATTCCGTCACTGATCCGTCACTGAAATCCGTTACTGATCCGTCACTGATACTTTCAGCAACCTATTGAACAGTGACGGACTTTCAGTGACGGAATAGCGACGGAAGTTGGTTTCAGTGACGGATCAGTGACGGAATCGTCCGTCACTGATAGCTGTTTATTTAGTAGTGACACTAGACAAATGCTTAAATGAGAAATTAGGGTTTTTCTTATTCTTTATATATTTTCCTCAAAAACACAAAGCTTTCAATTCTTCCCACTTGGACCACATAACTTTCCTAAACTTCGAATTTCATCCCAGATTTCCCAATTAACGGTTAAATGAAACCCGGTTATTACATATACTTTGTTTTATTATTATTTTGTTTAAGCTAACAATGCTTATAAATCAATAAAATGTGTATTATTTTGGTATAGTTTGTTTTATTATTTTTTTGTTTAAGCTAACAATACTTATAAATCAATAAAATGTGTATATTTTGTATACTTTGTTTTATTATTTTTTTGTTTAACCTAACAATGCTTATAAATCAATAAAATGTGTATATTTTTTAAATCTAACAAAATGCTTAATAATCAAAGTTTTTTTTTTCTTATTAGGCTAACAATCTAACAAAATGCTTAATAATCAAAGTATTTTTTCTTATTAGGCTAACAATGCTTATAATTCGAAACTTATTATTAAAGTTAACATCATATATGTAAGTTATGTTTATCGTCACCGTGCAACGCGCGATGCACACTACTAGTATTTTATAAATTAATAAATAACGTCGGTATGGTAGTAGCGTCTTACACGGGATTTTATATTGCATATCAACCATGTTTATAGAGTTGGTATGGTACTTCCAATCGGCTTAAGTTGGTACCAATTTAATTGGTAAAGGTGATAACAAGTTTGTTAGTTTGTTTTGGTACGAATTGGACACCCCTATTTCCAGGACAAGACTCCGACAAGAATACGGATAGTCTTTGGCTTGTTTTGTTCTCGACCCTACATTTCAAAATTTTCTAAAAGCATAGTACCGTTGTTCTTCAACAATTTATGATTACAATCTCCACTATTTATTTTCCAATAAATACGAATAACAGAACTTGACATAAAACAAAACCTTTTGTGTTGGTTCATTTGTCGTTCTTCTAACTTTTCTCATGTTTTTCCAGAAAGTGTACCGAATCGTCATGATTGACAATCTCTCTTAAAATAATGTATAGGAATGATATTTAATATGAAAACTTATACAATAGTCTAATTTAAAAACCATAAAAAACAAATGATAGACAACAATTATTGTAGTGTATCATGATTACTTTTAATTGTTTTGAAAATGAGGTGACCATTAACACCATTAATTATAACTTTTCATTGAATTAAACTAAATAAATTATCTATTAAAATTTATAAACGAAATGAACAATATACATGTGGTTGGGTGAAGATAGAAACAAAACACTCTGAAAATATTCTTTTTGGATAAATATATTTCTATTTTTTGAAAAACTTTATAATTTCTCTAAACCTAGGTTGGACACGTGTCACAATCTTAGTATATATATGCAAAAAAGAAATTTGTTCTCAACCATAGTTTCTAAAGTCTATGTTTAAAATAAGAGTGAATTACGTATTTGGTTCCTTGTCAATAGTGGTTTTTGGTTTTCGTCCCTAGAATTATAAAGTATATATATTGGTGGTTTAAACCGTGTTTTCAAGTCCAAACTGGTCCTTCCAACTTAACACCGTTAATTGGAGTCGTTAAGGCAGTCATGTGTCCCTTATATGAGGGCATTTTGGCCTTTTACTAATATTCTTCAATCTGTCATCCATCTCCAAGAACATTTATACCCATATCTCAAAAATCAAGAACACAATCTCAAGAAATCAAAATTAAACCCAAAATATATATGGATTTTAAAATCAAAATATAAATCCATACATGAAATCAAAACCCTAATCAAACTTATACAAATCCATATATAAAACCAAAACCCTAATAAATACTCACCTAAACAAATCTGGTGGGGTTTCTCATGAAGAACAGAATCAGAAGTCAGAACAAAAAGAAAGCAACCACCACCCTACTTGAATCTGGATTTGCATCCTGGAGTTCAACTTCAAGTTTGTCGTTGAGTTCTGAATCTTGTGGTTTCTGCATCAATGTTTTGTTTCCATTCGAGTTCCATTAATGATCTAGAGGTGGTGTTTCCATTCGAGTTCCATTCTGAATCGAATTGTTGATGATTTGTTGCAGAGAGTGGGGGGGGGGGGGGTCGTCGGAAACAGGACGAGGAGGAAAAGGTGAAGGTGGGGGGTCGCCGAAAATGGGACGGAAATTTTTGTCGTCATAAATGGGACAAGGAGGAAGGTGATGGTTTCTGACGTTGGCCAGGGGCGGAACACAAGCCTTATGACCAAGGGGGCCGAGCCTAATTTTTATATAATGTGCCTTATAAAGAGTATAGTTTGTTTGAAAGGCCCGCAAATTCGTTCAATGTGTTTTTAGCCGAATTTAACTGTTTCGAGGGATTCTTTTAAGTTTTTTGGTTGATTTTGAGATATTTTATGTTTTTTTGGTTGATTTTGAGAGATTTTTCAAGGTTTTTTGGTTGATTTTTCAGTTTATTTTGTCCATTTCGAGAGACCTTTTGGATTTTTTGGTTGATTTTTGAGGGATATTTTTGACTTTTTGCACTTCCATGAAGAGTAGAGAATAAAAAATAATTTTTTGGTTGATTTTAGAGGGATATTTTTGATTTTTTGCACTTCCATGGACATTATTAAAAATGACTATAACTAAAAAATGTAAGGAAATGGGATCGACCCTGGAACCTCTAGGATATAACCATAGAGTGACAACCATCTAAGCTACCAACTTTGTATTTTTATATTTGAAATTTACAGTATTTGAGCCAAAAACCGGGGGGTGGGGGGCATGGCCCCCAAAAGCCCCTTAAGTGATCCGCCTCTGACGTTGGCGGTGGTGTTTACGCCAAAAACAGAATGGATCCGGTGATTGTGTTGATTGGGTGATGGAGAAGTGGTGTTGATTGGGTGATGGAGAAGGGGATGGGGGCGGCTAAGGATCTAGTTTAAGGTTTACATAGTCTGCAAGTTCAAAGAGTGTAGATAAATTTAGTATTATTTTTTACAGAAATAAAGTTAAGATAAAAAGACTAAAATGCCCCTCAATTGAGGGGCACATGATGGACTTAACAGGGCTTTCTCTAACGACGTTAGTGGGAGGGACGAGTTAGGGCACGATTTTTGGATCAATAATGTACTTTATGTTTTGGAGGGATGAAAACCAAAAAACAGTTATTCATGAGGGACCAAAAATATAATTCACTCTTAAAATAAATATAACTACTTATCTTAAAAAGATTATTTGTAGGGTAAAAGGGTATTTTCTATACACATGATGTTGTATTAATTATAATCAGTAGACAAAACTAGTTACTAAAATTACCCATTATCAAAGTTCATACATTTTATTTGGTATACAAAAAAATTAACAAGGAAACGTTGGTATTGTTATGATACTATAAATTAATTGTACTATTTGTTTGAGATATCAGGATATATAGGAAAAAACTGTAGGTTTGAACTTTATGGTATGCAAATGGATTTGACATGAGAGCAACTATCATTTAATAAATTATTGGGGAAAAAATACAAAACAAATTATCTCTCGTATTTTTCAAATTCAGAGATATTCATCATCTTTCTCGTACTTTCTCTATTTTGAAGAATGTTTTGGAAATTTATTTAAACAATAAAATCCCTAAAATGTTAAAAGATGTGTTTAAAATAAACAATCTTGACATTTATTATTTATAAAGGGGTTTAACTTGAAATGTTTAAATATTTCAGGGTGTTATATGCAAAGGGTGATTATTGGATTTGGGCTGATATGGTAGATATGATTAAAGTCTTGGGTTGCGCCTCACTTTGGTTAAGACATAAAGGGTAGCGGAGTCATGGTATCAAACTGAAGGGGCTAAAGTGGAAAATAGGAGTTGACATATTTAAAGTGGAATCCGTGACTTTTCCATTCATTTGGTCACTTTTAGTTTTCATATCTTCTCTCATTTCTCTCTCTCTAATACCTTTTTAGAGATAGTTTTAGGGTTAGATATTCAGTGTTATTGTTCTTTGAGTTGTAATCTGTAAGTTCTTGATAATAATACTTTAGTTTTATAATTTTCTATATGGTATCAGAGCTTGAGGCTCGATCTCTTGTTCGTTCTTCTTCTTAAGTACCGAATCATTTCTGGTTCTAGTTCTTTCGATCGATCACGTGTGCGTTTTTTCCTTTCCATTACCAGAGTTACGCTGACCAAAGCGTAACATGGACGGTTTTCTGAGCCACTTGATAAGTCGATTGGATTGGATTTGAAATGCTTGCTAAAACTTTCGTATCTGTAAACAGATCTGTGTCTGTCCATATACACATCTGTACAGATCTGTGTAACAACCCAGACTAGATAAGGCATACATAACATTAATATTTAACAATTACAAACTGGGGTCCATAAAATTTCATTACATATGTCTACATAACTTAGGTTGGCGAAAACAACCTATACACAACTGAGAATATCTACCACTAAAAGAATGAGTGACACTGTCACTAACTGCATCTGTACTCTACTCTGCTTTGCTCGCTTACCGAAGCCTTGTAATATCTGCTTACCTGAAAAGGTTTAGTTTGGAAAATGCGAGGGTTAGACCATGAGGTCTAGTGAGTCCCTCCTGACAGTTCTCAAAATCATTCAAAACAATTTTACAAATTTTCAATATGATTCATTCATAAATCGGTTCATATAAAATCATTCACGGAATAGGTCCGCCCCGTAAATCATTCACGGAGAAAGGTCCGCCCCTCATAAATTGGCACCCTGAAGTCACCCGTAGATGACAACGAGTCAGTCTCATGCTGCCGTATAGGGTCATCGCCCTGGCATAAACGGGACACACCCCCCGGCATGATCTGGCAGGCCACACCCCCCGACTTAGCCAATTCACACCACAAACTATGTATGCATACATTCACGGAATAGGTCCGCCCCATAATAGTTCACCTATAAACACTTTCACGAAAACTTTTCATAAAACTGTCACATAACTTTACAATAGCTTTCACATATAAAACTTTGAACATCTTTCATGCAATTAAAAGCATAATAATAACATGGCATTTCTCATCATGTAATCACTTTAGAAAACACTTTAAAAGCCACACATTTTAGTTTAGAAAACTCACCTGGCTTGCTCGCTCCAAAACTTCTCACTTACACTTCCGATTACTAGGTGGAACACCTATTATATTAGAAAACATGTATTATAAATCTAACAATCGATACTTGAGCTTACTTCCGAACGTTCCCTCAAATTATTTAAATTGATAGTTTACTCTCTTAGTCCAAATCATACTTATTGGACTCTACTTACCGACCCAAGACATAAACTTCTGGATCTTAAATAAGTATCGGGTCTCGTACTACGTTAAATATCAAACTTTGCTCCAATATATAAAGAAATATGGATCACAAAAACATTTAAACTCTAATTAAAATTATAGGTGTCGGCCCATAATAAAATGGAGTTCGGTCCATGAAACATTCTCTAAGACATCTCGGCCCACAAATAGTCGATCTTCCGGTCCATTGACTAGCCCACATGGATGCCGGATCGACTACAAATCTCACGACTCAAATACACCTTTTGGTTTACTTTATTAATAACGATACCGGGCCGCGAGACTTAACCCAACGATACAAGCTCCAACTTTGGATTTTAATTCCAATGGTTTATTTAAGCCCACAACGCCCATTAAATTTCTTTTGAAATTAATAACGATCCAATTAACATTTCAGCCCAACAATTTAATTAACTAACTAACGAACAAATGCTAAATCTAATTCCGGGTCTCGATTAATTAACTCACCGAAACTCAACCAAAAGTTACCGGGACCTCACGTATCAATAACTCAAAATCTAATAACTCAAACTTTACTGGCAAAAAGGAAAACGCAAGGAAAAGGTTTCTTACCCGATTAAGATCTCACGAAACGGGAAGCTGCTGCCAAAACTCGTCACCGCCGCCGACCACCACAGACAGCCGACCGCCGGCGACCACCACCGGCAGCCAACCGCCGGCGACCACCATCTCCTTCTCGCAGCTCTCTCTCTCTCTCTCTCTCTCTCTCTCTCTCTCTCTCTCTCTCTCGCTGCCTCCTTCGTTCGTCACCTTTCTCTCTCTCGCAACTCTCTCTCTCTCTCTCTCTCTCTCGCAGCTTCTTCCCCTCGCAAGCTCTCTCTCTCTCTCGCCGACTCTCTCTCTCTCCCTCGCAGCTTCTTCACGAAAACACCAGGGCTCACACAACACCATGTGTTTTCTTCATCTTCACTTTATTCATTCTCATCTCTTCTCTCCCTCTCTTTGTTGCAGGTTTCCCTCACACACCCACCTAGAACCCTAAAACCAAAAATGTTTTCTCCAACACAGCAGATGCGGGGCGCCCAGGGAAAAAAGAAGGGAATTAATTTCCCAAATTTCAACTTTTAACCCTCCACTTTTCTTAAAATGCACTCACACTCCTTTCACTTTTATTTAAAATACAAAACTCAAAATGGGGTTATTAAAATCTTCCCTCCTTAACAGAATTCCGTCCCGGAATTCACTCCAAAAAATAACCAGTGTAATTGATCATCAAAGCTTAAATTTCAACTCTCGGAAAGGATCTTTCTAATAACAAAACAATAACTACATACTTTCACGCCTTGGTTGCGCAACTCTGATTAAACTCAAAATCTCTGTTTGTAACCGAAACATACACCCATCCCATCTTTCATCTTCCAATCGGATCCATTACCTTAGGAACACCACGAAACTCGGGTTCTAAAATTCTTTCGATTAACCACAATGACCGTAAAATCAGGTAGATATATATAAAGTCATCCCGTTTTTTTTACTTAGATTTACCTTAAATAATCCCCTACCGATCAGTGTGTTAATCTCAAAAACACTTTCCCACAACTTCTCGTAATTCATCTTATAAATCATGATATGCGAACAAAGGTGGTAAGCACCTAAAGGCTTACCATTCCCTAGTTATCCTGATCCGATTCACGACCACTAACAGTTTCAGAACTCAACTGCCTTTCTCGGCTAGTGCAATATAACCGCTGATCCTTACCGCACAAAACAAAACAATTCCTTCTCTTTATCACTAGCAACTTTAACTTGACCAACTTATTTCAATTATAATTATCAACTTATTTCAAGAGATGATCTCCAATTGAGATGTAACTCATCACTTTCTATCCACCATAAATTATCATATGTAATAACTTAGCATCAACATCTCATTAGGCTGGTATTCACAAAATTCATCCGTCAAAACTAATTTCTCAACTAACAACTTCACTGAGTAACCCAACAATTCACAATTTTCAAAAAAAAATTGAAAATTACATATTCCGTCATACTATCATCAACTTCTCACTTTAACCTATCGATTCTCCCTTATCAATTCTTAGTAAGAATCTCGGTAGAATTGTAACACATCCGATAATAACAAATAAATGTCATTACTTAACAAATCCAAAAAGTTAATCAACCAATCAAAGGCTTATACATCTATCATGACGTTGCAAATCAACTAATGATCATACTAACACTCCAACTCCTAATCATCATCATGTCATTCTTTACACATAACCAAATTTCCAACTGTTTCCTTCTAGGATCATTCCCTCACACATAAGAAATAATTCATGCTTTTTAGAGATATAGCATTTACTATAACACAATTTGACTAGCACACTCTTCATCCTCATTAAACTTCCAATGGTCCCAACATATACCTACTTAGCGACTCTTACAACCAAAACACTTGGTTTCTCCTTTGGGTAATCTCCCACCACTACTCCGTCCTTCTATCCCGGACATAATCACACCACAAGTTAAATTACACCCTATGTACTCCAACAATCAATCGCACATCTCATCCGCACACCCCAAAAGCTTCTATCCGATGCTTTCTTTCTCTCTAACATCACCTCACTACGGTACTAGCTGGTACATTTAACTTGGCAACTAATGCCATTACATAACTGTACATTCCTCACTCATAACATCCCACTGCCGACCAAATCTCTCATGGTCATTCGTACATAATTCACACTTCCCTTCACATTCTCTCGTAACCACAACAAGTCTACCTCGCTACGTAGTCCTTTCCCAATTTGTTGAACTATAACTCACGAGTTCTCAATTAATTCAACACACCATTCTAGCTAGCTCTTTATGATACGAGCCCTTACATAGACACGACACCTTTCTTACTGACTGAAAAATCTACACACTCGCTTCGTTTGTGCTACATACCTCATCACTCTACGTATCCCTCCATACCTCGTAACTAAAATTCTTATTCAAAATGAAACTTCGCATCCTCTTAACACCCCTACAAGGTGTTCTATCAACGTTCAACTCTCTGGTTCACGTCTTCGGCCTCGGCCATCTTACATAGCTATCGACTTTTACAACGACATACAACCTGTAACTACTTTCTTAACCTATTCTTTAACAAGGGTTCCTTACGGAACATAATCCTTCCAACATATCATAATCACTTCGTAATACGTCTCCCTCTTTTCTGAACTTACTCCTACAATATCAATATTACAAGCTCACCTCAAAACTCATACCCACTACCGTGGACATTTCGCTTCTACCTCTCAACACTACTCATAACGAGTCGCAATACTAACACCTTAATAACCTCCAGTCTTTCCTCTGGACACGATCGTCCTTTAGCAACTGCAGTTCCAGTCACCGACCAAGGGTATAGGCCCTCATACAACCGACATCAAAGTCCACTTCCGATTTTTTTTTCACCACTGGCCTCTCTTCTTGAACGCAAAAACTAAAATTACAACATTCTCCTCTGATTGTCCAACACCTCTCCATCCTCAGAGTCTTTCCTTATCTTAAAACGTAATATTCTACGGCCTAGTGAGTTCATAGCCTTCATACATGACAACGCGATACATAATTCATTTTACACTTTTTATCATTTTTAAGGAACAACACTTGGAAACATATTGGGTACACATGCCCCCATCACTCTTAAAAATTTAACGCCCTGCACAACGATCTCGAGAATCGTTCGCATGCAACTTTCCATAAACTTAATCTTACGCCACCAAAATATGTCGTTACGACGGAAATATATTAAGTGAAAATCTTTTCATACGATCACATCCTGAAAGAAATTACCGACACAAAGTGAACCAGTCGGTTTTCGTACTCATAAATAACTTCAACATGTCAATACTCATTTTGGTTATAAAAGTTTTGCATTCAATCGTTTTCTTGACTTTTGCAATAATTTAACTTATCATGAAAAGAGTGGAATATTTTGCAAACCGTAAACCTCAAACTTTACTGGACGATGTAAATGGATTTGCATTTTGCTTTAAACATATGCTTGCACACGTCGACTCATATTAGTTCAGATTTGAAATTTACACATTCACTTTACTTATGAAAAATTTCATATACACATGTACAACTCAATGCATGAAACTCTACTTGCAATTGAAGGCTACTCACTCAAACTCGGTCAACCGTTTTACTCGCACACCCTAACACTTGCACTCTAACTTCGACCAATGGTCGTCCTCCCGGTCCTGTAACAACTTGTAGTACATACGTTCCACATCTCACTTACTCAACCATTTCCTACTACCTTCGTTCTGATCATCTATCTCATTTTCTACTTCTACATGCTTCCATTTCACTATGGGTATCTTATTTCATTTACACAGTCATTGAAAAGCTCGATTAAGAAGTCAGAGCTCCATTGACGCTTTCAAGATTTCAACACCATCCTTTCTTATCGTCCCGACTAACCTATCCCACGATTTCTAGAATCGGGACTCTCCTGAACCAGGAGTCTTACCCACAAGCAATTGCTCGTCCTTTTCGAATCCACGAAGATCTATCTTTATATGACTCAACACATTCCAAACAGCTTTCTTCTCTACGATGTATACATACATCACATCATAACTGGTCCTTTACGATATCTCCCCGACTATGGGTATCAATCTACTTCTCAGGGATCTTACTGGCATTCTAAAGTACTGGAACACGACATAAACACTAGCTTCTGACTTCCAATTCGGATTAATAAGGCAGGTTAAGCACATACATGTACTTGTAAGTTCGCAATTACACTGGCCAGGTGTAATTTCAAACTTACCTTACATGAGAGTCCTCAGTACCCTGTTAGTCCTATAACCGCTATAGTGTCCTCTTAACGCATTTCCTGATTCTCAGTTGTGATTTCTACTCCCAAAGTTTAAGTTTAGGCCCGTCCGGTCACCTAAATCCCTTAAACTATGGCTCTGATACCAACTGTAACAACCCAGACTAGATAAGGCATACATAACATTAATATTTAACAATTACAAACTGGGGTCCATAAAATTTCATTACATATGTCTACATAACTTAGGTTGGCAGAAACAACCTATACACAACTTAGAATATCTACCACTAAAAGCATGAGTGACACTGTCACTAACTGCAGCTGTACTCTACTCTGCTTTGCTCGCTTACCGAAGCCTTGTAATATCTGCTTACCTGAAAAGGTTTAGTTTGGAAAATGTGAGGGTTAGACCATGAGGTCTAGTGAGTCCTTCCTGACAGTTCTCAAAATCATTCAAAACAGTTTTACAAATTTTCAATATGATTCATTCATAAATCGGTTCATATAAAATCATTCACGGAATAGGTCCGCCCCGTAAATCATTCACGGAGAAAGGTCCGCCCCTCATAAATTGGCACCCTGAAGTCACCCGTAGATGACAACGAGTCAGTCTCATGCTGCCGTATAGGGTCATCGCCCTGGCATAAACGGGACACACCCCCCGGCATGATCTGGCGGGCCACACCCCCCGACTTAGCCAATTTACACCACAAACTATGTATGCATACATTCGAGGAATAGGTCCGCCCCATAATCGTTCACATATAAACACTTTCACGAAAACTTTTCATAAAACTGTCACATAACTTTACAATAGCTTTCACATATAAAACTTTGAACAACTTTCATGCAATTAAAAGCGTAATAATAACATGGCATTTCTCTTCATGTAATCACTTTAGAAAACACTTTAAAAGCCACACATTTTAGTTTAGAAAACTCACCTGGCTTGCTCGCTCCAAAGCTTCTCACTTACACTTCCGATTACTAGGTGGAACACCTATTATATTAGAAAACATGTATTATAAATCTAACAATCGATACTTGAGCTTACTTCCGAACGTTCCCTCAAATTATTTAAATTGATAGTTTACTCTCTTAGTCCAAATCATACTTATTGGACTTTACTTACCGACCCAAGACATAAACTTCTGGATCTTAAATAAGTATCGGGTCTCGTACTACGTTAAATATCAAACTTTGCTCCAATATATAAAGAAATATGGATCACTAAAACATTTAAACTCTAATTAAAATTATAGGTGTCGGCCCATAATAAAATGGAGTTCGGTCCATGAAACATTCTCTAAGACATCTCGGCCCACAAATAGTCGATCTTCCGGTTCATTGACTAGCCCACATGGATGCCGGATCGACTACGAATCTCACGACTCAAATACACTTTTTGGTTTACTTTATTAATAACGATACCGGGCCGCGAGACTTAACCCAACGATACAAGGTCCAACTTTGGATTTTAATTCCAATGGTTTAATTAAGCCCACAACGCCCATTAAATTTCTTTTGAAATTAATAACGATCCAATTAACATTTCAGCCCAACAATTTAATTAACTAACGAACAAATGCTAAATCTAATTCCGGGTCTCGATTAATTAACTCACCGAAACTCAACCAAAAGTTACCGGGACCTCACGTATCAATAACTCGAAATCTAATAACTCAAACTTTACTGGCAAAAAGGAAAACGCAAGGAAAAGGTTTCTTACCCGATTAAGATCTCACGAAACGGGAAGCTGCTGCCAAAACTCGTCACCGCCGACGACCACCACAGACAGCCGACCGCCGGCGACCACTACCGGCAGCCAACCGCCGGCGACCACCATCTCCTTCTCGCAGCTCTCTCTCTCTGCCTCCTTCGTTCGTCACCTTTCTCTCTCTCGCAGCTCTCTCTCTCTCTCGCAGCTTCTTCCCCTCGCAAGCTCTCTCTCTCTCGCCGACTCTCTCTCTCCCTCGCAGCTTCTTCACGAAAACACCAGGGCTCACACAGCACCATGTGTTTTCTTCATCTTCACTTTATTCATTCTCATCTCTTCTCTCCCTCTCTTTGTTGCAGGTTTCCCTCACACACCCACCTAGAACCCTAAAACCAAAAATGTTTTCTCCAACACAGCAGATGCGGCGCCCAGGAAAAAAAGAAGGGAATTAATTTCCCAAATTTCAACTTTTAACCCTCCACTTTTCTTAAAATGCACTCACACTCCTTTCACTTTTATTTAAAATACAAAACTCAAAATGGGGTTATTACAATTTGAAAATATTGTATCTCTAAAACAGATCTGTGTTTTCTATATGCATATCTGTACGATTTCTAAACAGACCGGCGTCTTCTCTTATCGTCAAGATCTGCGATATCTGGAGCAATCTGTGTTTTCTCAGCATATATGTGGTTTCTAATCTGATCTCTTAGTGTTTGGCTCTTGTATGTGAGTGCTTAGTGTTATTTGTCTACAAATCGGACTTAAACAATGATGCTTACGACACAAATCTGGCTAAATCTTTGAGTTTTGTTGGAAATTCTAGAGCTAGTTTCATTAGAAGAGATTCAATTTTTGTAGACATCTATTGGATCTGCGTTTTCTTATTGTTAAGATCTGTGTTGTTCATATACATATCTGTTCTGTGGTTGTTTGTTGTTGTTTGTTCACTGATCGAACTTAAAACAATGATGGTCATGACACAAATCTGGCAAAACATTTGAGTTTTGTTAGAAACTTTAGAGCTAGTTTCGCTAGAAGAGTTTCGATCGGTGCAAGACTGAGTTCTTGGTTTATTCTTCAAAACAATTTTCAGATCTAATTTCTGCACCATAGATCTTAGAGTTGAAAGTTCGTTTCTCGACTTATATTGTTTCAGATCTGATTAAATCTGTTCAGTTTCATTTGTGTTATATCAGATCCGATTAGATCTGATTATTCTAGTTAAATATTTACACGGATCTGTCTTCTTGATCTGGAACGTTATTTTGTTTGTGGATAAGTGGATCCTTAACAGATCATTTAGACTCATCGTAGATCTGAGGTGTTTTCTGTTACTTAGCTTGCAAACATGATTATCATCACTATAAAAATATCCTTCGGGAAGAGTCATGTAAACTTCTTCCACCAAGTCACCATACAGAAAAGCATTGTTTACGTCAAGTTGATACAAAGGCCAATTAAATTGAACAAACAGAGCTATAACACATCTAACCGTTACCATTTTAACAACGGGTGAGAAGGTTTCTTCATAATCAAGACCTTTTCTCTGACTATAGCCTTTGGCTACTAACCTAGCCTTATAACGTTCTATTTCGCCAGTAGACTTATATTTAATCTTAAAAATCCATTTACAACCAATAGGTTTTCTCCCCGGTGGAATGTCAGTTATAAGCCAAGTACCATTCCTATTAAGGGCCTCCATTTCATTATTCATTGCAATTACCCAATTAGGATCTTTGCAAGCTTCCGAATAACTACTTGGTTCAATTGACTTATTTAGGTTTGACACAAAACAAAAATTTTCTTTTGTGAGATGAGAGTAATTTACTACGTTTTCAAGACCATATTTCTCCTTGCCTTCCACTACAAAGTCATCAAATTTTCGAGGAAACTGAGAAACTCTACTAGACTGTCTTATAGTTTGAGGTGAAGAAGAAGAATCAATAGACAGATTTGGAAGGTTTTGACCCTCAAGAGGGGGATCTACAACTGTATGAGTATCATGTTCAATATCAGTTCTTGAATTTCCTTGATTCCTAGCAGACAAGAGAGAATCCACATCAGTTGACATGTTTTCAACATTCTCTTGACTACCAGAGGAATCAGGTTGATCAACTTGAGTTGTAGACCGATCCCTAGAATCCTCATTGGGTAGATGGACAGAAGATACATCAGTAGAACTTGTGACATGATCAAAGAAATTTAAAGTATTCAAATTTTTAGAATAAGATTCCAGGTTTTCACTCATTTTAAAAGGAAAAACGTTTTCGTAAAATGTTACATCTCTAGAGACTAAATATTGTTTAGTATCTAGACTATACAGTCTATAGCCTTTCTTGGAATTTGAATATCCAAGCAAAACACATTTTTCAGCCCTAGAACTGAACTTATCAAAATTATTCTGTTTGACTGCAAAACATAAGCACCCAAAATTCCTTAAATGAGTGAGAACTGGAGGAAAACCATAGACAATTTCATAAGGACTTTTACCATTCATAATAGAGGATGGAGTTCTATTTATCAGATAGGTGGCTGTAAGGATACACTCAGACCACATGTACAATGGAACTCCAGCCTGAAACATTAAAGCCCTAGCTACGTTTAGTAAATGCCTATGTTTACGTTCCACAACACCATTCTGTTGTGGAGTGTAGACACAGGATGTTTGATGAACAATGCCATGAGAATTAAAGAATGTTGAAACTTTGTGGTTTAAAAACTCAGTTCCTTTATCACTCCTTACAGTTTTAATGGTTTTGTTAAACTGAGTTTGAATAAGTTTAGAAAAAGTGACAATATTGTCATAAACTTCATCCTTTCCCTTTAAGAGATAAACCCAAACAGATCTTGAGAAATCATCCACAACAGTCAAGAAGTATTTAAAACCATCCTTGCTAGAGACTTTATAAGGACCCCACACATCTAAGTGAATCAGTTCTCCTATTTCTTTTGACTTGTGATCGCTAAGGTCAAACTTTGTACGAGATTGTTTTGCCTTGTGACAAATTTCACACGGAGAAGAAGAACCTAATTTTATGTTTAACTTTTCTTTTAAAACATTCAAGACTGGGTCGGCTGGATGTCCTAATCTATTATGCCGTAGCTGATATGATATGTAACAACTAATGGTAGAATAAGAACAAGCAGACTTACCATTATGCGAATTAAAAAGATATAGACCTCCAGCCTCATTACCAATCCCCATCAACCTCGTTCGTTGACAGTCCTGAATGTAACATTTATGTTCATCAAATCCAATAAACACCTTATTGTCTCTAGCTAACTTGTGAACAGATAAAAGATCCACATTAAAATCAGGTACAACTAAGACATCAAACAGAACCAATTCGTCAGTGAGTTTCATATTCCCAAATTTATTTATTTTTTCTTTGGATCCATTATGGTGATTAACAATAAGATTCAAGTCTGACACATCTACAATATTACTAAGGCTACTGAGAGATGAAGTCATATGTTGAGTAGCCCCAGAATCTATAATCCAACTAGGTATAGATGGAGAAGAGAGTGACATACCTGCCATATTGGCTGAAGCCATACTAGAAGAGCTAGAGTCAAGAAGAGTCAGAAGTTTAGAAACTTGCTCTTGAGTCAAGTGTTGAGAGGGGGAGCATCCTTGGAGTCCCGAAGATGAATGACTAGTGTTGGGAGTGTTAGATGCTTCTAAATTGTTGGAAGAGGGTCTAAAATTGCCATTAACGTTTGGTTTTCTTTGAAAATCTTTTGGGGGAAATCCAATGAGTTTGTAACACCTTTCTATGGTGTGGCCAACCATGCCACAATGTTTACATAAAAGATTTGGATTTGGTGGTCTTATAGGCTTACGCTTGTTGTCTGAAGCCTTACCAAAGTAGGCAGAAGATTGGGCTTTACCAGATGAGGAGCTAGACGTTCCTCTGTGGGACTCTTCCCTTGAAATGATGGAAAAAGTTGTTTTTACCGAGGGAAGAGGGTTAGAGATGAGAATAGTACTCCTTACAGGTCGGTAAACATCGTCTAGACCCATTAGAAATTGCATAAGTTTTATCAGTTGGTTATGTTTAAAAAAGTCGTAGGAAGCATTGCAGGTGCATGCAGGAAGTTTGACTAATGCGTCAAACTGTCTCCATAAGGAATTTAATCTATGATAATAATCGGAGACGGATGACCCGTTTTGAAGAAACCTTCTCACCCGTTGTTAAAATGGTAACGGTTAGATGTGTTATAGCTTTGTCTGTTCAATTTAATTGGCCTTTGTATCAACTTGACGTAAACAATGCTTTTCTGTATGGTGACTTGGTGGAAGAAGTTTACATGACTCTTCCCGAAGGATATTTTTCTAGTGATGATAATCATGTTTGCAAGCTTGTGAAATCTCTGTATGGTCTAAAACAGGCTCCTCGTCAGTGGTACGAGAAGCTGTCTAATTGCTTATTTGATTTTGGTTTTAATCAAAACAGTAGTGATTATTCATTGTTCACTCTTAAATCTGGAAATACTTTTATTATTCTACTTGTGTATGTAGATGATATTGTTATAACTGGAAATAATAATAGTGAAATTCACAAAGTGAAAAAACATTTGCAAACGAATTTTATGATCAAAGATCTTGGACATTTACAATTCTTTTTAGGAATTGAAATTTTAAAATCTAAAGATGATTTGTGTATGAGCCAAAGAAAGTATTGTTTGGAACTATTGAATGATTTCGGGTATTTAGGTTGTAAGCCTATCAATACTCCAATGGATATGAAGTTAATAGTAACAGAGTCATCAAGTTCCTCTTCTGATCCTGTATTAGTTGATATATCTGGTTTCCAAAGATTAATTGGAGACTCATTTACCTGTTAGCCACTAGACCGGACATTGCTTTTGCAGTACATTGCCTTAGTCAATTCATGCATGCACCTCGGCGTTCTCATCTGAATTTGGCTCTTAGAGTTCTACGGTATTTGAAAAGGTCACCAGGTAAAGGTATTTTATTTTCTGTTTCGGATTGTTTTAAATTGTCTGCATACGTGGATGCAGATTGGGGTAAATGTTTGTCTACTCGTAGATCTGTAACTGGGTACTGCCTGTTTCTAGGAAATTGTCTTATTTCTTGGAAAAGTAAAAAACAAACTGCTGTGTCTCGATCTTCAACGGAGTCTGAATATCGAGCCATGGCATCTGCCACTTGTGAAATACTTTGGGTTCTGGAAATTTTGACTAGTCTTAATATCACAGATTTACTTCCTGTAAATATTTTGTGTGATAATAAGTCAGCAATTCAGATTGCAAACAATCCAGTTTTTCTTGAGAAAACAAAACATATAGAAATCGATGTTCACCAAGTAAGGAATAAAGTGACACGTGGTGTTCTCAAAACTGTTAAAGTTGAGTCTTTAGAAAATACAGCTGATACATTTACAAAGTCTCTTTCACTACATCAGCATGATTATTTGTGCGAGAAATTGAGAATGGTAGACTTGTTCAAATGTCAAGATTGAGGCAGGGTGTTAAAAGATGTGTTTAAAATAAACAATCTTGACATTTATTATTTATAAAGGGGTTTAACTTGAAATGTTTAAATATTTCAGGGTGTTATATGCAAAGGGTGATTATTGGATTTGGGCTGATATGGTTGATATGATTAAAGTCTTGGGCTGCGCCTCACTTTGGTTAAGACATAAAGGGTAGCGGAGTCATGGTATCAAACTGAAGGGGCTAAAGTGGAAAATAGGAGCTGACATATTTAAAGTGCAATCCGTGACTTTTCCATTCATTCGGTCACTTTTAGTTTTCATATCTTCTCTCATTTCTCTCTCTAATAAGTCTGTCTCTAATACCTTTTTAGAGATAGTTTTAGGGTTAGATATTCAGTGTTATTGTTCTTTGAGTTGTAATCTGTAAGTTCTTGATAATAATACTTTAGTTTTATAATTTTCTATAAAATCTAAATGAGAACACTAATCTAATCTATGGTTAGGGTGTGATTACTTACTTATTCATACCTAATCAAAACCATATATCATAATATATTATAATATAATATAATATAGAGCCAACAAAAGTTTCTCCAAAGAGGGCCAATAATGGAGATTTGTTACAACGGGAGTAACAACTGTAATAATTTGTGAGTATATTTGTTAGGGCGTATCGAGGATGAAAAGTGAGAATCAAGAAGATCAATTTGTTATAGCAAGAGCATCTTTAACAACCTTTTTAAGATAAAAAAAAAGTAAAAGTTAAAATCTCTAAAGGAAAAACCTTAAGGGTGCGTTTGATTTGTGGGAATGGATTGGATTTCACGTAAGGATTTGGATTTGGAGGGATTTGGAATCCCTTCATGTGTTTGTTTGGTTTGTAGGATTTGGAATGGATTTGAATTCCATTCCATTATAAATCTTGTTTAATTTGTAGGATTTGGATTTGGATTTAGATTTGGATTTTTTTTTGTAATTATTTGTTTGTTTTATAAAGAATTTGTTTTTATCGGTAAATTACATTTTTTATCGATTTTCCAAAATTGTATATTTAATGACCAAAAATTCAAAACTACATATTTATATATTTAAACATCCACTTCATTGTTCTAAAACACATATCAAACACCAAACTAGTTCAACCAAAATACACATTAACCACCAAATTGTTCTTCCAAATTGTTCTAAACACATTAACCATCAAATTATTCTTCCAAATTGTTCTAAACACATTAACCACCAAATTGTTCTTCTAAATTGTTCTAAAAGACATTAACCAAGCTTTTTCATTCTTCCAAAATCCACTTCACGAAAGCTTCCCTATCGGTTTCTTGCAAATACAATGAAAAGATCCTCGTAAAAGGGAAAGGCTTTGTTCTTCCATTTCCCCGCCCCTTTATGAACCTAATTCATAATAAAATAACATTAATATATATATATATATATATATATATAATTATATATTACATAAATTTAAAAAACAAAAAATTTTAGCGTGTACCTGAAGATACAACTCCCAAACTTGATATTCGGCAACCACACAATGTTTTTCGCCATCATATCTGAAGCCATTAATGTATGAACCACTTAACATGTCATGCACAATGGTCCAGTCTTTCTTCATTATTTTTAACTTCAATTCAATGTGTGGTTTCCCTAAAATACCGGAGCTCGGCAATGATTCTTTTAACGCTTGTTCGAGATATGCTAAATAACCCGATTTAAAGCTATTATCATCTTTAAATGCTCCCGTATTCACCATGGCAACTAAAGCCTCAACAAGTTTTGCTTCTCGATGATTCGTCCAAACTCGATAATTTCTGTTTTGACTCATCATATCTATAAACATAAATGAATCATTTGAAGTACAACAATATATATGACTAAAAAAATAATTTTTAGCGCAGTAGCATAGCAGGAAGACATCTAATTATCCACATCCAGAACTCCATAATTTCTATTATAAACATTTGGAAGTACGAGTTAAACTAATTCGGTCCATTTCCTGTCCAATTACTCAAATTGTTATATATATGTGTGTGTGTATATATATATATATATATATATTTAAATGAAGTGGACACCAATAACATAAATGGTCTATGCTTAAAAAAATAAGAAAAGAACCTTATTAGAAAGGAAAATAAGCATACATACACACATGTATCAACAAAACAAACATTTATATAATTAATTCCTCCGCAAAGAAAAGATAATTTACTTGAGAGTAAATTATCTTTTGCTACAAGACAATTTTTATATAATTCAGTAGGGTGAAACTGTCTTTTGCTACTATATGATTATCTAGGACATGCCCATTAAACCACATCGCCTAGTACTCCGTTGGTCTCAATCATATTAAGATGGAGGGATTATAAATTCATAAATGAGTTTATCTCGAGAGGGGTTAAACAAACTCTTCATATTTCTAGAAGGCTCTACGATAAAGATTGCATTGTAGGTTACAATATCACATTACATGTAACATGTAGTTCTATGAATCAACTACAAAACATCATGCATCTTAAATATCTAACTTATATGACATTAATACAAACTTTTATATAAAAATTGCAGTGTTGTTAACTACTTTCTCCCCCATGACACCTGCTCCTACTTGCTGCCAATGAAAATTTAACCAATAACAAGTCTCCTAGAGTATGTTATAATAGATTAACGATAGACGATGTTTAAGAGAAAAACTTACACAAACCCAGTATTTCCCACCCGGGGTAGAGCCTAGCATACATCATTATATGGAAGCTTTGCAATTTGATTTGGGGTTAAGGAAGTACATAAAACAATCGAAGTTTCTCCATTCACCCTAGAAATTACAGTCTCTCCGTGAGAACCCAATAACATAAATGGAACTGTTGGGAAGGAAGTGGGCACCAATAACATAAATGGGTCTGTGCTTAAAAAAGACAATCAAAGTACATGATTTCAAATAACATAAGTTAATACTTATGACCGTATAGATCTAAGCAGTTTTTCAATCAAATTTATTGTTGCAAGCATCAAAGTACATGATTTCAAATATTCAAATTATTATGTGTTCTAAATAAACCTCGTTGTTAGATCCATACACCTTCTTGTTCTAATCGATCCAAGAGGAAAACAACTTCAAGGAAAATAAACTCTCATTTTCATATGTTTGACCAATAAGGTTAGAAAATGACAAAAACTATGAATTCTAATCACAAAAGGTAATCAATAGATGGTGGGATTTTGGGGTTGGCTGAAGAGATTCTAGAGGAGACTTTGATGACTTACTTTCTGTCCATGGTTCAACTAAACTTAATGCTATGATGTAACCTAAAATTAATTCAAATAGTAAACCCTTCTACTTTTGATGTTATAAATAAAATTACTTTCCTAATTAGATGCATTTGATGATAAACTCAACTACTTAAGTTACCAAACCCATATCAGGTAAAACATAAAAAAAACCATCGTCAGTCAACTACAACTGAAATCAAAATGGGTTTTTGATCTTCTATAATCTTTTCTTGACTCTAGGTTAAATTTTCTGTTTAATTATGCATTTGTTGGTTAATTTGCAGTTAATGAAAGGGTGGCAAGTGTGCAAAAACAAGAAAATTCTAGGATCAAGGCCACCAGGGATGTGTGAACAAGTGTGTGAATTGCAGGCCCATGTGAGGAGTATATAAAACCTTCGCCCTTGACTTATACATTTGCATTGCTCACCAGTAAGATCACTTAACAATTAAACATCAAAAAGAATCTATGCATACGTTGTTTATCACTTTATCACAACCATCAAGATAAAAAAAAAATGTCAATATGAAACATTATTTTTTCTATCAATCCATACAGTTTGCAATTATAGGAACAATTTGTTTCATAAATGTAATACCTATTTACTGAACCATCTTTCATTCATTTCAGCACTCATTTAGAAACCTACACTTTACCATTTCCATCATCTAGTTTTTTATGTTTGTTTATTTCATTCCAAGTTAGTATCAAACTGTCATTTGTTAACTTACCAAGTTAACTAAACATTTTATAAAAACGAATTAAGCATAGATTAACTATTGTTAGGTAAGAAACACTAAAATAAAACATGATGTTTATAAAATGAAATTTAACCAGGCGTAGAAAATGAAATAAACAAACATAAAAAACTAGATGATGGAAATGGTAAAGTGTAGGTTTCTAAATGAGTGCTGAAATGAATGAAATAAGCGCAGAAAGTTAAGATGATGGAGATATCATGAAATCAAATGTTGCAAAAAATAAAGAACGGAGAACTAAACAAGAAATATATGCAGAAAACTACAAATCGTATATAAATAATGCAAAACTTTGATAAGCTACAGCAGCGGTGCTGTATCCAAACAGTTGCTGCCAACAGCAGCAGCACGGCTAAACAACCCTTGTCACACAGCCATTAGCCCCAAACAGTTGCAGACCCAGCCTCACAGCCCCTGTCCCCATTAAGCACATGCAGACCCAGCCGCACAGCCCCTGTCCCCGTTAAGATTGCTTGTTTACATAATTGATTTACTTGTTTTGAGTTTTTATGTTAGTCTTTACCAAAAAAACCAAAATTTACTCTTGAAATCAAGTAAAAAACTTAAAAAGTTACATTAATCCATTAACTGTGCAACACCCACTAAAGGGAATTTCATACAAGTCAAGCAGATTAAGAATTCGACCTAAAAGCTTACATTGCTCCATTAATTGTTCAAAGCCCACTTAGGGGAATTTTATATGATTCAAGCAAATCAAAAATTTGACCTAAAACCTCACATTACTCCATTAAATGGTACAAAACCCACTTAAGGATAGTTTAAATAAATGAAGCAGATGAACACCGACACTCAACCTCTTATATTGCCAACTAACTGGAATTTAATTTGATTATAAGCTTCGTTTCGCTCCCAATTTGTGAGCGATATCAAATATTACTTAGCAGCAATTAGCAATGGTGATATTTTGATTCGCTATTAATCTATTTCTACATGTATAAATCTTCCGTTCTACGTCTGAAATTTGAATGGTATTAATAAATTTAATAAATTCAGAAGTGAAACTAAATCAATTTCGACAAAAATCTCAACAAAGATCTACTGATCGATCTGAAATTAAATTAGGGCAACGATCGAGTGTTTAAATCAAGCAGAGCAGATACAAAAGTGAAATTGTTCAGTCCATTAAGCTGAAATTAAACTACCATTAAGAGATATATAGATCAAGGAAGTAGTTAGAAGAACAGAAGGCGAACCCGATCAACCACTGTGGAGTCTAGAGCTCGGCGGAAAGCTCAGCAGAGATGGAGATTGGAAAGGAAGAAGCGATTAGGGCTTAGGAGCGACCGAGCGAATATGAAATCCCACAGGACTTGGATTTGAAATCCCAACTTTTCTCAAAGGATTTCCAAATCCACTAGGTGAGGGATTTTAAGAAAGTCAAAGGATTTTAAAAAAGTCAATACATTCTATTCCTTCAAGCCAAACATAGGATTAGATTGGATTTGAAATCCAAATCCTTTCAATTCCAATCCATTCCCGTAAACCAAACGCGCCCTAAGTATTTGGGGCTGCCTATTGGTGAAAGTATGGCGAGAAAAGCTAAATGTGACGGGTTATTGGATCGTTTTAAAGCGAAGATGTCTTCCTGGAAGGTGCGCATGCTTTCTATCGGGGGTAGACTCACCCTGGTTAAAGCGGTTATGGGAAGTCTTGGGATTTATTACATGTCCTTATTTAAAGCCCCTGAAGGTGTTTTGAAGGTTTTAGAGCGCTTGCGGTCCAATTTCTTTTGGGGAGCCGAGTTGGGTGAGAAGAAAATGACCTGGGTACGATGGGATAAAGTGTTGTCTGAGTATGATCGAGGTGGTTTGGGGGTGGGTTCTTTGGCAGGTTTCAACCGTGCCTTGCTCTTGAAGTGGCGGTGGAGATTTATTAATAATGGGAGTGATCTTTGGGCGTGTGTAGTGAAGGCCGTTAATGGTGAAAGTGGAGGGTTTCTTGATCGATATCCTATTTGCAAAGGTAGAGGTGTTTGGTCTAAAATTTTGGTTGTGGTTGATCAAATGCATGACATGAACATAATTGCTTATGATGCTTTAACTTATAGAGTTGGCATTGGTGATAAGATCCATTTTTGGGAGGATGTTTGGGTTGGCGATCATAAGCTTAGAGATCGGTACTGGCGTTTGTTTAGGCTGGATAATGAGAATTGTTTCTGGGTTCAAGATCGTTTCATTGCTGGGAATTGGATTTGGCATTGTCGGCGGCAATTAAGGGGAGGTGCTGAGGAGCAGGAGTTCTCTAACATGGTGGCTGAGTTAAGCCATGTCGACTTTATGGAGGGTCCGGATCGGGTCTTGTGGTCGCTTGATGCCAACGGTGATTTTTCTGTTTCAGTGACTCGAAAGCATATTGATAACGTGACTCTCTTGGGTGGTGATCTAAAGACTAGATGGTGCAAGGGAGTTCCAAAGAAAGTTAATGTCTTTTTATGGAGAGTTATGTTAGACAGGTTGCCAACTCGGTTCAATTTGTCTAAAAGGGGTTTTGATTTGGATAGCATTGGTTGTGCCTCCTGTACTTCCAATGTTGAGTCAGAGAATCACGTTTTTTGCTCCTGTAAAGTGGCGATGGAAGTGTGGAGGGCGATTATGAGTTGGTGCGATGTGGTCATGCCTCGAGTTCTCTCAATTTCCGAGTGGATGTCTTGGGTGGATGATATGCACATGGTGACTAGGCGCAAGAAAAGATTGGAGATTGTGGTGTTAGTGACTTGTTGGTTCATTTGGAATTACAGGAACGATGTGGTCTTTGGGTCGGGTAAAATGCGGAAGTGCGAGCTTGTAGATTCTATTAAGGCGACGTCTTACCTTTGGTTAAAAAGTAGGATTAAAAAGTAGGATTAAAAAGTTTAATGTTTTTTGCCGAATTGGCTTTTAAATCCGTTGTAATTTTCCAAGTCTAGTGTTTTTCTAGACTTGTGGTGTATATAATATATAGTTGTTCAAAAAAAAATCTTTAAGGGATTAATTATATTATTATTAAAATATTTAATACAACTTATAAAATATTATTTCCCTCTCTTAAACATTTAATTTAAAACAATTTCGTTGGTAGAATGAATAAAAAATAATTTTGCTATCATATGTAATCATTTTTTTAGATATCTCTACATTTGGAGATTTTCATTTTCTCTCTCATACTTTCTGGGAATCTGTTGGAACAAAAGTCCATAAAATCTCCATTTTAGAGAAGTTGTTGGAGATTGTTGGTTCCTGTTTTGCTAAAAACAATGATCTTAACTTTCAGTTAGTTCAGATTGTATGGTGCGGAAGCGTATTTAAGAACTGAAAGATAATGTAAGGTAGAAGATCACACAATATCAAATAAAGCAAAGAGTAAATAACATATGTTTCTCAAAGATTACTGTATTTGATATATAATAAGAACACCAAGAACTTTAAAGGATTAACAAGAAATCTGCAGTTTAATGGTGTGTGTGTTGTGAAAAGCTTAATAGAAGAGTTCACATGAACCTTCTATTTATACTACTCCTAAAGGGGACAAAAAGGACTGAAGGTACAAAGACACTGTTGAGTAATAGTGGCTGGAAGGTACATAACACTATTCTGGAACTGTTGCAGATACGACGTTCATTAAATGCTCCGTATTCAGCTTTAGGCGGAAACCTATCAGAGTTTGACACGTGGAGTTGTCAGGTCACGCCTTTGTACGATTGATCTTTAGAACCTTCGAATGGTAGGTATTGTAAGAAGCATGTTCGTCCTTGTTAAGATCTTTTGCGTAGATCTTCTTTTTACCACAGAAGCTCTGTCAAGTATGACAGAGGCTCTGTGGTCTTGTCCGCTTAGAAGTGTCTTCTGTTGCTTCTTTTACTTCGGTCTTCTTGATTAACCCGGCAGAGCCTCTGTCGAAGACTTCTGTCTTCTTGGTTACTCGGCTACTCGGCAGAGCCTCTGTGGGTTATTTCTGTACTTAGACTATTTTCACTACTTTTACAAAGAGAAGGATTGGAGCTAACAATCTCCCCCTAAGTAGTGAAAATTAAAATTTTGAAAGTGCAAGTATTTTCTAAGTTCAAGAATATTTTCTTTTCATATTAGATTTTGCCAGAGGCATTTACATCTGATTGAATTGAAAAGAAAATATTACAGAGGATCTGTTTGACTGACTCAGATGTTGGCATTCTTGAAGTCATTGAAACTTCTGCGGTCGAGTCCTTCTTGTTTGAGCTCGTGATAGAAGCTGATGCATAGATTTCGGAAGTTGATTGTTGCATCAATAACCTCTATCAGTCTGTCGGCAAGACTTTGATTCATGAGCTTTGATCCTCTATGCTCCACTAGGATCGTTCTAAACTCTGTCAAAGTACTTGTTGCGTACTTCTGACAGTCCATCTCTACGAACAACTTTGATTTACCAGAAGGATCTAGAAATACTAACCCGACCCTTGGATTTGTGATGATTGAGTTTGGTGTAGCAGAGGTAGGGCAGTAGTCTTCTGGTGGTTGAACGGTTAGGCTTTTCACTCCAAGATCTCGAGCCAATTGGAAATCTACCATGCTATATAGCAGAAGCTTTTCGCGTATGGCCTTTCTTATTACCCTGTAGACTCTGCGAACTTCGTCGGTTGTGAAGTTCTCTTTCGTCCATTGCAGAAGATCAGGTAGATCATAAGGATTGAGATTTCTAAGATCTGCATCTGCAAATTGGTTCTCTGATTTGTCCTCTCTTTTGACCTTGTAGATGTTGTAAGAGAGTTTAGACCAGGTTCTGGTTTTTGAGAACTTACAATATAGGACTTTGACGATCTTGGATGTTGAGAAGGCTTCGTGTTTAGGCTTGGGTTTTGTTTTGGTGAAGAGGTTTTCGAGGTCATCACGGAAGTCAGGGTCTTGAATGGTTGGTTCTGATTGATCCATTATGCCCATTCTGCTGTAGAGGTACCTGTATACCACTTCTTCCATTTGTGGTGGTGGTGGTTGAGGTAAGGTTCTTCGCAGAGTATCTAATTGATTCTTGACTTCTGCCACTCGATCTTCTGAAGGTTTTGTCTTTGGATCCAGAACAGGAATATTTGACAGAGGTTTAGTGCCGAAAGCCCAGTCTTCTTCTTCAGGCTTTGGTGTCTTATACGCATCGAAAGATCTCTTCATCAGTTTTTCTGTTGAAGGTTGATGCTTGGGCTTTTTCTTCTGCGGTTCCTCTGTCACAATTCCTTTTCCCTTGTCTTTTGCCTTCGGCTGTTCTGCTTGTTGAGATGGGGTTACCTCTGTAGGATTTGACTCTGGAGTCTTAGAGGGATTTGTTGTTGATGTTTCTGTTGGTTTGGGGATTGCCTATGTTGGTTCTGACACTTGAGTTTCAGAGGGCTTGGTTGGTGATTTGGGTTTGGGTTCTGTTGGAGAGGTTTAAGTTGTTTTGCTCATATATTTTCTTTTGTGAGCAATGGTTTTGGGTTTTGGGTTGGTTTTGGGTGTTGGGGAAGGTAGTCCGTCTTCGGAGGATGTCAGAAGGTGGACTTCTTCTTGGATTTGGACATCTTTTCCAAATACAGAAGGAGATTCCACAGAGGTGGGTGTTGCCTCTGTGGTCTTCTGTTTTTGAACATGGGTTATTTCTGGTATTTGGGTTTCAGGAGTGGATTCCACAGAGATGGTTGTTGTCTCTGTGGTTTGGGTTCTGCTTTGGGTTTCAGGGGTTTCTTCAGAGATTATTTCCACAGAGGTGGGTGTTGCCTCTGTGGACGGTTGTGTTCTTTGTTGGGTTTGAGATGGGGGTGCTTGGTTGATGGGTTCTGCGACTATTGGTGGAGCTGGTAGACCTCTGCTCGCATCTTCTCCCCTTTGTTTCTCCCCTCGATTCTCCCCCTCAGGATGATCTGATGGACCATGATGGTCATCATCAGAGTCATCCTGATGTATATATGTCGTACCCTCTGCCCTGCATGTTATATCTGGTTTCTTTGGTGGAACAGCCCATGCAACAATCATCTTTGCGCACAAGTCATCACAGAGGCCGAGCAGTGTTTCAACCTCTGCTTCTGTGTTGAAGCGCATTTTGTCGACACTAGCTTGAAACTCTTTGACATAGTGTGCGTTGGCAACGGTGAAAGCTTTGATGAATTCGGTCATCTGATCAAGTATTCCTTGGCCGAGTTCTGTCACTTGAGCTCTGGTCATGTAGTCAGAAGGCTTCATGGCCTGAGTATTTTTGGTTGTTTGTTCTTGAACTTCGTCTAAGGCTTTCTTCAGGTCTTCGGGTGTAAGAGCCTTAGATTTTGAGGATTGCTCCTTTAGTTGCAGAAGAAAGTGCTCGACAGAGTCTTTGAAGGTAGTGGTGGCGGCTTTTCCGAATTCAGCTGCTGCAGAGGAGGCAGTGGTAGTAGCAGTGTGTGTTGCAGAGGACTTCATCTGGGTTATGGCGTTTTGCACCTCTGTGGACAAGGTGTCCATTTTGGTGTTCAGATCAAGGATTGCCCTAGATGTAGTATCTGCAAAAGATTTGAAAGAGCTTTGCAACTCTTTCATTGTTTGGTTCACAGAGGTGACAAGGGTTTGGAACTCATCCCTTGATACACGTGAACTCGTTGTAACCTCCGGGGGAACACATTCGTCCCTAGAGTGAGTCTCTGTTCCTGAGACACCTTCTTTCGCCCTTGTTTGGATGTTGGGGGCGGAAGGATTTCCTTCTGATCCTCGAGCAGAAGCATCTAGTGCTTCAGACTCTACAGAAGTTATGTGAATGACATTGTCTAGATCCACTCCAGAGGTGGGTACTAGATTATCCTTCGGTTGACTCGGAGACTTGTCTAGAGTCTCTCCGTCTTTGTGCACTCTAATCTCCTCTGAAGAGATGTTTGGACCTAGTTATGTGCGTGTGGCAGAGGAAACAAATTCCTCTGCAAGGATGTCGGGTGTGATCTGGGGCAATAGATCACGAACTAAGGATGAATCCTTTAGAGAGGATTCCCCTGGAATGGTTTCCCCGGTTATTATTGGTACAGAGGATGAAAGAGTTTCCCCTGTCCGGATGGTTTGGGTTGGGGTCGAGCCGTGCTTCTCTTTTTCAATATTGCCCTCTGCCACTAGACTGGCGGCAATAGAAGTGTGGGTTGCATTGGGAGTTGGTTTTGGTTGTGTGCCTCTATTAATCCAGGCATCTTTTCTTGTTTCTCCCTCTGTTAGGCATTCTATCACTTGTTCTCCATCGATGGTCTCAACCTCTGTTCCGACCACTTCTGCCCTTGTCTCCCCTTCTTCTGTTATATCTTCACCCCTTGAACCTAGGGAGTCGTACATAGGATGTGATCCATATAATTGTTGTACGTGGAGATGATAAAGACCTTTCCTTATTTGGTCAGCTTCCTCTACATCAGAATCCACTTCTGAGACTTCTACCCATGGCACTCTATTTTCAGTCATCTCTTTTGTTGGACTTCCTAACATGGTTTCCATGTTATGTTCTTCTGTAGCTACCTCTTCCTCTGGGCTTGCCCTTTGTACATCAAATCTGGGTTGAGTGAAGGGGTTCTGTAGAACTTCAGGAGTTTTGGATTGATTATTTTGTGGGGTTTGGTCATCCTCCTCTAAGTCTAAAGGGATTCAGAAGTCTGTTTCTTCTGTGGATTCATGGGTTTCGTGTGACAGAGCTTCTGCAGTCCATCCAACAGTGTCAAGAGTGTTGGCAAATTCAGGTCTTTGGAGGAAGTCAGAGAAATCCCCGTGATGTGCATAGTTGAGGGGATTGGGGGATTGCAGATCTTCTGTGACTTTTTCTGCCACATCTTCTGCCACTGTTTCCTCTACAATAGGAGACAGATGTTTCCTACTTTTCTTCTTGCTCTTTTTCCTCTTGGGTTTAGGTGCCCCTTCCTCTGAGGCTTTGGATTTTCTCTTCTTTTTGTGCTTTAGAGGAGAGGGAGGTGCAGATGATCCAACCTCTGTTGCATGAGGAGGAGACACTTGGGGTTCTGCAGAGGTGCCTTCTGCTTTCTTTCTGTTCTCTTTCTTCTTGGGTGTGATGGCAGAGGTTTTGGATTTGGAGACGGAAGAGAGAATAGACTGCCGTTTTGCATGAAAATTTGTTTGAATTACGTTATGCTTGGCAAATGCTACTGCCCATTCTTATTCTGTCATTCTCTCTACTACTTGGGTTCCTATGGGGGCTCCTAGACGCGGGGGAGTCACAGGACTCGGTTTTGGAGTCCTATGATCGCGTATGTATCTAGATCTAAGGGATCTATCTGTAGCATATCCCATCATTTTTTATGACAGAGGCCTGCAGTACTTGTATCCATCCTTGTGCTTTGTTGGTGTGTTCTTTGTCATAGGATATGTTTTAGGCGTGGGACCTTCCATTGGCCATTGTTCACATAGGAGCAGAGGTTCGAGCATGACACCCAAAAATCGTTGATACTGCAGAGGAGGAAGAGTTGGTTTGGCCTTTTGGGAGAGGTTCTTTCGCTCAATGGTGTTGACCATTTCTTGCATCATGAGCTTGGTGTAGTCCAGAGGCAGATCATAATATACTCCGTACATTATGACCAGGATTTGGTGCGAAATTTGGTCTAGACTGCCTACTTTCCCAGTTAGGCATCTGTTTAGAATTGAGAAGAGGGTATTCCACAGAGGAGGAAGACGATTTCTTCTGAACTCGTTCCTTTTTCTTAGGGTTGTGTTATACCCCAACATCTCTACGAACCTACAGAGCTCTTCATCTGTGGGATCCTCTACATACCTTTTTATTTCTAATTGGCCTCTTGTTGTAAGATTGAACTCAAGTGAGAACATTGTTCTGTTGAACTTCAGTTCAATGTGCTCTGTTTTGTCAGGTTTGGAGATGTATCCTTTGATCTGTCGATCATCTGGGTCAAATCTGCAGCTTTGCCAGAACTGGTAGAGATATCTGGCCGGGATTTTCTGCACTGCTGTGGATAAGAGGGGATATAGGTAATGGTTTTCAAGAATATCGAGGAGAATGGCGTTTGATTCCCCAAATGCGGTTCTGGAGGGTACCAAATGATAATTGTTAGGTTTTGAAGGAAGAACACTTTCATAGTGTTCATTTGCTATGAAGTTTTGGAGATGGGTGGTCGGAGCAAATTCTGTTAAGTCGCCGGAGTTATCTTTCTCAAGGTCTGCGGCTATATTTGGATTTTGGGAATGCTCAGATTGAGCAGGTGAGTTCTCTTGAATATGGGAGTTTTCAGGAATGTTGGAGGATGATGCCATTGTTGTTTATCTTGAAGAATAGAATGAAAGACAGGTAGGTTGCAGGTTTTGCAATGTTCGCCGGAGAAGAAGATGAGAGTTCGTAAAGGTTTTATGAGGAGTGGTAACTTGGGTTTTATAGTGAATGGTAACGGTTAGGACTCTGCAGAGGTAAATATATGGAAGTGAATAAAATTTGGAATCCGTACTTGAGTATGAACGGCGGGTTCAACTTTTCAGGAGAACGTGTGCCGTGTACGTCCAATGAAAATGTGACACGTCAGCAGTGTCAGAGCACGATTTGACATCGTGCGCGGCCCATTAATGCTTGGCGCATGGGTTTCTTTTCCTCCACATAATTTTCACTCGCAGTAAAAGAGCCGTTACTGTTGCAGAAATTACCCAAGTTTGAAAATGACAGAAGCTCTGTAGTGATAGAGCTCTGTAATTTAAAAACTCTTTTTTTGAATCCTCTGTTGCTTGCACCTTTACCAAAAACGTTTGAAAAACATTGGAGAGGAGCGATAAATTTATAGAGTAGAAATTTCTATCACAGAGGTTATGAAGCTCTGTCAGAGTCAGCAGAAGCTCTATGAGAGGAAATTTCTCATAACTAACAATCTATTAAACCTTTTGATCATCCAAGTTTTTAATTGTTTTAAGAATTGTTTTAGGACATATTTGGAAGATGGTGTCCTAGAAAACTGTTTTGGATAAGGTTATGTGCGAGAGATTCTTTTTAAAAGCCTGTGTTTGGTCAGCAGAGTTTCTTTGGTGGAATGAGCTCTATGACCAACAACCTTTTAGAATCTCAAAGTGTGCATTTGTGCGAAAGAGATCTTTTGAGATGATATTCAAACTGATCGAAAGAGTTTAAATTTACGATCATAGAGATTTTCTCTGGCAGAGCCTCTGTTGAGCTCAGCAGAGGCTCTATGACCTCAAATTTCTCATAACTCAAAATTTATGTATCCTTTTGATTATTTGAAGTTTGAAATGTTTTTAACATTGTTTTCAGGACAAATTTGGAAATTTGTGTCCTAGAAAATTGTTTTTAACATTTGTTTTGATGGAATGAGCTCTTCATCCCAAAAAACCTTCTTCTGTAACCTTTTGTTCGAGTAAATCCTTAAAGAGAACATTTGAGTTTGATCGGTAGAGTTTTTGTATGAGATTTGTAGTTTTATAGAGGATTCTGCATACAGAGGCTCTGTTGAGCTCAGCAGAAGCTCTATTACACTCAAAATCTCATAACAGAAGTCTCGTTAATCTTTTTGATCAAAACTTGTTTGGTATAATTTAAACAATGTTTCTAGGACATATTTAGAAATTTTTGTCCTAGAAAATTGTTCTAAAAAAGGATTTGTTTCGAGATACTTATCTTTTGGCTTTTTCTGTCTCGGCATAATACCTGTCTTCTGTGGATAATGTCGATAGTATTTCTTTTTTGGCTCCCCCTTGAATGATCAACTTCTGTAGATCATTTCAAGGTCTACTTCTGCTCCCCCTTGATCTATGCTTGGGTCAAAATTTGATAAGTAATGCTTTAAGGCATAGATCAAGATTTTCAGAGGTTCTGTAAGGACTGTCAGAGGTTCTGAGCAATCTTATAGAAGCTCTATTGAGTAATGAACATTTTGTGATTGAGAATTTACATACATAAATAAAATAAATTAAATAAAACAACAAAAACATGTATATACATATTTACAGAAGATTAAATTATACTTACAGAGGTTTTAACTCATGTTTATCATTCCCAACTTACCTACCAAGAAAAGAAATCTTTTCTCATCTAGTGCCTTGGTGAATAAGTCTGCAAGCTGGTACTCTGTAGACACGAAGTGCATTTCGATTGTCCCATATTCAACATGGTGTTTCAGAAAGTGGTAACGGATATCGATATGCTTTGTTTTTTAGTGCTGTACTGGATTGGCAGAGATGGCTATGGCGCTCTTCGAGTCACAGAAGATGGGAATCTTGAATATGATGTGGCCATAGTCCTTAAGCTGAGTTTTCATCCACAGAACCTGGGAGCAACAACTAGCAGCAGCAACGTATTCGGCGTCTGCTGTAGATGTGGATACGCAGTTCTGCTTCTTAGAGGTCCAGCTGACTAGTTTACCACCTAGGAATTGACAACTCCCAGATGTACTCTTTCTATCGAGCTTACAACCTCCATAATCTGAATCTGTATAAGCTTTAAGACCAAAACCAGAGTTCTTCGGATACCAGAGGCCAAGATTTTTGGTCCCTTTGAGGTATCGGAAGATCCTCTTTACAGCATTATAATGGGATTCCTCCGGGTTAGCTTGATATCTTGCACAGAGACATGTGGCATGCATTATGTCAGGTCTACTTGCAGTTAAGTATAACAGAGACCCAATCATTCCTCTGTAGAGCGTGCACTCTATAGGTATGCCCTTTGGATCTGAGTCTAACTTATTTCCTGTGGCCATTGGAGTTCTCATTACAGAGGCATCAGAGAGACTGTATTTTGAAAGTATGTCAGAGACATATTTAGCTTGATTTATGAAAATTCCCTCTGATGATAGTTTTACTTGGAGTCCAAGGAAGAAAGTTAATTCTCCCATCATACACATTTCAAACTCACTCTGCATGAGTTTTTCAAACTTTTTGCACTCTTCTGAATTTGTAGACCCAAAAATTTTGTTGTCCACATATATTTGTACAAGCATAATTTCATCACTTTTTCGTTTATAAAACAAAGTGCTATCCGTCGTACCTCTGTCGTAACCATTATCAAGAAGAAAGGTAGAAAGTCTTTCGTACCATGCTCTTGGAGCCTGTTTCAGTCCATACAGAGCTTTGTCGAGGTAGTACACGTATTTTGGGTACTTAGAGCTTTCAAACCCTGGTGGCTGTTGGACGTATACTTCTTCTTGGATTTCGCCATTTAGAAAAGCAGATTTTACGTCCATTTGAAATACTTTAAAACCCCTGTGGGTTGCGAAGGCTAAGAAGATTCTTATGGCTTCGAGCCGTGCGACAGGGGCAAAAGTTTCATCGTAATCTATGCCTTCTTCTTGGCGATATCCCTTGGCCACCAATCTTTCTTTATTTCTTATGACCACTCCATTTTCATCCTTCTTATTTCTAAAGACCCATTTAGTCCCTATGGTTTGTTTTCCTCGTGGCAGAGGAACTAAAGTCCAGACTTTGTTTCGCTCAAACTGTAGAAGCTCTTCTTGCATAGCATCTACCCAGTTTGGGTCGTCAAGGGCTTCAGAGATCCTTTTTGGCTCGATCACACTAATAAAGTTTGTAAAGAAACAAAAGTTAGCAGTGGCAGATCTTGTTTTTACCTTTTCAGAAGGTTCGCCGATTATAAGACTTGGAGGATGGCTCTTTGTCCACTTTGTTTTTCATGGGAGATGGTCTTCGATTTCATCAAGTTGTTCTTCAGAGGTTTCTAATTGTTGTTCTGGTGTAGCCTCTGTCGTAGATTTTGCTTTCGTGCTTGATCATACAGATTGTGGAATGATTGGAATGAGTGGTGGTGTTTGTTCCTCTGAGGAAGTATAGTCTGAGTCTTCTTGTTCCTCTGTTATTGGTTCCTCTGTGGTTTCTGGAGTTGGTTCTTCAGTAGCTTCTGTGGTTGTTTTCCTTGTTGTATAATCTTCTGTTGGCTCCCCCTGGGCATTTGCATCTGTAAGATTTACAGAGGAAGATGAATTGTTTAAGGGACCTGTTAGAGAGATACCTATTTCGTTCTGGCTGGCAGAAGGTGATTCTCTAGTGGCTCTGATGGCTCCAGCAGAGGGATCAATGTCGTCATGGAACATCTCTTGAAGTAGAAGATTTAAGTCTTCTTCTCGTGTTTTTGAGATGCCAGAGGATTCCCCTTTTAGACCGAGTTCTGAACTGATTTGTTCAAAAGTCTTTTGGAAGGTGTCGTCAAAAGAAACATTTATGCTTTCTACAATCGTTCTAGACCGCAGAAGATAAACTCTGTAGGCCTTGGAAGTTGCAGAGTATCCTATGAACTTGCCTTCATCTGCCTTTACTTCAAACTTTCCTCTTGCTTCTCTATCTCTTAAGACGAAGCACTTGCATCCAAATACATGGAAGAACTTGATGTTTGGTCGTCTTTTGTTGATCAAATGATATGGTGTTTTGATGTGTCTCTTTACGATGGTTGATCGATTTTGGGTATAGCAAGTGATTGATACTGCTTCTGCCCAAAATGTCATTGGTAATCCACATGCGGTTAGCATAGTTCTGGCGGCCTCCACAAGCGTGCGATTCTTTCGTTCGACCACGCCATTTTGTTGTGGGGTGCGTGCGGCAGAGAAGTTCTGTGAAATTCCTTCTTCTGTAAGATAGGTTTCAATGACAGAGTTTTTGAATTTTGTGCCATTGTCGCTTCTCAGTTTCTGAATCCTGCACTCATATAGAACTTGGATTCTTTTCATTAAATTTATCAGTATGTTTGGAACATCTGATTTCTTTCTGACAAATTCAACCCATGTAAATCTTGAGAATTCATCTATCAAAACAAGCAGATATTTCTTGCCACCTAGACTCTGTGTAGATATTGGACCGCAGAGGTCTACATGTAGCATGTACAGAGGTCTAGGGCAAGATACATCAGTTTTGCCTTTATGGGAGGCTCTTTTGAGTTTTCCCATTTCGCAGGCAGAGCAAAGATGATCTTTATTGAATTTAACGTTTGGTAGACCTTTGACTATATCAAGTTTTACAAGTTTATCAAGAGTATGAAAGTTTAAATGGCAGAACCTGTTGTGCCATAACCAGGCTTCTTCGCTTTTCCATGCAACAAGGCAGATTTTGTCTTTCTTGTTCTTTGCATTGAAGTTCATGAGATATAGATCTCCTCTTCTTTCGGCTTGCAGAAGTTCAAGTCCTGTGTCCTCGCTCTGTAGAGAGCAAAAGGTTCTTTTGAACATTACGTCGAATCCCGTATCGCAGAGTTGACTAACACTGAGAAGATTGTGTTTAAGGCCATCAACATATGCAACTTTGCATACGGTTATATTTTCCTTCTTTATGACTCCGTAGCCTTTGATGTACCCCTTTTTATTGTCTCCAAAGGTCACAGATCCACCATCGTTCTTTTCTTTGTATGTGGATAGAAGACCTCTGTCGCCAGTCATGTGCCTTGAGCATCCGGAGTCTAGATACCAGATTGGCACATACTGCTTCTGCAAGGCAATTAGAGAGTTGTAGGTACCCATATCCACATGGGTCCAGTTTTGTCAGGGGTCTTCAAGTTTGCCTTAGCATTCTTGGTCTTTGTTTTAGCTTCTGTTGAAGAAACATTTTGTTTCTTCTTACCCTTGGATTGATCATTTTCTTTGGGTACAGTAAGATAACAGTGTGGACTTTTGAAGTGTTGGTTTAATTTAAACATAAGATCAAAGCAATGACAGTATTGAATATGCGAAGAGATTTGCTTGAACTTTTCATTGAATACATTAAATGGGGGCACAGAGGCATTACAATTTATCCTAACATTAGACTTTCTATTACAAGAAGGTTTATGTAGGCTAGATCGTTGTTTGCAAAATCCTTTGTTGAGTGCGGCCTTCTGTGTTCCCCTTCTATGGTGAACTTCTGTAGATTTCACTGTCACAGAAGAAAAAGATTTGTTAATTTTAGTCCATTTACCCTTCTGTTGCCATGTTAGTTTTTTTTCTTTAGCAGGTTTTAAGGGTTTTAAAATCTTTGAACTTGTTGGAATTTGAGTGGACATTAACTTCTGTTGTTTGAAATTTTCAAGCTCAAGAGAGGTTTTGGCTTGTATGCACATATTCAAAAAGTCTGGACCGATAGGAATGCCAGTGATTTTCTCTTTGGGAGGAATAGTTCTGTTAAGAACTTCAGAGGTTTGTTTAATAACCTCTGGGTCACTAGGTCCTATCTCTGACTTAGAGTCAGTCTCTGATTCGTCAGAGGATGAATCGTCCTCATATACAGAGGTTGAGTCACTTAGTTCTCTTTCGATAGAGGCTGGACTTTCAGAACATGTGCCATACTCACTTTCTTCCTTTTCTAAGGAACTATCTTCTAAGTTAACAGAAGTATCTGTTAATTTTTCTTCAGAGAGATCTTGATCGCTGGAAGATGTACAGAGGTTTTCTTCAGAGATAACAAGTTTTTCTTCTGTAATTTTTGGTTTGAACTCAGGTGCCTTTGCTGATAATTTCCTTTCAGAATTCATCATGCAGACCAATGCAACTTGAGTTTGAGTCTCGGGTTTACCAAACTTGAAGATTCCTATCTGATCTTGAGTTTTCAGATACCTCTTAGGTTTGGATTCTCTTTTGACAGAGATTGAAGGTGACAAATCTGTGTTTTCAAACCACACATTTGTCATCTTCAGAGGTTTCCTCTTGTGAGGTTCCCTAGAGACTTTTTGCCTTTTACTTACAGAGAGAAGATTTGGAAATCCAGGTTTTCTTGTATCTCCTATGTGAAATAGAGAGGACAGAGACTTGTTTCTTTTGGTTCCGGTATAAGGATCTATATCACAGAAGCCAATTCCCCGTCTCCCTATTTGTGTGTTTATTTTTTCGTACACCTTCTGAGCATCTTGATTTTTTTTAATTTGAAGATCTCTTCTGAGTAAATCTTGACAGAGGACTTCTCTTTCCTTTTGAAAATAATTTTTAAGAGCTAGGATGTTCATTCTGTCGCACTCAACGTCCATTAGTTTTTTGACTTTGTTTTCAAGGAAGAATTAAGTTCAGAAATCTTTTCTTTTAAAGGATTTAACTTTTTGTTCCAGTCTATTTCAATTTCTTCTTTTTCTTTAAAGATTTTAGTTTTTTCTTGAGTAAGAAGTCTAGCTTCTCTCTCATAGAAGGTGAGCTTTTTCTGAATATCTTCACAAGTCTTTTTCATTTCAGTGTATTCAATGTTAGGTTTAATCAAGTCATCTTCTGCAGTATTAGAGTTAGATGTAGAAGTGGATACCTCACTGTCGGAGTCGGAGCGGACTTCTGCCATGCCACAGAATAGAGCATTCTTTGTTTCGCCTTCGTTAGATGATGTGTCTGACTCCCAGATTTCTTTGTTCACCATTAGTGACTTCTGAGCATAGTATTCAGCCTTCTTTTTGTAGAAAGCTGCATCCCTCTGAGGGCGATTTGACCTGCTCCTGCATTCGTTGGCGAAGTGACCTGGCTTTCCACAGTTGTAGCATCCTTGGTTCTTTGTGGAGTTTCAGCTCTGTCGTCTGACTTCTGTCGGTCACCACTTCTTTCTGTTCGGCATTCATTTGTGTAGTGGCCTGGCTTACCACATTTGTAGCACTCTTGAATTTGTGGAGTGTTGCCAGCTTTGTCTTCCGACCTCTGTCGGTCATTTCCTTTGTCATTTCTGTCACTGGACCTCTGTCGGTCACCACTTCTGTCGTTTGACCCTTCTCTTTCTTGATTCTTGTTAAATCCATATCCGTGCAACAATATAGAAATCGTAATGATAATCAATAAGAACAATGATTTCCAACTGTCATCCCTTTCATTAACTTTCAGATAGAATGTTTACAATACGAATAGAAAGCTAAATAGATGATTAGCTTGTTTTTCCAAGCTAATCACACATTAAATACATCGGGCCCGTGGTTAACAAGCCCACGGCCCGTTCACTAATAAACTCTAATTTAAACAAATACAATTCAACCCTTGAACTTTAAATCAACTATAAAACCTGCCCTAACAATCTCCCCCTTTGATTTGAAGTTCGAGTTGGCGCTCTAGATCTCTCCAGTTGAAGACATATCTTTTGCGAAGCGCGAAGTGTACCTCGAACCATCTGATTGCACGGCGGTAGTCGCTGCGATCTTCAACTATTTCCAAGGCATTCCGAGCAGTTACTTCATTCGGATTCGGAACATAAGAATACCTTGGATTCTCATACTCGTGCTGAATAATCTTTCGAAGAGCATCTCTGACCTTTAGGAGTGTGCCATCGAAGAATCTTTCCACCTGACTGAAGCGCATGAATTTCTTCTCCTTTTGTTCATTGAGGTAAACAATCCCGAATTCTGGTTCCAGAAGCATAGCGTTCTCGGGATACATGTTTAACTCAGGTGCTTTCAGATTCGGCTTGATCAGATTTACCTTCTTTGCACTGTTCTCGACAGCCATTTGAAAATCCGTTAGATATGACATCATAATGGTGCGGACTAGGTATCGACAAACAGCTTCGAGCGCCTTTGTAATCTCTAGCGGTCGGATGGTTCTTGTACGTAAGTCTTTCAGAATAACCAGAAAGTCGAGCGGTCGGAGGTTCTTGAAGTCAGCTTTTGAAAATTTCCATTCGTTCCCATCTTCACGTCGAATAATGAAAACTGGGTAGACGATCCTCATAATGCGTCTTGAATAGATACTGATTACCTCTGTGATCCGAAGTTTGGTTCTGACTTGGTTGACTGGAAGACATCGCTGCATTGCTAGTATATACCTGCGTTGAAATTCTGGGCTAAAGTTGTAAATACCCAGACAGAATGTCGGCTCGATCGGGCGAAACTTGTGTACGAACAGCTTTTTCAGGGATTCCTCCAGATAAGGGATAAGTACAGTGATCTTCTCCCAACGGATTTGTTGCTATTGAGGAGGAGGAGAAAGATCAGAAACTGTCGTGGGAGGAGTAGTTGTCGGAAGATCGGAAGTAGTAGACTCGGGTCTTGTTGATGATGTTTCGGCGGGTTTAGCATAGTGAACGGGGGATGTTCCATACAAATTTTGGAGCAGGAACAGATCATAATCAATGTTGTCGTCCTCATCAGTGGGGAAGACCAAATTTACCTGGAGATTTACGGAACTGGCGGCTTTTTCGTACCATGCATCTTCGGTCTCCGGGTTGGCTTCACAATCTGGATCTATCATGTCCAGAATTTGTATGTCTGATGAGTCAAAATCAATCAGTTCATGTGTTGAACCCTTGGGCTTTTCAACCGTCGGGTCTTCTTCATCTGATATCTCCATGTCTATAACCATGTCTGCTAAAGGCAACTCGGCTTCTGGTGCTTCTGTTTTAGCTGCCGCAGTTGGGGGTTCCTGATGAACCACAGTTGTAGCTTCAGTCTGGATCAGGGAGGCGGTCTTGGTCAGACGTTGTCTTTTCTCCCCCTCACGGTGATCAGGATCATCCTGGTCATCGTGTTTCCGCTTCAGGCCGCCTGCTTGACCCTTGCAGGTATCTTCGAGTGAGCGGACTCTCTCGGACAGCGTTGTGAGCACTTGGTTGTAGTCCTTGAGAGTCGAGTCAATGGCGTCAAGGCGAGAGGTAACAGATGAAGATGGAGCAGTGACCTGTGATCGGAGAACTGAGAACAGGTCTGCTTCGGCAGATGCGGTTGTGTCGGATTCCTGGAGCAGTTGGGCCAAGAGCATCGTCTTCAGGGTGTCCACCGAATAGATAGGTTGCGGTTGAATCGGTGGAGGTACAGAGGCGGTTTCAGTTTCGACGAGGTGGCCTTTACCTTTGACAGCGCGCATCGCTTTGGCAAGTTCAGCGGCTACATGTTGCTGCATCTGCTGCTCCATAACTTGGCGGACAACCTTAAGGGTGCTGTCCAGGGACCCTTGTGACACAAAGTCGGGTAAGGTAACGCCGGGCTCACTTAGATTTCCCGTTGAGGCATCCGCCACGGAGGCAGAGCCACCTACGTTCACAGTTGGCAAATTGGTAGTTGTGGTAGGATTTCCCGCCGATCCTTGTGTTCCACCTAGAGGTGAAGACATTACGGTGGTTCCGGTCGAGTCACGAAGAGTCTCGACTTGGTGTTGCTCTGCTTCGAGTGTCTTAGCCGAAGAAGTTTCAATATCGAAAGGCGCTAGACTCGATTATGCACGAAATGAAGTCGAGACCGGGGGTTGCTGGTCTCTTGTTTCAACACCAGTACTCTCGGAGTGAGAGACCGGTGGAAGTTGTGCTATATCCCCGTGTGAGACTGAAACATCCGTCTTTTGAGAGACGGATGAGTGGCTATGGAGGTCGTGCAATTGCTCTGCTGGGTCCACGGAGTCTTCTTCAATACCCTGTCCCAACAAATGAGACGAGGTAGTAGATGTGACAACTCGGATATGACGTGGCTGGTTTCGCTCAGGAGCCTCGTTATCTTTACGGCTCAATCTTTCTTGGTTCGCGTTCGACCTTAACACCCTCCTTTTCACATGTTCTATGTCTCGGGGAAGGTCCCTCCGGCTCTGGTTGGACCATGGGATTCCCTAACTCTCGTCTATATGCTATCACAGTTAGGGTTTCAGGCATATGCATAGCACGGATATTATCCTGCTCCCCCTCAAAACATACATGGGGATTGACTTGCTCCCCCTCGGAGTGAGAGTGATATCAACACAAGAAAAATATTTAGACTTTGTAAGAAAAACAGTGTGACTCTTCCTCTCGGATTGAGGTTGTTGATCCGCCATGGAATATCTGTAAAAATATCCAAAGTTAGTAAACAAGGCGGATAAACAAGTTCCGGCGCGTACCTTTGCATTAAATGGCTCAATCTGAGACATATTGAGGACTGGCAGTGTGATGGCAGGTGCAGAACTGACAAACTCAGAGGTGTCCGGACAACATATTGGAAAACAACAGTTTCCGGACAAACCATTGTATCCGGACAACAGGTGTCCGGACAGCAACAGTTTCCGGATGGCAAAATAGTTTCCGGATAAAGTTGAGCATTCCGGACAAGTTAGGACTGTCCGGATACTCTGGGATTTGCACAAAAATTGCTCTTCCCTTGTACATTTTGCCAAAATAGGACTGTTTGGAATTAAAATTGAGCCTTCTCTCGCTCCCCTCGAATTGAGCTTGGGAAGAAACTTGCTCCCCCTTTGATGATGCAGAGTTTGTGCAATAGAGAGTCCGACACACAAAAAACTTGTTGACACTTAAAGAGAAAAAGATGTGTCGCTCCCCCTCAAATGATGAACATGACTTAAAAAACACACGGGAGTATCCACACACAAAAAAACTTTTCAGCAGATAAAAAATTGTGTGTGACGCTCCCCCTCAACAGTAGAATGTACTTACCTGATGGCTGATCATGCTCCCCCTAAACACATGAGCAGTTGTGAAAGCACAGGTAGACAAACCTCATGTCTTCGCAATATTGTTCCTTGTAGATCGTGAGCATCTCCCTCCTTCCGGTCATGTGTGTGGAGCATCCAGTGTCTAAGAGTCACACATGACCGTTCTGCAAAACAAGTTTAGCGGACCTTGGGTACCCAGATTTGCCTGGGTCCGGGAGAGTTAGGTTTGGCACCTCTTTGAGGAACTTGCTTTGACACAGCTTGCCCCTTAGGTGTAGGTTTTACACCGTTTGTGGGAACTGGTTTAGGCACAGGTTGCCTCCTAGGTGTAGATTTTACACCCTTTGGAGGAACAGGTTTGGCAGCAGGTTTCCTCTTTGGTGCCGGTTTAACCTCAGTAGGAGCAACCCATCTAGGAGTAGGTTTGGGCTCCCGTTGTGGTTTAACGTCAGATTGGAAACCCCGTTGTTTATAGTATTTCTGTTTATTATTACGGGGTTTATTTTTGTGTTTATGATTGTACATGTGATATGACCCAAACCAATCATTTAAATTTATTTCATCAAAATCATTCCAACCACATCTAGAACAACATAAACAATCACGCGATAATTGAATCAATTGATGAACTGAATTAAGTTTAATCGGAAAAGAAACTTCAAAACGATTCCAATTATTCCAAACACAATTGTCTTTGTTTATCCTAGAATTAAAAGTAGTAGTGAAAGACTTTGATGCTGCATTCTTGACAGGTTCCTTAGCTGTCCACTTTGGTTTTGCTTGTTTAGCGCGACCATTTTTATGCGAAACAACAGGGACAGAACGGTCAGTGACTTTAGAAGGAACGATATTTTTGTTAGGCAATGGTCCGGTCTCTTGCCTCAGCTGTGACTGCGTTTTAGGAACAGGTTTAGAAGTTGGTTTTGATTGTGAAATCTTGATCACAGCTGGGGCCTTTGATTGAGAACTGCTACCCTTTAGAAAATTGACCGGACGATTCACCACTGGGGATAGAAAATCAGTGTGACTTGGAAGAGGTTTGTCGAAAGGGAACGACTCGAACTCTTCTTCACAGTTACCTTCGGAGTTCATGTACTCTGAAAAATCTATCTCGGGAATTACTGGACTTGGATCAGGTGAGGAAGGTGAGGAACTCTTTGTGCTTGTGTGCTTTGGGAATTTGGTGAGGAAGCTAAGAAAAATCAGAGTTCAAATTCCTTAAAACATTCTCGTCTTGAGAATCTTGACCGTCTTGTGAACTAGAAATCTTGCCTAAGAAAGCTTTGCACAAAGACGTGTCGGATGACTTTGAGGAAAGTTCAGGTGAAATCTGCTTTGCAGATTGCAGTTGGTCAATTTGCTCTTGAAGCTGACCATTTCTCGTGTACTCTTCCATCTTTTCTGTTGCCAAGGCAGACAATTGTGATGTGAGTCGATTGATTTCACACCGAAGGATTTCCTGTCCTTCACCAGACACAACTTCGGTTTTGACCGGTTGTAGATTCTCAAGCTTTGTAATTAAGACTTGCTTTTCCATTTGAAACATTGACCTTTCTTTCTCAATTGACTCCTCCAACTCGACTATCTTTGCTTCCAAGATGAGAGGGGGAACATAGAGTTTAAACTCGTCCGTCTCAGTCTTGGTTGCAGGTGCTAGGTCCTCATCCTTTTTGGAGGAATCCTTGGGTGTAGCTACCTTGTAGGGGTCGAAGTAGTCATTGGAAAGGTACTTTTTGTTCTTTTTATACCAGTAGTTTAAAGGTTCATAACAAAATGGAAGTTGAATTCCTCGTTTGTGTGTGCGCTTATATTCCTCGGTTTCCTCCTCTTTTTCGGGTTCAAGAGGACCAGTCCATTGAATTGCGTATTCAGGATACTTTTTATCTAACCCAAAACAAGCAAAATCATACAAAGTGGGTGTATGCCATCTTCCCTTTTTCAAATAATGTGGGTTATCATAACCGATTCCCCACTCTTTGTTGAAGTACGTGAACTCTTTGGGTTTATTCAGAAAAATGGTTTGATCAGTTTGACCCCTTTTGTGGAGTTTGGTTTCAAGATCAATAATTTTAGTCACAAACTCCTTGTGTTGAATTTGAAGAGAAGAACATTGATAAACAATTTCTTCTTTCTCATTCAAGCACTTATCAAACTGAGACTGAAGATCAGATAACTTGGCCCTTAAGTCCTTAGGTGCTAATGAAAGATTTTTGCATTTGTCTTTTAGATTAGCATTTTCAGACTTGTATTTTTCAGTTATTCTCCTTTAAACATCTAGCTTTTTAGATAGTGATCTAATCTCAAGCAGTTGTTCATTAGAGGTGGCCTTAAAGGAATCTACCCATTCAGCAAGAGGTTTCATTCGGTCATAAAGTTCTGAAAAGATAGGTTCACATACCTGACACGGCTTTGTCATGTCTTCTTCAGCAGGAGACATCTTCAGTTGCACTGGAGTGATCGTCAGATGATTGTTCGATTCAAAGTGGAATAGTGTCAAGGATACTTAAATGTCCCCCTCCTGCGACTTAGCACGGGGGTTTCCGGATAAAGAATCTTGAAAATTGAAGTTACCGGACGATAAGAACTTACCGGGTGCAAAAGGTTCCGGATAAGAGGAAGAGTCCGGATAACTTGAGTTGTCCGTATAACCAAGGTTACCGGATGGCTTAAGTTACCGAATAGAAAAACTGAAACAAGATGTTTCCGGATACACTGAAGTTTCCGGGTACAATGGATTGTCCGGATAAGATATGTTCGGAAGCACTGGGTTTCCGGATACAAATGTTACCCGGATAGTATAAGGAATAGTGACTTACCCGGATTGCAGAACTTACCCGGAAAAATGAGGAGTCCGGATGGAATTGGAATTACCCGGATGGAAATCACACAAACGTCCGGACACTTTGAAGTTATCCGGAAACGTCGGCTGGTTTATCCGGAAAAATCGACTGTTTGCTCAAATCGATCGAATTTTCGATTAGGGTTGCCCAAAATCGATCTTGGAAGATTAGTAACAATGCCAAACACAAGTAACACTAATCCAATCGATTTCAATGCAAAAACAACAAGTTTTGATGGTTAAAAGTCCGATTTTTATCAAGAACACTACCAAAACTTTTGATCTTAAATTGCTTAATAAACCACTCAAACGATCGAATAAAGATGTGAAAATTTGCAGAATCACTATTAGTAATGATGCTAACAATACCCAATGAGTAAAATCGATCAATTTGATCAGAATCAAGATTTCGAAAATTCAAGATGAACACATACGTGAAAAGTCAAAAACTTACCAGAAATCACTAGAGAGGCTTTTAATCGAATCCGTCCGTCTGCTCTGATACCAATTGTTAAATCCAGATCCGTGCAACAATATAGAAATCGTAATGATAATCAATAAGAACAATGATTTCCAACTGTCATCCCTTTCATTAACTTTCAGAGAGAATGTTTACAATACGAATAGAAAGCTAAAGAGATGATTAGCTTGTTTTTCCAAGCTAATCACACATTAAATACATCGAGCCCATGGTTAACAAGCCCACGGCCCGTTCACTAATAATCTCTAATTTAAACAAATACAATTCAACCCTTGAACTTTAAATCAACTATAAAACCTGCCCTAACAATTCTCTTTTTCATATCGTTCATTACCAGATTTCTTCTGGTATCCTCTGCTGAATTCCCTAGTCAAGAGAGCTAAAGATTTAGCTATCGAGGCCAGGGTCGTTTCTTCTTCTGCTGCTACCTCTTCTTCTTCACTTTCGACCATCATGATTTTCTTCTTCTTCTCCTTTCTTTCCTCTTTCTTTGGTTTCTCTTTAACCTCTGTAGTCTTTCCAACCAATGCAAGAGGTGCAATGATCTGGGCTTTTGCTTGTGCTACCTGAGGCTCTTATGCTGCTAATGTTCCATAGAGGTCTGATAGGGTCCAGGAATCTAAGTCTTGATTTGTTTGCAGAGACATATATAACTGAAGCCATTCTTCATTTAGGGACTTCAGGAACATAACGTTGTTTTCTTCAGAGGTTCTGTGGATGCCGAACTTCTTGCACTTGTTTATTAGAGAGTTGAACCTATCATACGTAGTTTGCAGAGATTCGGTTGGCAGAGCTTTAAAGGCATAGTATTCATTTATGTATTGAGCTCTGCGGTTCTTTTGGGTTTTGACTCCTCCTTCTAGTTGTTTTTCCAGTTCTTTCCATAGATCATATGAAGATTCACATGCATCCATGGACTGGAAAAGGTCATTTGGGATGGCCATGATCATAATTCTCTTAGTTTTCTGAGCAACTTCGTATTTAGCCCAATCAGAATCAGACCAATTTTCTTGGGTCTTTGGTTTCGTGTGTTCTGGAATTTCAGGTGTGTCGTCTGTGCTAGGAACACGAGGTACAATTATCCTGGGAATGAAAGGAGGGTTACATATATAATAAACCAATTCTTTGTCAGTACCCTCAAAGAAGTGAATCATTCGAATCTTCCATTGAAGGTATTCTTCTCTAAGAAGAGTGGGAGGTTTGGTTAAGGAACCAACAGAGAGGAAGTTGTTTGTGTTTCTCATTTAGAGAGATAAATTATCCAGAAAAAGGGTTTTAACAGCAGATTTTCAGAGTATGAAGTGGATGCTTCGTATGAAGTTTTTAAGCTAAAAGCTTTAAGCTGAGCACTAAAATGGTGTTTTTAACCAGAATAACAGATTTATAAGTTTACCAAAGTTCGAATGAATCGAAAATGGCAGAAAAACAGAAATTGTTTGAATAATATGAAGAATAGGTTAAAAATCCAAGTTTCTACCAAATATCATAGTTTTAGAGTGGATCCCTTGATATTAAAAATCAAGGTTTGCTCTGATACCAATTGTTGGTTCCTGTTTTGCTAAAAACAATGATCTTAACTTTCAGGTAGTTCAGATTGTATGGTGCGGAAGCGTATTTAAGAACTGAAAGATAATGTAAGGTAGAAGATCACACAATATCAAATAAAGCAAAGAGTAAATAACATATGTTTCTCAAAGATTACTGTATTTGATATATAGTAAGAACACCAAGAACTTTAAAGGATTAACAAGAAATCTGCAGTTTAATGGTGTGTGTGTTGTGAAAAGCTTAATAGAAGAGTTCACATGAACCTTCTATTTATACTACTCCTAAAGGGGACAAAAATGACTGAAGGTACAAAGACACTGTTGAGTAATAATGGCTGGAAGGTACAGAACACTATTCTGGAACTGTTGCAGATACGACGTTCATTAAATGCTCCGTATTCACCTTTAGGCGGAAACCTATCAGAGTTTGACACGTGGAGTTGTCAGGTCACGTCTTTGTACGATTGATCTTTTGAACCTTCGAATGGTAGGTATTGAAAGAAACATGTTCGTCCTTGTTAAGATCTTTTGCGTAGATCTTCTTTTTAACACAGAAGCTCTGTCAAGTATGACAGAGGCTCTGTGGTCTTGTCCGCTTAGAAGTATCTTCTGTTGCTTCTTTTACTTCGGTCTTCTTGATTAACCCGGCAGAGCCTCTGTCGAAGACTTCTGTCTTCTTGGTTACTCGGCTACTCGGCAGAGCCTCTGTGGGTTACTTCTGTACTTACACTATTTTCACTACTTTTACAAAGAGAAGGATTGGAGCTAACAGAGATGCTCTAATAGGTAGGGGTGTTCATTGGTTGACATCCAATGGATGTGAGGGGAACCGAACTGATCCAATCCTCCGTTGGATGTCCGATTTTTCCAACCGAACCAATCCAATCATCCATTGGATGTTGGATTTTTTCAATCCAATGGATGATTGGATCGGTTCGGTTCCATCCATTGGATATACTCATTGGATATCCGTTGGATCGGATCAGATCCATCCAATGTTTTTATGTTTCTTTCTAAAAAATTTAGTTTTTATTTTTTACAAATGTTTTTAAATTATAATGTTTTAAAAATAAAAACTTTTTACTTTTGAAACTTCGAATTATAGTGTATTGGATGGTGGTTGGATGATAATCGGATGAGTGGTTGGATGATAATTAGATGGATGGTTGGATGGTGAATCGGTTCGGTTCGGTTTTGGTCGGTTCTGGACTGTCATCCAAGAACCGACCGATCCAAATTGGATGTTGATTTTTTTTATCGGATCCGATCCAATTACAATTGGAGATTCAATCAAGGTCGGTCGGTTCTAATTGGATCGGTTAACTTTATGCACACCCCTACTAATAGGGTTAGAGTAAATAAATGGTAAATTACTAAATGGTAATCAATAACTATATATAATCAAAAACAAAAATGAAAATTATTAAATATAAATAATAAAAAGTGTAAACTTCAATTTTAGTCCCTGAGGCTTAGGTTATGTTTGGCAAACTAGCTGATAAGCTAGCTTATGAATAAGTCACGTTTGGTAAAAACTAGTGTAACACCCTAAAATCAGGGCCAATTTGAACCTTAAATTTTACCAAGGTATATCAAGATATCATCCAAACTTTTATTTATATAAGCAGAGAGTTGACTATGAGGGTTCCTTTATATACAAATCGAACTCTCTAAACAACCTATTAATCTAATCATGTCAACTATGATTAGATTAACTTGGTTATCTAAGCAATTCATCAAAAGTCTCCTCGCCTCGTCTAAGTTCTCCGCTTATCACCAAAAGTTGAATACCAAGAGCACTCGCCCCACATCCCATTACTTCCATGAACTCGTACTTGTTAAGAAGATTGAATTTGAAAAATTAGGCTTACGCCTAGTGAGAACATCCAAATTCAAATTTAAAAGAATAACAACTTGAAAACTCAGATATTTAAGCATATAGACAAACCTGGTTCGCCACCATTCTTACCGTACTTGCACTCGTATCATAGTGACGGGAACATACCAGATCCCATTAATATGACTAACATTCAGAAAGTCATATCATCATGTTCGAAGGCCTACTATGAATCATTACAGATTCTAGATCATCGATCAAGCCTAAGGACTTACAATCAATCGCCCTACCTTTTTCTTGGAATGGAAACAGAAATAGCACTTATATAATGCCTATTTCTAATCCACCGAAAGCAAACGGAAACAACAATCACACTTTGTATATTTCACGTTTCCACGTCTTAATTACGAATAGCATTTATACTTGCCTACTCATTACAGTCAATACGAATAGCAACTATATTTTTCCTATTCCACTTCTCAACAAGAATAGAAATTATACTTTGCCTATTCCACTATTTTGACATGAATAACAGTTCTACTTTGCCTATTCAATCATTTCAAGTCAACGGGAATTACAAATTACTTTATGCCTATTCCTCGTTACTAATCACCTCTCGGAATGGGATTAGCAATCCACATTATAGGTTATCACCTCTCGAAATGGGATTAGCAATCCACATTATAGGGTATCGCCTCCCGAAATGGGATTAACAATCCACATTATAGGCTATCGCCTCCCGAAATGGGATTAACAATCCACATTATAGGCTATCGCCTCCCGAAATTGGATTAACAATCCACATTATAGGCCAACGGGAATAACGGTTAGCGCCCCGCCTATTCCACGTTTATAAAACAAAAATGGGAATTACCATTCAGAACCCGGTCTATTCCACATTTATCTAATCAACGGGAATTACCATTAAGAGCCTGGTCTATTCCACATGATCACGTACTACTAGTGCCTATGGATCCATTACACTTACCAACGTATATGTATAATAACATATACGCTATATCTCATACCATATTCTTAACTTAAGAATATTAACAATTTATCGTATCTTTAATCCCGGCGGTTTCTCTTCCAAGTATCATAATCAAAAGTGTTCTGAACTCAATTTACAGAATTATTCTAATAAGGATCTTAATTCAAAATCAAATCCCTAATTGGATTCTAAATTTAATCGGGTTCCATTCAACTCCGGGCTTAAAGCCCAAATACTGGAACTAACGATACCAGATCGGCCCAATACCGGAATTAATTGTTTTCCGAAACTCAAAGCCTACACCGGAAATAATTCTGGATCCAAACTCTAGGCGCATTCCGGATTTTAATATTGAATCCAAACCCTAAGCCCACTTCCGGTATATTTTAATAATTCTGGTCCAATGTGCCAAGGCCCAGTTCCGGTATATTGGTTGATTCCGGATCCAATGTGTCAAAGCCCAGATCCGGTATATGTGTTGATTCCGGATCCAATTGCAAATCCAATTCCATAAAATTAATAATTTCGGATCCTATTTAAATACCGGAATTTATTTGTGTTCCGGAACCCAAAACAAAAGGCCCAAGTTCCGGAATATAATTGATTCCGGGTCCAAGCCATACACCAGAACCCAACCATGTACCGGAACCCACTTTCGGAAATTTAATCGATTCCGAATCTCAAACTCAATACCGGATCTCCAACCCATTCCGGATCCGGTCCAGTTCTGGTATTCAAACCCAATTCCGGATCCGGTCCTCTTCCGGTATTCGAACCCAATTCCGGAATCCATTGATTCCGGATCCAATTCTAGTTCCGGAATTCTCTATACTGGGACTCCGATTCTAAACATTCCATTCTCCTCAAATAAACTCAGAAAAACTCATCTTAATACAGTTTATAGACCGATTTCGTTTCCATACAAATTTACCAATCCATTCAGACAATTTATATACTATAACTGATTCAATTTCAACTGTTAAATCTTACAATGAAAAGAATGAACTCACCTGCTAGAAGTTTAACCCAGAAATCCAAATCTTCTCTTCTCTAATTTAATCAACCTAATAGCAGTAGGAATTAACTTGATATTACTAAACTGATTGAGAAGAACAAGCGAGATGATTCAAAACCCTTACCAAAATTCCAAATCGTATCTTCTCTTTCTCTTCTTTCTTTCTTCCTCTGCTCTCACTTGACCGACTTCACAAAAACTGATTGAGATAAAATATCTCAATCAGCTTATCCTCTCATAAAGGATACTCAACTTTCTCTAAATGACCAAATAGACCCTCAACTTCAAGGTTACACTAAATGACCACACACACCTTCACCTTTCCAATTTCAACATTAACTTATAAACTTTGGTCAAAATACAATTTCAACCCTATAGTTTATAATTACAAATAGTCCACAAATTAGACCAAATTATAAATAGACCCCATTCACATTAAAATACTATAATGGAAATTTTGGGGTGTTACAAATCTCCCCAACTTGAAATTGATTTCGTCCCCGAAATCAAAGCCAGTTACATAGACGAGAATATTCGTTCTACATACCCTCTTTTAGTTTCTCAAGCCACCTTAACACTTCCATGATGTTTCCACGGTGATACCTTTACTATTTCTCGCTCCCCAACTTGGGAACAACATAAAATTCTATTGGTCTCCTTTGGTTATAAATCAAAGCTCTACTTGTCCAGCCTCTGTTCCCTGATCGGAATTTAAAATCGAAATTTCCCAGTTAAACTTATCTCTAAACGTGATTACCAGGAGACAAACTAGTCCATAATTGGGTTGGGTCACAACCTCTACTGAAGACTAGTAGATCAATACTGGACCCGACTGCCTACTTTATCTGCTACTTGTTACCGATTCATCGTCAAGCATACACACATCGCCCTAGAGATTCTTATCTGGAGGGCTCAACGAGCTAACTGAGTAGCACAATTAGTCGTGTTGTACTTGAAATTCTTTTATGTGCAACCGCATCGTCAAAACGAAATCACCTCTAATTGCCAAAACAATTAGAAACAAGTATGCTTACATAACAATATATTCATAATAACAGTAGCTAGTTGAAATTATGAACATACTGTAGAATCCAGATCCGTGCAACAATACAGAAATCGAATATGATATGCAAAAATAATATGATTTCAACTGGTCAACCCTTTCATTAATCTTTCAGAGAGAATATTACAATACAGTGTTGAAAGTAAAAGAGATGATTAGCTTGTTTTTCCAAGCTAATCAACATTAAATACAATGGGCCCGTGGTTAACAAGCCCACGGCCCGTTCCCTAATAAGCTCTATTTTAATCAAATACAGTTTAACCCTTGAACTTTAAATCAACATTAAAACCTGCTCTAACAATCTCCCCCTTTGATTTGAAGTTCGAGTTGGCGCTCTATATCTCTCCAGTTGAAGACATATCTTTTGGGGAGCGCGAAGTGTACCTCGAACAATCTGATGGCGCGACGATAGTCGATGCGATCTTCAATCATTTCCAAGGCATTCCTAGCGGTTACTTCATTCGGATTCGGAACATACGAATACCTTGGATTTTCAGACTCGTGTTGAATAATCTTTCGAAGAGCATCTCTGACCTTTAGGAGCGTGCCGTCGCAGAATCTTTCCACCTGACTGAAGCGCATAAATTTCTTCTCTTTTTGCTCGTTGAGGTAAACAATCCCGAATTCTGGTTCCAGTAGCACAGCGTTCTCGGGATACATGTTTAACTCAGGTGCTTTCAGATTCGGCTTGATCAGATTTACCTTTTTCGCCTTGTTCTCGATAGCCATTTGGAAGTCCGTTAGATAAGACATCATTATGGTGCGGACCAGGTATCGACGAACAACTTCGAGTGCCTTTGTAATCTCTAGCAGTCGGATGGTCCTTGTACGTAAGTCTTTCAGAATAAACAGAAAGTCGAGTGGTCGGAGGTTCTTGAAATCAGCTTTTGAAAATTTGCATTCGTTCCCATCTTCACGTCGAACAATGAAAACTGGGTAGACGATCCTCATAATACGTCTTGAATAGATACTGATTACCTCTGTGATTCGAAGTTTGGTTCTGACCTGGTTGACTGGAAGACACCGCAGCATTGTGCTGATATATCGGCGTTGAAATTCTAGGTCAAGGTTGTAGATACCCAGACAGAAGGTCGGCTCGATCTGGCGAAGCTTGTGGACGAACAACTTTTTCAAAGATTCCTCTAGATGAGGGATTAGTACCATGATCTTCTCCCAACGGATTTGTTGCTGTTGAGGAGTAGGAGGAAGATCAGAAGCTGTCATGGGAGGAGTAGTTGTCGGAAGATCGGAAGTAGTAGACTTGGGTCTTGTTGATGGTGTTCTGGCGGGTTGAGCGTAGTGAACGGGGGTTGCTCCATATAAACTTTGGAGCAGGAACTGATCGTAGTCAATATTGTCGTCCTCATCAGTGGGGAAGACCAAATTTACCTGGAGATTTACGGCACTGGCGGCTTTTTCGTACCATGCATCTTCGGTCTCCGGGTTGGTCTCACACTCTGGATCTATCATGTCCAGTATCGGTCTGTCTGACGAGTCACAATCGACCAGTTCCTTTGTTGAACCCTCGGGATTTTCAACCGTCGGGTCTTCTTCATCTGAAATCTCCATATCTATGACCATATCTGCTAGTGGCAACTCGGCTTCGGGTGCTTCTGATGTAGTTGCCGCAGTTGGAGGTTCCTGTTGAACCACTGTTGTAGTTTCGGCGGTCATGATCTGGACGGTCTCGGTTCGGGGTAGACGCTTCTCCCCCTCACGGTGATCAGGATCATCCTGGTCATCGTGCTTGCGTTTGAGACCGCCGACTTGACTCTTACAAGTGTCTTCTAGAGAGCGGACCCTTTCAGACAGCGTGGCGAGCGCTTTGTTGTAGTCGTTGAGGGTCGAGTCAATGGCGTCAAGGCGTGATGTGATAGATGAAGATGTAGCAGTGACCTGGGATCGAAGAACTAAGATCAGGTGCCAATAGCATCGTCTTTAAGGTATCCACCGAATAGATAGGTTGAGCAAAGGTTAGTGGATGTGGTGATGCGGGTTCGTCTTCAACTGTTAGATCTGTGTTTTGTCAATAAACCAAGTGTTGAATTCTGATAAGAAGGCTCAGAAGTTCTGAAGAGAAGAGTCAGAAGTTCTGAGAAGCTTAATCAGATGAATGTTCAGAAGTTCTGAACAACCTGTTCAGAACTCATAACTAGATACTTTCCTTTGTACTTAGTTAACTAATTAGGACACGTGTATTGTTCCTATTAGTCTTTGTTATATGTACTGTAGCTTTAGTGTTTCCGTTGTAGTATATATAGGAGTTAGCAACTGTAAGCTAACTAATCTTTGGCATAACTTTTCCCGCATATTCTTGTATTCATATTTTGTAATCTTTGAGATACGCTCTCTCTAAGATCTGTAAATCTGTTCTTCATTGAATACAAGTGTTCTTGATCAAATTACTTCTCAATTACTATTCTATTCATTGTTATATTGATTGTAAGATTGGATCCTGAACTTACAATTGGTATCAGAGCTTGTCAACAAACAAATTCGATCGAGATCGCATTCTTAAGGGTTTCCTGTTTGTGTTCTTGAAGATTTATTGATCAATTCGAAAATTGATTCCGCTGCTACTCACTGTTCTTGAATTCTTAGCAATTCTTGAATTAATTGTGTTTTTCGATCAAGGAATTTGGATTTGTCTTTCTGTTGAAGCTTTCTTACAATCATATCTTCTAAAGAGTATCTTGCCATGGGATCTGAAACAAAACCACCTGTTCTAATACCTGAAGAGTACCAGCAATGGAAAATCCGAATGATCCAATTCTTGGATAACATAGATGAAAATCTAATGGTCTCTATCCGTGAAGGTCCTATCGAAGTGTATGTCGATGTCGCTGCAACTCCTGGAACAGAGACAACTCCAGAAATTCCAGCTACAAGGGTGAAGAAGAGTTTTTCTCAGTATACAGCAGAATAGAAAAACAGACATGCTATAGACAAAAGAGCAATTACGTTGATGACTTTGGCTGTTCCAAATGAAGTTCTTAACAGGATTGACAGTGGATCATCTGCCAAGGAAATGTGGGATGAACTGGAAAGACAGATGTTAGGAACTGTGAGGTCTATTCAAGCGAAGTTAAATCAGAGCATAAATGCCTATGAAAGGTTCAAGGCTAAAGAGTCAGAAAGTTTGACTCAGACGTACAGTAAATTTTGTACTATTCTGAATGATTTGAGAAGAAATGGGCTGAAGAAAACAAAGTCAGAAATAAATTACAAATTTCTGAACAGTCTAAACTCAGAATGGTCATCATTTGCTATAAGTCTGCAAATGAATAAAGATATGTGTGAAGAAGACCTCAATGATATGTTCTGTGTTCTAAATCAGCATGAAGACTATGTCAAGTTAGTTGTGGAAGAGAAGAAAAATGTTGCTGATCAGTTAGCATTTTTATCAAAGTCCAAAGTTATCAAAGCACCCAAGAAGACTGCATATCTATCTGAGATACCAAAGCTGAAAGAATCTGACAAGGAAGAAGGATCAGAGGATGATGAAGATATCAAGATAATGGCTGAGAAACTGGCCTTGCTGACAAATACTTTCAACAAGAGGTATGGGAAGGGTAGATTTCAGGGAAATTACAAGAGAGAACAGAGGAGTTCAGATTATAAGAAGAGAGAAGACAGAGGAGAAAATAAGTTTGAGAAGAAAGTAGAGAGAAGTGAAGAGAATAAAGAAGAGAAGGAAGAGAGAAAAGAAAACAATTTGTGTTTCAAGTGTGGAAAATCTGGCCACTATGCTAAGGACTGCAGAGTAAAGATCGTGAAAGATTATGAGTACTATACCAAAAAGGCTCAGCTTTCAAAGAAGATAGATGATGAGATTGCCATGTTGGCTGAACAGGAGAATTGGCTGTACTACACTTCAGATGAAGATGATCATATTAATTTTCCACAGATGCAAAGTTACATGGCCAAAATGAAGAATGAGGATGATTCTGACTATGAGGATGCTGATTCTGAGTCATCTACTGAGGTACATTCTGCACTTGAAATAGACTTAATGACACAGATTGGTGACATGAAAACTGAATTTGTTAATCTTAGAAAACAGATAAAAGGTGAAAGAAGTCTGGTTAACAAATTCAGAATTGAAAAAGAAGTAATAAGAGAACAATATGAGGAATTTGAGGCTGAGAAACAGAAAGTTAAAAATGAAAATTCTGAATTGTTAAAAAAGCTTTCTGAATTAAAAAATGAATTTTCAAAGATTAAGGATGAAAAGGGTGATTTACAAATAAAATTTGATATGCTATTTGAGGAAAGAAAGAATTTATACACCAAATTCAAAGAATTAGAAGATCTAAATTTGAAAAGAGGTCAGACTCAGCAAACATTAAATCTTCTAACAAGTAATGTTAAAGATACAAGATTTTACAATCCAAAGAAGGGATTGGGATTGGAAGAAAATGTTGTTTTAAAAAGAGCTCCAGTCAACTTGTATGATTTTGAAAAACTTCAAGTTCCTAAACCAAAAATCCCAGAAATTGTTGAAGTTTTTATCAGACCTGCAAGTTCTATAACAAGTTTTGACAATTTGCAGAAACCAAGCTCTAAAAAGACAAAGGAGATAGTTTCTGATTCAAAAATAGAGAAGTCAGTTGTTTCAGAAGATAAGATTAAGAAAGAAATTCCTAAATCAACAGATGAGAAACCAAAATACAATGAAATTAAATTCAAGTATGATTCTTTAAATGTCAGTTACAAAAATAAACAGCCAAGTTTTTCACATCATGACATTGAAAGCATATTTGATACAAGTAAGGTTTCTGAAACAGTTAATCAGAAGTCTGAAGCTTCTAGTCAGAACTCTGATTCTTGGAGTCAGAACTCTGAGTCTGAAGGTCAGACATCTGAGTCTGTTAATCAGAATTCTGATTCAGGTAGTCAGAAGTCTTAGTCAACTGGATTTTCTGAAACAAAGTCAGATGATTTTTCAGAGCTTGAAAAGAGGTTTAATCTTGTAAGTCAATAACTTGAGGATTTGAGGAAATCTTTTGATGAACTCGAAAATGATTACTGTGATGTGGATGTTAAACTTAATGAAGCTTTAAAAGAAAAGAACATCTTTATTCAGAAAATAACAGAGCTTGAGAAACTGAAGACTGAGTATGATCTTTTTAAAATTAATTCTCTAAAAGATAATGATAAATTCCTTAATGAATCAAGTACATATGAAAAAGGTGAATCATCTACTTCTCCTTCTAACAAAAAGGGATTGAATTTTTCAGAAAAAGAGGAAAGCAAAAGGAAAGATGGTGTGAAAAGAGTTTATGAGATGAATGGATTGGTTCTTGCAACTGTACCAAAAGCACAGAGTTATTGTGATAAATGTACTTGTACTTTGAAAACCAGCAATAAAAATGAAAAGGCTTACGGTACAGATCTGTTGTTACTTGCAAAGAAAAATCTTATTTGTGTTCAATGTGAAAGTGATTCATTCCAATATTCTCAGAAATGTCCAATCACAATAACTTTTGTTTCCTATGTAAGAAATGACATTCAGAATACAGAAAAGAAAAATGTTTCTGTTCCTCAAACTCAGAAAAGAGAAATAATAAAATAAGTGAAGCCTCATATTAAAATCACAGGAAAGAATGAAAAAAGGTTTAATGTGAAAGAAAAGAAGGCTGAAACTTCTTCAACATCTAAATTTAAAACTTTTAAGAAGAAATTGAACAATTTTGTAAACAGAATATGTTCTGACTTCATAAAAGTTCAAGGAAAGTGGTGTTTGAAGAAAGACTTTGAATGGAAAGTCAAAGATACTTTTGTTAAATCAGATAAAAAGGCTAACAAAGAAGGACCCATTCCAAAATGGGTACCTAAATCTAACTGATTGTTGTTGCAGGGCTGTCATGTGTGGTTTTTAGATTCAGGAGCTTCAAGACACATGACAGGTCAGAAGTCTTTTCTATCAAATTTCACAGAAAAGGCTGGAGGAGCAGTAAACTTTGGAAATAACAGCAAAGGTCAAGTTAAAGGTAATGGGGATTTAACAAAAGGAGATCTGACAATTCAAAAAGTTTTCTATGTTGAAGGCTTACAACATAATCTTTTCAGCATAAGTCAGTTTTTAGACAGTCTTTGTCAAATCAAGCTCAAAATAACAGGTTGCATGATTTTAACTGAGAATGATCTTAAAGTCTTCTGGGCCAAAAGACACATGGACTTATTTGTGGTTAATTTTTCAAAAATACAAACATTAAATCCTGTTTGTCTTTTATCAAACTCAATTGTAAATGAATGCTGGCTATGGCACAGAAGATGTTCTCATTTAAACTTCAAAGATCTGAATAATCTTGTTGCAAAACATCTGGTTAAAGGATTACCAAAGATTAAATTTGAAAAGGAATCATTATGCTCAGCTTGTGAAATGGGCAAGATGAAAAAGAGTTCTCACAAATTAAAAATGGACTCATCTTGCAAAGCACCATTGGAAATGATTCATACTGGTCTTTGTGGTCCTATTTCAGTTCAGTCTATAGGAGGAAAGAAGTATATGCTTGTAATTGTTGATGAATATTCCAGATACACATGGGTTGAATTCCTAAGAGCTAAGTTAGAAGCTGCTACTACATTGATAAACTTTATCAAAAGGATTCAAGTTCTCTTACAGCTTTCAGTCCAGAAAATCAGAAGTGATAATGGAACAGAGTTCAGAAATGAGACTCTTCAGAAGTTTTTAGAAAGTTCTGGGATTTCTCACAATTTCTATGCCATCAAAACTCCTCAACAAAATGGTGTCGTTGAAAGGAAAAACAGGACTCTAGTTGAAGCTGCAAGAACCATGCTAGCTTATTCAAATCTTCCAACTTTCTTATGGGCTGAAGCAATTGCAACTGCTTGCTTTACACAGAACAGAACTTTAATCAATAAAAGATTAAACAAGATTGCTTATGAACTGATAAACAAAAGAAAACCATTAATCAAATTCTTTCATATTTTTGGCTGCATATGTTATGTCCTTAAAGACAGAGAAAATCTTGGTAAGTTTGATAAAAAGGCAGATGAAGGATACTTTGTTGGTTATTCATTAACTTCCAAAGCATTCAGAATCTACAACAGAAGAACCAAGAGGACGATGGAAAGCATCAATGTAACATTTGATGAAGTCAGAATGAAGACTTCTGAACAAGACAGTTCAAAACTCATGCAGAACAGGACAAAAATGACTTCTGATACAAACTCTAATCCTATTTGTTCAGAACTCAATTCACTGTTTAAGGATGCTTTTCTTGAACTGACTTTTGATTCTTATGCAGAGTTTGAAAACCCTAAGATGATCAATGAAATGAAAAGAAGAACTTCAGAAGTAGTTCAAACAACTGTAATTTCTGATAAAGGTCCATCTGAGGATTGTCCAACTCTGATAAATACAAGTAATGAAAATTCTGACCCTGATACTCAGAATTCTGAACCTTGTATTCAGACTTCTGAACCACGTATTCAGAACTCTGAACAAGTCACTCAGAACTCTGACTTCATTGCTCAGAATTTGAACTCAAATTTATCAGAACAAGGGGACAGTTCAGAATTACAAGCTATCATTGATGAGAATGATACAAACAACAATTATTCAGAGATTGATGTGCTTCCTAGTGCAAACAAATGGACTAAAAATCATCCCATTCATCAAGTGATTGGTGATCTATCAGCAGGAGTAAAAACCAGATCAGCTACTGCAAATGAAGCAATGTTTGCAGGTTTCCTAAGTGTTATTGAACCTAAGAAAGCAAATGAAGCCCTAGAGGATCCAGATTGGATTTCAGCAATGCAAGAGGAATTGATTCAATTTGAAAGGAACAAAGTCTGGAGACTCATTCCACGACCTGAAGGTAAATCTATCATTGGAACTAAATGGGTATTCAGAAATAAAAAGGATGAGTCAGGTGTTGTCATCAGAAACAAGGCAAGATTGGTTGCTAAGGGATACTGTCAACAGGAAGGAATTGATTATGATGAGACATTTGCACCAGTGGCAAGAATAGAGGCCATCAGGATATTTTTGGCCTATGCTGCTCACAAGAATTTCAAAGTATATCAGATGGATGTCAAATCAGCATTTCTGAATGGTATACTTAATGAAGAGGTGTATGTACATCAACCTGAAGGTTTTGTTGATTCAGAATTTCCTGACCATGTCTATATTTTAGATAAAGCTTTATATGGTCTAAAACAAGCACCAAGAGCCTGGTATGACACTCTTACTCAACACTTGTTTGGTTCAGGTTACAAGAAAGGTAAGATTGACACAACTTTGTTTTTAAAGAAACAAGGTGATGATTTGATTCTTGTTCAAATTTATGTTGATAACATAATATTTGGCTCTACAAGTGCAAAAATGTGTGATGATTTTTCTAAAATCATGAAATCTGAATTTGAAATGAGCATGATGGGTGAACTTAATTTTGTCCTTGGACTTCAAGTCAAACAATTACCAAATGGAATTTTTATAAATCAAGGAAAATATGTAAGGGACATCCTGAAAAAGTTCAAAATGTCTGATTGTGCTTCTATGAGAACTCCTATGGCAACAAACATAAAGTTAGATGCTGATCTCAAAGGAGTTTCAGTAGATAACAAACTTTATAGAGGCATGATTGGATCATTACTATATTTGACTGCAAGTAGGCCAGACATCATGTTTTCTACCTGTTTTTGTGCAAGATTTCAATCCAATCCTAAAGAATCACATATGTTGGCTGTCAAAAGGATTCTCAGATATCTCAAAGGAACACCTGATCTTGGTTTATGGTATCCAAAGGAAATTGACTTTAAACTAACAGCTTTCACTGATGCTGATCATGCAGGAAGTAGAATGGACAGAAATAGTACATCTGGTGCTTGTCACTTTCTAGGGGATAAGATAGTGAGTTGGGCATCAAAGAAGCAGAATTGTGTATCCACTTCAACTGCTGAGGCAGAGTACGTTGCTGCTGCTGCTTCATGCTCTCAAACTTTGTGGATGAGAACACAACTCATGGATTATGGGTATCAGCTCAACAAAATTCCTATCTACTGTGACTCAGAAAGTGCAATTGCCATTACTCAGAATCCTGTTCAACATTCAAAGACTAAACATATAGATGTGAGGTATCATTTTATAAAGGACTATGTGGAAAAGGGAACAATAGAGATGCACTTTGTGCATACAAAGTATCAATTGGCTGACTTGTTCACAAAGCCTCTTGATCACAAAAGATTCTCATTTCTCATATGTAAAATAGGAATGCTTAATCTGACTAATTGATCTTACTTGTTAGTTGATTTTCAGAAATGTTAAATCCTGCTAAGTAAGATTTTCTGAGTAGTGTACTCAGAACTCTGAGTCTTGTACTCAGAATTCTGACTCTTGAGTTCAGACTTCTGCGTCAATACTTCAGAAATCCAACTTTCAAGATTTCATTTCTGAGAAATACAAGTACTTCAATTTTTGTGGATTATCTTTTTTCTATTACTCTTTATATCTCATCTCATCTTTATTAAGTACATGCTAAAGTCAAGGGGGAGCATTAATATCTTTTGGAAATCATTTCATGTTGATTAAAAGGTTTGTTTTCATTTCTTATCTCTGATCATTCTAAGAAGAACAAGCTTTTAATGATAAATTTTTTTCACTTGTTCAAACTATATCTGAATCTCAAAATTTTCTTATTCAGATATAAGATTTTAAATGAGTTTCACTAATCATCACTATTTGAACAGAATTCTGATGATAAAATGATTTTCTATCTGTTCAAACCTCTTCTGAATAATTAAAGCTTTTACATTTGTCAGAAGTTGATTTTAAATAGTTTGGTTACAAGGCAAATTCTTCTGAATCATGGACTCAGAACTCTGAGTAGAATAATCAGATCTCTGATAAAGGAACGAAAATCATCTGAGCGTGTTATTCAGATCTTTGACTTGTGTCAATATTCTATCCAATAACACGTGTCAGCTTCATATTTGGTTGATTATGCCACGCATTTCATTTAAATCCTCTGTGGCATTTCAAATGTGTTGACTCCGTTATAACTTTGACCTCGTTTTTTCCGTCAAACCTTTCAACTTCGCGGATTTTAAATAGGTCTTAAATTCCCTCTTTCAAATTCTTTCAAATTTCAGAGCGAAAAGTGAGATACGAATCATTCCAGAGTTCTTTGAATTTGATTTCTTCTTAAATCATGTCTGGATTTCGAAGAAGTGGTCATATATCTCTGCATAGTACTAAGTCTTTAATGGAGGAATCTGATTCGGACAATGATGAAGTTCAAAATAGACCTATTGAAGAAGAAGCAGTAGGAAACGATGAAATAAATGCAGAAGATGAAGAAATGGCTGAATCTAAGGGGAATGCAGATGAGAGAAATATGAATGTCGAACATGAACAGAGTGCTGCAGGGTCAATAATGTCAAGAAGACCAAATTTAGTGGAAAAAAGTGTTCCTGAAAGAGAATGCTTGAAGTTGTCAGAAAATAATTGTGTATTATTGTTTGAGGAAAATAGATTTAAGCCTGAACACAGGATAATAATGAAGTTATTCAAATATCATCCCTACAAGAAATGGTTCACAAGACACAAATCTGTCCCTGTTCGGTATATTCAACAATGGTGGAAATATCTTAGGTTAGAAGAGAATAAATTTGTATCTGAAATTGGAGGAGTAACAATCACTATATCAATCCCTGCACTAAGGGAAATGCTCAATTTACCAGAAAAAGATGATGTACAACAAAGGACAGACTTTGAAGACTCACCTTTAACAGAAGAATTGATTGCGGAATTTATGAGGTTAGGATACAATGAGGGGTTAAGGACTCTTAGTAGTTTCAGAAGGAACAAATTGCCACCAATTTGGGCATGTTTCTTTCATGTGGTGAATAAGTGTTTGTCAGGGAAGAATAGTTCTGCAGATCAAGCTTCAAAACAAATTCTTCAAATTTTTCAAGGTTTAGTGAAGAATAGGCATTATGACTATATTGCTATACTTTGGGAAGACATGAAGAATACATTTGAGAAAAATCAGAAGGCTATTCAAAAGAAAACAAAGGATACACCCCTGTCATATATACCTTACATAAGGTATTGGAAACTTATGATTTGGTATGCAATGCAAGAAAACAGAACCATTCCAAGAAGATCAGAGGAGCAGCATGGTCCTATTTTCCATTTGGGTAAGATGTCTTCTGCTACTAATATTCAAAATTATCCTAATCACAAACTCTTGCCAAGATCACTTAGGAGTTACATTCCAAGGGAGAGTGAGATTTTAAAAGCTTATTGCACCTCTATGGGAATTGAAGTACCTCAAATCCCTACCCATGAGGACCAACCTGAGAGGAAAGGTGAGGGGTCTAGTCATGTTAGAGAGGGGGAGGATGTTCAAATGGGTGAACATTCTGAGAGAAATGAGGGGCAAAATTCTGAGAGCTTGGTTAGAATATGTGAAGAAAAACAGAATGAGAGTGGTGAGGATGAGAGAATGTCACCAGAGGTTCAAACAGAAAGAGATGCCTCTGTGCTAGCCAATCTTAACCAGGTAACCACATCTGCTATTGAGACACGACTCTTGGTGTCCAATATTGAAAAAATCACCATGGACCTAGTGGTGGATCTTGAACAACCCATCTATACCCACTCAGAAGCAGTTCAACCTGCTACTGTTTCACATAAATCAGGGGAACCATCCCAAACTCATTTGGAGGGAGGTGATAAATCCCAACCTATTCTTCATCACATTGAGTCTGGATATCACAGTCCTATCCATATTGAGCCTGAAATTCCTTCCAACACTTGCACAAATCAGGAATTTCGTATTCCTGACCAAACATTCATAGACACTCTTAATTTTGGATGTCAAGGATTGGATGGAAGTCTTGGTGAGGTGAACATTACAAAAGCTTCATTAAAATGTGCATATGTTGTACAAGATGACTTAGTGTTATCTACAGGCCATGAGTCCTCTGGACACATGAAAACTGGACCATCTGTTGGTTCAGGTTCACAGTTAGAATCTTTTGAATTTGTAAAGATTCAGAAACAAAACATGGTGATGGGGGAAAAAGTAAAAAAAATTGGAGGAAAAGGTGGATGGACTGAATGATGAGGTAAAGGAGTTGAAAACAATGTTGGAGGGGAAGATGAAATCTGTTGAGACTAAGATAGATGATGTAAAGGTATCCTTGGAATCTCATAAAAAGGAGATCAAGGATATTATGTATGAGTTTCAGAAAGATCTGTTTAACCAAATGCAGAGTATGCAAGAATCTATATTCAAAGCACTTAGTACTTCTTTGGCTTCAACTTCTAAACCACTTGATCTTGTTCCACTAGCAGAAGCTGAACCTGAAGATGTTACTGTTCAGAACCTCAAAAGAAAGTTTGATGATAATGAGTTTCATGATCATCAAAAGGGGGAGAAAAAGCAAAGGTTGAGTTCTGATGATGATATTGGTATAGACGATTTTGAAATAGCGGATATGCAGTTGGTTTAGACAGAGGCAAATATTCAGAAAGTGGATACTCAGATTGTTCAGATTACAAGCTCAGATACAGAGGATATGGAGATGGAATGTATGGATGGTAATGATTCTGATAAAACAGAGGAATTGAACTTAGATGCAGAAATGGAAGATAATTCTGATGAAACTGAAGCTATTGAGGAACCTGTGTTGAGATCAGAAGAAACAGCTGAGAGTTCAGTGGTTGTGAACACGTGTACAGATATTGTCCCATATGTCAAAGTTAGTTTGGTGGACTCTGAGTCAGAAGAAAGGAGATTGAATGAGATTTTGATCAGAAGGATGCACAGTGGGTTAGTCAGAGCACTCAATGTTCAGAAAATTCAAAGGGATGTGAAGATGGTAAGACTTATTGATCTGATGGGAAAGGAAGATAGTACTGTTGGTTATTCTCAGAAATTTCAAGAGGATTTCTATTTTAACTATGTGGATGACATTGCTGATATTAAAGAAGAATATGAAAAAGTTAAAGAATACTTCATGCCTTCAGAATATCTATTCAGAAAGCCAATTGAGATTCCTAAGATTAACTTGCCAATCTTAGAGGAGCCTTTGTGTGATTTTGTTCTAGATATGAGTGATGTACCACTTGCAAGACAATTTCACAGTGATATTTTTCCAGAGGAAACATATGAGCATCTATACCACACAGAAGGAGACTATGTTGTTTTAGAAAATAACATTGATGGTTTCATGGATGGAAAACTTCAGATGATCTATGCAGAAGCCTCAAACAGATTCAGAATTCCTGATTCAAGGCTACACATTCAGAAACGGATTGAGAAAGTATTGATGTTTCAGACAGAAGAATTTGATGGTCTGAAGTATGTAAAATTGGAAGTATTGAAAGAAAAAGATGTAAAGGTTTTCTTATCAAGTTTTGATTTCCACAGATTAACTCTTGAAGATCAGATCTTTCTTGTTAAGTTCTTTGCCAGTACTGAAGAAGCCTGGATAGAGATTGAATGTAGAAGACTTATGGGCATCTATGTCAGAAATATGTATATGTATGACTTCCAGCTGGCAATTGAAGGAAGAAAAGAGAAGTGCAATTTGAATTGTCCAATGAAGATTCCAGGAAGTGGTGTGATTGTGAAGGGTTTTATAAATGAAGGAATGGAATCTGAAGGGTATGCATATAGTAATTAAGGAAATCTTGAGCTGTTCAGATTAAAGGAATTGGTAAAGTATAGTAATGCAACTTTGAGTTGGTTACTAATTGAAATGAGAGTTTCTAAAACTGAAAAGGAAAATCTAAAGAAAAGATGTGTGAAAGCTGTGAAAAGAAGGATAGATCTTAGAAGTAAGGTCAGAAGCTGTGATGAATGGTTATTATCAGAAGAAAATCCTAAAAAGATGTTGCATAGTGATTTTGTGTTTCCAGCAGAATATGAGGTGAATGGGGTCTTTTCAGAAGAAATTGAAGAAGAAATTCAAGAGACAACTCCTCGGAATGATCAAATGACAAGTATTGATCAACCTGAACAGTCAGAACCAAAAGAAGATGAAAGATCTGTAGATGTGAATGGGTATTTTCTGGAGCTTGATCTGCCAAACTTCTTTAATCCAAGTGAAGTAAACTTTCTAAGTGTATATCATGACAAACCAAAAGAGACTCAGATCTGGTTGGCTGAGAAGTCAAGATGTCTTGGAAAACCAAAGAAAGATGTGTATTCAGATTTTCTAATCACTGGGATCAGAGAACTAAAGATCAAGCAGTTCAGAAAGCAAGAATACTTATCCTTTGAAGTATTAAGAGAAGATGGAAAGGTGTACTATTTTACTGATGCAGACTTTGAAAAGCTATCAGTAATGGATTTCTACAGACTACACAGTATGTTGTGCTTCAAAGAATCAAGCAAAGATAAGAATGAAAGGAAGGCAAGGAGTGTAGTGATTGAAGCTATGTTTTACATCCTAAGATGGCATTGTTATACAGATTTTCAAATAGCTCTGTATCTACAAAGGCCAGGTGTCTATCTTTCAAGACCCATCACAGATCATGATCAGAAGCAAGTATTAAGAACTGGAAGTGTGTCCAGACATCCAGAATTGGGAGTCTTTTTGAAAAACAAGAGTGAAAATATCTTTTTCAGAGCAAAGGAGACTGCAAAATATAGCTCTGGAACTTTGAGATTCATCAAGCATAATTTGGAGAAAAAGGTGCTGAAGGTGAAGCAAGCTAATATGACTCAAGAAGTGATCACTCAGCAAGTTGAAACTATTCAGGAAACAATTGATAGAATTGACAAGAGACTTACTCAAAGAAATGTGCTGTTACAGAAAATTGTTCCTGCATTGAAAGAGCTTGGTAATACAAAGTATAAGTTTATTTGACAAAAAGGGGGAGATTGTTAGATCTGTGTTTTGTCAATAAACCAAGTGTTGAATTCTGATAAGAAGGCTCAAAAGTTCTGAAGAGAAGAGTCAGAAGTTCTGAGAAGCTTAATCAGATGAATGTTCAGAAGTTCTGAACAACCTGTTCAGAACTCATAACTAGATACTTTCCTTTGTACTTAGTTAACTAATTAGGACAAGTGTATTGTTCCTATTAGTCTTTCTTATATGTACTATAGCTTTAGTGTTTCCGTTGTAGTATATATAGGAGTTAGCAACTGTAAGCTAACTAATCTTTGGCATAACTTTTCCCGCATATTCTTGTATTCATATTTTGTAATCTTTGAGATACGCTCTCTCTAAGATCTGTAAATCTGTTCTTCATTGAATACAAGTGTTCTTGATCAAATTACTTCTCAATTACTATTCTATTCATTGTTATATTGATTGTAAGATTGGAGCCTGAACTTACATCAACGATCTTTGCTTTGCCTTTGATGGCTTTGGCGATCTCATCGGTGACATGTTGTTCCAGTGCCTCGCGGACAGCCTTGAGGGTGCTGTCCAGGAACCCTTACGACACAAAGTCGGGGTGAGTAACTCCGTGACCACTTAGGTTACTCGTTGAGGCGTCTACCACAGGGGTAGAGCCACCTACGTTCACAGTTGGCGTGATGTTAGCTGTGGTAGGATTTCCCGCCGATCCTTGTGTTTCACCAAGAGGTGAAGACACTACGGTGGTTCCGGTCGAGTCACGAAGAGTCTCGACTTGGTGTTGTACCTCTTCAAGTGTCCTAGCCAAAGTTTGATCTATTACAAGTGGCTCTAGCCTCGATGGTGCACGAAATGAAGTCGAGACCAGGGGCTGCTGGTCTCTTATTTCAACACCAACACTCTCCGAATGAGAGGTCGATGGAAGTTGTGCTTGTTCCCCGTGTAATATTGAAACATCCGTCTGTCGTGAGACGGATGAGTGGATGAGGGGGTCGTGCAATTGCTCCGCTGGGTCCACGGAGTCTTCTTCAATACCCCGTCCCAACGTATGAGACGGGATAGCAGATGTGGCTACCCGGATGTCACTCGGTTGGGGTCGCTCATGATCCTCGTTATCTTTACGGCTCGATCTTTCCTGGTTCAACTTTGAACGCAGTTCTCTCCATCTCGCATGATCTAACTCCCCTACTTGTTCTCCCTCAGATGTCCTAGTAACAGGCTCGGTTCCAGTATGAGGTGGTGATTCAAGAAGGATTGGGACATTGTAGTTTGGGTTGGGTCCGATACCGCGAGGTATGTGTGTCAGGCGTATGGTACGGGTGGTATCGGAGTCCGTGGAGTCAGATTCCACGTCTTCAACATTTTGAGATGGTGAGGGGGGTTCGGTGATATACGGCTCGGTCGAGTGATGTAGTATTGATCTAGAGGATGGACCGGCTTGGGCTGAGCTGGAACCAGGTTGCGATTCTACTGCACCACCTACTCTCGTTCCCCTTCCTCTCACAACTAACGTTCCCCGCCCGACAGCCCCTGCTTGTCGGGCCCTTCCACCTCTTACTCTCGGACCCTCACGTCTCTCGGGTCTAAGTCCCTGGGCAGGTCCCTCCGGCTCTGGCTGGACCATGGGATTACCTAACTCTCCCCTATATGCAACTACCCCTGGTGCAGTGGGATCGGCGATGGCCAGTAGGGCTTCAGGGATGGGCATGGCTACCGCATCTGAAGCGTTGCGGATAACCATGAACTGGAGGTGTCTGATGGGGCATACCGGATGTGTTGTACGTCTTGGAATTGCTGGATTCGCATCCATGTGTTGATGAACTGCGAGCGATAGGAAGCGCGGGTATGGGATGAACTTCTTCTGTTTGGTTCCGCCGATGTGTCGAATGGTGGTCACAAGTTCACGCCAGATGATCACGGCGAAGTCGACGTGGCGGTTGTAGCACACGGCGTGAACAAGTCGCAAGAAGTCTCCGGTACATTGATCAATACCTTTCCATCGGGCGGATAGGCAGCGGTTGAGTATGGTGAAGAGCGTGTACCAAATTGGCGCCAGGAACTTGCGATTGAAGACTGATGGTCGCTGAAGATCGGAGTTGTAACCAAGGGCACGCATTTGTGCGCATAGTGTGACATCGTTAACGGCAGGATCGTACCGTTCATGGTTGTTGGCAGTGGCTTCCGGTAGAGAAAGTAGGCGGTGAAAGGAATCGGGCGTCAGAGTAAATGGGTGGTTGTCTATCTGCGCCGTGATAGTCTGTGTGTTGCCAATCGTACGGACTTGGGCCGTCAGCCAGACTTGTAGAACGTAGATCAAAGGAACGTCGGCGGTGCGAGTGAGTGCCTCACAGATGGGATGGCGCATCAGAATGTCCAGAATGACCACCTGTTGTGGGTTGGGTCTGAACAGCATCGGGTCCAAGTAGTGATTGTTCGCTTCCAATTCGATGCCATGGTCAGGGTCAACCAAGGCAGCATCTGCAACTTCGTCGATAATTTCCTCCTCCTGAGGAATATGGTCCTCCAGGTTTTGTTGATCCGCCATGTATATATCTGTCAAAACAGCACACATTTAGGGACTTAGACGGAAGAACAAGTGTCGGTGCGTACCTTTGCGTTGAATGGCTCAATCTTAGACAGATCGAGGACTGGTATGGAGGAGACATGTACGGAATGGAAACATCAGCAGAGTTTTCCGGATGAAAAGGCCAAGGTGTCCGGACAACACATGGTGTCCGGGTAAATGGGTTTTCCAGATAAGATAAGCAAGTGTCCGGATAAAGTTGGATTATCCGGACAGAGGTTCCCTGATATACTGAATTTCCGGATAAGATGGGAGTCCGGACATCACACTATCCGGTAGTTGAACTTACCGGAAACCCTAAGGTTTCCGGACAACTAGGTTTTCGGGAGTTTGATGTTGTCCGGATGGATATGCATAACATTGAATGTTCCCGGTAGAATCCGCATTAAGTTGAACGTGTCCGGACACGACGAATGTGTCCGGACGAAACCCTGAGGATTATAATCGACCAAACGACCAGTGTGATTGCAGATATATTTGACAAGGATCATTCTAGACTACACAATGAGAGCCAATCCTCTCAGAATTAGCACGAATGAACCACAAAACGTGTTGACCCGAAAATGAGTTTCGGATTCGAAGAACTCGACCAAATCGGGTTTGTTTGTGGTGCAATGTGGACGAAACTCGAGTGATAGTAGTCGAGATAGATAGAGGAGCAACATACCAGATTATTGGGGCTAAAAATACCGTGAATCGAGATAGAGAGGAGAGTCTGAGCGAGAGAAAAAAACGTCGAGGGGTTTAGGGTTTTAGAGCGTTTTCCGGATAATGAAAGAGAAAAGGGTCCGGGTGGCTTATATAACCCGGGTGTTGTCCGGGTTCTTGACCGACCCGTATACATCTGGTCCGGATAGTGTCCGGAAATGAGGGTTGTCCGGATACTTTCCGGATCCCATGGGGTGTCCAGATACTGTCCGGATACTTCAGAACAGCCCTGAGTCTGTGAATTTTGCAGGAAACTGAACTGGAAGGGATCTTTCTCTCGCTCCACCTCAAACTTAACAGGGGGTTTTCATTGCTCCCCCTCGGATAGTGCAGTAGGGTGCAGTGGAGGGGTCCGACAAAAAACTGTAAGCTTTTAAGAGAATACTTGTGTCGCTCCTCCTCAAGTGATGACCATACCTTAGACATAGGAGTGCCCACACACAAAAAACTTTTGACGTGTAAAGAAAAAACTGTGTGCGACGCTCCCCCTCAAAGTATGAGGAAACTTACCTGATATTGCATTGAGCTCCCCCTGAACACGAGAACATTTGGTGAAAGCATAGAGATAGCGAAAGGAAATATAGACGACAGTATTAGAAAATAGAAACACAAGGAGAAAGAATGAAAAATAATCGATATCTACCTAATGAATACAGAGACTAAATCTAGCGGTGTGACTAGAACAAGTAGAATACAAGTGCGAGGACGTGTGTGCTCATGCATCAGGAGGGTAAACACCGGATGATGAGAAGACAGTTACTCGTATATGTATGGAACTTGTAACGGGCACACAGTCGGATTAAGTCTTCAGATTTAGCATACCTAGCTTGAACACAAGAGTTTTAAAGCGTTTTTCATCCAAGGCTTTGGTAAAAAAGTCTGCTAACTGATGTTCCGTATTTACGAAGTAGAGTTTGACTGTACCTCTTTCGACGTGATCCTTAATAAAATGATACCGAACGTCGATGTGCTTCGTCTTGGTGTGTTGGACTGGGTTGCTTGATATGGCAATTGCGCTCTTCGAGTCACAGTAGATCGGGACTTTGACATACGTAAAACCGTAGTCTTTTAGTTGCGTCCTCATCCATATTACTTGGGAACAGCAACTTGCGGCGGATACATACTCCGCCTCAGCAGTTGATGTTGAAACACATTGTTGTTTCTTAAAAGCCCAACTTACCAGGCTATCTCCCAAGAACTGAATGTGTCCCGAGGTGCTCTTGCGGTCCAACATGCATCTCGCGTGATCCGCATCAGAGTAAGCGGATAGGCCAAAACCTGTCTCTTTCGGGTACCAAAGGCCAAGATCAGCAGTACCACGTAAATAACGAAAAATTCGTTTAACAACATTGTAATGAGACTCTTTAGGGTTTGACTGATAACGGGCACAAAGAAATGTCGAGAACATGATGTCCGGTCTACTGGCAGTGAGGTACATTAAAGAACCGATCATTCCCCGATACAATTTGGCGTTGACAGCCTTGCCGTTAGGATCGGCGTCAAGCTTTGTATTGGTTTCCATGGGAGTTTTCATTGGTGAGGACTGGTCCAATTGGAATTTCCGAAGAATATCCCGAATGTATTTGGATTGGTTTATGAAAATTCCTGTCGACAGTTGTTTAACTTGAAGACCAAGGAAAAAGTTCATCTCACAAAGCATACTCATTTTAAAAAAAATTCCCATGAGAGTGGCAAAGTTCTTTGCGTATAAAGGACTAGTAGAACCAAAAATGATGTCATCGACATATACCTGGACTAGAATTATGTGGCCCTTTTCGTTCTTGATAAACAGTGTAGAATCAATTGTACCTCGAGTGAACTCGGCTTCTAACAAGAACTTTGATAGTGTGTTGTACCATGCTCGCGGTGCTTGCTTCAAGCCGTATAGTGCCTTGTCTAAGATGTAGACATGATCAGGCTTCGAGTCATCCATAATTCCGTCGGGTTGCGACACGTAAACTTCTTCTTGGAGGTCGCCGTAAGGAAAGGCTGTCTTCACATCCATTTGGAAGACTGCGAAGTTCTTGTGCGCAACATAAGAGAGAAACATACGGATTGCTTCGATTCGTGCCACCAGAACGTAGGTCTCATCATAGTTGATCCCCTCTTGTTGGCGGTACCCTTTGGCCACAAGACGCGCCTTGTTGCGAACAACGATACCATCTTCGTCCTTTTTATTCTTGAAGATCCATTTGGTTCCGATTACCATCTTGTGCTTAGGATGTGGAACCAGTCACCATACCTTTAGAGCCTCAAATTGATTTAGCTCTTCTTGCATGGCGATGATCCAGTCTGGATCTTCGAGCGCTTCGCGTACGCTCGTCGGCTCAATCGTGCTCAAGAAGCCGGTGAATAGGCAGAAGTTGGCGGAAGCGCCTCGTGTACGAACAGGAGTCGAGGGATCACCGATGATCTGATGTAGGGGATGGGCCTTCGTCCATTTGGTGGAGTGCGGAAGCGGCTGCTGAGTAGAGTGAGATGTGTCCAGATCCACGTATGAACCTGATGGAAGGTCTTGAACTTGTTCAAGAGTAGCAGTCGTGTTTCTTGGAGGAAGTGGGGGAGGATTCGTCGATGATTGAACAACTTCTGGTTCCGAGGACTTCAGAGGTTGAGCATCGGATGTAGCAGATGACGAATCAGTAGGAGCGATCTCCGAGAGTATGGGTTCCTCCGGGGGGGTTACAGTACCAGGTGCAGTCGTATCAGATGATGACGGTTGAGTTGTCTCTATAGATGTTGATGGCGTACTCGTAGACGGGGGCGGACCAGATGAATCCGTATTGCGAGCAGCCTCAAGTCGCGGTTGCGCTGAGATAGATGTGGAAGAATTAATAGTGTCATCATAAAAATACTGAAACAGTAAATCTAAATCAGAAGAGTCAGCATTCGATGAAGATGCATGATTCGGATTTACTGTGGCTTGTGCAGATCCCGAACTTGAAGGTCCGGAAGCTAGCACTCTAGTTAAACCGGGTTCTGAACTGAGTTGTTCAGAAGCCAAATCTGCGGCTTTGTCGAATGTCACGTTTATGCTTTCAACAACGGATTTGGTCCGTTTGTTGTAAACGCGATACGCCTTAGCCTGCATGGAGTATCCGATGAAAACTCCTTTGTCCGCCTTGGGGCTGAATTTCCCGAGATCATCCTTGTCATTTAGCACATAGCAAGTGCATCCAAATGCATGGAAGTAGCCGATGGTTGGAACGTGATTATTCATGATCTCGTACGGTGTTTTGTTGAACCGCTTGAGAAGGATAGAGCGGTTTTGCGTGTAGAATGCCGTAGACACCGCCTCAGCCTAGAGATATAGCGGTAGATTTGCTTGGGATAGCATTGTTCGAGCAGCTTCAACGAGGGTACGGTTCCGTCTTTCCACCACTCCGTTTTGTTGTGGAGTGCATGGTGCAGAGAAAGTGTGTGTGATGCCCACCGTTCTCAGATAGTCATCCACCCTTTGATTCTTGAACTCCGTCCCGTTGTCAGTTCTGATGGACTGAACGTATTGAAGCTTGTTCTGCTGGACAGTCTTCAGGTGATCAATGATGAGCTCCGGAGTTTCGCCTTCGAGCGTAAGAACCTCACCCAAGTGTAGCGCGAGTAGTCGTCCACCATCACGAGCACGTATTTGCGTTTATTGATGCTCGGAACACGCATTGGACCACACAAATCCATATGAATGAGTTCGAGAGTTCGGGTCGTGCTCGGAGTTGCCTTCGGCGGATGTGATGAGCGCGTCATCTTTCCCTTTTCGCATGCTCCACAGAGACGATCCTTCACGAACGGAAGTTGGGGCACGCCTCTGACGTGTTTGCCTAGCACCAGTTGATTTATACTTCTGAAGTTGAGGTGTGAAAGACGTCTATGCCAGAGCCAAACTTGGTCGGAGTCGGCTTTTGACAAGAGACATACTGGTTTGTCTGTCTTGAGAGCGGCGAGGTCAATGGTGTAGAGATTGGTCTTGCGAGTTCCAACCAGAAGTTCCTCACCGTCGTTGTTGAGGATTCTAAACCTTGTGGCTTTAAAGCTGACCTCGAGATCCTTGTCACAGAATTGACCGATGCTGAATAGATTGGGTCCTAATCCTGCGACGTGGGATACCTTCTTGATTGTTATCTTGTCTTGTACGATGTCGCCGTAGCCCACGATCGGCGACTTCTCGTTATTCCCAAATCTCACGTCTCTGCGGTATTCTTCCTTGTAATTCGTGAGAAGCTCCCTTCTTCCGGTCATGTGCTTGGAGCATCCAGAATCTAAGTACCATACATGACCGTTCTGCAAAACAAGATTAGTGACGTTTAGGTACCCAAATTTGTTTGGGTCCTGGGGGGTTAGATTTGGCACTGCCTGGGGAAATATGCTTTGACTCAGCTTTCCCTTTAGGTGTAGATTTTACACCGTTGGAAGGAACTGGTTTTGGCACTTGTTGCCTCTTGGGTGCAGAATTTACACCTTTTGGAGGAACAGATTTTGGGGCAGATTTCCACCTGGGTGCCGGTTTAACCTTAGTAGGAGCAGCCCGTGTAGGAATGGGTCGGGTCTCCCGCTGTGGTTTAACCGTTTGATTGAAACCCCTTTTGAAATGATGTTGTTGCTTGTTATTATGGGGGTTACGCTTATGAAATTGGATACCAACAAAGTAAGGCGCATACCAATCATTATTGTGAATATCATCAAAATCATTCCAACCACAATTAGAACAACATAAACAATCATGCGATAACTGAATCAATTGATTAAGTGATTTAACTTTAACAGGAAAAGAAACATCAAAATGGTTCCAATGATTCCAAGCATAATTGTCTTTGTCTATTTTAGAATTGAAAACAGGTGGGGTTGACTTTGACGCATCCTTCTCGACAGATTCCCTCTTTAGCCACTTTGGTGTTTCTTTATTAGCGCGACCATTTCTATCTGAAACAGCAGGGATAGTATGATCAGTGACTTTTGAGGAAACAGGAGTCTTAGTGGTCGGTCGTTCGGTCTTTTGTTTCGGCTGTGACTGTTTTTGAGAGTTGGAAACATTTTTAAGAATCTTGATCACAACCGGAGTCTTGGGTTGAGAACAGTCGCCCTTTAGAAAATTGACCGGACGATTAACCACTGGAGACAAAAAATCAGGCTGACTTGGAGAAATAGTAGTGTTGGCAGTCAATGGTCCGGTAGCTTGCCTTGGCTGTGATTGCCTTTTGGAAACAGGTTTCGAGGTTGGTTTTGACTGGGAAATCTTGATCACAGCTGAGGCCTTTGTTTGAGAACAGCTTTCTTTTAAAGAATTAACCGGATGATTGACCACGGGGAATAAAAAATCAGTGTGACTTGGAAGAGGTTTGTCGAAGGGAAACGAATCAAACACTTCATCACAGGTACCTTCGGAGTTCATGTACTCTGAAAAAACTATCTTGGGAAGTACTGGACTAGGATCAGGAGAGGAAGGTAAGGAATACTTTGTGTTTGTGTACTTAGGGGAACTTGGTGCGGAAGCGTTTGAAAAATCAGAGTTTAAATTCCTTTGAGCACATTCGTCTTGAGAAACGTTACTTTCTTGAGAAGAGATATTTCCAATGAAGGCTTTACACGAGGATGTGTCAGATGAGTTAGAGGAAAGTTAAGGTGAAAATTGCTTCGCAATTTGGAGCAAGTCAAGCTGCACTCGGAGTTGACTATTTACCATATGCTCTTTCATCGTTTCTCTTGTCATTTCAGACAGTTTTGATGAGAGCGTATTGATTTCCCACTGAAATCTTTTCTTTTCCTCACTTGACACACCGTCGGTTTTCTCAGATTTGAGTTTCTCAATCTCAGAGATGAGCACTTTCTTTTCGTTTTGAAAGGTGGACCTTTCTTTCTCAATCGACTCCTCCAACTCGACAATTTTTGCTTCCAATATGAGAGGAGGAACATAGAGTTTAAACTCATCCGTCTCAGTCTTGGTTGCAGGTGCTACATCCTCATCCTTCTTGGAGGAATCCTTGGGTGTAGCTACCTTGTAGGGGTCGAAGTAGTCATTGGAAAGATACTTTTTGTCCTTTTGATATGAGTAGTTTAAAGGTTCATAACAAAATGGAAGTTGAATTCCTCGTTTGTGTGTGCGTTTAAGTTCCTCGGTTTCCTCCTCCTTTTCTGGTTCAAGAGGACCAGTCCATTGAATTGCGTACTCTGGATACTTTTTATCTAATCCATAGCAAGCAAAATCATACAGAGTAGGGACTTGATATCTTCCCTTTTTCAGATAATGTGGGTTGTCATATCCGATTCCCCATTCTTTGTTAAAGTACGTGAACTCTTTGGGTTTGTTCAAAAAAATGGTTTGATCAGTTTGACCCCTTTTGTGGAGTTTGGTTTCAAGATCTAAAATTTTAGCTACATACTCCTTGTGTTTAATTTGAAGAGAAGAACATTGATAAGTAATGTCTTCTTTCTCATTCAAGCACTGATCAAACTGACGTTGGAGATCAGATAATCTGGCCCTTAAGTCTTTAGGTGCTAATGAAAGAATTTTGCATCTGTCTTTTAAATCAGCATTTTCTGACTTATACTTCTCAGTTAATTTCATTTGAACATTAAGCTTTTCAGTTATTGAAATAATTTCAAGCTTTTGTTCTTCATTTGTGGCCTTGAGGGAGTTTGCCTTTTCTGTGATGGTTTGCAGTTGAAGTATGAAGTTTTGTAAGCAAGAGTCACATACCTGATTTGGTGTTGCCTTGTCTTCATCCGTAGACGATTGATATCCCATAAAAGCATCAGCACCTTCATAATCTTCCTCATCATCAGATCTGCCTAGCCAGTACTCATTTTCAGCGAACATTACCTCCCCAACCTCCTTCTGTCTGGCCAGTGCAAGCTTAGCCTCATAATAGTGAGAGTTCTTCACTGTAGGTTGACGGCAATCTTTAGCGAAGTGACCAAGTTTCCCGCAGTTGTAGCATTTCACAGGTTCATCTCGCTTCTTTCGGTCACCTTTCTCTTTTTTCTTCTTCTTCTCAGATCTATCTTGCTCTTCTACCTTCTTCTTTCCTTCATACCGGTCCTTATAGTCGTGACGCTTATTGGAGGAGGTAGAGTAGCGTTGACTATTGGAAGAAGGCTTCTTGTAAAACTTTTGTTGTTGAAAGGATTTAGTCAGAAGGGCAATAGCTTTCATTAAGTCTGATGCTTCATCATCATCATCATCGTCTTTCTCGTCTTCAGGTTCTGACTCGGAGGAGCTGTGCTATTGACCGCGTCTGGATTGACTGCTTGAAGATTTCCCTTGTTTGGAAGTGATGAGGGCAATTGGATCAGTAGAAGGTTTTGGCTCATTCTTCTTCTCTCCCAGAAGCTCATTCACTTCATCTTCGTCTTGGAGAAGTGTCTCATACAGTTCATTGATGCTGATGTTCTCTATCAAGTTGTTGTGCTTGACATGAGAAGCATACACTTTCCATTCAGGTAGCAAGTTGTTGAGGAACTTTAGTGCATTCTCAGTATTGGAACGAACAATTTTATTCTTGTTCAGTTCATTGAGGAGTAGACAAAAACGTTCATAGGTCTGGGTAAGGGATTCACCGTTGCGCTGCTTGAACCCATCGAACTTGGTTATCGCACTGTTTATCTTCAGCTGATTTCCTACAACGCTCCCTCGCATCATTTTGGCTACTTGGTCCCACATGCCTTTAGCCGTGTCTTTGTAACTGTTTATGGCAGTGTAGATAGAATTAGGAAGGGCTTGAATCAGATATCTCGTTGCATGCTTTTCACCTTCAGTCATGCCTCTTTCAAATTCTGTCATCTCAGCAAGAGTCTTCTTCTCACGTCGAGCTATTGCAGTTGCAGTTGCAGCTATGTCCGTCATTGGCTCGGCAATTGGGCCATGATCCAGAGCTCTCTTGATGTACTCATAGTTGTCTTTGGACTCTATGAAGATCATGAACCTATCTCGCCATTGGCTGTACTCGTTCGGATAGAGACACGGTGGCTTGGTGTCAGTGCATCACGAGAAGTAGACATCTTTGGTTGCAACGGAGTGATCGTCAGACGTGTAGATTGATTCAAAGAGTAAACCTAACGCAAGGCACTAAAAGTGAAATCCTAACGCATGGTCTACGAGTGATTTGACTAACCTGAACTTACTGGATAGGAATCCAAGTAAGTTATCTGATCTGAAATTGTTCGGATCAGATTTGATGCACATGGATCAAAAACTAAAAACAGAAGTATCCGGATAAGATGAGGAAACCGGATAATAGAGTTGTCCGGATATCTGTAAGAGTCCGGATATCAGAAAGAATCCGGACAGAGTAAGCTTTCTGGATAGTAGATACCACACACTTTCCGGATAACCAAGGTTACCGGATGTGAACTGATTCCGAATGTGAAGTTTCCGGGTACAATGGAGTTTCCGGATACTGTGCAGTTTCCGGATACCACGAAGTTTCCGGGTAAAAATGGATTTCCGGATAAAATTGATTTTCGGATACTTTGAGTTATCCGGAAAAATATTACCCGGATAGGTTTGAGATTATAAGATACTTACCCGGATGGATGACTTACCCGGAAGAAACTGGTTGTCCGGAAAAATTGGAAGAATCCGGATGGAACCACAAACGTCCGGACAAAATGAACTTGTCCGGAAACTGCGGCTGGGTTTGTCCAGACACTACGGCTGTTTACTCAGTTCGATCGATTTCTCAACTAGGGTTACTCAAAATTGTTCCTGGAAGATTAGAAACAATACCAAACACAAAACTAACACTAACCCAATCAATTTCTAAGCAAAAAGAACACGTTTTGATGGTAAAAAATCGATTTTTGTTGAAGAACACTACCAAAAACTTTGATCTTAAATTGCTAAATTGACCAATCAAACGAATGAATTAGGATGTGAAAATTTGCAGAAACACTTATAAAGATAATGCTAACACAACCCAATAAGCAAAAACAACCAATTTCGAGTGAATCAAATATTCAAGAATTCAAGAATGGTCAGACGGGTAAAAGTCAAACTAACCAGAAATTGATGAATGAAGCTTTGAATCGAATCCGTCTGTCTGCTCTGATACCAATTGTAGAATCCAGATCCGTGCAACAATACAGAAATCGAATATGATATGCAAAAATAATATGATTTCAACTGGTCATCCCTTTCATTAATCTTTCAGAGAGAATATTACAATACAGTGTTGAAAGTAAAAGAGATGATTAGCTTGTTTTTCCAAGCTAATCAACATTAAATACAATGGGCCCGTGGTTAACAAGCCCACGGCCCATTCACTAATAAGCTCTATTTTAATCAAATACAGTTTAACCCTTGAACTTTAAATCAACATTAAAACCTGCTCTAACACATACTATACATAAGAATCCTTGTTACCATCATCACAATTCTTAACTCCCGTATTTCCGTCAACTCTTAAGACCATCTCGTCTTAATGCTCCTACCCAAATCTCACAAATCTTATCTTAATTCATCTCAGCTTAAGTCTAGGTATCTCACAATCATACCTAGTTCACTTAAACTACAGCTTTGATACCATATTGTAACATCCTAAAATCAGGGCCAATTTGAACCTTAAATTTTACCAAGGTATATCAAGATATCATCCAAACTTTTATTTATATAAGTAGAGAGTTGACTATGAGGGTTCCTTTATATACAAACCGAACTCTCTAAACAACCTATCAATCTAATCATGTCAACTCTATGAGTTCTAGTTTAACAGGTAACAATATAATCAATCGAAATGAACACGAACAATTGACGATTTCTTGTCATCCCTCTCGTATTCAATCAAAGTATCCTTTAGAGAATATTACAATCAAAGTAAAGGAAACGATTCTAAACAAATAAGCTCTCTAATCTCTCTAATGAATCGTTAACCTAATTCTAAGGTTAACATAACCTTATATACTTAGGCCTTAAGCACCACGACCCATGGCCCATTAACCTAAACTAAGCCCTTTTATGATTAAAGGCTTTTACAAAAAGATTAATTAATCTAATTAAACTCTATAATAATTATTTATATATCTTTCTAATATGTAGGACATTTATGGTCCTAACAATCTCCCCCTAAAGATATATAAATAAAAATCAGTCTTGAAACCTTCAGATCTTGATCTTCTCTCCTTCTTGAAACTTTGAAACGCATAGATGTTGCTTGACTTCATGTCATTTCAGTGATCCCCCTTGAATAAAGCTCTTGGTCTTCAAATCTTCAACGAATATGTCTTTGAACCGCGAATTGAATTTGCTTTTAGCTTCAGCTTTAAGAACTTTGTAGAATCGAAATGCTTGAAGGAGGAAATAATTTGAAGCAAACACCACTTGATAAGGAACGAGAAGAGTTGATCACTTGTATGCACTTTGAACTCTTTTTGCGTTGAGCTCTTTTCGGAACTGTTACTCCCCCTTGGCTGATGAATCAACAGTTACTCCCCCTCGGCTTTTGCATGGGGACTTCGTTACTCCCCCTCGGCTACTAACTCCCCCTCAATCAAAAAATCAACAATTACTCCCCCTCGGCTTTTGCTAACTCCCCTCAACTTGATAATCCGTGTCTTTGAACCTGTACCCTTTCTCCCCCTCGTGATGAGTAGGAGCATCCGGAGCATCATGCACGTTCAAAGACAATAGTAACGAGTAGCAAACGAACCAGATCAACACATTAAGTAACCAGAAGAGGGTAATCAACTAACACAGAAACACAAAAGTAACTGTTATCACAACAATTAAAATAATTGTGTGGCCTATGTTCAGAGTTGGCAATGGGGTGTCTCTGATAGGACTTCCAGTTATCACTGAAGAAAACTTTTAAAATATTAACTTCTCAAACTGTTCCGGCAATATCACGAAGATATGCGATTAGAATCACAAAGACTCGTGCATGTGTGAAAGAAAATAGATTCTATCTGTTTGGCTCAAATTATTGATTTAACTTGGGACTAAAGTTAAAATCAATTGACACATTGATTAGAATATGAAGTTCGGAGACCGTAGCTGATGTCTTCCTTTTTCAATATCTAAGACCTCCGAGTGAGGAATAGATAGATTATGTGCTAAATCTCCGTGAATATATGAAACAAGCATCTGTTGTGAGATACTTGAGTGGCTGGGTGGGGTGACACGAGTTATCGACACTGGGTCCATGTCTGTTTCAATATTCATCTCCAAAGAACGAGAATGAATAGATTGTGTGGTTACCCGGATAACTGACTCGGTTTGGTAAGGACCAATAATTCTTTTAAGTCGTGACTCACCATATTCTTTTCTCTCCAAACTCATCTATCAATCTAGACCCCTCACTGTTGTCTATAAAGGATGTGTTTCTTGGGTAGGTCCTTCCGGTTCTGGCTTGACCATAGAAACGGTATAATTCCTAATACTCCTTTCATGCATCGAGTAAATCAGTGTAGTAAACAATGAAGTACGAGTTCTAAACTGAATTGTCTAGAAGTCAAAGCGTTTAAGAACGAGTCCTGATCTGAGATGATCAGAAGTCATAACATTCAAAAACGAGTTCTGAACTGAATTATTCAGAAGTCATAGTTGAAATACCAGAATTTCAAGGAACAAAATCAAGCGCAAAACAGATTGACTCAGTAAGCACAGTATTTTGCAAGAAATGAAACAATGATCAGAACGTTTAATTGTGAAGAACAAGTCACAATTATTATATCAGATAAGAATGGAATCATTTGCAAGAAATAGTGAACATGGAAAACAACTATGAATTCAAACGAGTGTATTTCCATCGAAAAATCAACAAATATGAGAGACATGGAAATAACTAAGCCAGGAAAAATTGACACGTGGCAATCATGGAAGTGAAGGTTTGAGAATAACAAACACAAGTAAGTTATCCAGAATGAATTACCACGGTCTTTGAATTTAGTTGAAGTTCACTTACCTTTCATAGTACTCCCCCTCAAATGTGGCATAACCTTTGAATGCAGTCATGTGGAAAGAATCTTCTAATTTAAATGCACATGACATTCCTGCAAAACAGATTAGACAGATTTTAGTATCCATCTTTTGATGGATCCTTGTTGGTTAGATGCCCTATGAGGACTTGGGATACTATAAGTACCATACCAATACTTAGCATGGTCTTTATCCACAAACTCACTTGTTCCACAATAAGAACAACACAACTTCTTAGTGGATAAACTGATCAGCTTATTAACAGAGTAAGCACGATCACTTTTCACAATAGATTTAGCGTGAAAAGCTTTGTTGTTCTTGTCACTCTTAACAGAGACGGATGGCTTTGGAGCAGGAGTGGATCCTTTAACTCTCCACACCATGCTTACTTTCTTGAAAGATTGATTATCTTTATTATCAACACGAGAATTATAGAAAAGATTGGAAGGTCGAATCTGATCTTTTGAAAAATCATTTGATTTGACAAAATTCTTTGAATCAGATTTAATCATTTGTTTCTTCAAAGTCTCGGTTGCTAATCCAGATAATCTCTTTGTAAGTTTAGAAATCTCGGACTGAAAAATCTTTCTCTCTTTTGAAAAATCATCTTTTAAACATTTTGCTCTAAAACCTTCAACTTTCATCTTTTCAGACTCTTTGATTAGAACGTCTAACTCTTTCTCCAACTCAGTTATTTTTAAAGAAAGTTCGCCATTCTTTTTAGAAAAAGATTTGCGTTCAGTTTCAAACTTTTCTCTGTCTAAAATCAAGACTTTTTCATAGTCGGAGATTTGTGTTGAAAGCTTTAGACATCTAAGCTCAAGACTCTTCTTCTCTTCAAGAGATTTAGTTGAACCACCAGATTGCTTTTGAATAAGCAATTGTCTTTCCTTTTCAAAACTTTCTTTCTCCTTTTTTAAAACCTTTTCAAGAGTAGTTAATTTACTTTTAAGCTCAAGGTTTTCACAATTCAGGAGTTTACCTTTCTCTTCTTCTTCAGCCAGCTTCTCAGAACTAATCCAGATTTGAGATTTCAGTTCCTTCAGTTCTTTGATGTACTTGTTGCACAAGTCATCTGATCGCTTGATATTCTTTTCATGTAGCTTTGCTTTCTCTTTCTCAGTCTCTTTGATATCACCTCATGATAATAAATCAGATAGCTTCTTTTTCAGCACTGTGTTTTCAGTTTCTAATAAACTCTCCTTCAACTTAAACTTTTCTTTGTCTTTTGTCACTTGGTTTTGAAGCTCAGTGAATTTCTTTGAAAATTCAGCATGGTTATTTCTTAACCTCACGTTGGTAGCTTCAAAATCTTTCGACTTTCTATCAGCCTCTTGAAGCTTCTTGAGTAAATTGTTAATTTTGTCTTGTGTAAAACAAGATAGATACAAAAGATCAAGCCTTTCCTCTGAATTAAAATAATCCATTGTTACCTGAAAAATTGATCGTTGATCGGTGTTATTTTGAAGAATCAAAAATGCGGAAGAAAAATCCAAAATTAAATTTGAAAAACAAATCTAAAATTAAATTCATTTCCAAGATTTAAGATCTAATTATTATCGAATTCGAACGAACGAGATCACTCTTCGAGAGTGAAATCTGCAAGATAAACAAACCAAGTTAGATCAAACACGACGAAAAATAGATCACAAAAAATTGATAAGCGTCGCGAGCAAGATCAAATCGTCGCAAAAAGTCTCAAGCGTCACAAAAAATTGCAAATTGATCGTTAAGAAAAATCGCAACTTTCGTTAAAACATTTTGAATCATGAGACGTGCGGTAACTCGGGTACCGACGTGAGCTTACCAACCAAAACTTACCAAACACAACTTACCGGAAACAAATGATACTTACCGGGAACTTGTCCGGATGCGATGAGAACTTACCGGATAAATGAGATAAACAAATACTTACCGGGTAAAGTCTGAGGTGACCGGGCGTGAGAGAGTCCGGGAGATACTTACCGGACAATAAAAATTGTGACTTACCGGATAAATGCAGTTACCGGTTGAATATGTTTCCGGAAAGCACCAAAATTAACTCAAATTCATGATATGTATATGTATATATATAAAGAATGAAAATGAGTATGTATGTTATGTGATGTGTGCATGAAAATCAAATAAGCAAGAAATAAGAAATAAATATATGAAGTGCACGTGATCTTAATGTGTGTGCATGCAAGATAGAATACGAAGACCAAAAGAATGGTCAACACAAGGGAAAGGGGTTGAAAGTGGTCAACAAGTGCGGCTGGGAGAAATGCAAAATGGTTACCGGGTGAAAAGTTGTCCGGAAGATGGATTTAGCCGGAAAGTTGCGTTTGACCGGAAATTAGATATTTCATTCGGAAAGTTGGAGTTTCATCCGGTAACAAAAAATTCATCCGGACACTTGGTTTCTTCCGGAAAGTGACCCAAAAAAAATATCCGGACACTTTAGTTTATCCGGGAAAAATTGTGTTATCTGGGTAAATTAAAGTTTTGTCCGGAAAGTATTGAGAAATAGGAAACTTACCCGGAAACTGCGGCTGATTGAGAAATTCGATAGGATTGCTTGATTCCACTCCTGTAGGGTTAGATTTTGGCCAATAACACAACAACAAACACACACAAATCGATTTCTAAGCAAAGTATGTCCTCTTTATCAATAATCACCACAAAAATTCAAGAACACCAAAAAAAACTCAAGAATTGATTTTTTCAATTGAAAGATTAAAAGCTTTGAGAATCGATGTTACCGCAGATAAACAGCAGATAAAAACGAGTAACCAATCGAGATCAAACAAACAAATTAATAAATCAACGAAAGACTTTGCAAACCCGATTGAAGAACAATTTTCTCAAGAAAAATCTGTTGTATTTCGAAAATAATCTGAGTGACTTCTGGACCTCAAACGATTAATCAAACCGTTAAGAATGTAAAACAGTATGTCGTGAAGCTACTGTCCAAAAATCGCAACGATCCGACGGTTCAATCTCCGGGAATAAGCGAAACGGCCTGCTGCGTTTTCAAGAAAAATAAGCTACGAAAATTCTTGCTTTTTCTCGCTTTTGTTCGATTTCTTTTCTTTCTTCAAATCACTGATTCGGCTCTGATACCAATTGTGAGTTCCAGTTTAACAGGTAACAATATAATCAATCGAAATGAACACGAACAATTGACGATTTCAACTTGTTATCCCTCTCGTATTCAATCAAAGTATCCTTTAGAGAATATTACAATCAAAGTAAAGGAAACGATTCTAAACAAATAAGCTCTCTAATCTCTCTAATGAATCGTTAACCTAATTCTAAGGTTAACATAACCTTACATACTTAGGCCTTAAGCACCACGACCCATGGCCCATTAACCTAAACTAAGCCCTTTTATGATTAAAGGCTTTTACAAAAAGATTAATTAATCTAATTAAACTCTATAATAATTATTTATATATCTTTCTAATATGTAGGACATTTATGATCCTAACAAACTATAATTAGATTAACTTGGTTATCTAATCAATTCATCAAAATCCTCCTCGCCTCGTCTAAGTTCTCCACTTATCACCAAAAGTTGAATACCAAGAGCACTCGTCCGACATCCCATTACTTCCCTGAACTCGTACCTGTTAAGAAGATTGAATTTGAACAATTAGGCTTACGCCTAGTGAGAACATCCAAATTCAAATTTAAAACATTAACAGCTTGAAAACCCAGATATTCAAGCATATAAACAAACCTGTTTCGCCACCATTCTTACCGTACTTGCACTCGTATCATAGTGACGGGAACATACCAGATCCCATTAATATGACTAACATTCAAAAAGTCATATCATCATGTTCGAAGGCCTACTATGAATCATTACAGATTCTAGATCATCGATCAAGCCTAAGGACTTACAATCAATCGCTCTACCTTTTTTCTTGGAATGGAAACAGAAATAGCACTTATATAATGCCTATTTCTAATCCACCGAAAGCAAACGGAAACAACAATCACACTTTGTATATTTCACGTTTCCACGTCTTAATTACGAATAGCAGTTATACTTGCCTATTCATTACAGTCAATACGAATAGCAACTATATTTTGCCTATTCCACTTCTCAACAAGAATAGCAATTATACTTTGCCTATTCCACTATTTTAACATGAATAACAGTTCTACTTTGCCTATTCAATCATTTCAAGTCAACGGGAATTACAAATTACTTTATGCCTATTCCTCGTTACTAATCACCTCTCGGAATGGGATTAGCAATCCACATTATAGGTTATCGCCTCTCGAAATGGGATTAGCAATCCACATTATAGGGTATCGCCTCCCGAAATGGGATTAACAATCCACATTATAGGCTATCGCCTCCCGAAATTGGATTAACAATCCACATTATAGGCCAACGGGAATAACGGTTAGCGCCCCGCCTATTCCACGTTTATAAAACAAAAAGGGGAATTACCATTCAGAACCCGGTTTATTCCACATTTATCTAATCAACGGGAATTACCATTAAGAGCCTGGTCTATTCCACATGATCACGTACTACTAGTGCCTACGGATCCATTATACTTACCAACTTATATGTATAATAACATATACACTATATCTCATACCATATTCTTAACTTAAGAATATTAACAATTTATCGTATCTTTAATCCCAACGGTTTCTCTTCCAAGTATCATAATCAAAAGTGTTCCGAACTCAATTTACGGAATTATTCTAATAAGGATCTTAATTCAAAATCAAATCCCTAATTGGATTCTAAATTTAATCGGGTTTCATTTAACTCCGGGCTTAAAGCCCAAATACTGGAACTAACGATACCAGATCGGCCCATTACCGGAATTAATTGTTTTCCGAAACTCAAAGCCTACACCGAAAATAATTTTGGATCCAAACTCTAGGCCCATTCCGGATTTTAATATTGAAGAGAAACCCCAAGCTCATTTTCGGTATATTTTAATAATTCCGGTCCAATGTGCCAAGGCCTAGTTCCGGTATATTGGTTGATTCCGGATCCAATGTGTCAAAGCCCAGATCCGGTATATGTGTTGATTCCGGATCCAATTGCAAACCCAATTTTAGAAAATTAATAATTTCGGATCCTATTTAAATACCGGAATTTATTTGTGTTCCGGAACCCAAAACAAAAGGCCCAAGTTTCGGAATTTAATTGATTCCGGGTCCAAGCCATACACCGGAACCCAACCATGTACCGGAACCCACTTCTGGAAATTTAATCGATTCCGGATCTCAAACTCAATACCGGATCTCCAACCCATTCCGGATCCGATCCAGTTCCGGTATTCAAACCCAATTCCAGATCCGGTTCTCTTCCGGTATTCGAACCCAATTCCGGAATCCATTGATTCCGGATCCAATTCTAGTTCCGGAATTCTCTATATCGGGACTCCGATTCTAAACATTCCATTCTCGTCAAATAAACTCAGAAAAACTCATCTTAATACAGTTTATAGACCGATTTCGTTTCCATACAAATTTACCAATCCATTCAGACAGTTTATGTACTATAACTGATTCAATTTCAACTGTTAAATCTTACAATGAAAAGAATGAACTCACCTGCTAGAAGTTTAACCCAGAAATCCAAATCTTCTCTTCTCTGATTTAATCAACCTAATAGCAGTAGGAATTAACTTGATATTACTAACTGATTGAGAAGAACAAGCGAGATGATTCAAAACCCTTACCACAATTCCAAATCGTATCTTCTCTTTCTCTTCTTTCTTTCTTCCTCTACTCTTACTTGACCGACTTCACAAAAACTGATTGAGATGAAATATCTCAATCAGCTTATCCTCTCATAAAGGATACTCATCTTTCCCTAAATGACCAAATAGACCCTCAACTTCAAGGTTACACTAAATGACCACACACACCTTCACCTTTCCAATTTCAACATTAACTTATATACTTTGGTCAAAATACAATTTCAACCCTATAGTTTATAATTACAAATAGTCCACAAATTAGACCAAATTATAAATAGACTCCATTCACATTAAAATACTATAATGGAAATTTCGGGGTGTTACAACTAGCTTATAAACATGTAAAATGATAAAAAAAAATGACATCTTCAAAAAATTATCAATAACAATATTGAATAGTATAGTTAAAACAAATTTATAGCAATATAATATGTTAATTAACACAAAGTTAGTAACGAAAAATTAAATAATATAATATGTTAATTAAAAGAATTTTAAAGTTATTATTATATATATACTATAAATTTGGAATTTGTTAAAACAAAATTTAGAAAAAATATATATTAACTTCTAATTTTTAATAATCGTTACGTATAATATGGAAAAAAATTGAATAAAAATAAATATAAAAATTAGTAAATGATAATTAAAGTATATTAACTAATATTAAATAAATAATGTAATAATAATTGATATGATTAATAATAATTCTAAAAAATTAAAAATAATATTAATGTTTAATAAAATTTAATTTAATATTTTTCAGTTAATTTTAATTCTAATTTATTAATTAATAATAGTTAAATTTTAATAATTAATATTTATTTAAATAATATTTAATAAATAATAATAAATGTTAATGAGGGCATAATTGGAAAAGTTATAAAAAACTCCTCATAAATTACTCCAAATAGCTTATCAAAATGCTAGCTTATATGCACTAGTTTATGTTCATCCAAATATGTATCCATAAAATAAGCTAGCTTATTTTTGCAAAACGATACCTTAGTGAAATCTTTGAAAGTAAAACCTAAATTTCAATAAGTCAAAATTTCATCCCCTGATATGAATTTTGCTTTGAAAGTGGGACCTGATCACTAACGTCGTTAAAGTGTCCGTTAGAGCCAGACACAAAATCGTTCAACCATGTTTTCCTCTCTTTTTCACCTTTTCAAAAAAAAATTGTAAAATCCATCAAATGATAGGGACTAACTACATATTTAACTCTCTCTCTCTCTCTCTCTCTCTATATATATATATATATATATATATATATATCGGCTAAACCTCCACCCTCATTCCCATCTGGTGACCATCTGTCCTTTCCCTACACACATAATCATCTCTATGATGTGTCCCCTTTCTCCATCTCCTCCACCATCGTCTCTGCGATGCACATACACAACACACACCACACACACTTAACATACACACATTACAGAGTTGGTCCATATATATTACAGAGAGTTAACTATAGTCAAGAGAGGGAGGAGGGGGGAAACCATTGTCTTCAAAAATGGAATCATCGATTTGGAACCAAGGAAATGAACGTTGTTCAATGATTTGGAGCCATGGATCTGGAGGTTGTCTGATGATTCAAAATAAAGGAAGAAGTAAAAAAAGGAGTTGCAGGTGCGGGTACCCACTTTTAACCTTATCGAGATGGGTCGAGAAATCTATTGATACGAATCGGAACTCGTCCAGATCAAGGAATAAGTCAATAAAAAAACAAGAGTATGTAGAGTTGAAGTTATAGTATATTTGTGATGAATAATATGTATATGCATGATGAATGTTATGGTGAAAATTAATACTTATGATGAATATCGTACTAATATAAATACTAAAGTGTTATTGTATACACGTGATCATACATAATATTGATGATGAATGATATGTATATTCACAATGAATAGTATATATATTTATGATGAATGTTATAGTGAAAATGTAAAATATATACATAAATGTTCATGATGAATAATATGTATATTCATGACGAATGTTATAGTGAAAATGTATATTCATGATAAATGTTATATTGAAAATGTATATTCATAACAAATATCATACTGATGTATGAATGTTAAAATGTTGTTGTTTAAACGTGACATATATAAATATTCATGATGATAACATGTATATCCATGATGAATGTTGTAGTAGAAATATATATTGATGATGAATGTAATAGTGATGGATGAATACTGAAGATTTGTTGAATATATGTGAAAATACATAACTATTCATGATGAATGTATATTCATGATGAATGTATATTCATGATGAATGTATATTCATGATGGATATCATACTAATAGATGAATACTAAAGAGTTGTAAACATATGAACGTGCATAAATATTCATGGAATATTACATAGATATATCATTTTACATAAAAAAAGAGTAAAAAAAACTATATCGAGTTGGATGTCAAATCGAAGAGAACGAAATGCTCGATTTTTTGATGTAATTTATTTTATTAATGTAACACCCGTATTTTTTAGTAAGCATAAGTCACCCCGTTCGTTTCGATGGCTTCAAAGTTATAGATTTTGTGTCAGGGAATCTTTGCTTTTAGTCCCTAAGAGATTCGAGGGTGTTTCATGTGTGAAAAGTCGGGTTTTGGGGCCCGATACAAGCCCAACGACAATGCCAACCGACTATGACAATGTCACTATCGCCTAGAAAAGTCGCAGAAAAGGAGGTGCTTTTGGTACACTTCATGCGACTACGCCATGTGACTTTGACATTGTCATAGTCGCATGGCAATGTCGCACTAGAGTACCAGAGGGTGATAAATTCGGGTTTTCTATCATTTTTCTCATTTCTCACTTCTAAACTTCTTCCTTTCTCTCCCGAATTTGTTCCTCTTCACCCAAATCGAACCCTAGCAGATTTTGGGGCTTTTTCTTGGAGATTATGTTCCTTATCCATCAAAAGCTAGTGATTTCATCTTTATGATGCAAGACCAAGTTTTCATCTTCAATCATAGATATCTTTAGGGTTTTCTAGGTTTTGCTCAAAATCTAAGTGGTGAGTCCATCTTTATCTTTTCTAAAATTTTATTCAAGTTATAAATGCTCCATTTATGACTTCCTAGTGTTTTCTTTCTCAAATTTTTGGTTTAGATAATTTTGGGAAAAGTTAGGTCAAAATTAGGCTTTTGGTCAAAATGGAGATTTTTTGTTAAAGGTGTTTAGAGAATGATTCTAAGTACTTGGATATGTATGTTTATGTTTGAAAAACTTGTGAATCTAAGATTTAGAATAATTGCTTGAAGATTCAAGATTCTTCAAGGAAACTCAAGATTGGGGTAAGTCTAGATTTAGCTTAAATCTAGCAAGATCAGTTCAAGTTGTTTTGTGAAAATTTTGTACATGCTAAAAATATCTATTTTAGGGTCTTAAAGTGTTCTCTTTGAGATATACCAAATGTGGTTTGTAATGCATTTTTACATATTTGATTTAATAAAACATTGAGAAATGTTTGGATTTGAGATATTGGGACATTTTATAAAATAAATTATGAAAGATATGGTTTTGATGAATTGAGGTGTTTATAAGGGTTAATTTGATGTTAATACATCCATGGCTTCTTTTGGTAGCATAAATTGGTTGGTCCTCGTTTAGACGCGAGTAATCCCTATAACGCGGGACTTTGATTAAACTAAATTTTGAGCATGAGTTTGCATAAACTTTGAGTAAATGCATATTTTGACATTGGTTGATTTATTATTGAGTAGTCATATAAGCGTGGGGTCTTTGACTTAAATTTGACTCAAATGAGTCTTGTGGATGTTTTTGTGATTTTAATGGCTTATTGTAGAGCTTTGAGTATGAGTTGAATTTATTGCTTTTTATTTGAGAATACGTGTTTTGAGTGTGTGTGTGTGTGTGTGTGTGTGTGTGTGTGTGTGTGTGTGTGTGTGTGTGTGTGTGTGTGTGTGTGTGTCATTCAATGGGAGTCATGTATTTTAGATTGTAATACATTTGATCTGTAGGCATATGAGTCAGTCATATTTGAATAGTGAAAAGTCTTGATGTTCTCACTTTGGGGAAAATTCCTGAGTAGGCATTGTTGTCGTCCCAGTATTGCGGAGATGAAGCTTTATGGGTTGGACTCCGGGATCGTGGGTTTTGTGGGTCTGATGCTCTAACTCTTATGCATGAGGGTTAGACATCTTGGGTTATCAAGTAAGGATTTGAGTCTCCGATCTTGAATGCTAGTAAGCATGCACTAAAGGTCGAATAGGAACCTTGAGGTTGTAACTCTACTAGAGAACGAACATGCAATAAGATCGAGTATCCTTGAGGTGGAGCCTGGCAAGGCGTGCACACTAGAGGTACCGTGTCCTTGAGGTGAATCCCATATTGAGTAGGTGCACTAAAGGAATTGGTTGAGATGTAGCTTATTTAAGCATGCAATAAAGTCACGACTTGAGGGGTAGGTTATTAAAGCATGCAATAAAGTCACGATCTGAGGTGTAGTTCGATAACATAGATATGTGGCTTAACTTTGTGTTCTGCAACGTTCAATGGAAATGGATCTCCCCCATCACTGAAATGTGTTATTTTTGGTATTGAGTATTATCCATGTTTTCGGTGACGTTTTGAGTATGGATTGATATCCGTGATTTGTGGTTTTATATTATCGAGTTTCGTACATGTTTTGGGATGATTTGGATTATAGAGTTTTATATTCGTTTCCAGGATATGGTTATTCAACTCCATTGTGTTTTGGAGTAAGTGTGGGGTTTTGAAATCATATTAAATGAGTATTCTGATTTAATGTTTTTCATCATAAAAATAGTGGATTTGGAAAGATGTTGCTTTTATGATAAGTGAGTTTCGTAATGAGTTATGTTTTTAGATAAGCAGTCTTTCAGTTTTACTAATTCAGGTCCTTGTTGAGAAGTGGTACTAGCAGCACCGTGAAGTGTTGGTGTTAGTTAGGTGCACGAGAAGAGTGTAACTCTTGTATAAGACTTGGGTTGATAGTTATTGAGGTTTAACCTAGAATTTAATTTGAGGAATTTCAATAAATGATTTGTAGAAAAGGATTTTATCCTTTACTTGATGAAATATCGAAAATTCTAATTTAGTTGCTCTCTCCAAATTATAGGGTGTTACAATTAAAATATTAGTTATTTTTAAGATAATTTAGTTTAAAAATTAAGAAGGTAAAAGTTTTTTTTTTAATTACAAAAGAAAATAAAAACTCAAAGAAAGTATACACGAATTCTAACTTCCATTTTTCCCCTAATCACTTTTCAATTAACCTTATTATGTTTTAACTATTGATTAGTTTTCTAAAGTTTGATCAATGGTCAAGATTGATATTCATGTTCACAATTAAAATGTGGTTTTCATTTGGACCTCAAACGAGAACGTTAATTATTTAAGTAGACACCAGAACGACGTTAATGTACAATATCATACATGATTCACGCAACTTTGTCTTGCGGCCAACGTCGTTGTAACAACGCAAAATCCACACGGGACAAAATCCATAAATAAAAGTCGAACGGTCCCAAAAATACATGAGATTCTATCCATAATAATACTCTCGTTGTCTAGCAGCGGAAAACTCGACTACAACTGAGATATTACAAAACTTGAAGCAGGCTAAAGGAGTTCATTCTAAGTTTGACTCAATCTGTCTTCACAACTTCTCTTTGCCCTTACAAGAGCCTCCCACCAATTTCCCACCTGAAAATGGTTTTAAGTTTTGAAAAGCGAGGGTTAGATCGAATGGTCTACTGAATTCCCTCCCAAAAGCACAGTTCTAAATTTTCACACATAGAAACATGTATACCGCCAAAAAGGCTATCCATAACCAAGTTAACAAAACCGTTTTACGCTTGGGTATTTGCACAGTTTTCATAGTAACCCATCACCTCACCGTGATATCCGCAGTCGGGGACCCCAGTAGATCCCCATGGCCCCCCAGTAGATGTCATTCCTGTGTGCACAAGACATACGGTATAAATACTCTCCCATAAAATATTCACAATTCCAAGGTACCCTAATCCCATTGTGCAACCCGACTCCAAATCAGTGTACCAATTCATGAAAATCACGTAAACAGTGTACATGCATTAGTAAACAACTTCAAGACATGTATGAACAAAACCTCCTAAATATTTCAAAACATACCATCATGCTCAAGACCAAATTCAATGATTAAAACCCTTAGCAAATAATTTCATATGCAATAGTATATCCAATCATTTATGAGTGAAAACCATGTCAAAATGTTATACCATAATCAGTGTTGAAAAAACGAATAAATCATATCGCAAGTAAAAAGGTTTAAGAGAACTCACTTGGGCCTTAACAATGTGCTACAAGTCCTTAAGCTCACTTTCGTCCAAACCGAACACCTGAAGTAGAAGTCATATGAATGGTGTTAAACCACCCAATTACTTTCCAAAAACATCCCTAATTATCCTCAAGATAAACCCCTAATCGGTGCCTTGATCCTAGCCCGAAACGAGAAACGAGTCAAAATTGGAAATCGCCCAAACAAAGTTTGGAATGACTTCCTGTGCGACCAAATTCGTGCCATAAGTCGCGCCAGACACTGGTCTGCACGACTTTCAGCTAGAAACCATCAAAACCAAATCTCCAAACTCTCCCAAACCAATTGTTAAGCCACAAAATCAATGGAATCAAAGTTCCAGATCGATTTAATCAAACCCAAACATCAAAACACTAATTTACCCACCAAAATCCATCCATGGGTGAAGGTTCCATCCACTAAAAACTTAAAAAAAAACCTTTGAAGATATCATCAACAATGGTGATTATTCTCAAATGAACCATTGGTACCATCAATAATTGACCAAAATCTTTATGATCAAGTTTCCAACCTTGAAAATCCCATACTCCAAGATATTTGACAAAAACTCCAAGAATCAATAAGATAAATAAATTTTAGTGCTCAAAGCAAAATTAGATTCAAACCCAAAATGGTTTTTCACCTTATATCCACCATTTTCTCAACCAAGAAGTAATTATAAATCAACAATCCCCAAGAACATAACAACCCTAAAAGAAGAGAGAGATTTTACATTAGAAAAGGAAGAAATAATCATATCTCAATATAGAATCCATTGAATCAACTTCATTTCTTCAAAATCACCATAACCTCCTCTCCAAGATTTTTCTCCCAATGGAGCTCTTCTCTCTCACACATAAGGTGAAAACTCAAAAATCTGGACGAAATGAGCAAATGAGATGAAATCCCACCTTTTTACCTTTTAGGTATCAATTTTCCTATTTGGTCCGCTAAGAACATACCATAACCCAAATCATCCTTACACTTCCATTAAATTGTCAACCTTAAATTTTTTTGGGTTATTACAATCTCTCCTCCTTAAAAGAATTATGTCCCGGAATTCATTCAAGTAAACGATTAAGGGTATCCAACCAACAAACCAAGCTCGAACCTCCACTTCAGCACTTTACTTGTAGGAGGCTTCCAATAGGCCAATATACTACCAACTTCTTTGTTTCTCCATGTGGATCCTTTGATCCTACTATGAACAATCCTTCAAACAACATCACGTACCAACAGATTACCACACTTTATTTGCGCAACTCTGATTAAATTCACCAACACACGATAAAATGTAGTTTTCTTATCCTAGAATATTTGTAAAATATACTCGTAACACCTTAGGCCAACTGACCAAACGTTGTATGTTTTATCCACACACATGGACTCACGGTTTCAAAACACGTCTAAGTTATGGGTTTCGCACATGCTCCACTTCCTTAACGGAGTTTATTTTTGAAGTTAGTGTCATGACAATATGAACCCCGTCTAATCCCAAGAACCACTCATTTCTGTCAACTTAACACAAGGTCCTCCTTGATCATCACAATAATTTCACAGTTACAAGTTCCAAGTTCTTTACTAGATATCACGCAATTCTAAAATCATTTCCCACAAAGGATATACGACTACCCCTAAATAGCACTTTCTTCCCCTGAAATCACATTGATCTTAATTCGTCAATGCTAAACAATCGTACGAACGATACACATCACCCATAACGTCATCACTCATAATTTATACATGATTATCGAATGAGAATTTCCACATCATCTTAATAATCCACTAACCCGGACTGAACCAATCCTAATGACACCTATCTCAAATTCTCACTGCATCCAACCGACAACCCATGCATTTTTGAAATATCAAATCGCATACTTCCAAGGAAAAACTTACCAACATGTGCAATCCTTAGACCAACCACACAAATAAATCTTTCATCACCTTAATGATGCATACCCCATAATTCTTTCATCATACCCTCCCGAGGAGTTCATATACCCGCCAATGACAAATTTGAAAACATAGCTCCACATGTTCGTGTCACTTGCCAAACTTCTTACTTTCAGTTTACCCACTTATTCCGACATATTATCTTCACCTCCTCATGCTAGTGTGGAACACTGCTCGCCCAACATTACTTACTCCATTTTTCGACCGTTTCAAATGCGTCGATAGCACATTTACGTTACCATGCCTAATCAAACGGATTCGCCACAATTCTCACTCGAGATATTCAAACAAGTCGTCCCGAAACAATACCCAATTCTCGAAAGCGCCACATATTTCTCGCTCTCCAAATAGGGTTGGCCTATCCACTATAATTTTTTTACACCCAAGGAAAACTTCAACATTCCCAATTAAATTCAAATCTACAACAAAGCACCACAACTAATTGAATATGGCATTCTCATCGATATCCAATGGAATAGGATAAATGGTACGTGCGAAATATGTGAATTAGTCGCAGTGGGTTGCAAACTGTCCACAGTGGGAAGCACAAGTATACATTGTCCACTATGATCGTCACAGCAAGTAATAGTTGGTAAAATACCATAATCGTATCCACAGGGACTGGGCAATCAAGACAATACGGTTCTCATGAGCTTCCTTTTACAAGTTTCAATTACAGAAGAAGCAATATTTTGGGTTGTTTGGTGAGATGCTACTTTAACGATTTTACTTAATATTTAAAAGAAGGAATGCAGGTTAGATTTTCCCTAGATTTTATATTAAATACCTGATCCTAAAAGTGATCCTTGTACTTGAAGTGGGCATTCTCGTTAGAAAAGCCCGGTTACAAAATACTCACACCTTTAAGTAAAAATCCCATACTCTTGGTACTTACTGTTTTGTCAATGGTAATCTCAAAATAGACATTTTCTGGCCTCGATGGAATGTGTAGAGACAAATACTCTAAGTGCTTTTAATACACCAACTAGCTTGCCTACTACTCCAGTGGGTTGAGATTAGCTCACTGTGGCGACCTCACTTTCGCAAGTGTCATAAGAATTCTTTCGAATCCCCTAGCATCATCCAAGCTCGTGTCACTGCGTTCTACTCATTTCTGAGTTAAGAACTAGACTTTAGATCCTTACAAGTGATCGGCTTGTTCGCATCATTTGGCAATAATCGAGAGTGAATGACCAAAACAATAAATATTCCAAGTAAAAAGATTACTCCATCATTTTCTCTAAAATCCAGATACTTCTCTTTCCTACATCCCAAAGGATGCTTAGCCCATAATTACCGAAATAAAGAAAATAAAAGATGAGAAGTTGCACATAAGTAAACTGAAAGTGACTTTGATTAAAACCGCAGTGGGGAACAAGGTTACGTCACTGCCACTAATTACTCGAAACTAACAATTACACTGGGAATTGAAATACAGAAAATTAAAGAACTACTGCAGTAAACTATGGAGCTAACCACTAAGCTTGCACTAAATGTGGTAGATGGAGATATTGATGGATGATTTAAATGAAACCCAACACCTCTATTTATACTAAGAGGAAAGGTTGGACTAACAAAAGATGGGTTTATTCTAGAGGCTAAAGACTGAAAATAGGAGACATAATATTCATCTTCTTTGAGTCATTCTTCTATCCACAAGCTTGTAGCTCTTTTACCCATACGTCCCTTCACCTTTTCCAAAAAGTCCACTTAAAGTACCATTGGTTTCAATAAACAATTCATCTTGCCATGTCTCAGGGAACATGCATGTACTTCACCATCCCATGCCTCTGCCATTTGAACCTTCTATTCTCCAGATTTTTACTTTCAAGCTAAGAGTTGATTTTCTTTGTTTTCTTCTTGGCTCGCCAATGGGATGCGTAGTGGGCACTCCATAAGTCACTGCAGATATTTCGTGAAAAAGCAACAAAATACTACCAAATGGTTTATAAAAACTGTGGTTCACTTTGATTGCTCATTTTTTGGAATATTACCAAGAATGGTGGTTTTGAGAAGTGAAATGGCTAAAATTTGACAAAATAAAATAAAAATAAAAGGAAATAATAACTCTAAAAATAGAGTTATCACAACCTCAAACTTAAACCATTACTTGCCCCAAGTAATAAAAAGAAAAAAAAGAAAAAAAAAATATACACTTTTGGACTTTCAGGGACTTACCGACTTCTCACTCTGAATGAATGTTGATCTCCCTCCATGGATGCTTCTTTCGGTTCTAAGATAAAAACTACACTTTTGTATTTGACGATATATTTTTCTTGTTCACAATTGATCAATAGGACTTTTATTGGGTTCGAAGGGTTTGTGGCTTTGAATATTTTTCCCAAGGGTTTTGTAGCAAATGCTTCTAAACATGGACCGAAAATCTCGCTTTGAGATTTTTATTTCAAGAATTGAGTGTTTTGTATTTTGCACAGGTAGGATCGTACTCTTCAGGCTTTTATTTGGGTATGGCTATTTTTTGTGAGAGTGGGTATTCTGATGGTCCAGAATAGGTACACCATTTTTTTTTGGAGTGAGCACTTTGATGGTCCAGAAAAGGCACACCATCAATCTTTTGTAGTGACACTCCAATTTTCTTCTGTTTTTGTGTTTTTGTGTGTGTGTGTGTGTGTGTTTTTTTTTTGGGAGTGGGTTATAGCTTACCCATCTCAAACTTAGGACCTCACAGTGTCCCTACTGTGGAAAGACTGGAACTCACACTAGAAGTCCCTACCTCAAACTTAAGATCGCACAGTGTCCTCGTTGTGACATGGAAATTGGGTTCAAGGAGGTGTTTTAGGGTACAAAAAGGTCGAGTTTGGATGCGAAAAATGGCCTAGATCATTTCAACGTGATAGGTTGAGAATCGTACTTACAAAGGTGATTTTTTTAAGTTGGAAGCCGAGAGTTGCACCTTGAAATGGAAAAAGATCAAAAAGCATTCAAATGAGAATTAAGTTAGTACCCAAAAGACCTACTTAGAAGTAGGTAATGCATGCATCATTGATCAAAATAAAGTAGCAAATTGTTAAGTGCCTAGCCATAGGCAAAATACCAAACAGACATAAAAATAAAAATTGTTTTTAAGAGCTTTAAGAGTGGGAACCAAAGTCCCAACAAACCATTTAGTGGGTAGGAGTCGCTGGCGGTGAGCTTTCTGCGTAGTCGTCACTGAGACCATCTTCACTATCATTAGAGGGACAAATACCTTCTGGGAAGTCAGGGATTTGTGCAGCAAGCAGGGGATCAGCACCCTGATAAATCTGATTGAGGACTGCATCCCTATCTCGTGTGTACATCCAGAACGATTCTGTGGCCCGGTTCATGTGTTTCTGTTGGGCTTCCATAAGGTCGACGCGATAAGTGAGAGCTGTCAATGCGCTCAGAATGGCGGCCAAGGGGTTGCTTGAGCTTCCTGGAGTGGGATGGCGTTGTGGGTTGCTGGAGGATCTCACTGTGGCTTCTTCATCAACAGGTTCTTCAGGGGGAGCGGTAATTACTCTCCCCATTTTCTTGATTGTTACTATGCTTATGTTGTTCAGAGAAGTGACCCACTTGTCATCTGGAGCAGATGGCACTCCAGCATCGATTAGTAAAGACGTAATAAGACAAGGAAGAGGGAGGATTACCTTCTTTCGAGTTCTCGCTTGGTAGATGGCGGACTGCATTAGAATTCCCAAGTTGATTGTTTTCCCTGCAAGAATGCAGTACAGCAGAGCTTACTTGTGCATCGAGAGGGTTGTATCATGAGAGGTGGGCGATAAGGATGCACGCAAGAATTGGAACCACACAGCGGCCTCGGTAGTGAGGGAGCTAGCGTGTAGGCACCTCCTCTGGCCATCCTTATCCCAGGGCTTTCCTTCAACTTCCAGTGCTTTCAAAATAGCCTCTTCATCCGCCGGGGTCATTTTTTCAGAAATTTAGTAAAGGTGCACACAAGTGGGGTTCTTATCCCAAGGACCCGATTAATTGCGGTTGCATTATAGTGTACGGTATGACCCCGGACTGTTACAAATGTGTCCTTGGTTTGAGAGGCTTCGGCATAAAAATCCTTTACCAAAGAGGCGTTGGCCCGTCGATTGGCAGCTGCCAATGTCGTCCAATCTTGTTGTAAAACCCTCTATTTGATAAAAGGGTTGGCTTCTACAAAGTCAGGGTCAAAACCCCTCTCTAAGTTCAACTTTTGATTGACTATGCAGTCATAGTGGGCAGCGACCGCTGGGGTCGTGAACTGCCTGGGCACCCCACTGGGGGCATGCTCAGTGCCCACTGTGGATTGATGTGGATTTTCAGTTTGAACCTGCTCATCACCAGCATCAGATTCATAAGATGATGAACTTAAAGAGGGAGCGAAACCCTTACCTTTCCCCGATGTTGTCTTCCTCAGTTTTCTGGCCGGTGTTTTCTCCGAAATGGTCACCCCAGATCTGGTGACATTCCTCTCTTCCTCAAAGCTCTTTTGATTGGGTTCTCCTCACTGTGGACTGCCTTTTGGAGTGCCTCCAAATCGATAGTGCTACCGACTGGGAGGTTTTGATCAGTCTGAATCTGCTCCTTGTGTTGGAGTATCGCAGCCCCTGCTTCGTTCTTTTGTTTCTCCTCTTCTTGTCTGATTCGGTCTTCTTCTTCCTTTCACAAATTTTCTTCTTCTGTCTTTTTGTTCTCTTCTTCAAATAATCGTTCTTCTTCTGCCATTTTCTTCTCTTCTTCCTCTCTCAACAGTCTTTCGGCTTCTTCTTTTCGTATTCTCTCTTCCTCCTCTTTTCTTAATCTTTCCTCTTCCTCTCGCTGCAACCTTTCTTCTTCAGCATTTCTTCATCAGTCTTTTTGCGAAGGGCTAGGAGTTTTTGATTGTACTCCTCCTCTAGCTTCAGCATTTCTTCATCAGTCTGTTGCTTCTTCATGTCAAAACCACTCAAACTTGTGTCTGAGGCTTTCGAGGAAGAAGCCGTCTTCGACCCGTCTTGTTTCGACGACTCCGCATCTGGAGCGATGCTTGTCATTGGATGTTCGCCGGAGGTTGGCGGAGGCTCGTTTAGGTCGCCGGTGATGTTTTCCGGCGGGTTATCGTCGATGGTTCTACGGCGGAGCACGGTACAACCGGCTCATTAGGGTTTGGGTTGAGTCTCTTGCTTCTCGCCATTGAAGAGTGTTTGATGTTCTTGAGAGAAGAGTATTTGGAAAGGAAGAGTATGTGTTTGAAATATTTGAGTAAAAGGTGGCTTTTGGATTTTGGTATGGAAAGGGATTAATTTTTGGGTATTATCTTTTGGAGGGAACAATTATTTTGAGAAAGAGAGAGAGAGAGGTTATGATGGGTTTTCTTGAAAATAGGCGAAGTGGGTGTAAGGTGGCAGAAAAGTAGACATTTGTGTAAGAAAAGATGCTTTTCTTTCAGTTCTTAGGCCCCTAAACCGTCCCATCGAAGCGTCAGGCCAGCAGTGGGAAGCGCAGTGACATGCTCGACGTCACTGCGAAGCAGTTGTTTGACTTTCTCTTCAAAAATTGACAATCCAATCTACACACATGCAAAATAAACTACCACACAGAATTAAAAATAATAAAAACAATAAAAAGACAGCAGATAACTGAAATAAAATATTTACAAATGGTTTTGACTTTTCCTAAACCAGAGTGGGATGGAGTGTGAGCACTATCATTCAGAAAGTGCTTTACTCTCTGCCTATTGAACTTAAATGTAATACCCCGCTTTTAAAAACGTGTACTTTAACGTCTCCAAATTGTTTCGTATTTAAAATGTCAATCAAGTAGAGTTGGGGGATTAAATCCGTCAATTAACTAAAGTTCTATTATTAAAAAAAATTGATTAAATTAAATTAAATAACAATATATATATATATATATATATATCAATTAAAATCTAAAATTAGAGTAAACTACACCTTATCGTCCCTGTATCATCACCGCCATCACCATCTCTCTCTAAATTTCTTCTTCTCTCTAGGAATTCATTCAATTCGTTAAAGGAATCAAGAATACAATTATATATTTGGAATCCTCTCGTCAAATCCTTCGTGGAGGTATAACTTTCTCCTTATTTTGTTAAGTTTTCGTGTTAGTTCTTGAGATTGATTTCTATTTTGGTTTAAGTTAGATTAGGATGTGATACTGCAAAATTATGATGATATACGTGTTTAGAAATGTTTGGTTTTGTAAAAATTGAAGTAAGATTAAAAAGGGTAAAGTTTATAATCAAAATGGTGAGTTTATGTTTATGCGGTTAGTTGCTCACCAAGTGTTCGGTTAAATGCTTAAGAGAATAAAGTTTCATGATTAAGCTTAAGAGATTAATCATTAATCTCCATTTGGACGTTTGGTCTGTTAGTTTATATTTAGAATGGGTTTTATTGAGTAAAAATGGAAGTTTGGATCATAATAGTGAATCGGGAAAAGTTTGGAAATCGGACGTTACGGTATGTGCAGGTCCGTACTTTGACAGCGCATAACTCACAAACCGTAAGTCCGATTGAGCTCAAATTTTACAGGTGAAAGGTACTCAATGTGTTCTACAATTCTTATGAAGGGTCTTAAACCCAGTTTTGACTCTAAGTAGCTCAAAATAAGTTGTTTTCTGGACTGATTATAGCATACTCGGATCAGTTTCTGTGTTTTTATAAGTTCCGTATAAAATCAACCGATGGTTCAAATGAGGTGATTCCAATTCGAGTAGAACCGTTAGAGGTTATAGAACAATTTTCATTTAGATCCTATAATCTGGTTTGGTCTCTAAGTATGAGAAAAACGGTCGAAAAGAAGGAGCTTAGGAGCTGTCACGTACGGTTCTGCATGGTGTTGAGTTTAGTTTTCGAAATGCGTATCGGGTTGTCCGTTTTGAAATTTAAGTTGCTTAGATACCATTAGAGCCAAAAATTCAGTATTAGAATAATTAATGTGAGTTTTATGTTGTGCGAGTGATAACAATTTATAGTTTAACATAGGTACTCGAGCTCGTTCAACTCCGTCGTGAATCTCGTTTGATCGTGCTTTACATCCCAATTTCGTTCAAGATTCTGTGGATTTTGGGTGAAAGACTGAATCTTTTGGAAAAGGCTTGGAAGTGTTTCTGGATAAGCGATCAAGGTGAGTTTTACTTTAAAACGTTTTTCAACTGGGATACATATATATGTGATATATATATGAGATGGACATGTACGGATTGAGATTATGATACATGATGTGATTATGTGTTTATATTGAGACGTATATGTGGTTGCAATGTGGTAACGTTTTTATAAAAGAAAATGTGATATATATATATATATATGGTTGGAATGTGATGAAATGTTTTATAAATGACAATATGATATATTGGTACATATATATATATATATATATATATATATATATATATATATTGTATTTATATGTGCATTACACTACACGAGAGCACTTGTCGAACTATGCCGGCGGATGTTTGCTGTAATTGTTGTACAGCGGTGCTGTAATTGTTGTACAGCGAAGAGTTGGCTCGCAACCAACTAATATGGCCATGGGAATGATGTGAAGGATGTGAAGGACGTGAAGGATGAGTGGTACACGATGCACGAGTCTTATTTGGAATTTAAGTCTTTGTGATATATGTGTATTTATATAAAGGATTTTATATGAATTGGTTTTATAACGATTTTGAAATGACAGGGATTATCTCACTAGACCGTTTGGTCTAACCCTCATTTTGTTTTTAAAAATATGTATTCCAGGTCGAGGAAATTATAGCGGCAAAGGAAAGGATAAAGAGTAGGACGTTTTTTTTATGACTGATGTTGATTAGGAAGCTTTTATGTATTTTGTAGTTTCGAGACTATGGGACCGTATGTGAATTATTATGTAATTTTCTTTTATGAATGTAACGATGTTATGCAATATATGTTATTTGTGGTATGTTTGGGAAACCGGGTTGTTACAGATGGTATCAGAGCCCTAGTTTAAGGGATTTAGGTATTTGGATTTATACCTAGACTTAAACTGCATGTGAAGTAGGATGTCACCATTATTTTAGAACCTTGGGATGTTAAGTATAAAAAGGTAGAAGGAACATCATGTAAAGTAATTTCAAATTACATTTGGCCAGTGTAATCGTGAACTTACAAGTACATGTTTGAACCGGAATACCTTGTTATATGGGGTATGTGCTTATGTGTATATTAACCTTGTTTGAATCAACAGAGTGACAAGTCGGACTTGACGTATGGATAGAGACGAAGACAGGTATATTTCTATAAACTATACACGTGCTAAAGTGCTATTTGACTTCGGTGTAAACCAATCATTCGTGTCTACATCCTTTTGTTGCTTATCTGCATTAGAAAAGTATTTGATAATTATGTTAGAGATAAAAATGGGTGTGCTAAATTACTGTTGTTCTGATTTTGTTAATGTGTAGAGTGTGATGGCTTGAGTGTAAAGAATAATAGTAGTGTGTGGAACGTGATGATTATGTGTGGAGAGTAATGGTAGTGTGTGAAGTTTTGACATTGTCATGAAGGCGACGATTTAGTGTGTTGTGTAGATTATACAAACTGTGATTGTTGACGCTATTTAGAAGAGTGTTGTTTAAATGTGTGGGGTGATGTGGATAAGATAGTAGCAGTTTATAATTAGCAAGCGTGCGAGGTGTGGTTGTTAGCTTCAATCTTCCTAATCGTAGAAGTATTTAGAAGTAGTGAAAAATAGGCTAAGTGAAGAATGCCTCTTACAGAGGCTCTGCCACTTCCGAAAGATCAAGGTCAAGAAGCTATAGAAGCTACAGAGGTGTCCTACAGAACCTCTGTCTTACGCACAAAGAAGACCAAAGACTCGGAACCCGGTGAAGACTGCTCTACAGAAGACCAGACCTCAGAATTTCTGTAACCCTTTACAGAGCCTCTGCGGTTTACGATAAAGACTTGGAAGATATTTTATATCTTGCTACTGTTACTGGATCCGTTAATCAACTTGCATGGTAGCGTGCCCTGTCAAACCTCAACACGCGTCAAGCTCTGAATGGACTCAATAGGGCTTAGTACAATATAGACGTCTGCAGCATTAAATACAATACAACACGTACAACTATTCATGTAGCTCATGCTTTATGGTCCCCTAGAGTAGTATAAAATGAAGTCTCTTGTTGAGATCTTCCTTAACAATCTTAAGGATTTAACGAAGAATCTGAGTTTCATGCTTATGCTTTATATCGTCAAACCTGTTAAGCATTACACTCTCTCACACACACCAAACAGTTCTTAATCTGTTCTTGGTGTTCTTATTATATATCGAACGACAGTAATCTTCAAGATATCATTTTGTTCTTAAAATACTGTTTCTTTATATTGTGTGTTCTAAATCTATCAAACATACCTATCAGTTCTTTAAATACGCTTCCGCATCAAACATAAACTCGAACTAATAGATCTGTTAATCTTGTCTAAGCAAAACGGGAACCAACAATTGGTATCAGAGCCTCCTTGATTTTTAATATCAAGTTATCCTCTTTGTTACAAGATTTGTGATAGACATCATTCTGTTTTAACCTGTTCTTCATTTCGATGAAAAGTTTATGTTTTCCTATCATTTTTCGATTTATTCGAAAGTGGTATTCTTAAAAGAAACTATTTTTTTCCAGGTTAAAACTCCATTAAAAGTGCACTCTGGGAACTGTTAAAACCCAGAAAACCTTCCATATCATCAGACTCATACTCTTTCGTCATATTATCTTTTCAGAACCTTCGAAACTCTTACAATGACAAATACAAATAACTTTTTCACTGCTGGTTCACTAACCAAGCCTCCTACTCTCCTTCGAGATGAGTATCCTCAATGGAAGATAAGAATGATCCATTTCTTTGAGGGTACTGAAAAAACTCTCGTACAATATCTTTACAACCCTCCTCAAGTTCCCATGATAATAGTACCACGAGTACCAGCTACTGCTGAATCTCTTGAAATCCCTGAACGTCTAAGACCTAAGCCAAAAGGAGAATGGTCAGATGAAGATAGGGCAGAAGATGAAATTGCACAGAAAACAAAAAGAATATTGATCATGGCTATCCCCAACGAACTTTTTCAATCCTTAGATGCATGCGAAACAGCGCACGATCTTTGGAAAGAATTAGAAAGACAGTTGGAAGGGGGTGCTAAAACGCAGAAGAACCGAAGGGCACAATACATAAATGAATATCATGCCTTCAGAGCCTCTGCAACAGAATCTCTGCAAACAACGTACGACAGGTTCAACTCTCTCATAAACAAATGTAGAAAGTCTGGCATTCACAAAACATCGGAAGAAAATAACGTCATGTTTCTAAAGAGCCTGAATGATGAGTGGCTCCAGTTGTCTATGTCTTTACAAACAAACCAAGATCTAGACTCCTGGACACTCTCTGATCTCTATGGAACACTAGCCGCATAGGAGCCTCAAATAGCACAGGCTAAAACACTAACCATTGCACCATACGCATTGGTTAGTAAATCTAAAGAGGCTGCAGAAAGACCGAAAAATGAGAGAGCAACAGAGGAGAAGAAGAAGGAGAAGAAGAAGATAGTGATAGTTGATAGGGAAGAAGACGAGCTGGTAGAAGAAGAGATAACTCTTGCGTCATTAGCTAAATCCTTAGCTCTGTTGACAAGAGAGTTCAGAGGAAACCAGAGGGGTTCAGGAATAGATCGATATGGCAGACACAACCGAGGTGATAGAAGAGATGATGGAAGAAGAGAAGAATCGACTGACCGACAGAGGTCAAATGATAGAAATGACCGACAGAGGTCATATGACAAGGTGAGCCACACACAACAAGAATGCTACAAGTGTGGCAAGCCTGGTCATTACGCAAACGAATGCCGAACGGAGAAAGGTGGAGACCGACAGAAGTCCGACGATCGTGCTGGAAACACTTCCCAAGGTTGTTTCAACTGCGGGAAGCCAGGCCATTTCGTAAATGAATGCAGAAGAAGACCAAATCGCCCACAGAAGGACTCGGCTTTTTACAAAAAGAAGGCTGAGTATTATGCGCAAAAATCCCTAATGGCGAACAAAGGGCATTCTGAGGCGAACAAGGAGGACTTCGAGTCAGACTCTACCTCTGACGATGAATACACCACCAATGCCCTATTCTGTGGCATGGCAGAAGTCGACTCCGGCACTGACACTGAGGTATCCACTTCAAACTCTACCTCTTGTACTAATTCTGTAGATGATAATTTACATAAACTTAACATTGAACTGATTGAACTAAAAGAGATAAATGAAAGCATTCAGAAAAGACTCACCTTTAATGAGAGAGAAGTAAGGCTTCTCACTCAAGAGAAAGCCAAATTTTTTTAAGAAAAGGAAAGAGTAGAAAAGAATTGGAACAAAATCTAGATCCTTTAAAAAGGCAAATTTCTGAATTAACCTCTGCTCTAAAAGTCAAAACAAAAGAACTTTAAGTTTCTAGGAGTGAAACAACAGACATAAGAGCTCTCAAAGAATACTTTCAAAGAGAGAGAGAGATACTTTGGCAAGATCTACTCAGAAGAGATGTTTTACTTAAAAACTATAAAGATGCACAGAAGGTGTATGAGAAAGTAAACTCACAAATAGGAAGACGGGGTATAGGGTACGATGATATTACCCTAGGTGTTGAAGGCAAAAGAATTAAACCTCTGTCTTCTCTGTTTGTGTTAGGAAAAACGAACAAACCAGATTTTCCAAACTTACTCTCTGTAAATAAAAGGGCTAAAATCTATGTGGAACCTCACTTGAGGAAACATACGAAGATGATCAATGTGTGGTTTGAAAACACAGATTCATCATCTTCAACCTCTATCAATAGATGAATCAAACCAAAGAAATATCTGAAAACACAAGATCAGATTGGTATCTTTAAGTTTGGTAAACCAGAGACTCAAACGCAGGTTGCTTTTGTCTGCATGATAAATGTCGAAAAGAAATTATCGGCAGAAGCTCCTGAGTTTAAACCCACCTTTTTAGAAGAAAAACTTAAAGAAACAATTGAAAAGGAAATTTTGGAAGTATGGAAAACAAACGTTTTAGAAAACTTATGCACATCTTCTGTAGATAAAATTCTCGCTGAAGAGATCTTATCAGAAACCTCTGCCGTCTATGAAAGTTATTCTACAGAGGAAGAAAGCTCGTACGATACATGTTCGGAAAATCCAGCCTCTGTCGAAAGAGATGACTCAACCTCTGTATATGAGGACGATTCATCTTCTGACGACTCAGAGACAGATGTTACATCAGGGATAGTTCACTATGACACAGAGGATGTTAAATTCTCCTCTGAAGTTCTTAACAGAACTATTTCTCCAAAAGAGAAAATCACAGATATACCTATCTGCCCAGATTTTCTAAACTGGTATTTACAAGTCAAAACCTCTGTTGAGCTTGATATGTTAAATCTTAAAAAAAAGACCTCTGTAGATCCTAAAAGTTCAAAATTTTCAAAACCTTTAAGGCAAATTAACGAAAATCCCACTTGGCAACAAAAGGGAAAATGGCCTAAAGTTAACAAATCTTTTTCCTCTGTGACAGTGAAGAAAGATGTTCACCACAGAAGAGACTCACAGAAGGCAGGAACGAAACAAAGCTTTTGCAAACAACATTCTAGTATTCATAGATCTTCTTGTAATAGGAAATCTAGTGTTAAGAAAGAATGTAATGCCTCTGTGGCTCAGTTCAATGAATTCAATGAAAAGTTCAAGCAAATCACGTCTAATATTCAATATTGTCATTGCTTTGATCTTATGTTCAAACTAAATAATCACTTCTCCAGTCAAGATTGTTTACTCTCTACTCAAATTCAAAAGTCAAAACCTACAAAGAAACAATCTGATTCTTCTACAAAAGATAAAATGTATTTCAAGAATGCTAAGGCAAACTTGAAAAATTCTAACAATATTGGACCCATGTGGATATGGGTACCTAAGTCTCTATGATTGTCTTGCAGAAGCAGAATGTGCCAATCTGGTATCTAGACTCCGGATGCTCAAGGCACATGACTGGCGACAGAAGTTTACTATCCACGTACAAAGAAACATTCGATGGTGGATCTGTAACTTTTGGAGACGACAAAAAGGGACACATCAAAGGCTATGGAGTCATAAAGAAGGAAAACGTTTATGTATACAAAGTTGCATATGTGGATAGCCTTAAACACAACCTACTCAGTGTAAGCCAACTTTGTGATACAGGATTCGATGTGTTATTCAAAAGAACTTTCTGCTCTCTGAAAAGTGAAGACACAGGAATGGAACTTCTGCGAGCCGAAAGAAGAGGTGATCTATATCTGATGAATTTCAGTTCCAAGAACAAGGACAAAGTTTGCCTTGTAGCCTGCAAAAGTGAGGAAGCCTGGTTATGGCATAACAGGTTCTGTCACTTGAACTTTCACACCTTGGATAAACTGGTCAAACTTGATCTAGTTAAAGGTTTGCCTAATGTTAAATTTAATAAGGATCATTTGTGTTCTGCCTGTGAAATGGGAAAACTCAGAAGAGCTTCCCACAGAGGCAAAACAGATGTGTCTTGCACTAGGCCTCTGTGCATGCTTCATGTCGACCTCTGCGGTCCCATTGCCATACAGAGCCTAGGTGGCAAGAAATACATACTTGTCTTAATTGATGAGTATTCGCGATTCACATGGGTTGAATTTGTCCGAAAGAAATCAGATGTTCCAATCATCTTGATTAATCTAATGAAAATAATCCAAGTTCTTTATGAATGCAGAATACAGAAGTTAAGAAGTGACAATGGCACAGAATTTAAAAACTCTGTCATTGAAGCCTATCTTTCTACAGAAGGAATATCACAGAACTTCTCTGCCGCACGCACTCCACAGCAGAACGGCGTAGTCGAAAGAAAGAATCAAACGCTCGTGGAGGCCGCAAGAACTATGTTATCAGCATGCGGATTACCGATGAACTTTTGGGCAGAAGCGATTTCTACCGCTTGTTATACACAGAATCGTTCAACCATTGTGAAAAGACACATCAAGACTCCTTACGAACTGATCAACAAAAGGCGGCCAAACATCAAGTTTTTCCATGTGTTTGGATGTAAATGCTTTGTTTTAAACGACAGAGATTCCAGAGGAAAGTTTGAGGTAAAAGCTCACGAAGGAAAATTCATTGGATACTCTGCCACTTCCAAAGCCTACAGAGTATACCTTACAAAGTCTCGCAAGATCGTAGAAAGCATCAATGTTTCTTTTGATGATTCATTCCAAAAGACTTCTGAGCAAATCAGTTCAGAACTCGGACTTAAAGGGGAATCCTCTGGCATCTCACAAACAAAAGAAGACTTAAATCTTCTATTTCTAGAGATGTTCCACGACGACATTGATCCCTCTGTTGGAACAATCAGAGCTTCTGCAGAACAATCTTCTGTCGGTCAAAATCCTACAGGTATGACTCTAACTGGTCCAAATAATGATTCATCTTCTTCTGTAAATGCTACAGATGCAAATACTGAGGAAGAGTCTACAGAAGATGAAACACAAAGAAAAACGACCACAGAAGCTGCTGAAGAACAAACTCCACAATCCACAGAGGAACCAATAACAGAGGATATAGAGGACCAAGTCTATACGCCTTCAGAGGAACAAACTCCACCACCACTCATATCAATCATTCCACAAACTGTAGGATCAACTACAAAGGCACGCACTACGATAGAGGCTACACTAGAAGAAGAAGAACAACAACAACAAGAAGCCTCTGAAGAACAATTCGATGACATTGGTGACCATCATCCACGCACAACTCAGTGGACAAAAAGCCATCCTCCAAGCCAAATAATTGGTGAACCCTCTGACACGGTAAAAAAAGGTCTGACACTGCTAATTTTTGTTTCTTTACGAACTTTATTAGTGTGATAGAGCCAAAGAAGATTTCTGAAGCCCTTGACGACCCAAACTGGGTAGACGCCATGCAAGATGAGCTTCTGCAGTTTGAGCGCAACAAAGTCTGGACTCTAGTACCTCTGCCACGGGGGAAACAGGCCATTGGGACTAAGTGGGTCTACAGAAATAAGAAGGATGAAGATGGAGTGGTCATCAGAAACAAAGCACGATTAGTGGCCAAGGGATATAGACAAGAAGAAGGCATAGACTATGATGAGACTTTTGCCCCTGTCGCACGGTTCGAAGCAATAAGAATATTCTTAGCCTTCGCAGCCCACAGAGATTTCAAAGTCTATCAGATGGACGTGAAATCAGCTTTTCTCAACGGTGAAATCCAAGAAGAGGTTTACGTAAATCAGCCACCAGGGTTTGAAAGCTCAAAGTTCCCAAGGCATGTGTACTACCTTGAAAAGGCTCTGTACGGACTGAAACAGGCTCCAAGAGCATGGTACGAACGACTTTCTACCTTTCTTCTAGTCAATGGCTACGACAGAGGTACAACAGATACTACCTTATTCTATAAACGTAAAAACAGTGAAATAATGCTTGTACAAATCTATGTGGACGACATAATTTTTGGGTCTACTAATACAGAAAAATGCAAAAGTTTTGAAAAACTCATGCAAAGTGAGTTTGAAATGAGTATGATGGGAGAATTAACATTCTTCCTCGGACTCCAAGTCAAACAAACATCAGAGGGAATTTTTATAAATCAGGCCAAATATGTCTCTGACATTCTTTCCAAGTATAGCCTCTCTGATACCTCTGCCATGAAAACTCCAATGGCCACTGGAAATAAGTTATTCTTAGATCCATATGGCATCTCTGTAGAAAGCACTCTCTATAGAGGTATGATTGGATCTCTGTTATACTTAACTGCTAGCAGACCTGACATTATGCATGCCACATGTCTTTGTGCACGTTATCAAGCTAATCCTAAGAAATCACATTATCATGCTGTTAAGAGAATCTTTAGATACCTAAAGGGGACCAAAAATCTTGGTCTCTGGTATCCACAGAACTCTGGCTTTTGTCTTAAAGCTTATACAGATTCAGACTATGGAGGATGCATGCTCGACAGAAAGAGTACCTCTGGGAGTTGTCAATTCCTAGGTGGTAAGCTAGTCAGTTGGACCTCCAAGAAGAAGAATTGTGTGTCAACATCTACGGCAGAAGCTGAATACGCTGCTGCTGCTAGCTGTTGTTCTTAGGTTCTGTGGATGAAGACTCAGCTAAAAGACTACGGCCACATCCTACTCAAGATACCCATCTTCTGTGATTCCAAAAGTGCTATTGCCATCTCTGCCAATCATGTGCAACATTCAAAAACCAAGCATATCGATATAAGGTACCACTTCTTGAAACATCATGTTGAATACGGTACAATCGAGATGCATTTCGTGCCCCTTGAATACCAACTCGCGAACTTATTCACCAAAGCTTTAGACGAGAAAAGATTCAATTTCTTGGTGGGTAAGTTAGGAATGATCAATAGACGTGAAAATCCTCTGTAAGTATAGCTTATCTTCTGTAAATATGTGTATAAATATATTGCTTTATTTATTGCTTTGATTGATTTCTTTCTGTATGTAAATTCTCAATCTTAAATAGTTCTTGAAATCACAGAGCTTCTGTGGGTCTGCTCAGAACCTCTGACGACCCCTACAAAACCTCTGGTAAACATGACCTATGTACTATGCAAAACTTATCCTATTTTGATCCAAGCATAGGTCAAGGGGGAGCAGAAGGAAATTACTTGATCTACAGAGATGGTTAGATCAAGGGGGAGCAAAAGAAACCTTGAAATGATCTACAGAGGTTAATCCTTCAAGGGGGAGCCAAAGAAGAGTGTCGATGAATCTATATCGTCAGAAGTCAGACATCACTGCCGAGAAAAGAAGAACCAAAAGGTATGTCTCGTACAAAAGGTTTTTGAAAACAGTTTTCTGGGACAAAAATTGTCAAATACGTCCTAAAAATACTGGGAATAACATTTCGAAAATAAAATTATTAAAACTTTTAATAATTTTTAAATTATGAGAAATTTGAGATCATAGAGCTTCTGCTGAGCTCAACAAAAGTTCTGCCAGAACACTGCTCTGTAATCGCAAATTTAACTCGGAAACCGAATACGCACAAATACACACACCATGACCTTCTCGCACAAAACTTTTTCCAAAACAGTTTTCTCGGACACCAACTTTCAAATATGTCCGAAAAACATTTCTTAATGCAAATCAAAACTTGGATGATCAAAATTGTTAATATATTTTTAGTTATGAGAAATTTTCACTCATAGAGCTTCTGTTGGCCCTGACAGAGCTTCTGCAAGTTCCTACAGAGCCTCAAAACCTCTGTGAACGAAATTTCTTCACTAAAATCCTATTAATCCTCTCCAATGCTTTTACAAATGTTTTGGTCAAAATAGAACCTACAGTCATGATAACAATGAGATATATGAGAAAAGGGTGAAAATCCAAGATTTTCAAAATCACAGATCTTCTATAAACCATAGAGCTTCTGTTAATTTGGTATTTGGGCATTTCTGTAAACAGTAACGGTTACTTTTACTGAGAGTGAAAATCATGTGGCTAAGAACAACCCCACGCGCCTAGCATTAATGGGCCGCGTACGACGTCCTGTCATCCTCTGACATGGCCTACGTGTCTCATTTTCATTGGGCATACATGGCACGTTTTTTTTGGAAAGTTGAACCCGCCGTTCTAACTCAAGTACGGATTCCAAATATTTATCCATTGCCAAATATTTTTACCCTTTCGAATTCTACCGTTTTACCCACCTATAAAACCCAAGCTTACCCTCTCATAAAATCTTTACGAACCCTCATTCTTCTCCGGCGAAACCCTGCAAAAACCTGCAAGTATCTTATTCTCATTACCAATGGCTTCATCCTCTCAAGCTATCTCCCCTGCACACTCTCCGGCGAACTCACCGGAACACTCCCCTGCTCATTCTGAACATTCAGAAAACCCCCACCTCATCAAAAATGCCGAACAAGAAGATTCCGGCGACTCAGCAAACTTTGATCCGACCACCCATCTCCAAAACTTTATCGCAAAGGAGCACTTTGTAAAAGTACTACCCATCAAATCCAATAACTGCTATTTGGTCCCCTCACTCACTGCTTTCGGCGAAGCCCATGCCCTTCTTCTACACATCATGGAAAACCATATTCTCTTTCCTTTACTCTCAAGAACCCCAAAGAAAATACCTGTTAGGTATTTGAACCAATTTTGGCAAAGTTGCCGATATGATAAAGATGATTCTCTTATCAAAGGTTACATCTCAACGCCAGACAAATCTGAACATTTGGAACTCAAATTCAATAGAACAATGTTTTCTCTTGAGTTCAATCTACCAACAAGGGGTCTTCTTGGACTGAAAACATATGCAAAACAACCAACAGACGACGAGCTCTATCGTTTTGTAGAAATGCTTGGGTACAACACCCACCTAAGGAAGAGAAATGACTTCCGCAGAGGCAGACTACCACCTCTGTTGAACACCTTGTTTTCGATCCTCAACAGATGCCTTACAGGGAAGATAGGCAGCATTGACCAGAGTTCGCACCAGATCTTAACCATCATGTACGGGGTCTACTACGATCTCCCACTCGATTACGCGACCATCATGTTGCAGGAGATCATCAATACGATCGACAGAAAGAACAACACCAAAAAGGCAAGAGAGAACGATCCTAAATATCTACCGCATCTGCAATTCCAAAGGATATTGGGAGTCCTGTTCGAACCTCTGCTGATGATGCAGAACTGGCCAATGGAAGGGCCAACTCCCAAACAGTTCCCAATGAACAAAAACATCCCCACCGATCATATAGATGGCTACACCCACTGCAGACCTCTGTCAAGGAAGCTTCTGAGCTATGCCAAGAACAAAACCCTTAAGTTAGAGTATATACGCGATCATAGGACTCCAAAACCGAGCCCTGTGACACCCCCGCGTTTAGGTGTCCCCCTAGGAACAATAGTTGCAGAACCCCTCTCTACAGAAGCGAAGGAACAGAAAGTGGCAAAACACATGGCAATCCAACTTAGTTTTATAGCCAAACGAGCCGAGCTCATGGGAAAAAAGTCTTCTTCTAAAGCCTCTGCCTCTACCCCAAAAACAAAGAAGAGGAAAACTGCAGAAGGCACCTCTACAAGCATTACAGAAGCTCAACCTTCACCTCCTCATGCCACATAAGTTGTCTCCTCTACTCCTCCCTCTTCTCCAAAACAAAAGAAGAAAAGGAAATCAAAACCCACAGAAGGAGGGGCACCAAAACCCAAGAGGAGGAAGACCAAAAAGAAGCATGGGAAACCACTTGATCAAATGGTTACCATCGCAGAAGAGGCAGCCACAGAAGTTGTTGAAGAAGAGGTCGCAGAGACCCGGGTAGAAGAAACTGCAGAGGAAGAGACTGCAGAAAAAGAAGTTGCAGAAGAGGGATATCAATCACCTTATCCATCCCCAGATCGATTCGCTCATCAAGGTAGCTTAAACGATTTCCTTCAAAACCCTGACATTGCTAACACCCTAAATACAGCTGGGTGGAATGCACCACCACTTGACCACCACACCACAGAAGAACAAGACTTCTCTATCTCTGGCGTTGACACAAATCTGCAAGATGATGACCAAACCCCCAGAGATCAACCGGCTGAAACTCCAAACATTCTACAGAACCCCTTCATCCAACAGGGATTGAACGTCCACAGAAGGAGTCCAAGCCAAGCTTCAGAAGAAGGTATAGAAGAAATTGATATGTCAGATGATGCCATTAGGGAAAGGATTAGGCTACAAGCAGAAGCTGGGTGGAATAAGGTTACAGAGGCTTTAGATAGAATGAGAGGAAAAGAAAAAGGGATAGAAAAAGATGTCGTAGAAGTAGAAGGCACACATCGTCAAACCCCTCCCAGTGCAACCCACACTTCTAACACCGCAGGTCTAGCTACAGAAGGTGTTATTGAACAAGAGCAGCACAGCTCGATCCAAACCCAACCCATCCAGCCAGAGGTTAATCTTTCAACCTATGCGCCTGTAACACCCCGCTTACCACGACACAATATTGTCCGCTTTGCCCCACTGGCTCACGGCTTTGTTCTTGGCGACCTGGCAAGGACTTCGCAAGGACTTCCCAGGAGGTCACCCATCCTGGTACTACTCCCACCCAAGCACGCTTAACCACAGAGTTCTCAAGGAACCTGCATGCTTGTGGCCCCAAAACGCGTTGTGTCTGGTAAGGCCAAGGTTTACTAATATACCCAGCATCTCTCATGTCCACGGCCGATGTGGGATATGCCTAAGGTGTTACACACACCCCCCCCCCCCCCCCCCCTTAGGGACTCATCGTCCTCGAAGAGGCTTTGCCCCACCATCCCGAACGGCACAGGAGTGGCTCTGATACCATTTGTAACACCCCGCTTACCACGACACAATATTGTCCGCTTTGCCCCACTGACTCACGGCTTTGTTCTTGGCGACCTGGCAAGGACTTCGCAAGGACTTCCCAGGAGGTCACCCATCCTGGTACTACCCCCACCCAAGCACGCTTAACCACAGAGTTCTCAAGGAACCCGCATGCTTGTGGCCCCAAAACGCGTTGTGTCTGGTAAGGCCAAGGTTTACTAATATACCCAGCATCTATCCTGTCCATGGCCGATGTGGGATATGCCTAAGGTGTTACAGCGCCCACAGAAACCGGGGAATCCATTCCTAGGGAGTCTCCTCAGAGAGACTCACCTATAGTTCGTGATCCATCGCCCCAGATCACACCAGAACACCCTACAGAGGAATTCGTTTCCTCTGCCACGCACAATTTAGGGCCAAAACTTCTTTCAGAGAGAAGTAGTGGGCACAAAGACGAAGAGACTCTAGACAAGTCTCCAAGTCAAAAGAAGAACATTCCGATACCCACCTCTGGAGTGGATTTGGACACAGTTCTTCGCAGAACTTCTGTAGAGATTGAAACTCAAATTTCTTCTCGAAGATCAGATGGAAATCCTTCCACTCCCAACGTACAAACAAGGGTGAACGAAGGTGTCCCAGGAGCAGGGACTCACTCTGGAGACGAATGTGTTCCTCCAGAGGTTACCACAGGAACACAAGTATCAAGGGATGAGTTCCAAACCCTTGTCACCTCTGTGAACCAAACCATGAAAGAGTTGCAAAGCTCTTTCAAATCTTTTGCAGAGACAACATCAACGGCCTTACTAAATCTGAACACCAAAATGGACAATCTGTCCACAGAAGTGAAATCCGCCATTACCCAGATGAAGTCTTCTGCTGAAACAACTACCACTTCTGCCGCCAAAGAATTCGGGATAGCCGCAACTTCTGCGTTCAAGGAATCAGTCAAACATTTCCTTGAACAACTGAACAAGCAATCCAACAAAGCAAAGGGCATTACACCTGCAGATCTACAGAAGGCCCTGAAAGACGTACAAGAAGAAGCAATGCGCAACACTGTTCTGATGCAGCCTAAAGACTACATGACCAGAGCACAGCTAACAGAGCTCGGGCAGAATGTGATAAACCAGGTCACAGAAGTCATCGCCTCCTTCACTACTGCAAATGCCAACTACGTTAAAGAGTTCAGAGCTAGTGTCGGCAGAATGCGCTTCAACACAGAAGCAGAGCTTGCAACTCTATTCGGCCTCTGTGATGATGTATGCACAAAGTTGATGGTCGCAGGAGCAGAATTACCAAAGAAACCCAAAGCTTCTTGCAGAGCAGAGGGTACTTCTGATAAGGGTCAGGATGACTCTGATGATGACCACCCTGGTCCATCAGATCATCCTGAGGGGGAGAATACAAGGAAGAAAGCTACGAGCAGAAGACTTCCAGCTACACCAATAGCCGCAGAACCCATCAACCAAGCTCCTCCAAAACAAACTCAACAGACCACAGAGACAACACCCATCTCTGTGGAATCAACTGCTGAAGAAACCCATGTACCAGAAACTGCTCAACAGACCACAGAGGCAACAACCACCCCTGTGGTAATCATCTTGGAAGAAAGTCCTTCAACAAACCAACAACCCGGAGGAACAGAAGCTCAAAAGACCACAGAGGAAACACCTACCTCTGTGGAATTCCCTGAAATGTTTGGAGTAGATGCTCAACATCTGTCATCCTCTTCAGAAGAAGATCTTCCCTCCTCAACTACAAAACCAACAGAAAAACCCCAATCCATCCCAAGAAGAAAGTCTATTGCCCACAAACCAAAAAGGGCAAAGACCTCTGCTTCTTCTGTTCTAAGAAATATGCACAACACAATGACTGAACGAATGGCGCAAAGAGCAGAAGAAAGACAGAGGTTTACATCATCTTTTCGAATGGCAAGAAGATTCAACATTCCTCAACCCACAGAAACCGAGCTCACAGAAGAAGTCACCAAAGAACCTCCAACAGAGGTTACAGAGCCAATCAAGCCAACAGAACCAACGCCACAAAAGTCCTCTCAAACACAAGTGTCAAAACCTACAGAGGCAACACCCATCATTCCAACAGAAGCGCCAACACCCAAACCTACAGAGGCAACAACTTCTGAACCTCCAAAGGCCAAAGACAAGGGAAAGGAGAAACTGACAGAAGATCCCAAGAAAAAGAAATCATTGCCCAAGCCTACAGAGAAATTGATGAAGAGCGCCTTTGATGCCTTCCAAACTCCAAATCCTGAAGAAGAGGACTGGGCATATGGATTGAAGCCTCTGTCAGACATTCTACTAACAGGTAGAGCTACATAAGTTGTTTGACAGATGGAGAGTCTCAGAAGACAAGTACCACCACCTGGTCCAACACACGAAGAAATGGAAGAAGTGGTATACAAATACCTCTACAAACAACCCTTTCAGACCAATCATCCAATAGATCACGTCACAGAACCAGAGATCAGAGAGGAATTTGAGAACATCTTCACCAGAACAAAGCCAAGAACAAGAGCAGAAGTCTTCTCAATCCACAAAATCAAAAAGGTAATCTTCTGTAGGTACTCCTTTACAAGAACCTATCCAAGGGTCAGGTACAATCTTTACAGAGTCAGAAGGGTAAACAATTCAGAAACCACCTTCGCTGATGTTGATCTAAGGAATCTGAATCCCTATGATCTACCTGACCTTCTGCAATGGACGAAGGACAACTACAACACAGAGCCAAACACCAGAGCCTATCAAGTGTTGAGAAAAGCAATGAGGGAAAGGCTTCTGATCTACAGTTTGACAGACTTTCAGCTTGGAAAGGATCTTGGTCTCAAACATCTGAACCTTCGACCACCAGAGGATCGCTGCCCACCTGACGATGTGCCCAACTCAATCATTACAGAACCAAGGTTCGGGTTAGTATTTCAAAACCCACAAGGCGAAGTCAAACTTTTTGTGACCATGGACTGTCAGAAGTACGCAACCAGTACTCTGAACATGTTCAGAGCAAACCTTGTAAAATACAGAGATACCGAGCAAATGGATAGAGACGCTGCAGATGCTTTCATCAGAGAGATTGATGCTACAATCCGCTTAAGAGAACTCTGTGTCAGTTTCTACAACGAGATCAGAGAAGTCGGAAGAGACAACAGAAGCTACAACGATTTCAAAGACGCCAACATCTGATTCTCAAACAAAATCTCTGCAAACCATTTTCAGTTTATCTTTCATAATACTCAAATGTAAAATGCCTCTGGCATATTTCTGAATGAAAGAACTTTCGAGGTATTGTTTAACCTCTGTCTTATCTAACTTAGCCTAAAGTACTTCAATGTCAAATTTTTATTTTTCACTACTTAGGGGGAGATTGTTAGCTTCAATCTTCCTAATCGTAGAAGTATTTAGAAGTAGTGAAAAATAGGCTAAGTGAAGAAAGACTCTTACAGAGGCTCTGCCAATTCCGAAAGATCAAGGTCAAGAAGCAACAGAAGCTACAGTGGTGTCCTACAGAACCTCTGTCTTACGCACAAAGAAGACCAAAGACTCGGAACCCGGTGAAGACTGCTCTACAGAAGACCAGACCTCAGAATTTATGTAACCATTTACAGAGCCTCTGCGGTTTACAATAAAGACTTGGAAGATATTTTATATCTTGCTACTGTTACTGGATCCGTTAATCAACTTGCATGGTAGCGTGCCCTGTCAAACCTCAACACGCGTCAAGCTCTAAATGGACTCAATAGGGCTTAGTACAATATAGACGTCTGCGGCATTAAATGCAATACAACACGTACAACTATTCATGATGTCCGATCAACAGTAGCTCATGCTTTATGGTCCCCTAGAGTAGTATAAAAGGAAGTCTCTTGTTGAGATCTTTCTTAACAATCTTAAGGATTTAACGAAGAATCTGAGTTTCATGCTTATGCTTTATATCGTCAAACTTGTTAAGCATTACACTCTCTCACACACACCAAACAGTTCTTAATCTGTTCTTGGTGTTCTTATTATATATCGAACGACAGTAATCTTAAAGATATCATTTTGTTCTTAAAATACTGTTTCTTTATATTGTGTGTTCTAAATCTATCAAACATATCTGTTAGTTCTTTAAATACGCTTCCGCATCAAACATAAACTCGAACTAATAGATCTGTTAATATTGTCTAAGCAAAACGGGAACCAACAGTGGTTGTTTCGAACATTGAGTGTGATTTCGAATTAACTTGGTTAAATTTCTGGTATAAGGTGTAAATAATGCAAGAAAGTGTTGTCTGCATTAGCTTATGAGAACTAGGTTGTTAATAGCCTAGACTTAAGCTGAGGGGTATTATTTGATGATTATTGTGGTGTGTTTACTAGTTGGTTGAGAAGTTGGTATTGTATGCCAATATAGATGTGTAAGTCTTTGATTGGTCATCGACTTTTGCGTTTATGTTAAGTTACAACATTAGATTGTTATTACTAAAAGTGTTATGATCTGAATTTTTTCCAATGGAATGTTTTGATTGGGAATTTAGACTGAAAAGAAAAATGATTAAGGGACTAGGATTTATATCTAAAATAATATGTTTATGCTGGAGTGAGAAATGAAGGTTCTACGATATTGTGATATTTATTGATCTTCTTAAGTGAAGGATTCATGTTCTCTATTCTCATTAATAGTGATGCATTTATTGACAAGATTATTTTGTTTGGATTAGACATTGATGAAAATGTCCGATTTGGTTTTTGGTATTAAGTTTAGGATTTTGAATTAAGTAGTGAGTGTATAGAAATGGAAATGGTTTGATTAAAACCATTTGGGAATTGAGAAATGTCTGACATTTAGTGTTATTTGTGATGAACGGATATGACACAACCGTTGAATATTTTGATGATGGATTTTGATTGAACCATTTTGTTAGAATTCATATTTCAAGTAGAGATGTGGATTTGGTGTTAGGTTTGTTTAAGAAATGAAAAGTGATCATGGGTATGTGATGTTAATGTGAAGAAGTGAAAGTGTTATATTGGAATAAGTGGTTTAGATTTAATAAGAAAGTGATGGATGATATAGAAATTGTAGAACTATATTTAAAATGGTCTTATGTTGGGTATATTTATTCCTTAAGAGTATAAAAGAAAAGTATAATTACTAATTAAGATATTTTACAAATTTTGTGGGTATTTGATCTAAAGCTTGTGATTGTTAGCAAATCATATATGGAAAGTGTATGTTTTAAGTTTCCAAGACAACTTTGAGTAGTAGATTTTATGAATAATGAAATTTTGGATGATGAATATAAATTTCTAATGATTTCAAATTGAGTGGTTAGCGTTAATGAGTTGGTGGTTACCGTTATATTAAAGATATGGTATTTTCATATGAGATTGAAATTATTGATGTTTGGGTGCTATTGAGAATAGCATACTTGTTCGCCAAAGGGTTATTAGTTGACTTTAAGTGGAAAAGAAAATGGAAGGATGATCTTATTATAAGATAACGGAATATATGGTTGATATGTGTAATCATTGGATTTATATTATTAGTGTTATGATTAGCAGGAAGAAAGCAATGTTCAATAAACATTTTGATAGTCGTGTGACGAACTTTGTGGTGTAAATTGTAGTAGAATTATTATATGAATAGTTGACGATTTTTTTATTTATTTTTTTACAGTTAAGTAAAGTGAGGTTAATGTTGAAGAACTTTCTTTATGGAGTTGTTTAAGTTAAAGAGTTGTTTTAGACCCTATGTTTGACTTGGCATGTTAAGTCTCATGTGTAAATCAATGAGATGATGACGGGTTTGCCGTTGCGTTTAAGAATTTGATTTAGTGATAATATTATAGTTGGAAATTTGGTTATGTTTAGAGAATGACATGATGATGATTATAGATCGGAGTGGTAATATGATCATTAGTTGATTTGGAATGTCATGATAAATGTTTAAGCCTTTGATAGGTTGATTAAAATTTTATAGATTTGTTAAGTAACGACATTTATTGTTATTATAAGACGTATTACGATTCTACTGAGATGTTGATGCTAAGTTATTATGTATGGTAATTTATGGTAAATAGAAAGAAATGAACCACATCTCAATTGGAGTTTATCTTGTGAAATAAACTGATATTAATTTTGTTAAAAAAATATTTTTGGATGGTTATTATATAGATGGGTATGAAATGCTTATTAAGTTAATTTCGATAGTCTCGATTGGAGTTCGATGTAGTAGTGAGCATAAAGCAACCGTACCTTTTTGCTTAACCGAATTCCGGGACGGAATTCTTTTAAGGGGGAGATGTTGTAATACCCCGCTTTTAAAAACGTGTACTTTAACGTCTCCAAATTGTTTCGTATTCAAAATGTCAATCAAGTAGAGTTGGGGGATTAAATCCGTCAATTAACTAAAGTTCTATTATTATAAAAAAAGAAAATTGATTAAATTAAATTAAATAACAAATATATATATATCAATTAAAATCTAAAATTAGAGTAAACTACACCTTATCGTCCCTGTATCATCACCGCCATCACCATCTCTCTCTAAATTTCTTCTTCTCTCTAGGAATTCATTCAATTCGTTAAAGGAATCAAGAATACAATTATATATTTGGAATCCTCTCGTCAATCCTTCGTGGAGGTATAACTTTCTCCTTATTTTGTTAAGTTTTCGTGTTAGTTCTTGAGATTGATTTCTATTTTGGTTTAAGTTAGATTAGGATGTGATACTGCAAAATTATGATGATATACGTGTTTAGAAATGTTTGGTTTTGTAAAAATTGAAGTAAGATTAAAAAGGGTAAAGTTTATAATAAAAATGGTAAGTTTTATGTTTATGCGGTTAGTTGCTCACCAAGTGTTCGGTTAAATGCTTAAGAGAATAAAGTTTCATGATTAAGCTTAAGAGATTAATCATTAAGCTCCATTTGGACGTTTGGTCTGTTAGTTTATATTTATAATGGGCTTTATTGAGTAAAAATGGAAGTTTGGATCATAAAAGTGAATCGGGAAAAGTTTGGAAATCGGACGTTACGGTATGTGCATGTCCGTACTTTGACAGCGCATAACTCACAAACCGTAAGTCCGATTGAGCTCAAATTTTACAGGTGAAAGGTACTCAATGTGTTCTACAATTCTTATGAAGGGTCTTAAACCCAGTTTTGACTCTAAGTAGCTCAAAATAACGTGTTTTCTGGACTGATTGTAGCATACTCGGATCAGTTTCTGTGTTTTTATAAATTCCATATAAAATCAACCGATGGTTCAAATGAGGTGATTCCAATTCTAGTAGAACCGTTAGAGGTTATAGAACAATTTTCATTTAGATCCTATAATCTGGTTTGGTCTCTATGTATGAGAAAAACGGTCGAAAAGAAGGAGCTTAGGAGCTGTCACGTACGGTTCTGCATGGTGTTGAGTTTAGTTTTCGAAATGCGTATCGGGTTGTCCGTTTTGAAATTTAAGTTGCTTAGATACCATTAGAGCCAAAAATTCAGTATTAGAATAATTAATGTGAGTTTTATGTTGTGCGAGTGATAACAATTTATAGTTTAACATAGGTACTCGAGCTCGTTCAACTCCGTCGTGAATCTCGTTTGATCGTGCTTTACATCCCAATTTCGTTTAAGATTCTGTGGATTTTGGGTGAAAGACTGAATCTTTTGGAAAAGGCTTGGAAGTGTTTCTGGATAAGCGATCAAGGTGAGTTTTACTTTAAAACGTTTTTCAACTGGGATACATATATATGTGATATATATGAGATGGACATGTACGGATTGAGATTATGATACATGATGTGATTATGTGTTTATATTGAGACGTATATGTGGTTGGAATGTGGTAACGTTTTTATAAAAGAAAATGTGATATATATATGGTTGGAATGTGATGAAAGGTTTTATAAATGACAATATGATATATTGGTACATATATATATTGTATTTATATGTGCATTACACTACACGAGAGCACTTGCCGAACTATGCCGGCGGATGTTTGCTGTAATTGTTGTACAGCGGTGCTGTAATTGTTGTACAGCGGTGCTGTAATTGTTGTACAGCGAAGAGTTGGCTCGCAACCAACTAATATGGCCATGGGAATGATGTGAAGGATGTGAAGGATGAGTGGTACACGATGCACGAGTCTTATTTGGTATTTAAGTCTTTGTGATATATGTGTATTTATATAAAGGATTTTATATGAATTGGTTTTATAACGATTTTGAAATGACGGGGATTATCTCACTAGACCGTTTGGTCTAACCCTCATTTTGTTTTTAAAAATATGTATTCCAGGTCGAGGAAATTATAGCGGCAAAGGAAAGGATAAAGAGTAGGACGTTTTTTTTATGACTGATGTTGATTAGGAAGCTTTTATGTATTTTGTAGTTTCGAGACTATGGGACCGTATGTGAATTATTATGTAATTTTCTTTTATGAATGTAACGATGTTATGCAATATATGTTATTTGTGGTATGTTTGGGAAACCGGGTTGTTACATTAAACGTCTGACCAGACTGTGGGGACATCAATTCCACTGTTCCAAGGGGGCTAACCTTGACCACTGTGTATGGTCCCGTCCATCGCGATTTGAGCTTACCAGGAAATAGTTTGAGACGGGAATTGAACAATAGCACCTGTTGGCCTTCAATAAACTCCCTATGGTTGATTCTTCGATCATGCCACATATTGGTCTTTTCTTTGTACAACTTTGCATTTTCATAGGAATGATATCGCAACTCCTCCAACTCATGCAATTGTAAAAACCTCTTGGTTCCCGCAGCATCCTCACTAATGTTAAGCTCTTTAAGGGCCCAAAACGCCTTGTGCTCCAACTCAATTGGTAAATGGCAAGCTTTGCCAAAAACCAACTTGAATGGAGACATTCCCAAAGGAGTTTTGTAGGTCGTACGATAGGCCCAAAGAGCATCATCAAGTTTGGTTGACCAATCCTTGCGGTGTGGTTTAACGACTTTCTCTAAAATACCTTTGATTTCTCGGTTTGAAAGTTCGGCTAAACCGTTGGTCTGCGGGTGGTATGCGCTGGCCACTCTATGATGTATATCATATTTAGCTAGGACCGAGCTCATGACTTTGTTTACAAAATGGGTGCCTTCGTCACTGATCAATGCCCGTGGTGTTCCAAATCGAGTGAAAAATTTTTTGTGCAAAAATTTCACCACGGTGTTCGCATCGTTGGAGTGACATGCAACAGCTTCCACCCATTTTGAAACATAGTCTACCGCAACCAAGATATAAATATTATTGTTTGAGTTTGGGAAGGGACCCATGAAATCGATCCCCCAAACATCAAAAAGTTCCACCTTTAGAATGTTATTAAGAGGTATCTCGTTCCTTTGTGAAATGTTCCCGGTGCGTTGACATTGCTCACAATTTTTCACAAATTCGTAAGAGTCTTTAAACACAGTGGGCCAGAAGAACCCACTTTGCAAGATTTTTGCCGCAGTGCGGTTTCCACCAAAGTGGCCACCGTAGTAGGATGTGTGACAACCTTGGAGTATTTAATGTTGCTCACTCCCGTGAACACAATGCCTCAATATTTGGTCCGTCCCTATCTTATATAAGAAAGGGTCGTCCAAAACATATTGACGAGTATCATGTAAAAACTTTTTAAATGGTTGTCCACTCATCCTGTGGGGCTTTAGTCCACTTGCTAAAAAGTTTGCAATGTCAGCATACCAAGGAATATTATTATCGTGATGTTGAGCTGCTAATAATTGTTCATCGGGAAAATTCTCTTTGACCGGAGTGGGATCCACAGTGGTCACTACCTTCTCGAGCCTGTACAGATGGTCCGCTACCTGATTGCTTGTTCCCTTCCTGTCAACGATCTCTAGGTCGAATTCTTGCAACAATAAAACCCATCGAATCAAGCGTGGCTTGGAATCAGCCTTGTTGATCAAGTATTTTATTGCTGCATGATCAGTGTGCACGATGACCTTCGTCCCTATTAAGTATGACCTGAAACGATCAAAAGCAAACACCACCGCAAGTAATTCTTTTTCAGTGACAGTATAATTAATCTGAGCTTCAATCAGTGTTTTACTTGCATAATAAATGGGGTGAAAGATTTTGTTCTTCCTTTGTCCGAGAACAGCCCCCACAGCCCACTCGCTGGCGTCACACATGACTTCAAATGGGAGTGACCAGTCAGGAGTGGTCACTATGGGTGCAGTAACTAAGGCTTTTTTTATTGTTTCAAAAGCATTACAACATTCTTGGGTAAAATTAAATTCTTTTTCATGTTGCAACAGATTACATAAGGGTTTAGTTATTTTGGAAAAGTCTTTGATGAACCTCCTATAGAAACCTGTGTGACCCAAGAAACTTTGAATGCCTTTCACAGTTGTGGGTTCGGGAAGTTGTGCCACTACTTCAAGTTTGGCTTTGTCGACTTCCAACTCTCTCTTTGAGACAAGATGACCTAGGACAATACCCTCTTCGACCATAAAATGACATTTTTCCCAATTTAAAATAAGGTCGTGGGTCTCACATCTCACTAGGCTTTTCTCCAAATTTCCCAGGCAGTTGTCAAACGATGTCCCTATCACAGAAAAGTCATCCATAAAAACTTCTATGGTGTCCTCAATCATGTCGGTGAAAATGGCCATCATACAACGTTGGAATGTGGCTGGGGCATTACACAATCCAAATGGCATCCTCCGGAATGCAAAAGTACCGTAGGGACAAGTACAGGTGGTCTTTTCTTGGTCCTCGAGGGCGATATGGATTTGGTTGTATCCGGAGTATCCATCTAGAAAGCAATATAATTCTTTTCCCGCTAACCTATCAAGCATTTGGTCGATGAAAGGTAGGGGAAAATGGTCTTTCTTAGTGGCTAGGTTGAGTTGTCTATAATCCAAGCATATTCTCCACCCCGTAACAGTCCTAGTGGGAATGAGCTCGTTCTTGTCGTTCTTCACTACGGTCGTCCCTCCCTTTTTAGGGACACATTGGACGGGGCTCACCCAACTACTACTAGCTATTGGGTAGATAATACCGGCGTCTAACCACTTCAAAACTTCTTTCTTAACTACCTCCTTCATTATGGGATTCAACCTTCTTTGGGGTTGGACTTTTCCAAGATGGTCGCTCTCCAAGTTAATCTTATGTTGACATAGGGAGGGGCTAATACCTCTAATGTCCGCTATGGTCCAACCAATTGCCTTCTTATGCTTCATCAACAAATCAATCAGAAGCTGTTCTTGTTTCTCACTAAGTTTGGAAGAGATAATAACGGGAAGTTTATTATCCTTAGCGAGATAAGCATATTTCAAGTGGGAAGGTAATGGTTTTAGCTCTAACTCGGGAGGTTGTTCTATTGAAGAGGGTTGAACATTTCTGTCCTTATTGTCCAGAGGTTCAAAGGCTGCCACTATTGCGTTACACTCGTCCTCAAAAGTGTCATCACTCTCAGAGTCGGAGTGCTCACTCTCACTCCCCACAGCGTGCACTGTATCAAAATTGTGGGTACCACTAATCGAACTCAAAGCAAAACAGTCTTCGGTTTCTATGAACTTAAGGGACTTGAAGACATTGAATGTTACCCTTGGTCATGGACTCTCATAGTGAGTTCCCCTTTGTGCACATCAATCAAAGTACGTTCGGTTGCAAGAAACAGGCGCCCTAAGATGATTGGGATATCTTTATCGGCCTCATAATCTAGAATTAGAAAATCGGCAGGGAAGATAAATTTATCCACTTGGACCAAAACATCTTCTATTTTTTCTTTGGTGTAGGCAATGGATCGGTCGGCTAGTTATAATGTCACGGTTGTGGGTCTAGCCTCTCCAATACCTAACTTGTTAAAAATGGACAACGGCATCAAGTTTATACTAGCTCCCAAATCACACAGTGCTTGACCTACTTCTTGTCCTCCTATCGTGTATGGAATGGTGAAACTACCCGGGTCTTTCAACTTAGGTGGAATCTTGCTAGTAAGGAGGGCACTACATTCCTGGGTCAAAGCCACAGTTTCAAACTCACCCAACTTTCTCTTTTTGTTCAAAATATCTTTCAAAAATTTAACATAGCTTGGCATTTGTTCGAGAGCCTCTACCAAGGGTATGTTAATGTGAAGTTGTTTAAAAATGTCTAAGAATTTTTTCAATTGAACATCGACAGTTTTATTCTTCATTCTTTCAGGAAAAGGTACACTTTGTGGGTCAATTGGAGTTTGTTGTGGTGTTGGCTTTGGAACAGTAGGTTTTGGTGGGTTTGTGAAAGTGGGAAGCTCAGGGATATCGGTCGTCACTATGGGTTTGACAGTGACTTTAGGGGTGGCCATTGTGGTTTTAGGGACAGTGTGTATTTGAGGCAAATCATCAGAATCAAAAATGATATCCTTCAGATCCTTTCCACTCCTAAGCGTTATGGACTTGACTTGTTCTTTTCCTATTACCTTAGCATGTTCGGTGTCACTAGGTAACGTCCCTGGCGGTCTATTCTTAACTTCGACGGCTAGTTGTCCTACTTGAGTCTCTATGTTCCTAATGGCTGCTTGAGTTTGATTCATGAAACCTTTGAGAATTGATTCGATTGATAGTTGAGTCTCAGCGGGGTGAGATGGTCGTGGTTGGAATTGTTGCGAGGATTGCCCTTGCTGAAAGTTCTGTGGGGGATGCCCACTGTGATGTTGGTGAAATCCAGGGGATTTTGTGGTCTTTGTTGGACATGACTCGCCCCGTGGGGTTGGAGTCCTGGATTACCAACCCAAGAGAAATTCGGGTGATTTCTCCAGCCTGGATTATAAGTCTGCGAATACGGGTTGTTCCTTGGGTTGGTTCCTATAACATGTACGGCCTCAGGATTTGCTGGACAATAGTCAAAAACATGTTCTTCTCCACAGAGGGAACAGTTCTCAGTGAGATGTGTTGCGGAATTGACTTGGCCTCTATTTTGATTCAAAACTAATTTAGTCAAGGCCACTAACTGTGCGTTCATGGTTTTGAGTGCCTCGGAATTAATGGTGTTGGTCTTTGGTATGGGTGTTCTCGGATTTGACCACTCGGTGTTGTTGTTGGACACTTTTTCTAAGATTTGATATCCTTCATTGTAAGTATTACTTGTGAATGTTCCACCTGTTGTTGCACCTAAGATGATTTTGGCTGCATTGGAAAGACCATTGTAAAAGGTCTCCAATTGGATGCAATATGGGATGCCGTGGTGTGGGCACTTTCGAAGTAAATCTTTAAATCGTTCCCATGCATCCGAAACAGCCTCATCTTCTTCTTGCCTGAACAAAATAATATCATTTCGAAACCTTACATTCCTCGTGGGAAGAAAGTATTTTTGTAAAAATTTGTCAGCAAGTTCTTGCCAAGTAGTTATCGAGTGAGGTGCATGTGAGTTCAGCCAAGCCTTTGCCTTATCCCTTAGTGCAAAAGGGAAAATCCTTAGCCTTAACACTTCATCACTCACACCTTGCAATTGAAAGGAATCAGTCATTTCCAAAAAGGATTTTAAGTGCGAGTGTAGATCCTCAGACGGTGATCCTCCAAACTGACCTATGGCTTGGATCATTTGAAACATCACAGGTTTGAGTTCAAAATGTGTTGCAACAATGTTGGGTCTTAAAATCCCGGAGCTTAAATCACCAACTCCGGAAGTAGCATAGTCCCGTATTTTTCGATCTTTGTTATCGGCAATCGTCACTGTGGTCTCCACTACTGGTGGGTTAATTGGTATTTATGCCATGTTTACAGTGGGGTTCACAGGGGGTTGTCGATTTGTGTTTCTGTTTCTACGTCTTCTTCGAAAAGTTTTCTCTATTTCAAGATCGATTGGTACCAAAGGTCCGTGTTGTTGCCTTGGAATGCAACACGAAAAGCTTAGAAAAACGAGTTACTCGGGCTCGAACAAAACTAATGTCTTGAGATTTAAAATCACGTCAGTCCCCGGCAACGGCGCCAAAAACTTGGTACGTGCGAAATATGCGAATTAATCGCAATGGGTTGAAAACTGTCCACAGTGGGAAGCGCAAGTGTACACTGTCCACTATGATCGTCATAGCAAGTAATAGTTGGTAAAATATCAGAATCGTATCCACAGGGACTGGGCAATCAAGACAATACGGTTCTCATGAGCTTCCTTTTACAAGTTTCAATTACAGAAGAAGCAATATTTTGGGTTGTTTGGTGAGATGCTACTTTAACGATTTTACTTAATATTTAAAAGAAGGAATGTAGGTTAGATTTTCCCTAGATTTTATATTAAATACCTGATCCTAAAAGTGATCCTTGTACTTGAAGTGGGCATTCTCGTTAGAAAAGCCCGGTTACAAAATACTCACACCTTTAAGTAAAAATCCCATACTCTTGGTACTTACTGTTTTGTCAATGGTAATCTCAAAATGGACCTTTTCAGGCCTCGATGGAATGTGTAGAGACAAATACTCTAAGTGTTTTTAATACACCAACTAGCTTGCCTACTACTCCAGTGGGTTGAGTATAGCTCACTGTGCCGACCTCACTTTCACAAGTGTCATAAGAATTCTTTCGAATCCCCTAGCATCATCCAAGCTCATGTCACTGCGTTCTACTCATTTCTGAGTTAAGAACTAGACTTTAGATCCTTACAAGTGATCGGCTTGTTCGCATCATTGGGCAATAATCGAGACTGAATGACCAAAACAATAAATATTCCAAGTATAAAGATTACTCCAGCATTTTCTCTAAAATCCAGGTACTTCTCTTTCCTACATCCCAAATGATGCTTAGCCCATAATTACCGAAATAAAGAAAATAAAAGATGAAAAGTTGCACATAAGTAAACTGAAAGTGACTTTGATTAAAACCGCAGTGGGGAACAAGGTTACGTCACTGCCACTAATTACTCGAAACTAACAATTACACTAGGAATTGAAATACAGAAAATTCAAGAACTACTGCAGTAAACTATCGAGCTAACAACTAAGCTTGCACTAAATGTGGTAGATGGAGATATTGATGGATGATTTAAATGAAACCCAACACCTCTATTTATACTAAGAGGAAAGGTTGGACTAACAAAAGATGGGTTTATTCTAGAGGCTAAAGACTGAAAATATGAGACATAAAATTCAGCTTCTTTGAGTCATTCTTCTATCCACAAGCTTGTAGCTCTTTTACTCATAGGTCCCTTCACCTTTTCCAAAAAGTCCACTTAAAGTACCATTGGTTTCAATAAACAATTCATCTTGCCATGTCTTAGGGAACATGCTTGTACTTCACCATCCCATGCCTCTGCCATTTGAACCTTCTATTCTCCAGATTTTTACTTTCAAGCTAAGAGTTGATTTTCTTTGTCTTCTTTTTGGCTCGCCAGTGGGATACGTAGTGGGCACTCCTCAAGTCACTGCAAATATTTCGTGAAAAAGATACAAAATACTACCAAATGGTTTATAAAAACTGTGGTTCACTCTTATTGCTCATTTTTTGGAATATTACCAAGAATGGTGGTTTTGAGAAGTGAAATGGCTAAAATTTGACAAAATAAAATAAAAATAAAAGGAAATAATAACTCTAAAAATAGAGTTATCAATAAACTCGCTCAATGATTTCTCGCAACTAAAGAGCACATAGGTTCCTCTTTTAGGTAGCCACCAACTACCATTCGAAACTTTTATTCTCAAAATAGCATCACCATAACACCAACCAAAAATCCATACATCTCGACAAACATACTTGCCACTTTTGAATAGCTCAACATAAATATCCGAGTAAGGACTCCCACCTACGATTATCCTATTTCAACAACACAAGCCCACCACTTAATCTTCAAAGCAACCCATTACCAAATCAATGACTTGCACGTCTACTTTGTCATAGAATGCCACTAACTTATTCACACCTCTGCCACTCCATGATCTCACACTACAATCAAATTATTCACGACCCATCCACTCATATAATACGCATCGCTTTCTTCGTATAGACCATAACACAAATATATTTGAATTAAAGTCATTTCATGATTTTGTCTTTCTGGAATCTAGATGCACCACAAAATCATGGTAGTCAAGTTCACTTAAACCATTCCTCATTCCTTGCCGGCTTATCGCAATCTACGAGGAACAAGTTCAAGTAGTCCGAAAAGATGAGGCACACTCCTTTGCATACCAATATAACCATTGCGCACCCACTTCAGTTGTTCTAAATACTTCATTCTTAAGTGAATCATCAAAACCTCGTAGGAATCACGTATCCAAACTAGCAATCTCCCACCTTCATGGCGCCTACACAAGGTGATCCAACATAATGCCAGATATACATCTTTCCCTGCATAACCTCTTACATCCTTGTATAAACTCAACACAATAACCACATTCGAGTTACCTCTCCAATTCCACTGTTCTGACAACGACCTTAACAAGGGGTCGTTGACTTCAACATCAACTGTCAACATGGTGATGCTTCAACAACGTCTCCGACAAACAAGGATTCCTAACGAAACCTACTCCTTTCATCGCATTATAACTAACTTTGTGCCCCACAGTCCTCACATGTTGAAGGCACAAGACTTACTTGATACGTAGCCAAATTACAAGACCCTCTCAATATTCCGGCTCGACGCCGATAACTTATCATCAAAATACCACAACGCTACAGGTTAGCATGATACTATTAGAAGCATCTTGACAACTTTGAATTTCACCCCGGGCCTAACCGCCCACAGAAGACCACATCTTAGTTTCCGAACAAGAGTATAATGTACCATAATACGAACATTACCAAAGTCGGTGCCTGACACTCCCGTTATTTACTGCTTTTCTCTAATGGGAACAGCAAGGTCATGAATCGACCATCAACAGATCGACCGACACATCTTCACTCTCAAAACCTTCCCACATCCTTAATTGCAATATCCTCTACGGCCTAGCGGGTTCATATCCTTCATGCGTGGCGACACAATGATTTAAATCATTTTGCACATTTGAAAATTCAAAAGTATAAGACCATGAAATAAATTTAAGTATGCATGACACAACACCGCCATAATTGAATGACCATACGCAACGATCTCGAGGATTGCTCATATGCAACCCCATGATAAATCACAACCTTGTCCAACCAAATCGATGTCGACGCAAACAAAAATGTATTTAATGAAACTTTCCTCATGCGATTATAAAATGCCGAGCGAGTCATTCGGCTCCCACACTCATTGTTATGTCAACAATATGTCCAAACTTATCTCAGTTATAAAAACCATGCAAATAATTATTTTCATGATCTCCACGGTGAAGGTTAGCACAACATAAAGAGGTAAAATAGTTCACCGATCACAAAGTTCAAATTTGTTTTTATTATTACGCAACGTAACTAAGTTTGTAACTTTCACATAGACTACACACTCATATGCGTGGGTTATTTCCAAATCAAGAAACTCAACATGTGCTTGTAAATATTTAATATGAAGTGACTCATGCAACACGTTAACACAACACACCACACTTGTTTTACCGATGGAGGCTATTCACTTTAACAAGGTCACACATTTTGCACTATCATCAACTCCTCACTACATACCACTTTTGACCAAATGGCTGGGTTTCCCCACCCTCGAAGCAACTTTAGGTACAGGTTCTTCCCAACCTACATGTTTTTCCCATGCTAAACAGTTTCCAAATTTATCATTGGTTTGCAGACCATATCGTTTCAAACCTTGACTTTAATCGGAGAATGAACGATCATTCGCCTTTCCTTCTCTCTCTACCTCATTCTTCAAATCAACACTGCTATCTTTCCTCCATTATCCTTATCACTCTACTGCTTGACTAAAGAGTCACATGAATCATTTCCATCACCTTATCTAGAGTTGAAGTTCTCAATATCCAAACGTAATCCTTCCATATACCAATTACTCGACATGCCCAACTCCATAAATGTAGACTCGCTACAAATTAAGAGCATATTTTTAACCAATTATATTTCCCTTTTGATACCAAGAAGTTCTACCACTAGATGGATCACTAACATCTCGAACAAAATTCCTTCCCAGAGGTATTAACAAATACATCGAAAACAATTTCCCACCATGCATCAAAACCCTTGATGTCATTTGCAAGATCATTGCTTACTACATACCACCACACTTATCTATTGTTCAACTATAGTAATTAAGCATACCTATGCACCTGTAAATTCATAATGGCATTGTCTAGATGCGATTTTGAATTTACCTTACATGAGAGTCCTCACTACCATCGTCATGATTCTCGATGATCTAGGTCTTCCCTAATTGCTTCCAGTATCTCAGTTGTGTCCCCTCATACTTCGCAGTTTAAGGTAAGCCCATCTGGTCACCTAAATCCTTTAAACTACGGCTCGGATACCATTTGTAACAACCCAAAATCCACACAGGACAAAATACATAAATAAAAGTCGAACGATCCCAAAAATACATGAGATTCTATCCATAACAAAATTCTCGTTGTCTAGCAATGGAAAACTCGACTACAACTGAGATATTTCAAAACTTGAAGCATACTAAAGGAGTTCATTCTAAGTCTGACTCTACCTGCCTTCACAACTTCTCTTTGCCCTTAGAAAATAATTTCATATGCAATAGTGTATTCAATCATTTATGAGTGAAAACCATGTCAAAATGTTATACCATAATCAGTGTTGAAAACGCGTATCAATCATGTCGCAAGTGAAAAGGTTTAAGGGAACTAACATGGGCCTTAACAATGTGCTACAAGTCCTTACGCTCATTTTAGTCCAAACCAAACACCTGAAATGGAAGTCATATGAATGGTGTTAAACCACCCAATTACTTTCCGAAGACACCCCTAACTATCCTCAAGATGAACCCCTAATCGGTGCCTTGATCCTAGCCCGAAACGAGAAACGAGTCAGAATTGGAAATTGCCCAAACAGTGTTTAGGGCGACTTCCCGAACGACCAAACCCGCGCCATAAGTCGCGCCAGACACTGGTCTGGGTCCGCACGACTTTCAGCCAAAAACCCTCAAAACCAAATCCCCCCTCACTCTCTCAACCCGATTTTTAAGCCACTAAATCAAGGGGATCAAAGTTCCAGATCGCTTTAATCAATTCCAAACATCAAAACAATAATTTACCCAACAAAATCCATTCATGGGTGAAGGTTCCATCCAACAAAAACTTTAAAAAAAAACCTTTGAAGATATCATCAACAATAGTGCTTTTTCTCAAATGAACCATTGAATAGCATCAATAATTGACTAAAATCTTTATAATCAAGTTCCAACCTTGAAAATCCCATAATCCAAGATATTTGACAAAAACTCCAAGAATCAACAAGATAAATAAATTTTAGTGCTCAAACCAAAATTAGATTTAAACCCAAAATGGTTTTTCACCTTATATCCACCATTTTCTCAACCAAGAAGTATTATAAATCAACAATCCCCAAGAACATAATTACAATCCTAAAAGAAGAGGGAGATTTTACATTAGAAAAGGAAGAAATAATCATACCTCAATATAGAATCCATTGAATCAACTTCATTTCTTCAAAATCACCATAACTTCCTCTCCAAGACTTTTCTCCCAATGTAGCTCTCTTCTCTCTCACACACATAAGGTGAAAACTAAAAAATCTGGAGGAAATAAGCAAATGAGATGAAATCCCACCGTTTACCTTTTAGACATCAATTTGCCTATTTGGTCCTCTAAGAACATACCATAACCCAAGTCATCTTCCATTAAATTGTCAACTTTAAAAAAAATTGGGTTATTACTTTTTGCCCGTTAAAGTAAAATCACATGTGATTTTGCACATGATTTGGCACATGATTTGTTGTTCTCGTGTTTTCTTAAATAGTTAGCGTTCTTGTTTGAACCTTCCTCTCTCTCTCTCTATGTATAATATATATGGGTTTGGGTTTCCGGTGAGAAGTGTCAAACTTGGTGAGAAGCATGAGAAGTGGTTATCAACCGTTGGATGAGAAATAGACGAACATTAGAAATAGATTTATCGGATCAATTCCCTTTAAGCCGCAATTCAAAGGAGGGTATTTGATTAAAAGTGATTAACCGTTTGAAAATATATTTCTCACACTTCTCACCAAAAATGACACTTCTCACATGATCTCATACCATATATATATAAGGTCCCCTTATTTTGTGAACCAACTCATTAGTCTTTACTGTGTTAACCAACCACGACCGTAGATGCATCTGATCAATGACTATGATTAATAATTGATTTTTATATTCTAAATTAGTCTCTCACACGCGTTGTACACTTTGTGCATATATGCAAAGGGGTAATTTGGTCAAAACATAAGAATCATAAACATGGCAAGTGTTATCTAAGGTAACTGGTTCCCGAAACAGTTAATTTGTGCATACATGCACAAATTCAAAAAACATATATTAAACCATTTACTTGAAACTCGTAAATAAAATAAATAAATTAATACATAATATCAAACCTTAATTTGTGCATGTAAAATGAGACATGAAATAATTTACTTAATTTTTGCATACATGCACAAATTCGAAAATAAATATTAAACCATTTACTTAATATATATACATAAATCATATACTTAATGTGTGCATATATGCACAAATTCAAAAACAAACATTAAACCATTTACGTTTGTTTTTCTTCATAGAAAAATTGGTAGGTCTGATTTTTACATAAAATACAGTAATTATTAATAAGATAACTACCCTGATTACTTATTTAATTAATATCAAAAGATAAACACAAAAAATAAAAAGTAAATAACTACCAAATTTAAAAAGGTGAAATATATGGAAATAATACATGGAGAGGAATCTTGAATTGAAATATCAAATGTACCCCCAATTGATAAGACAGACGTGTAAAGCTACTTAAAGGAAAAATGGATTGTGTTGGGTTGATATTGGGTTAACATGGTTAAGACAAATAGATTGGTTAACAAAAGAGTGAGGCTATATATATATATATATATATATATATATATATATATATATATAGTGTTAGGTTCATTTGAGAAGTCTAAATATTTTGAGAAATAGAGAAGTGATCGTGACTCTTCGATTAAATGCGCTGATTTTGAACACGGAAGAGTATTTTGGTAATTAGTCATCCCGTTTACAAAAAACACGGGCTAAGTTCATATATGAATCTGTGTGATTCACATATGAACTATACGTTCATATATGAACCTTTGTAATTCACATATGAACTCTTTATAACTAATTCATATATGAATCTTGTGATTCATATATGAACCTTTGTGTTTCATATATGAAACTAATTAATTGTAGGTTCATATATGAATCAGTTGAACCAATTAACTGATTCATATATGAATCTTTGTGTTCATATATGAACCTTTGTAATTTACATATAAACTTTTTTTAACTAATTCATATATGAACCTTTGTGTTCATATATGAACCTTAATGATTTATATATGAATTTTTGTAACTAATTCTCATATGAACAAATTAACTGATTCATATATGAATCACAAAGGTTCATATATGAATTAGTTAAAAATATTTTATATGTGAATTACAAAGGTTTATATATGAACACAAAGGTTCATATATGAACACAAAGGTTCATATATGAATCACACAAATTCATATATGAACATGTCCCGCGTATTTTTTACGAAACTACCCTAAATACCCCTGAGCGTCGTTTATTAATTAATGTGGACGCGCGTATTAATCAGGTGTAACGCGAATTTCTTGACCGTGGATTATTTAATCCAATGGATATGATCACTTCTCTATTTCTCAAAATATTTAGACTTCTCAATTGAACATTTCCCTATATATATATATATATATATATATATATATATATATATATATACATATATATATATATATATACATATATATATATATACATATATATATATATAATGTTAAATAGTTTTCCCCAAAAATCTTGGCTAGTGGGATAGTATTGTGACATTGAAAAATATTTTAATGTTGTACCAACAATCATATCAACCAAACTTGTTTGCTGCCAATTGAATAACTGCTAGTTGATAGCATGTTTGTCGGTTTGATTTCCTACACTTGTAAGACGAAACCTGTAGTTTTTATTTTTTGTACCTACACTTTACTTCCATAAATCAAACTAATGAATTTATTGTTTTGCTTACACTATACCTAACTTTTACGTCTTCGCCTTAAGATCATCCACACCAAATACATAAAAAGTTATAGCAATGTTAATTAATGATTAAATTATTCGTATTCAGGGCCGGTCCAATGGTTTCGGATGCTCTGGGCGGAGAGGCAAAAATATGTCCCTAATACAATAAACTAAGAACACACAATTTTTTAACGGGCTTGGAGCCTAGTCAAGTTAGACGACTCATCCTCGTTCCGCTTATTTAATGAAAAGAAAAACTTAAAGTGGGTTATAAATCTTGCGTAAAAAAAACTCAAGTTATAATTATTGGGTAAAAAAAACGCATCTGGTAGTTCAAAACTGGAATCCACATTTGACTTTGAGTCTCAAATGATACACAAATTTGTTTGCGGTTGTATAGAATAAATGATCACTACATCCAACACTACACGGAAGTTAAGTAATGACAAACAAAACCATCAAACTTTTAATAGTAACCTATTTCCCTCTTGAGCTTGCTCAATCTAAAAACCATTAAGCTTTATGGATGTTTTTATTACCCCATTTTTACCTAACCAGACCATCTCTAAAGAAATAATTTATTAGGTACAACAGTTAAGCCATTGTCTCACTAGTAGTTTTACAATTAGGCAACTTTTGAGGCACAAAATTAAAACCACATCAAATTAAGTATTAGGCTAGCATAATTGTCCCAAGATCAAGAACTACTCCTAGTCATAGTGACACTACAGCACTTGGGCCGGTACTCTTCATATTGTATCAATGTGTATTTTGTCTAATGTGTATCTTGATCAACAACTTCTGAATATGTATCAATGTGTATGTTGTCCCTAAAAAAATTAGACTTAAATACGTCAAATGAAATAAGCATCGATGATCAAAGGATGAAACGAGAAAAAAGAAACAAATGAAGGATGCTGGCAGAGTTGCGAGACTGTGGAGTTTTAATCATATCTGACACACCGAAACCCCGATTTAAGTGATTCAAGATGTCCTGGAAAGCCAACACATAGATTTACAATCTTCATGTGTTGTGACTTTGGAAATTCGGGGTGCATCTAGCCTAAAATCAACGTTGAAATCGAAAGAATGATGCTAGATGGAAATAAGAGGTAATTAAGTGGATAGGTTATCACTTAATTTACCAGAGGACATTAAGGGTTAAGAAGTTCTGAAAAAGAAAAAAACAGTCTGAATTGTCTTATGTCTGACCAAATAAGGTATAAGTGGTAAATAAGAGATTTTTTAAAAAAGAACAAACACGCCTAAAAAAATTACTCACGAGTCACAAATCACAATAAACATAACTTATGATAAAAAAAAATTGTGCTACATTATCGTTTTTCCCTAAGTATCATTTAAGAAATCACTGCAGTTGATGGTCTAATGGTACAAGCTTTAGCAATGTCTTATGTAAATAGGTTTTGATTTAGACCTAGCGGTATATCGGAGTCTTTGACCTCCTAGGAAGTTAGGATTTAAACATCACCAAAAGTGAAAAGGGTGTATTAGTGTTGATCCAAACCCTCAGTGATTTGATAATGACCCTCTCTTAAACACTTAGTGAAAATTGTAAGTAAACAATATGTATTAGAGTTTCACTATCGCTGATAAGTACTAAGACTTTACAGTACTGCTGATAGGAACTCTCACTCTTTAGATTAGATATTCAGCGAACACTATTCATCATCATATAGCTCTGAGCCTGTTCAGTCTATGAGATGATCGCTGATAAGTTAGTTGTTTACTTATGATCCCTGAAGACAAGTTTCACGTCAACATATGTTCTACGCTGAAGTCAAAGAACAAGCTCAAGAACCAACGACAAGTCTACTCATGAACTGATGCGGATATCAGCGAAGCAAGACCTGTCCATTCAACGTGAAGTATCAAGTAGAAGACTTAAGCAATCGCTGAACTTTATCATTTGCTGATAAAGATCTGAGTCAACGAAAGTTGATCATGAAGTCTCCCTGCATGTTACTATTGTCTTACCTCCCTTGCACGTCTCCGTACGAACTATCAGAACGGACATCCCTTTTGTCTGTAATCGTACAACAACTCTGATTCTACACTGTGCACCATGCGGCTACTAAGGTTGTCTACTGTTAGTGCAATATGTCTTCAAGGTTTAAATATAGAAAGGTCAAAGTCAAAGTCAATGTATTGAGTTGTATTGTGTTGTTTACACCTTGTATTGTGTTTAGTATAAATAGGTTTTGTTGTGTGTTAGATTAGAAGACTCTTAGAAAGTCTCTCATAACTCATAACTCATATCCTTAGAGAGCTTGTAACAGTGTTCTTGATAATTGGATGACGAATTCATATCTTCTCTATCTTGATTGATCTTTAGGGTTTTACAATTGGTATCAGAGCACGTTATTGAAGATCTTGGATTCACAATTGGTTCGAGGGCTAATTTCAAAGATTTGGAGATCAATTTTGTGTTTTTCAAGAATTTTGGTTTGTGCGATTGTGTTCTCTGATCGATCAGTTCAGACTCAGATTCAGTGTTTTTCAGAGGTTGTTGTTCAAAGATAAAGTGTTCAGACATCGATTTCGAGCTTATCTGTGAAGTTTCTTGCAGAGATTTTTCAGATTTCAGACGTTTTTGAGATTTTTGTGAACTTTTCGCAAGATCTGGACTTTTCGCAAGATTCATCAACTTTTCACAAGACTCATCGTACTTTTCGCAAGATTCATCATCTTTTGAAGATCATCAGAATCTAAGTGTAGCTTTTCGCAACTCAAAGTCAAGAGAACAGTAACTTTTCGCAACACAAAGAAACGCAAACAGTAACTTTGCGTATCCCTCTGTCACGCATACCTCATATCTCTTGATTTTCTAAGTCTACTTTTCGCAACCATCTAACTTTTCGCAACTGTTGCTTGCGAAAACTTTGGTTGTTCGTTTCTTCAGCTTACGCATACTGGTGGTTTTCGCAACTGTTGCTTGCGAAAACTGACACTTGGTCAAATTTTCTGACAAATAAAAAAAAAGAGTATTTTGAGAAAAAAATTTATAATGAAATTTTTTCTATAGTGTATTTCATACATTTTAAGAGTTTTTCAAGAAAAAGATTTATATAATTTTTTTTGTACTGTTCGGTCAAACTTTACTGTTCATTTCTGTCCTTACTATCGGTTCAAATTAAGCTCTTTCTTACTGTTTATCATGGCTTATCAAGTTTCAGTTAATCGTCCTCCGATGCTTAACAAGGATTCGGATTTTGTGAAATGGACGGTCGACTTCATGGATTTCATTTCGAGAAGAGAAAATGGAGATTTAATGGTAAAATCTTTCACCGAAGGCCCGTTGATCCTTTATAAACGGGAAGAAGATTTTACTAAAGAAGAGATATATCGGAAGAGAGCTGATAAAGATGCTACATCATATTTGATCCTTGTTATTTCCAAACTTCCACAATATACTTGTGCTCGATTAAATGCTTTCAAAAATAATCATATGTTGTGTTGGAAGGAATTAACGAAGCTAATGCATGGATCGTATGTTGATTTCAGGGTAAAGAAAGTGAAGAATGCTGATAAGGAGGATACAAATCAGACAACATCAGAAATTCACAAAGAGGAATCGTCAAAAGCGGAAGAAAAGAAAGTTGATTTAGAGAAAAAGGAAGACATGAAGGATGTGATAGAAGATTCTGAGAAGATTACTGAGCTTACAAAGAGACTATCAGATTTAGAAAAATTAATAAAAGATGAAAGAGAAGAACATAAGAAAGAAAGAGAGGGTCTAGCTCTAAGAATTTCGGATCTTGAAAAGGAATTGAAGATGAAGACTAAAGCTTGTGAAGATAACAAAGCTTTTGAACTCCAATTCCAAAGACTTTCCAAGCAGAACTCAGATTTTCAGAAAGTATTATTTTTAGAGAAGCAAAAGGTGGAGAAGGAAAGAGCCGAGTTTGAGGTTAAAAGGAAAGAGTTTGAAGTGAAGAATGGGAAGCTTTCAGAGAAAATTTCTGAACTGCAAGAGGAGTTGGATTTGGAAAGAAGTGAGTTAGAAAAGAGAAAGAAAGCTGAGTTTCAAGCAAGGAGCGTAAAGGATGATTTTTCTGTAGAACGGAAGATATTTCAGCAAGAAATTCAGAAACTCATGAAGAATTTGGCGGGTTTATCTACAGATATCATGAAGGAAAAGAGGGTGAATTGTGATATTCGGAAGAAACTCGAGTTGATGACAAAGGAACGAAATGCCTTAAAAGACAAAGTGAGGTCGTTCAACAACTCCGAGTGTTTTTCAGAATGTCCGATGCGTCCTTCTAACATTTTCTACGAGCATTCTGTGGATATGTCTTCCAAATACTATGCTGATCTTCCTTCATACAAAAGAGTCAACATGCAATGGAAGGTAAAAGGTAAATTTCCTGGAAAAGATGTACCAAAATCATCATTTCCAAATAAGAATTTTACAACGAAAGTTAATTCTTTTGTTAATTCTTATTGCGGAAATAATGATTTTGTTAATAATAATTATGTTCAATATTGGTATGGTACTTACCATTTTCCTTCTTATAGAGCTCCGCTTAACGTGTCAGGACCCAAGACTCGTTGGGTACCAAAATCTACTTAATCTGTTTTGCAGATTTAGAGGTAAGCGTTGAACTCTCGGAAGATGAAGTACTTGTGCATTCAAGAAGACATTGAACATCACATATTTTCAGGGAGTTTTCTATTTTTTTTATATATACATGTGCGATTTGATAAATCTTTTGGTATTTTGTAGGGGGAGAGAGAGTGAGATAAAAGACTATGGCTTTTGAACAAATCAGTTCAAAACCCGCACTTCAACGGTAATGGCTTTTGAACATATCAGTTCAAAACCCGTGTTTCAACGACTATGGTTTTTGAACACATCAGTTCAAAACCCGCACTTCAACGGTAAAGGCTTCTAAACAAATCAGTTTAGAACCCGTACTTCAAAGTCTATGACTTCTAAACATGTCAGTTTAGAACTCGTACTTATCAGGTGATATCCTTTCACTGTCATATCTTTCTATTTTTAGGACATGTGCTTAAAGGTAACATTGTGTTATATTTTATGTCTACTAACGTTGAAAGTTTGAACCTTCACAAATTTAATTCAATGAAGTGAAATTCTTCAATTTTTCATTCAATGAATAAAATGTGTGTTAAGGATGATTTTACGAGCATTTTTGTATCGTCGGAGTTATATTTGTTTCTACTTTCGCTTCTAAAATAAGTCGAAAGGTCAGCGAAACATGTTTGAGATTTTGATACAAGTGCAAAATTGTGTAAATCTAGACTTATTTAGAATACAATGCTCACAAAGCCTGTTCGTCTTAATCATGAATGGAAACGAAAATATGGGAGAAGCACTACGTTTTTGAACCAAGTGATTGAGATGCTATAATAATAATAAAAAATTATATATATATTATATATAATAAAATCATTCAGTTTGATAGTCTGTGCCTGTGGCCTATCTGGTTTGGGAGATTAAGTCCCAAGGGGTACTCGTTACCTAGCCCCTAAGATCAACTGATCTGGGATTGGTTGACCCAAATCCTGCTATAGAACCAGGTAGAAAGCCATGTTCTACTGGTACAGATGGGATTAAGGTATATCGATGTAGCCTTTCTGGTTCGGGAGAGTAAGTTCCAAGGGGTGCTTGTCACCTAGCCCCTAAGGCCAACTGGTCTGGGATCGGCTGACCCAAATCCTGCTATAGGACCAGTTAGAAAGTTACGTTTACGGTGTTTCTTAGTCTTAATAAACTGTTTGATTATAAAAGATGCCAATGAGCACATAATAAAAGTTGCCAATGTGCACAATATGAAAAGATGCCTAAGAGCACACATCTCTTGAAACTTGGGGAAAATACAAAGTCGCGATAAACCTGTAAATTTGTGAAAATTCTGTTTTTGGACAAATAGTGTGAGTAAGAGCAAAGTATTCTTATAGGTTTTAGAGGTGCATTTGCTTGTTGCTAATCATATTTCGCATGCTAGTCCACCAAATAGATTTAATAAAGGAGTTGAAATTGAACTTTTGTAACTCGATATGCGATGATGTCTTGTTTTTGAATCCAAACGCATGCATTTGATTTCACTTGATGGAAATATTTGTTACATTTAATAAAGTTGAATTTCTTTTGTTTGGTGTTCAAATGATTAAATGTTAGTAGTAATAAAATGTTGTTCAATGAATTCTATTTTCTTTATATAAGTTTGTTAAAATGTGCGCTTATATGCTTTTTATGCAAATTTTCAGGGGGAGAAAATCAACTTGCTCTACAATTCTTATTTTTAGGGGGAGCAAGATCTTTCGCTTATGGGGAGATTGTTCGTGTTTTTCAAGGGGAAGAAATGTTTTTGAAGAGGGAGATTGTCCGTGACTGAAATTGAAAAGATTTTCGATGCTCGTGATGCTCACTTTCATCGAAAAAGGGGCAGAATGTCTACATCAATTTCATGTCAAAGAAAGTTTAAAATCAAAGATTCGTTTTAATGTCAACGGGGAGATTTGTAGAAAGAAGACGTCGTTATAAGAAATGATAGGGGGAGTTTTATTCTTCAAGAGTTTTTAAGAAATCGATTGATCATTTCAGTGATCTCTTTCTTTTGAACTCGCGCGTTTATGAAGATCGACACTGAAGAATGAAATTCTCAAGTCAATGGAAATGGGGAGAATTCTTCAAGAGTTTGAGGAAAATCGATTGATCATTCTGTGATCTCTTTTTCTTGAACTTGTGCTTATTTGTATTAAAAAGCTTTGTGTGAAGATTCATATTCTCCTGCTCGAAGAAAGAAGTTCGTTATTTGGCGTTTGAAGATTGGATGACGTTTTGACTTTGACAAGCTTTGATGAAGTCCGAAGATTCAAGAAAGCTAAAGCTTGCTGATCGCATTTGTTTAAACCTTGAATCCAAGGGGGAGATTGTTAGTGCAATATGTCTTCAAGGTTTAAATATAGAAAGGTCAAAGTCAAAGTCAATGTATTGAGTTGTATTGTGTTGTTTACACCTTGTATTGTGTTTAGTATAAATAGGTTTTGTTGTGTGTTAGTTTAGAAGACTCTTAGAAAGTCTCTCATAACTCATAACTCATATCCTTAGAGAGCTTGTAACATTGTTCTTGATAATTGGATGACGAATTCATATCTTCTCTATCTTGATTGATCTTTAGGGTTTTACAATTACAAAGGTCAATGACATGCAACCACTCAGCTGCTGCCAGGTGTAAAGCCATACTGCCTTGCATTAAATGCATGCAGTATATAAGAAGAACCTTACTTCAGTTTTGAAGTGTGCTCGGACCATCTTCTTATTTCTCTCTTATTTTTAAGTTATTATTCGTAATTTCTTTAACTCTTTCTAGTGCAAGAAACTTAGTGTTTCTCAAGACTTGTTAAGATTAGGTTTATCCTTAATCTTGTTCCGCAACAAGTTGTAAATTGTCTTGATTTATCAATAAACAATTTAGAAAAGTAAAAACGTGTGTTTGTATTCAACCCCCCCCCCCCTTCTACAAACTTGTATAGCCCTTCGGGACCAACAAGTGGTATCAGAGCGGATTTATTTAATCTCATAAACAAGATCTGATCTATACTAAGATTTCTCTTCCTAGCTATTCTGAAAATGGCTACCAACACAAACACCAACTATATTGACAACGGTTCTCTTGCAAAACCCCCTAGATTCTCCAGAGATAATTTTAATCTATGGAAAAATAGGATGACTCTCTTCTTAGAAGGTGTACACCCTACTATGCCTTACTATCTTGAAAACGGCCCATATATTCCTATAAGAATTGATGCTGCATTTCCAGCCGCTGAGAATAGACCTGCTATTCCAGAAAGGCTGATTCCCAAGGAAATTCATACGTGGACTGATGAAGATAAGAAGAAAGTGGCTATCGACACCAAAGCCAGGTCCATACTCTCCATGGCTCTTCTTGGGGAAGTCTACCATTCCGTCATGAACCTGAAAACCTTAAAAGCTATGTGGGACACAATCTGTGTTCAGTATGAAGGTACTTCTGAAGTCCAAGACACTCGAAAGATCAACCTGGTAAGACAGTATGAAAGCTTCATTTGTGGTAAGAATGAAACTCTCTCTGAAGTACTCCAAGGTTTTAACTGCTTAATAATAGATCTGAAAACTGTTGGTAAGGAATATTCTAACTTTGAAGTACTGACAAAGTTCTTAGAATGTTTACCTGAAAGCTGGGACAGTTATTCTATGTGTCTCAAGCTGTCAAAGGATCTAAAATCAATTACCCTTTCTACCTTATATGGCACGATGCTGAATCATGAGCAATCAAGTCATCTTAAGAAGAATCTTGTAAAAGATTCCAAAAGCACCCATGTTGCTTTAATCTCAGAGTCACCTTCCACTCAGCGATCGACTATCACTGTCACTGAGTTGGAAACTAACTCTGAAAGATCATCAGACTCTGACGTTTCAGATAATGATAAAACTCTGGCATTCCTGGCTAATAAGTTCAGGAGATTTGCTAGAAAGAGTAATTTCAAGAAGAACAAACCTCTTGCTATTACTGACAAGCCAAGATCATCAACCCCTATTGATAAGGCTACTGCTACTTGCTATAACTGTGAAAAGATAGGACATTTTTCTAGCGAGTGCAGGTCAAAGAAAGTCTCTAGACCCTCAGCTTTTCCCAAGAAAAACTTTACTCACAGGACTAGAGATGAAAAATACAAAAAGCTAAAAGAAATGTATTCAAAGCTGAAAACCTTTAAGAAGAAAGGCAAAGGCCTTATGGCTGACTATGATTGGGCTGCCTCTGACGAAGAAGAGTCATCTGACTCTGAAGATGATGATGAAGCCAATCTATGTCTCATGGCCAAACTTGAAGATGAGGAAGAAAATTCTGACATTCCCTCTACTTCAACCTCTGCTACTAAGGTATCACCTTCCTTCTTTACCAATACTTTAAATATTGATGAAGCTGATAGTCTTCGAAAGATCGATCTCTTGACTAGAATTTTATATGAAGCCATGAATGGCAAAACTGTGGTTGAAAATCAAAACCTTGATCTCGCTGAACAGCTTAAAAACTGTCACCTTCAAATAGAAAATATTTCTAAAATTGAAGAAGATTTTAAAGATCAAGTTCACTTAAATCAGCTAGTCAAAATCGAGCGCGAAGAAGCTATCGCAGCATTAAAAGCTGAAAAAGCTATTGTTGATGGATGGTATAATTCCTCAACAAAGATCACTGAGATAATTAAATCTCAGATTCCCCTGAGTGATAAATGTGGTCTTGGTTACAAAGCTGATACTCTAGAACCAACCACTGACCGTTCCATCCTTAAATTTGGAATGTTCGTATCCTCTATCCCTGACACTTTCTCATCTCAGTGTTCCTCTTCTAAACCGCCTATCCCTGAGGAAATCTCTACCTTAACTTCTAAAGGTAAAGAAAAAGTTGTTTATCCAAAACCTACCTCAGTCTTTAAAAACAAAGGTAAAGGAATTGCTTTTAACCAAAATCCTCAGAAGGGTACCTCTGTACCAAAGCTGAACGCTTCTAAAGCTTCAGTGACTTATCCCTCTGATTCAATGAATAAGATCCCTGGATTTATTCAGCGTGGATCTATTCAGCGATCAACTCCTAGAATCAAAGTGAAAGTTATTGGTAAGAAATCCGAAGAACTGAATGTTCCTCTCATTTCAAAAGCCAATAGCTTACTTGGTGCTGGTCCTTCTAATTCAAAATCAAAAGCTCAGCATGCAAATGGTCCTAGAACTACTTTTAGTTATAGGAAATGTTATCATTGTGGACTTACCAATCATATTGCTAGTAAGTGCCCCACAGCCACCCAAGCTGAAAAGATAGCTAAGGTGAAGATCATTGCCCCCAAGGCAAAGAAGACCACTGAGGTTAAGAAATTAACCAAAGTGAAGACTGACAAAGCTGAATCTTCAAATGCTGTGAAGACTGCTGAACCTTCCACTTCCTCTTCTACCCCCACTGACAAGTGTGTACATATGGTTAAGTGGGTACCCAAGACAAACTAATCTTCTTTTGAAATGCAGGTTAAGAAGGGTATCTGGTATCTCGATAGCGGATGCTCTAGACACAAGACTGGTATGAAGAACCTGCTCACTGAGTACAAAGAAGAGAAGGGTCCCTCTGTAACTTTTGGTAGAAATGGAAAAGGACATACCCGAGGGTTTGGTGTACTCTCTAATGGTACAACAACCTTCAGAAGAGTCGCATATGTTGAAGGGATGAAACATAATCTTCTAAGCATCAGTCAGCTTTGCGACAAGGATAACAAGGTAATCTTTACTAAGGAATCCTGCTTTGTCGCTGACAAAAAGGAGAAGATAGCTCTCAGCGGTTATCGTTTGGAAAATGTTTATGTAATAAACATGGACTCAACAACCACTGAGAACTCCTGTTTCTTCTCAAAAGCCTCATCTGATGTCAACTAGCTATGGCATAAGAGGCTCTCTCATCTCAACTTCAAGACACTGAACACTCTTTCTTCAAAAGAGTTAGTCACTGGTCTACCTCAGCACTCATACGCCAAAGAGTCCTTATGTTCAGCGTGTGAGAAAGGCAAGCAGACCAAAGCAAGCTTTAAGTCAAAGCAAGTTTCCTCAGTGTCATCTCCTCTACAACTTATCCATATGGATTTGTTTGGCCCAGTTAACAAGCAATCCATCGCTGGAAAGAAATATACACTGGTCATAGTTGATGAATTCTCTAGATATACATGGGTTATGTTTCTCCGTTCTAAGAGTGACACCCCTGAAGAACTCATCACCTTTGTTCGGAAAATGGAAACCCTGAACAACTTGACCGTTCGCTCAATAAGGAGTGATCATGGGACTGAATTCAAAAACAGTTCTCTTGATTACTTCTTTGAGAGTAAAGGTATTTCTCACAACTTTTCTTCAGTGAGAACACCGCAACAAAACGGAGTCGCTGAAAGAAGAAATAGAACTATTATTGAAGCTGCACGTTCAATGCTCTGCGATTCTCACCTGTCTACTCAGTTTTGGGGAGAAGCTGTCAACACTGCTTGTTTTACGCAAAACAGGTCGCTGATAGTCAAAAGATTTAATAAAACAGCCTATGAACTTTTTCATAGGAGAAAGCCTTCAATTAGCTTTCTTCACATCTTTGAATGTCAGTGTTTCATACTGAACAACAGAGATGCCCTTGGCAAGTTTGATCCTAAGGCTGATGATGGAATCTTTCTTGGATATTCTTCAATCTCAAAAGCCTTCAGAGTCTTCAATCGAAGAAGACAAACTGTTGAAGAAACTATTCACGTCACTTTTGACGAATCCCGTTCAGCGAATTCTCGACCTTCTGCTGATACTGAATAACTGAATCAATGGATGTTTTATCATATTGGTAATTCAGAAGAAATTCCCACTCCTCATACTCATACCGTTGAAGATGATAGTCCTACTATCATCCCAAACATGCAGAATAGTGAAGCTGAAACATCATGGGTCTCAGTTGTTCCTTTAAACACTATACCTGCTTCTGAACCCAATGTCTCAGACATTCCATCTACTTCTCAGCAATCAGTGAATGAGATGACATCTGCACCTACTCCTCTCTTGGCTGATATTCCAGAAGTTGCTGAAGGTTCATCTTCAGCTCCTCCAGTCCAATTTGAGTCAGCGACTTATGCTCCTGCTCAGCGATGGACTGTAAATCACCCAATTGATCAAAACCTTGGTGATCCAAACGCTGGTGTTCAGACTCGACGAAGTGCGGGTAATATTTGTTTATTTGTTAACTTTATTTCTCTGATTGAACCAAAGAAAATAGATGATGCCCTCAAAGATCCAAACTGGGTCAGCGCCATGCAAGAAGAGCTGACTGAATTCGAAAGAAACAAAGTTTGGAAACTTGTTCGACGACCAACAAACAAGACAGTGATAGGCACTAAATGGGTCTATCGAAACAAGTTGGACGAACATGGAACTGTAACCCGCAACAAGGCTCGTCTTGTTGCTCAGGGATACAGACAAGAGGAAGGCATACACTACGACGAAACATTTGCTCCAGTAGCAAGACTAGAATCTATTCGTCTATTCTTAGCATACGCTGTACACAAAGACTTCAAAGTATATCAAATGGATGTTAAGTCAGCATTTCTCAATGGAAAGCTGAATGAAGAAGTCTATGTGGAACAACATCCAGGATTCTCAGATCCTAAGCGTCCAGGTTATGTTTATAAACTGGATAAGGCACTTTATGGCTTAAAGCAAGCTCCACGTGCATGGTATGACACTCTATCCTCTTATCTCCTAATTGAAAGTTTTGAGCGAGGTAAAATCGACAAAACTCTATTTTTCAGAATGGTGAAAGGTCATATCATTCTTGTACAGATATATGTTGATGACATTATATTTGGTTCTACTAACCCTGATCTTTGTACTCGTTTCTCTGAAAGGATGAAAGAAGAGTATAAAATGAGCATGATGGGTGAGCTAACATATTTCCTTGGTCTTCAGATAAAACAAAATGAAAAAAGAACTTTCATTAATCAGGGAAAGTATGTTAAAGATATGCTGAAGAAATTCGATTTAACTCAGAGTTCAGCTATGAAAACCCCTATGGCACCACCGCTGACACTAAACAAGGATTCAAATGGAATACATGTTAATGTCACGCTGTACCGTGGGATGATCGGCTCTCTCTTGTATCTTACAGATAGCCGACCCGATATAATGTACGCAACTTGTTTGTGTGCACGATATCAAGCTGAACCTAAGGAATCTCATATGACCGCTGTAAAGCGAATCTTTCGTTACCTTAAGGGTACTATGAACCTAGGTCTTTGGTATCCCAAAGACTCAGGGTTTGATCTAATCGCCTATTCAGATAGTGATTTTGCAGGTTGCAAATTGGATAGGAAAAGCACCACAGGAGGCTGTCAGCTCCTGGGTGGAAAGCTGGTGAGTTGGACAAGTAAAAAGCAAAACTTAGTGTCCACCTCAACTGCTGAAGCTGAGTATGTAGCCGCTGGAAGCTGTTGTTCTCAGGTCTTGTGGATGAGAAATCAACTACTAGACTATGACCTTCAGCTCTCGAAAATTCCAATCTATTGCGACAGCACAAGTGCCATCGCTATAGCCAACAATCCAGTGCTACACTCAAAGACCAAACATATCGAAATCAGGTATCATTTTATCAGAGATCATGTGATGAATGGTGATATAGAACTTCATTTTATCCCAACTGACTATCAGTTAGCTGATCTGTTCACCAAACCTCTTGATGAGACAAGATTCAACTTTCTCATCAGCGAGCTTGGAATGCTGAACTTTGAAGAGTAAGATCTTTAGTGGTTCACATTTGATTAGTGATAGGATAAAACAATTATATAATCCATTCTATCATTCTCTCTCTGGCACGTTCTTTTTCTGACACACGTTTGCACGTTTCGTTTACCTTCCAATAAAATGCAAACACGTGTCCGTGTCATGATGAAAAACTTTCCCGCTCGAGTTTTTCTCTCTCTCAAATCTCTCTATATAAACTATTTCGAGTTTATATTTTCTCTTTACGCGAACTTCTTCTCCAAGCAAGAAAAGATTTACTGTTGCTTATTTCCAGAAATCTGTTTATCTTCTTCTTCGATTACCAAGTTAATATTCTTATTATTTACCTGCATAACTTGTTTCTGATCTTCTTATTGCTTTTAACAGATCAAACAAAAGAAACTTTTTCTAAAATGAAATCATTTCTTTCATGGTTTTATGAACACAACCTTTTCATGGTTGTTCTTCAAGTTTAAAACTCAAAATCTTAAACTTGTTCTTCATTCGTTTTTCCAGAATCCTTATCTAAAGGAAAATGGAAAACAAGACTATTACTGGGTTTGTTTTTCTTTTTCAAAACAAGAAAACCCTAATCTTCGTTAAGACATTTCTGTTTGAATGAAATGGACAAAAATCGAAAAACATCTTATTGGAAAAGCTTTCACAATAAGACTGTATTTTTTATGATTCATGGTTGATATGTTAAACAGAAATGGCATCTTCTACTTCTGCTCCTACCGCTGAGAAATCCATGGCTGCAAAGAAACTGACTCTCGTCAAAGCTCCTCAGGTCAAGTTCAAGCTTGAGGAAATCAATTTTTCAAAATCGAACAACCTTCATGCGCTTTTCGAGTTTCCTCCTCGAAAGCAAGTCACACATCTGGATGATGTTGTGAACTATCTCAAAACATGTTGCTTATCCACAGCCCTGACCATTACACCCCCTGCTCATCAATTCCTACTTTCTCAGTTCTGGTATACTGCCAGAAGAGCTCAGGTACCCCATGCCAAAGACCCAACGAAGATCGTTGACTCCATTCTGTGTGACACAAAATTTGGCACCACCAAAATCAACCCTGCCATAATTAGGAAAGCATTGAGCCTTCCTACCTCTACCAAAGAAAACCGCTTTGTCCCTCTCCCAAACCACAAAAACCATGATGATAGGGAAGCCATCATTGCATTCTTCGATGCAATGGGTTATGCATGGGACACTGGAAGGGACAAGAAGCCTGAGAAGAAACTGACCTTGATCAAGAAGTCCAAAATGCCCAGCGAGATGAACTTCATCTTCGCACATCTGATAAGCTGCATGACAGCGAATAGTGGCTCCTCTGATCAAGTTGCTCAACCTCAGCAAGCAATGGGCTATGCATTGCTGAAAGGTCTAAATGTTGACTGGGCCTCAATCATCTACGACGACCTTGCGTTCAGAGTAGATATGGCTGAAAGATCTGCATGGGTTCCTTATCCCAGATTCATCAGCGCCGTATTTCAACAAGGGCTTGGCGAAAGGTACCCAACAGAGGGTGATCTGAGACTCTCTCAGGTTGGCCCTAAGGTACTCGACTTCAAGCCACTGGAAAACGAGGTATGTCTTTCTACTCTCTTATCTCTTCTCAATCCTCCCTCTTCTACTTCTGCAGCTCATTCAGTGGAAATCCCCACCGCTGATACCCACGCTGCACCCTCCACTCCTTCTCGAAAAAGGAAACAACCTACTTCCCAACTTGGTTCCAAAAGAATCAAGAAAACCAAGGAGCAACCCCCCCAGCATTTACATGCTGAAGACTCCTCAGCTCATCTTGAAGAGCTGATGGAAAGTTCAGTGGTACGCTCTGCCACAGCTGATCAAGCCACACCTTCCATCCCGGCTTCAGCGTCTCTAAACGCTGAAGTTATAAACTTGGAAATGAACCCACCTCCTTCAGCCTCTCTACAGACTGAAGTGATTGACAGCGGATCCAACGCTGAACCCCGCACCCAACCATCATTCTCATCCCTCATTCCTCCTACTCAATCTTTGGTCTCTCCATCAATTTTCCCAACTTTCTCAGGGACACCCTTCATCGTACATGACTCAGTTGCAGACACTTTGAATACGATGATGGATGCAAACTTAGGATCTGCAGGCACCTCCATGCGCCAAGGTACTCTTGAAGGCGACATGGAATTTCATTCAGGACACAAAGGGTTCGACAACTTCGCCAACCCGCATGCAGGTATAAACACAATCCAAAACACTCCTCTCTCTCTACCCCAAACTTCTGAGCTTTCCTCTGTTCATAAGTTAATAACTGTTTCAGGTCCTAATTTGGGGGATATCAACACCTCCCTGAAGGCCCTGGAAACAAAGGTGGAAAATTACAACACCATTCTCTCCACAAACTCTTCAGCGATTACAGACGCTGGAGAGAAACTCAAAAAGCTGACCAAGATCGTCGATACAAAAGCCTCCAAAGCTGATCTGGAGAAGGTGGATGGTAGCATCGCTCAATTTTCTACCACCCTCGCTGACAATTCAACCGCCACCACCTCTCTTTCAACAAACTTCACCTCTCTTTTACAATGAAGTCACATCATTGAAGACAGAGGTTGGTTCTCTTAAGGGTGAAGTTTCCACGATCAAGGCTGACGTCTCCGCCATCAAAGAAATTGTTCAGAAAGTGCTCGATCGCCTGAACGCCCCAACTTCAAATTTTACTCAGGTCGATCGCGAAGCTCTTCAAAAGATCAACCCTGCTATAACTAGCCTGGAAGTCAGATTAGCAAAGATTGAAAACTGTGTTGGGAACTCTGTCCTGGAAGACAGAGACCAAATACACATTGTTGCTGAACAATCTGTTACCTCCCCCAACCATGATGTGGAAGAGGGGGAGAAGAATAAAGAAGACCTTCCCCATAATGCTGAGGGGGAGGGTATTGAAACTGCTGATGGTACTTCTACTTCACGACCTCGGGGAGTTGAAAACCCTGAGGAAACCGAGAAACCTTCCTCTGAATCTGAGGGGGAGCAACTCGATGAGCAACATAAGGAAGCTGCTGCTGACGTGACCGAACCTTATGCTGAAGAGGTCGAGTCTGAAGAAGAAACTGAAGATGATGAACCTGTCGACATCTCTGATGAAGAACCATCATCATCCCCCAAAGATGATGATCATGACGATGATGATGACGACTTCTTCTACGTCCAGCCTGTTGCAAAAGCCCCTGCTCAAAAAGGGATCAAGATAAAAGAACCTTCAGGGGAGCGGACCAAGACAAAGCCTGCAGCCTCTGAAGCTGACAAAGGCAAAAACAAAGGCCTCGCTGAAGAAGACAATCTGACGATCTTGATTCAAAAGCCAGTTTGTCAGGTATACTACCTTCTATTCCCTTATACTGCATCCCTCCTCTATCCCTTCTCAATCTCAATCCTTCTATCCTTAAAACCTCTATACACTTAACCACATTCTTTTCTCTATCTCTTTATTCCCAACTTTTCTTACTTAAACAATCGATGTGTTTCAGCTAGTCCTCTCCCCTGTTTGAGGATCCCGCCGAAGCTCCTTCGACTACACCAGAAATAATCCCAGCCACAAGAGCTGAAGAAATAATCCCAGTCTTGGATTTAACCACTGAGACTGATGAACCTGAAGAACAGCTGCTCTCTCACAAAAACAGACCTTCCTTGGCTCCTCAAAAGCTAAGTGAAGAGGATCAAGAAAAGAGAGATGCAATGATCAAACAGCTTGAAGATCAGCGAATCATTCTTCCTCGTGACAAAATCCCTGCTCCCACAAAGTTCAGGATCTCAAGGAAAGAATACGAGGATCATCTAAGAGCTGAAAGATTACTCGCCGAAAAGAAGAAAGCTGAAGAAAAAGATAAGGCTCTCGCCATCCAGCTTGTCCAACAATCGGTGAAAGACCCCGCGTTGAAAAGAACTCCCATTGATGTCCAACGTCAGCTATGGGATGATGCCCAAAGGATCGTTGAAGAAAAGACTAAAGTATCTGATACGACTTTGGAATGGTGTAAAGAAATGCTGAATTATCGATCTCGACCATCCAAAATCATCAAGGTAAACATCAGAGGAAGACTGTTCGTAGACGTTCCTGTTGTTGAAGTTTATGTATTCAGAGAAGACAAAACCAAGCAAACCTTCTATGCTGCTACTTTAGAGAAGTTTGGTTTCTCTGAATGGTTGGAAGTGAAATTAGCCATTCAGGGATCGCGCTCAAAGTTCAAGAGCCATGTCGAGAAAATTTTAAATACTCAGATCGACTTGGTTTCTTCTGCTGTGGATATTCCTCCTTCCACTCTTCTTCCTCCTCAACAAAGAAGAGCCTCTGCAAAGGAAAAGAAAGTCTCAGACTCAGGTCCTCCTATACAGAATGAAACAGGTATTGGTTTCTCTCGTGCTGAAGTTCTTGGCCCTGATGCTGATCTCTTAGCGCTTGACACCTCCCTACCACCTGGTGAAACTTTCATCCCTGGCAAAGTCGTAAGTGATCCCTATGGTATATTCTTTCTAGACTACCATGGAAATCAACACTTTCAACGCATCTCTGAGCTTCCAATCACTCCCATCGAACAGCTCAGAGATCTCATATACTGGTGTGAAGTCAGAAGCGACATTAAGGCACGTCACCTCAAGCCCCTGATCTTTGAAGAAGCAAAGAACAAAAAGGATCAAGGTGTCACTGTCCCTGACTGGATGATTCCCACATCAAAGACCCTCGATGAACTTCTCATCAAGGAAGAACCTTTTGACGGATAGGATCGCCTTGTAATTCTTTCTATCCTTATCTGTCTACATCTTCTGTACTTGTAATTTTATTTGTTGTACTTGTAATTTTTCCACTTCCCTATGTAATCTTTACGAAATTTAAAGAAAAATTTCAGCGAATGTACTTTACTTCATCAGTACTGAAAAGATCCCAGAAAACAGTAAAAGGGACAAATATTTTATGAGTTCTTTTTATCCTTATGTTTTCATTAAATAGCAATTTTCTCTATTGCTATGTCATAATCAAATAGGGGGAGATTGTTGATCCAAACCCTCGGTGATTTGATAATGACCCTCTCTTAAACACTTAGTGAAAATTGTAAGTAAACAATATGTATTAGAGTTTCACTATCGCTGATAAGTACTAAGAGTTTACAGTACTGCTGATAGGAACTCTCACTCTTTAGATTAGATATTCAGCGAACATTGTTCATCATCTTATAGCTCTGAGCTTGTTCAGTCTATGAGATGATCGCTGATAAGTTAGTTGTTTACTTATGATCCCTGAAGACAAGTTTCACGTCAACATATGTTCTACGCTGAAGTCAAAGATCAAGCTCAAGAACCAGCGACAAGTCTACTCATGAACTGATGCGGATATCAGTGAAGCAAGACCTGTCCATTCAAGGTGAAGTATCAAGTAGAAGACTTCAGCAATCGCTGAACTTTATCATTCGCTGATAAAGATCTGACTCAACGTGTAACATCCCAGACCAACCGTACCAGATATTGTCCGTTTTGTCCGCACACCTGGACTCACGGTTTTAAAACGCGTCTGATAGGGGAGGTATCAAGTTCCTCTTATAAGGCAACCTTTGTTCCCCTCCCCAACCAATGTGGGATCTTACAATCCACCCCCCTTGGGAGCCCAGCGTCCTCGCTGGCACACCAGTCCGGTTCCCGGCTCTGATACCATCTGTAACATCCACGGCCAACCGTACCAGATATTGTCCGCTTTGTCCACACACCTGGAAACTAGGAGAATGAATTGTAGGGTTGGAGATTGTTGGCTTGCTTGAAACACAAGGAAAAAAGAAAAACGGGAATGGGTTCCAGCCATGGGCCGAGACCCATGCAACATATTTCCAAGATTTGCACAAAGGCCCCTCCATTACGTCTTAACTCACAATCCACAAAAAAAGACACTCAAGCTAACATTTTGGTCCCTTTTGACACCAAACCACTAACCAAAAACAATTAAAGGTGAACATTTTATAATGGTTTAAAGATTTATTACGCATTTGGTCAAACTTGCTAACCCCGTTAGTAAAGATTCGCTAAAAGAACGATATTAAAGCAATTAATTAAAATATATATAAACATACCGGGACACGGGCTTTACAACTCTCCCTCACTTGGATTAGACTTCGCCCTCGAAGTCTCTGCCTACGAATAGCTCCGGGTAGTTCTCCCTCATCTCAACCTCAGGTTCCTAAGTCCACTTGAAACCCCTACTAAACTTCTCGAATACTATTCTTACTAACGTACTCTTTCTAAGACACTGGGATTATGATCGGCAGAACACCCCGACAATTGAAATCATTTCTAGCCAAGCGACTACGGTTGTCCCCCAACCTTAGATATTCCATACATCCTGAGTCAAATCTCAAGCTCTAACCACTCTAGAGCTGCTCACCAGTATACTCCACAGGATACTCGATTACGATCCCTCCTATCATTAATTGACGATTAACTCCTACGAATTCTAATAGACTCCAAAGATTTTCAATAACCTATATTAACAAAACATCGACCCCCTGCCGAACATCGGTCCAACCGATTACAATAACAAACATCTGCCACCCGCCGAACATCGGTCCAACCGATTAAAATAACAAACATCGGCCACCCGCCGAACATCGGTCCAACCGATTACAATAACAAACATCGGCCACCCGCCGAACATCGGTCCAACCGATTACAATAACAAACATCGGCCACCCGCCGAACATCGGTCCAACCGATTACAATAACAAACATAAGCGTGGTATTATCCTAGACACTAACACAAATAGATATCCCCCACAACCAAATCAACTAACACACAAGTAGGTCATTCCACCATAACCATCCATCACAAGTGATCATTTCCGGGTTACTACTACCGACACCATGATTATCTTAAAATCGGCTACAACTCTCCGATTATACTAAAGGTGTTTGGCCTCAAGCCCAAAAGTCGACACCTAAATATACCACCTACCTCAAAATGGTTGATGCGCATTTATTCTCTTAATAACAAAGGGCATCAATCCCTTAACCGATACTATTCGGCCTACAGTACTAACGCGCGTGGAATATCTACCTTCCACCGTCGACGTATCATCCACACTTGCTCTACGAAGCCAAGTCACACCGTATCGAGGATACACCTTGACGTCTACCTCCCAGGTAACGCCTCAAGACCCAGTACACCGGAACTACCTCCCAGGTAAGTGCCCACAACTATATCCTCCTAGTACCTACTGGAAAGTCTAGGTTAAAACACATGAATACCGGGGTCCCACCCCGAGATACCCAACCGACCATTACCAACGACTGACTAACGTGTCTAAGGATCCAAAGCAAACAGCCTACCAACAACATGCCTATTCCGGGTTGACTCACTCACCCAAACATGTAAACACTCAACGTGCAAAGAATGCCAAACGGTGCGACAAAAACAACTCATCAACTAGACTCCACATCGAGCCATTAAAACCGTGCAATTGGCCCATGACTAACTCCAAGTCAAAACCGAGCAAAATGCTCCACGCTTGCTAGACCCATAGGTCGGAAAATGCGTTTAAACAAAGTTTAAGCAAGCAATACTCTGAAATCAACCTTAGTCTCAGACTCAACACGGGTTAAACAAAAGAGTTTTCCAAAAGGACTCACACCCTAAAAATTCTCGAAATGACACATGACACTTAAAAGCACATTTCCCCAAATGGTTTACAAAATCATTTACAAAATATTTTCAACATCAGGATTTTCATCTCAAAAGATCGTAGGTAATAAAACTACTATTACCTGATCGATAGTTACGCAAAACTGGACACGCTCGTCCCACATAGGAAAATCATGTTGAAAATCGTTCCATTGCAGTTCAGTTTACTCACACAAAAGCAAGCGTAATAAATAATTTCTTTAAAATGAACCGCCTCGATTCCAGTATGGATTGACTCATGACGTGAACTTAAAGTAACCGCTTGACCTTAAACAGGGTGCGACAAAGGTGTGCACATAATTCAAAATAAGTTTCACGACATTTGATTCAAAAATTCTTCTTTTTAATCATAAAAATGACGTGGCACAGGGTTCGCCACAAATTTTTCGCGCGTCAGCTAATCACACAAAACGATGACACGGTTTACAAATATATTTTTGTTAAAACACAACTGTCTCGTGTAAGTTTCAAACTTGAAGACAGAAACCAGTCCGCTTCTATTAATTGGAAATATCGACTAAAACCTCATAAAATCTCAAACTGGGAGCAGGCATGCAAGCTTGTAACACTTCCTCAAGTTTCGTACTTGGGACATATAACGTCAAAACATTATAGTTTAAAAATGTATTTATCGAAAATGCTCAAAATACTCGTTTCCTCCAAAGCAAAAGTTTTTAATTTCCCAAAAAAATGATCGGTAATTCTAAATTAACCGAATGTCAAAAATCTACGCATTTATATTTCCAAAATATAACACATTGTAATCGTATGCATGATGTTCACAACATTAAAACACTCCTTGGATCAAATGGTCTTTCATTTCGACAAAAAGGAACTAAAACATTTTCATGCACGACTCGTTCATCAAAATGTCGAGAACAAAGGTTACCCCAGTATGCATACCCCTAAGTCGATAAATCGCATTTTCATGGAAATGTCAATAAAACCTTTAGCTGACTAAAAAGCGCACTAAACAACTCCTTATGAAATGTTACCAAAATTCCTCCATGCATCACTTATGTCACGCATGAATCAATCCACACATTGAACTATTTGCAATAAAACACTTAGTAATACAAACTCTCGAACGAAAAGTTAAGCGACACTGGAATTCCAAACTCATTTTAAACAAATCACCAAAATAGCCTTTATACAGACATCGTGGAATGTAACTTTTCGTCTCAACTCTAACACATGTGGAGGAGTTCCAATGTTAGAGTCTAAATCCGTAGTCACTTACCCAACATCTTAACCACCACCAAAACACGGATAACATCGTACCCGAAAGAACCGTTGGAAAAATAACGAAAATGAGACAAATTCTAACAAAGTTTGCACTCCCGTGATAAAACGATTTCATACACTTTCAAAACCATATTTCAAAATCTTGTGCGTGTGCTGAGCAGTTCCCAAAATTCCAAAACACCGTCCATACAAAGATTTGAAACACAAGAATTTGTTAATGCAATCTTATTTTCAAAATAACTTCGTGCATGACTCATTCGGCATTCAACGTCTCGACCCCTACTACTCCGAAACTCTCCGGTCTACTATTGTCATCCAGACATTTAAACCTCTTAAGGCAAGTTGGGAAATCACATCAAATCATCTTACGGGTTTTCCTCAAATCAAAGTCGGCTCTATGAGCCTATGACCCTAGCACAATCTTCCATCTTGGCCCGAAATGATCTGCTTACAACAAATATCATCCCTATCGTCACTCCAAGTGACTAATATTAGAATCGTCTTTCTATTCCAACGACTACTAGTTTAGGACCTTCATCACTACCCCCAACGATCATCACCTCAAAACACTTCGAGTACACACCTGTACTAGTAGGTTTACTATAGTTGTTCCTCCTTGTGATGGCTATTCTGGGTAGACAATACAACGCGTTATTAGCACATAATAACTCATACTAACAACACTCACGCTCAACTCCTTGGATTCCTCGTGACTTCCCCGACTCGAGCATTGATCCTGTGCTTCCGGTAGTAGGAGCTCTACTACTACCATCCACACCTATCATCGCCCGTTCCGAGTTCCATCCCAAGGGGTCCAAGTAGTTTCTCGCCGAAACTATACACATATGCCCGCGCCGGCATATGTACACACTCTTCCTAGCTCCCTAGGAATTCCATCCAAACCACTACCCTTGCTACTGCCAAATCCCTAATAGCAAGCAGCAGACATGCAATACAGTGTAATAAGCACCAAGCAATTTAGCATACATACTCCTATGTTCTAGAAAGCAATCTAGCACACGTACTCATACATAAACACCCTTCCCAGCTCTCTAGGAACTTCCTCTTATCCCACTACCCTTGCTACTACCGAATCCCTACTAATTATAACGGGTGACCTCGCGAATACCCGATTATATGCAGTGCGAAACAAATAGACAGTCGAATACAAGACTCTATCCTAGAACGGTTGGACTCAAACAAGAGCTGCGCAATAGAACTAAATCGAATATTCTAAGGCTATAAATCTCTTACTGCATACAACCTAGAGGGCATCCACTTAGTAACCTATCATAATTAGCATAAATTCCTAATAGCAAGTAGTTCAACATACAGCATAGTGTCCACAACAGGAAATCTAGCTTGCATACTCTACGATCTAGAAAGCAATAAAACACTAAGTACTGTACCTTTTCCCCTGGCTCCGACTGACTGTACACACTGCGCCATCGATCACCGTTTCTCAAACGGGTTTTCCTTTCTTTTATTTTCCAAAAATTTTAAAGAAAATTTTATAGCCGCAAACTTGAGATCAAACACACCGAGGTGCATTTGATTCACTCAAGCTGCCCGTGTCCCGGTATGTTTATATATATTTTAATTAATTGCTTTAATATCGTTCTTTTAGCGAATCTTTACTAACGGGGTTAGCAAGTTTGACCAAATGCGTAATAAATCTTTAAACCATTATAAAATGTTCACCTTTAATTGTTTTTGGTTAGTGGTTTGGTGTCAAAAGGGACCAAAATGTTAGCTTGAGTGTCTTTTTGTGTGGATTGTGAGTTAAGACGTAATGGAGGGGCCTTTGTGCAAATCTTGGAAATATGTTGCATGGGTCTCGGCCCATGGCTGGAACCCATTCCCGTTTTTCTTTTTTCCTTGTGTTTCAAGCAAGCCAACAATCTCCAACCCTACAATTCATTCTCCTAGTTTCCAGGTGTGTGGACAAAGCGGACAATATCTGGTACGGTTGGCCGTGGATGTTACAGATGGTATCAGAGCCGGGAACCGGACTGGTGTGCCAGCGAGGACGCTAGGCTCCCAAGGGGGGTGGATTGTAAGATCCCACATTGGTTGGGGAGGGGAACAAAGGTTGCCTTATAAGAGGAACTTGATACCTCCCCTATCAGACGCGTTTTAAAACCGTGAGTCCAGGTGTGCGGACAAAGCGGACAATATCTAGTACGGTTGGTCTGGGATGTTACACAACGAAAGTTGATCATGAAGTCTCCCTGCATGTTACTATTGTCTTACCTCCCTTGCACGTCTCCGTACGAACTATCAGAACGGACATCCCTTTTGTTTGTAATCGTACAACAACTCTGATTCTACACTGTGCACCATGCGGCTACTAAGATTGTCTAGAAAGGTCAACGACATGCAACCACTCAGCTGCTGCCACGTGTAAAGCCATACTGCCTTGCATTAAATGCATGCAGTATATAAGAAGAACCTTACTTCAGTTTTGAAGTGTGCTCGGACCATCTTCTTATTTCTCTCTTATTGTTAAGTTATTATTCGTAATTTCTTTAACTCTTTCTAGTGCAAGAAACTTAGTGTTTCTCAAGACTTGTTAAGATTAGGTTTATCCTTAATCTTGTTCCGCAACAAGTTGTAAATTGTCTTGATTTATCAATAAACAATTTAGAAAAGTAAAAACGTGTGTTTGTATTCACCCCCCCCCCCCCCTTCTACAAACTTGTATAGCCCTTCGGGACCAACAGTTAGTTTACAGGGCCGGCCCAGGGCATCAAATTTTAGGTGGGCATCAAAATATAAGTCCAATTTCCTTATAGTAGGTTCAGTTAGAAATTTTTTGGGCCTAAAATAAAAGAGTCGTTAAGCCCATGAGCTGCCCATCGACTCTTTCAGAAAAGGAAAAAGAGCGGTCTAATCCAAATAAATCAATCTCGCCTCTTTCAAAGTCGAACGCATCATTTGGTATCTCTCGACTCTCGTCTCTCGCCTATGCCCTCTGCTCTCTGCCCACACCCTTCTGACCTCTCGAACGAACGTTGTGGGCAGCTGATTTTGGCTTCATCTTTCTTCGATCATCTTCGTCTTTCATTCTTTCTTCGTGTTGGCTATCAAGCTGTGGTGGCAGTGCAGCCAACAATTTGACCGATTTGTGGAATTGTGGAATGTGGTAACAACTCAATCTCATTATATTTGAACTTACATTCTTGATTCTTCCAAGTTACTAAATTTCTATAATTCTATTTTAACAATTTTAAATTTAATGTTTTATATAATATTAGGTTTATTTATGACTTATTTCATGTTTAGATAATTAGTTTGATTAAGGATTTAGCTGTTTAGGGTTTATTGATTAGGGATTTAGCTATTTAGGGTTTATTAGTTATTTGTTAACTTCTATTTGTTATTCATTACTCATTGCAGAAACTAGATTAATTCATTCAATATTTCAAGTATTCAAGTTGGCAATTTAATGATTCACAAATCAGGTCTTATCCTTCTAATCTCTACTATTCTATTCGTATGATAAAGTAATTGATATTTTTGCTTCAAAAAATGCACGAAGGCATCGTTTTAGGTAATGTATTTTAAGTTTTATTATACGGGGTTTTGGTTTATGTCCCCCCGTTGTATATTTTTGTTTTATTTAATAAAGATCCGGCATGGGGATGAGCCGCCTAGCTTGACTAGGTTTCAAACCCCGTTAAATTGTTTTCTGTTTCCGTAATATAGGGGCATCTTTTTGTCTTTCGTCATGGACATCCAAAATCTCAGAACCTGCCATGTTACTTTATTTATTGATATATATATATATATATATATAATATACTTCAGAAAAAAGAAAAAAAAAGAAATGCTTTAAACAATTACCAAGTTTGAATACTTTTATTAAAATAAATGTCAAATCAATTTTGCACTTTTTGAAACATGATGTCACGGGCTTTACATCGTTATAAGCAACTCGGCCCGACCTGACCCGGTACGGATTTTAAAATTTTTAAACCCATGATTTTCTAGGTTCTTATAAAATTTAATATAATTCAAATATTTTTTAAGTATTCATATTAAAAGTATATTTTAGTATTTAATTTTAAAAAATATACTTATGAAAAATTATATAACATTCTTATGTAAAAAGGATTAGAAAAAAAATAATATTTTTCTAAAAAACCGAATCAGGTCTAAGACTATTAGACTATGTTTATCAGCAATCCAATTCAATCTCTATTAAAAAATTCATTTCTCTCTCTTTCATCTATCTCAATCCAATCTTACATTTTTTACAGTTTATTAGCAATCCAATCCAATCTCAAATATTTTTTAAAATATATATATTTAATATATTATCATATATATAATATTTTTATTATTATTTTTGAATATAAAAAATAGATAAAAAAACTATTTAATGTGATTATCATAAGAAGGTAACTCAGGGTTTTCATATTGTGTGTTTGAGTAATTTTGAAGGTTATCAGGATATTCAGAACTCAAACAATAATTTGGGTAGTTTGGATCCATAACAGAAAATTGCAAAAAATAGAGTTTTCAAGATAAGAGAGTATTGAAATAAAGAGAAAGATTGGTGTGTTGAAAATATGTCAAGCTTGGTCTCTATTTGTAGGGAATTGAAAAATATGAATTTTTGTATATTTTTTATTTTTTAATTTTTTTGTTAAACTTATCTTTTTATTAAGATAAGATTTATCTTAAAAAACCTAAACTAAACCAATGATATGTTGACACCTGTAAATGGTTTAATTAAAAAAAAAACAATCTCAATCCAAGATTGGATTGCAATAACTTTTATTTCCTTTTTCTTTTCTTTTATTAACTTAATTTGTCTTTTACTTGGTTTTGGTTTGGATCGGATTGCGAGAGATAACCACTAATTATAGTCTTAGTCCTATAATACAACACAGGGACAGAACCTGGACTAGCACCTGATTCCAAACCAACTTGGAAGGCCACGGTCATTCAATAGTCGTAAAGACTCTGCTGGCTGGTTTCAGCTTGAAATTAAATTAATACAAAATTTCTATGGAATTTGAGTACAAATTCTAGTTCAGTAGTATTTATTATACAAGATTTGATTTGAGTCAAACTCGAAGCAGTAAACATTTTATTTGATCTTTAAACCCCATATATATATATATATATATATATATATATATATTGTTGAAAAATGCAAGTAAATCGGTACAAAATAATATTTCATATTATTGCATACAAAAAGAATATAAGCAAGAAGATGCAATCAACACCAACCAACAACATGATGAAACTGAACCTATAACATGAGTAGATCCTAAACATAATATATCATCCCAACTTCAATCAAACTTATATGAGGAATATGAAGCGCAACCGCAGGGCCCCTGCAATTTTTGCGAAGAAACGAGTACCCAATATCTATCACGACTTTCTTCAAGTAAGAAGACGATCTCCTAGCCTTCACATATGAATGTCCCATTATATACGCAACTCCCGCTTCTTTCGCCTGTATTAATTGCAAAAGCTCATCTCGAACTGCACCATCCATTGCGGGACCCGATGGCGGCAACTGAAACCTTACTTGTCGTCTTCGGACTTGTGGGTTTTCGTCATCGTAATCCGATCTTAAACGCTGTAGCATTGAAGATTTGCTACTTTGTATGGAACTGGTCGAGTCCAATTGGTCGGAGACGAGCAAAGTAGCATTTGACCTGGGGTTTGACCAATGGTCTTGAAACATCAATTTTGCATTCCAAACAAACTAGGTTTGACCATTTGACTTTCGCAACTCAAAAGCTTTAAAGAAAGAATGCATAGAAAAAACTGACCTGGTGCTTATGACCGCCATTCGACCATCAAACGACGTGTTCTCAGAGCTCGAGAACTGTGGTTCCACAGCTTCCATTTGTATAAACTCCGCTATGCTTTGAATCAATTGATTCTCAAAGTTCCCATCATCTCTTTGTATATCTTTATACCCGTATCTAACGATACACCTATACATACGATAAGGTCTCGGGCAGATACGCCCAATAAGAAACCGTTCTTCGGGCAGCACAAAGGGCACGGGGACATGTTTCACGCACACGAACACCAAAACATTGTGGAAAGCAGGTAAATTCGTGACAAAATGAGAGAAAATCGAAGGAACGCCAGTGGCAAGTTCCGAGTATATGAGGCCAATTCCGGGAACACGCACAATACCCAAGCTGGGGCCCAGCCCAAGAAGCCATTTTAACGAAACTTTATTGTGGAGGTCATGGTTGTACTTTTTACGGGTACCATAATGCCACACGTACATTACGACCATAAACACAAAGGCAAGTAAAAGAGAGACCCAACCTCCTTGAGGAACTTTCATGATTGCAGCCGAGAGGTAAATACCTTCTATGATCCAAAAAACGACAAGGAATAATGTAGCAAATATAACGTTTTTCTGCCACACGAACGCTATGACGAGTGCCATGAGAAAAGTTGTGATGAACATAACCGTCATGCACGCAAGCCCTGCCAATGAACAATCAAACTTTGAGAACTTTCGAGAAAGATCCCCGAGAGACGGTAATACTAGAATTACCCAAAATGCCAGGGTTTGGGTTCCGGTGAGAAGTTGAGGTTAACTTGAGAAGCGTGAGAAGTGGATGCACCTAGATAAGATACACCGGATCAATTCCTATCCAAGGAGCAATTCATGGGAGGGCATTTGATTAAAAGTGATTCAGATCCACTTCTCACACTAACCTCAACTTCTCACATGATCTTTCGCCCAAAATATACCATAACATTTAAGTACACAAAAATGATCTAGATGGTGTTTGTTTTTTAAGAGGTGCTGAAGTTTGAAGTCTTATTCAATTCTGATCGATAAGAGGTGGTGCTGAAGTCTGAATATGAATCAATAAGATTGTTTGTTTTTATAAACCGATGAATGTCTTAATTTGTCTTAATTATGTATTTGACCCATTAGAAAATTTAGTGCTGAATTTATATATATATATATATATATATATATATATATAAATTTATACGATTTCGCATATTTATGCATCACCATTACGAAATTTACATTTAAATTATAAAATTAGCATTAATTTAAACGAATACATTTAATCGATAATAATATATTTAAATTATATAAATTTAAATTTAAAAGTCACCTAATTACAGTAAAATAAGTTTTATTATAATCCAAGTGAATTGATTGAGAGAAATGACCTATTAAGGTTAATTCATTGAGAACAATAAGAGGCAAATAAGAGGTTGGTTTACCTCTTACCAGATAAGAGGACGATAAGACATAAGTGGCTCTGAAAAATTTGAAAAAAACAAACAGTCTAAATGACCCTACCTCTTAACGAATAGACATAAGAGGCTAATAAGAGCTTTTTTCTAAAAAACAAACAAGGCCTAAGTACACAAAAAAAGATCTAATGTTACTTACCGTATGCATTGCCAACGAGAGTAGTGTCCTGGAATCCAACAGCAATCAAAAGAGTAAGAATCATGAGGATCCAGTTGATTTCCGGTATATAAATCTGGCCAAACATGTGTTTCGACGTGTGGACAATTTTGACCCTCGGGAAACAACCAAGGGCATGACATTGCTTCACAATCGAAAATGTAGCTGAAATGATAGCTTGACTTCCCACAATAGATGCTAGAGTCGCGATAACAAAGACTGGCCAAAATACCGGTTCTGCAACACAAGAGAGGGGATGCTTATGAAATGAAATCAAACTAGGTCAGGGGCAAATTGGTAAAAAAAACGTGAATCAAATTGCAAGGGCTAACCGGGTATAGATTTATAGAAACTTTCGGGAATAGAAGTAACATTTTTAGACAAATAAGCGGCCTGGCCCATGTATTGTATAACCAAACATGGGTATACCACAACGGCAAATGCGAGCTGCACAAATAAAGAAGAATTAAATTTTTGCGCAACAAGATATCACGGAGTTCTGTTTATCAAATCTTAACATTATTCAAGACTTGATGGGCTCCTCTCTAAGATTGGATTTAGCATCATTGGGCGAAAGCCCACTTGATTATTTCTCAGGTCTTTGATGTTGGTATAAAAGAATAAAAGATTCTCCAGGTCTTTGTTTTTATCGTTTTACGGTTGCATTCAATTTGTATACAACTCTTAGGTTTAAGATGAGCCAAATTCTTAACCAATTTCCACACGTCCTAATCGTCATGCCATAGCTAGTCATGGTTTTCCACACCTTAATATGAAACTGAATAAAAAAAATGAAAAATAATCCTATTTTAAGTAAAATAAATTAATTTCGCAATTTGTAACAAATAAAACACAATAACTAAAATAGAGTTATTTATGACACTGCTGGGTTGGTTTTTCATTAAGCTCTATGTGAATTAAGCTGTAGTAAGGATTTAATTATTTGTATGATTTAGACTAAATTTTTGTTTAGTTGTGCTGAATCAATGGTTCAAATGACAGAAATGACTATTTTACCCTTAGTCTATATTAAACACCGATTAAAATAAATGTTAGATAAATAAGTGTTCTTTTAAATAAAAAGTTAAATTATAATATATTATTGTTGTTATTATTATTATTATTATTATTACTATTATTTTATGTATATATAGTGTGAGGTTCAAATAAGAAGGCTAAGGGGTCGTTTACCAAATGCTTACCCGAGTAAGCGCTTACCTTACCGGATGAATATAGTAAGAACCGAGAATCTTACCGGTAAGACCGACGCAAGGACCAAGGATCTTACCCGGTAAGAGTGGGCGATGACTCTTACCACAGCGCTTACCGGGTAAATTGTTGTCTACGATGACGTATTAGTGGACTAAAATCTTACCCGGTGAGTAAATGATAGTGTTAAATTTTACCGGTAAGTGCTTACCCGGTAAACGCTTACCGGATGTTACTGACCTTATCAAGGGTGCATGACAAGTATCTATAACCTTACCCGGTAAGAGCATAGCAATGACCAAAGATCTTACCCGATAATTGAGGGAAAAGACTCTTACACACTAAGACGTGAGGGAAAAGACTCTTACACAGTAAGACGTGAGAAGGTAAGAAGGAAAAGCTTATATGTGAATCAATGAAAAAATCCAGAAAAATAATATTTGAACATGCATATGTCGGCGTTACAGATTATTCATATGGGTTCACATATGTGTCTTCAAATGGATATTTTCAATGATTCACGTATGAACCTTACCTTAACCTTTCCTTCTTACCTTCTCATGATATTTAGCCTTCTTATTTGAACAGGCTCCTACATATATATTTGCTCAAATATATGTACACACACAAATTGTTGCATACTGGTATCTTTGTTGCATCATCAAGAAAACCTATTGAACTCCTTCCTCCCAAAAAAAACCACCGAAAAAATATTGAACTCATTTGTTGTATTCTTATATCAATACCATTAAACTCCTTCCATCCCCTGTATTACTTGAGATTTGGGTTGAAATCATTGGTAGGTTTCTTATGTTTAAGCCACCGTAGAAGACGGAGATTTAGATTTGGGTTGAAATTGTTGTTGGAACAATCACTAAAGAAGGAGATTTGGGTTTCCAGTGGAGAAGAAAATTTTGCTGAAATCATTGTTGGAGCAACACCATTTTCAGTGGGTTTCGTGATTTAATCACGAGGGTTTCACAAGATTTCCTTTAGGTGAGTTTTGTTTCCATGAGAGTTTCATAAGAGCATTGATGGAAAAGTTAATGGTTGAATCTATACAACACATGGCTGACCGAATAAGCCACTAGCTGAATCATTAAGCCACAACCAAACAACCTTGTATTCCTTACTCAATAAGACATACTCTATTCAGCCCATTAAGCCACAACCGAACAGCCTCTAAGAATTAGGTGTGTTATTTAAGAGAATAACTTCGGACATAATTTTCTTAAATGACCTTTTGATAGATTTTGAAGCCTTCTCGTGTTAGGAAGAAAATCTAACCATTATTGATGTTGTGGCATGTGGAAAGGTAGCATAGAGATTACGAAATTCATTTTGCATGCAATATTTATAGCACCATAGGTAGTCTTACTCTTATTGAGAAGGCGGTAAAATGGCCAAGATCTGCAAACATAGCTTCAGTACCTGACAAAAAATGGAGACGGAAACCACAAAATGGAGATAAGAGTACTGAATTTAATTACCTAAAGTTGTCACATTTATCTAGTTGGTGAATGAAACAGAAAAAAAAAAGAATATGGAAAAAAGATATTGTTTTCACCAATAACATAGCCTCGTAGCATCTTAATGCAATGTTTAGGACAAAAAACACCAAAATGCAACAGACTTTATTTATTTATTTATATATTTATATATATATATATATATTCTTTTTTTGATTAAAAACTCAAGATCATTAATATCATTTTTTGCATCCACATGGGCAGAAAACCAGTATAATAGGTAAAATGGGTACAAAATTATTAAAGATTGGAAGTTTGTTACATCGATTGAGAAAAAAATAGTTATACTGAATAAAAATTCAACCAAACTCTGTTTGATTTTGATGCATTTTCACGTCAAATTAAGTCCTAACTCTAGAAATGAAACCTAAAATCTGAAATTTGAACACAAAATCATGATAAATATTTGGATTAAAATACCTGTTATGGAGAGAAGAACACCCCCGAGTGACAGCCAACCAGCTCCACCGGTCTCTCTAAAGAATGTGATTATATAATGTGGAGATAATGCATATACAATCTTTGGGTTCCAATGTATGATATTATATAACCCAATAGCAAATATTGAAATCAACCATAAAATAACAATAGGGGCAAAAACAACTGCCACCCGTTGAGTACCCGTGTGTTGCAAAGCAAACAACCCAATCAATATCACACATGCCAATAATAGAACCGCCCCTACAAAAAGAAAAAAACAAAATGTAAAAAAAAACAAATTCAATATAAGATATTGCAACATTTTTCATTTATTATATCCAATGAGATTGCAATGTGTCTGCGTTTGACAAAATTTGATCCTATTAGTTGACTATATTTATTTAAAAAATGCGGCCTGCACATTTTTTAACTAAAAAGATGAGAGAAAAATTGGGTTACCATGAGTTAGCTCTACTCCCACACCTTGAACTCGAAGTCCTGATACTGCCGCCATTACTGCAATAGGGATTTCACCATCAACGTCAAACCTCTTTTCCCTTTGATAAACTAATGAATATTGCTTAATGACTCACCACAACAACACCCATATATATATATATATATATATTTATATAGAGGGAGGTTCGGGGGAAAACCTCAAAAAATGGAAAACTGAGGAAGACCTTGGTAGCCCTTCATTTGGACGGTATGCACTTGTGCATACAAGTAAATTAAGTTGTTTTTTGGTTTGTGCATATGCATGTGTGCATGTTACAAATTACTTGTATGCACAAGTGCATACTGTCCAGATGAAGGGCTACCATGGTGTTCCTCAGTTTTCCCTTTTTTTGCCCTGACCCTATATATATATATATATAACTTCCATTGTCCCAAATAAATGTGATAATTTCCTTTTTTGAGATGTCATAAAATAAACCCAACATTTCCTAGTTCAAAAAGTTTCAATTGGATGGTTGCTATTTGCCCATTAGTAGTTATTACAAAATATTGATGGATTCGGGTCCACGAGATTAACTTTTTTACTTTGTCATCATTGCAGTTTATTTTGGATATTTGACTAATAATCAAAACCCTTTTTAGAACTATTTGTGGTATCAAAAGTTGCATTTATTTTGAGACAATGGAGGGTATAAGCTCCTGCTAAAGACATCTAAAGATGCTAGATACTTAAGCTTAACATGGGATAGAACCTAGAATCATAATAAAATAATCCAAAATAGCAGTTACCGGAAATTGCAGGAGTAATGACACCATCACCAATAACCATGGCGGCTCCTAATAATACAACAATAAGTAGAGATGTGCGTAATCTTTTATGTTTCTCCAAAAATCTCTTCAATGGTGAAGGTGTCGGAGGGCGTGAAGGACCATATTTGTAAGATGACAATTCCTCATCGGCTGCTTGTTGATTCGGAAGTAAACTAAACTTAGCATGCCTGCAGAGTAGTGAGTAAAGAGCAATGGTTCCACCTTCACCATTATCATCGGCACTCAATACGATAAACACATATTTTAGCAAAGGGATTAGAGTTAATGTCCAAAATATCAATGAAAATGCCCCAAATATGGCGTCTGGAGCTTGATGATCCACCAGATTGCCGACAAAAACACTTCTATAGACATAAAGAGGTGAAGTGCTCAAGTCTCCATATACCACGCCAAAGCTTTGATATGCCAATAATAAATTCCGTGATAGATTCAAGAAAAACTGCAACCCCAAAAAGAAGCTTGTCAAACTTTCAATTTTAAAAAAAAAGAAATTATTTAAAGACACGAGAAGTCTAAATGCAATCAAGTTTTAATGTGAAGATGCCTACTGAAGAAGAGATCCCACAAACTCTATGAATCCTTATATTCAGTCTATTTTATTTAGCTTTTAAATGTCTACTTCTATATATTCCCTCCATCCCATGGAATGTGTAAAAAAAATGCAACATTTCCTTTTATGGTAACCTTTTAATCTAAAATTACTTGGCATTGTCATCACTAGATATTGATTTGGATCCACAAGAGTCCTCCATTTGTCAACATTTTGTTAGATAGTCAACTATTTCTTTTTATTAGCTTTAATCAACTAGATGAAGATGATGACCATGGAGAATGCTTTCACAGTATATTGACTGAAGAAATGGAAGTCTTGAAAATTTATACAAAGGAGATATACAAAAGATATAGCTGCCTAAAGTAAACTACGTAGAAAATACAGAATAGAACCCTCAACTATACATATGTATATTGAGGCAGTAGGAAAACGCGGAATGGATCGACAAGTGTCAAATCCCAATGATGAACGAGTCTACAAGCGTAGAACCCGGAAAATAAGATAAAACTCTTAAACTAGAGATAAAACTCTAAAAGATAACTTTATTGATCAAAATCTATATTCTATCTTTTGGATAACAAGGAAAAGAATAAAACCTATTTATAGCTAAACTAATCAAGCGATAACTATTAAACTTAAAATTCAAATCTAATCCTAATCCTAAACCATCAAGGAAAGTATTTAAATAATTAATAAAATAAGAAACCAAATAATAATCCTAATAATAATTAAAACCAACAATAATTATCCTGAGTTAAAATAATTAAAATAAAGAAGGAAATCAATCCAATGGTCACCGGTACTTGTACCGGGACTTAAGTCTCGGTGTAACTACCGGTAGGGGCTGTTTGATCTTTCTTCGATGCCAAATTCTAAGCCTTTTTCGAGATCGTTTTCTTCTTTTCCAGAGAAACACTTTAATAGCTCTCGAATTCTCCCTACATCATATATAGAGGGCCAACACACAGCTAACACCCCCCTCAGACTCAAGGTGGATCATGAAAAACCAACTCCAGTTTATACTTGAAAAACTATCACATGTTTCACATCTAATATTGTTGAGATGCCTTGCATCCTAATCCAAATAAGAAGTCCTTATTTGGTCCAATAGTCCTACATCCGAGACACACCCATAGAAGCAACGATATTTCTGCTAGACAAATATCTGGAATTTCTTTGTCCTTATACGTCACAATTGAGATATCTATATTGGACTTTTACTTCACACTTTCGGGTTAAGACTGAACCTTTTTTCCGTATTCCCTCTTTCATATTGTTTTTCCTAATATATTGAAAACCCATATATTGTTTGAACCAAATAATTCTTTGTGTTAAGTATGTGTGTTCATTATTGCTTGGTTATCCACAAGTATTGATATAATCTCATTTTGATTAAACATACACCTTCAGAATTCTTTTTCTTTTGCTATTGCATGTGGGTGATGAGGAAATAGCGTTGTTGACCACGATCTATTGCATAACACACAATTTGATTATATTGCAGACTTGCTTTCCAGGTAGTTGTTTTTTACAAACATAAAACGTAACATTTCATACAACAAGCGGATACAACACGTATGGAATCTTCCAAGTACTATTAGACACAAAAATAGTTCAGCAACTTCCCTAGGATTCAAGACACAATTGTTAGGCAAGAATCTATGCATACACATTTCTTATCACTTTTGAAGCTCTGAACATAAATCATTCATCCTCAGAAAGACATAAGAATAGGCTGAGCTACAAACTAATAGTCCAATAGCCAACTGGATTCGAGATTCGTCACTAACAGGGAGTATGAGTTTCTTAGGCATTTCAAGAATTAAATCCACCAGTCAATATAACATATTGCCTGATTGCCATATTTGAGTAGGTAAGTTCTGGAAGAAAACAAAAACCATTACACGATGAAACTTGGGTTGGAATATCTCAAGATTCATAAGTTCATCCACAAAATATCTAGTGGCAAGTCTAAGGAATGTACAGTTGGATAGTCGATGATATGAATTTCCCTTGATACATAGAAAATTAGAAATATTTAGCAGAATCCACAAAATCTTATGACGCCATAGGCATTTTTCCAAAGCTTACCCCCCCCCCCCCCCCCAGTGGTAAAACTCTAGGATCCGATTTGAATTCCATATTTAAAAAAATAAAAAGTAGACATCTGCGACCAAAAAAGAAACTAGTAGGAGATGGAGTTATAACCTGAGAAGGGTTTCGAGAGGTTAAGGTGCCAGATCCTGGCTCCATCGGAATCGACAGGAACCTGCCTGTTACAATACAAGAAGAATTGGCCACAATGAAACTTGTGTTACTAAATTAAAGTCAACCGTACTCTAATGGCTAATGCATGCCACAATAAATAAACAATCAAGTAATCACACAAACCTTTCTCACAAGTAGCAGGTACCCAAATAATTAATAAGTTAAGTCACCATCAAAAGAACTAACATATATATATGTGGTGTGTGTGTCTATATACATACATAAGCAAATATATTAATAATTCTCTATAAACATAATCAAAATTAATCAGCTAACTAAAATATTCCAAATCTAACAAGATTATTCCAATACCATACGTATGCATTCTCCTATACTTTATATTTTTCTTTCAATTTCAACATCAAGTGGATGTAAGAACTCCACGAAAGAGAAGCATAAGAACGCATTAACATACAGTGGCGCATGTATATTTTCTGGAGAAAATCATAATAACGTCAAAATTTGATGTCCTAATAATTATCCCAGTGAATTTTTTGTTTCAGTGGGCCAAAACAGAGCTAGAATACATGCTAGTCATCAGCCATCTTGTGGGGCTATCTCAATTCGCCTCCAATTAAGTGAATAGGACCCATGAGGCCATGACCACATCAAACTGGGAATTTTAAAGGTTATGGTCCAAGAAAATATCATGAATTTCTTGAAATCAAATTTTAACTAGAAATGTTAGTATGCTAAATCTTCATTCTTAATGTGTATGGAGAAGTCAAAATCCCTCATAATAATATGACTATGATAAATCAATTTGAAGCATAACAAAGAATCTACAACTAAAAGATTTAGCTTCATTAAAAAAAAAAAAAAATCACATAGATGCTTAAGACATCAAAGTTGATGCTAATTATGAACTTAAACAAAAACTAAGACAGGTATATAAACTTTAAGCATAATTCACCATAAAAACAGAGCACTCCAGTAAACCCCCAAAACTGTAGAACAACATCTATAGTCTTGATCCATTTGATCAACACACTACTATTTAACTATATAGAATAAATTAAAATCAAGTTAAACTGGGTTAAAATTCGAAGAAAATAACACATGAATTTGGTAATAAATATAAGAAAAAACTACTTTTTTTGGTGGATTAAACTGATGGGTTTTCGTCTCCTAATCTAATTGTGATATTGGGCAATAATATTTTTACTATGAATACGCACATAATGAAGAAAATGATGAAGTCGCGAGTGTGAGAGAGATGTAGTGAGAGAGAAACCTGGATTTGTTGATGAGCAAGGGCAGGTACTGATTCTTGATTTCTGGTAAGATAAACAGACGAATTCAATACGATATATGAAACAGAGAAGACCGTGTATGCGAGTGTGTTGTGTCTGTGTGTGTGTGTGTGTGTGAGAGAGAGAGAGAGAGAGAGAGAGAGAGAGAGAGAAGTGAACCTAATCCAGTGAGAATCTGCGATGGAAGAAACGACCAGATCGAGCTGGGGAAGGAGAAAGAAGAAGGGTAGTTTTGGTATTTTGAAAATAGTTTGAGGGTGTCGTTTTCCTATTTCATAATAAACTATTAAACTACAAATATCGTCCCTCGACTATACCCTTGATTCTATTATCTTTAATTAAAATATGACATATTTTGTTTTTTTTAAGCCTTTGATATTTTACACCATATTTAAAACAATAAATTTAATAAAATTGATTTTTTTGTAACTAACACCACATATATAGAGAAAACCGAAAAGGTGTAAACAGGGTCGTCTCTAGGAGAGGGCGGGACGAGCGTACATCCAGAGCCCAAAGGAAACAGGGGCCAAAGTTTTTAAGTATGTATTATATGGTAGTATTTGACAAAATTGTAAATAAAAAGGATAAAAATAATTAGTATATAATACGTCACAAAAATAATTTAGCATTATATTAAGGGTCCAAACATGTATTATTTGATTACATTAGACAATAAATTTTGTAAAAAATTAATTGGTCTTTCATTTGCTCATTATTTCTCTAAGTTTTTTTATCTAGTACTAATATCTACAAACTATTTTGCCTAGAAACCTTGCTATATACTCCATATCTTCCACACGCTTTTTTGATTATTCCATCCACATAAATTTTATTTTTGTGTTAAAATATAGTAGATTTATTGTTATTAACTAAGAAACTCCTATCTATTGAAAACAATTTCCAACTAGGCAACTATATGAGACGACCAAACTTAAATTTATATTCAGGATTTTAAAACTATCTTCTTCTTTTCTTCATACATTATTAACTCTTTATTGCCTAATATTGAGTGCATGGATCGTAACTACTCTCTTATCTCTAAATCGAGAATAGATTCTCAAACTATAACACCAACATGGACTTTTAATTATAAGATTGATGGTTCTGAAAAAGTTCGTTTTAACTCTAAAAGTTTAAAACGGTGATGAAAACCCTTAACACCAGGTAATATGTAGAAACTCAACTGATTTATGTTGTTTTACTTAAAGTGTTACTCTGAATGGTCAACATAGTGACCTCAAATGATTTCAATCTATATATTAAAAGGCATACATAAGATGTCTTTGATGGTGGAACGGATTGTTGATGTTATGTAAAAATGATATGGTAGATAATATTAGTTTAGAAATAATTATTGATTGATCTTGTACTAGAAATACCGAAAAAACGGTTTTATATAAATTAGTATTTCTTGAATTCAATGTTATTTTTTGATGATATTAACAATATATTGAAAAAAAATGTAGTTACCGAGGGCCCATTTTTACATCTCGCCCAGGGCCTAAAAATGTCAGGAACGGGCATGGGTGTAAATTGCCATTAATAATAAGTCATTTAAATATGGATGAGTTTACAATGAAAATGAAACATTCATTATGGTAAATTCTAATAGTTGAAAACTATTCTTTCAATCATTTTTTTTAGGAAGGCACATAATCCTTCAACACTCCTCCTTATGCCAAGTCAAAAAGGTGATGGTAGATAATCATTGTCTCATTAAAACCTTACGGGAAAAAAACGCAATGGAAAAAATAAAAACCTTGGCGAAGGAAAGAGCACAAGTCATCAATAGTAGATGTTTAGACGACACCTCCTTTTGTCCATTACTCCCCCTGATTCGTACATCGATCAAGGAGGTTTAGAAGTGTTGATCCAAACCCTCGGTGATTTGATAATGACCCTCTCTTAAACACTTAGTGAAAATTATAAGTAAACAATATGTATCAGAGTTTCACTATCGCTGATAAGTACTAAGACTTTACAGTACCGCTGATAGGAACTCTCACTCTTTAGATTAGATATTCAGTGAACACTGTTCATCATCATATAGCTCTGAGCCTGTTCAGTCTATGAGATGATCGCTGATAAGTTAGTTGTTTACTTATGATCCCTGAAGACAAGTTTCACGTCAACCAAAGTTCTACGCTGAAGTCGAAGATCAAGCTCAAGAACCAGCGACAAGTCTACTCATGAACTAATGCGGATATCAGCGAAGCAAGACCTGTCCATTCAACGTGAAGTATCAAGTAGAAGACTTCAGCAATCGCTAAACTTTATCATTCGCTGATAAAGATCTGACTCAACGAAAGTTGATCATGAAGTCTCCATGTATGTTACTATTGTCTTACCTCCCTTGCACGTCTCCGTACGAACTGTCAGAACGGACATCCCTTTTGTCTGTAATCGTACAACAACTCTGATTCTACACTGTGCACCATGCGGCTACTATGGTTGTCTACAAAGGTCAATGACATGCAACCACTCAGCTGCTGCCACGTGTAAAGCCATACTGCCATGCATTAAATGCATGCAGTATATAAGAAGAACCTTACTTCAGTTTTGAAGTGTGCTCGGACCATCTTCTTATTTCTTATTGTTAAGTTATTATTCGTAATTTCTTTAACTCTTTCTAGTGCAAGAAACTTAGTGTTTCTCAAGACTTGTTTAGATTAGGTTTATCCTTAATCTTGTTCCGCAACAAGTTGTAAATTGTCTTGATTTATCAATAAACAATTTAGAAAAGTAAAAAATGTGTGTTTGTATTCAACCCCCCCTTCTACAAACTTGTATAGCCCTTCGAGACCAACAAGTGGTATCAGAGCGGATTTGTTTAATCTCATAAACAAGATCTGATCTATACTAAGATTTCTCTTCCTAGCTATTTCTTAAAATGGCTACCAACACAAACACAAACTATATTGACAACGGTTCTCTTGCAAAACCCCCTAGATTCTCCAGAGATAATTTTAATCTATGGAAAAATAGGATGATTCTCTTCTTAGAAGGTGTAGACCCTACTATGCCTTATTATCTTGAAAACGGCCCATATATTCCTGTAAGAATTGATGCTGCAGTTCCAGCCGCTGAGAATAGACCTGCTATTCCAGAAAGGCTGATTCCTAAGGAAATTCATATGTGGACTGATGAAGATAAGAAGAAAGTGGCTATCGACACCAAAGCCAGATCCATACTCTCCATGGCTCTTCCTGACGAAGTCTACCATTCCGTCATGAACCTGAAAACCTTAAAAGCTATGTGGGATACAATCTGTGTTCAGTATGAAGGTACTTCTGAAGTCCAGGACTCTCGAAAGATCAACCTGGTAAGACAGTATGAAAGCTTCATTTGTGGTAAGGATGAAACTCTCTCTGAAGTACACCAACGTTTTAATTGCTTAATAATAGATCTAAAAACTGTTGGTAAGGAATATTCTAACTTTGAAGTACTGACAAAGTTCTTAGAATGTTTACCTGAAAGCTGGGACAGTTATTCTATGTGTCTCAAGTTGTCAAAGGATCTAAAATCAATGACCTTTTTCTACCTTATATGGCACGATGCTGAATCATGAGCAATCGAGTCATCTTAAGAAGAATCTTGTAAAAGATTCCAAAAGCACCCTTTTTGCTTTAATCTCAGAGTCACCTTCCACTCAGCGATCGACTATCACTGTCACTGAGTTGGAAACTAACTCTGAAAGATCATCAGACTCTAACGTTTCAGATAATGATGAAACTCTGGCATTCCTGTCTAATAAGTTCAGGAGATTTGCTAGAAAGAGTAATTTCAAGAAGAATAAACCTCTTGCTATTACTGACAAGCCAAGATCATCAACCCCTGTTGATAAGGCTACTGCTACTTGCTATAACTGTGAAAAGATAGGGCATTTTGCTAGCGAGTGCAGGTCAAGGAAAGTCTCTAGACCCTCAGCTTTTCCCAAGAAAAACTTTATTCCCAGGAATAGAGATGAAAAATACAAAAAGCTGAAAGAAAGGTATGCAAAGATGAAAACCTTTAAGAAGAAAGGCAAAGGCCTCATGGCTGACTATGATTGGGCTGCCTCTAACGAAGAAGAATCATCTGACTCTGAAGATGATGATGAAGCCAATCTATGTCTCATGGCCAAACTTGAAAATGAGGAAGACAATTCTGACATTCCCTCTACTTCAACCTCTGCAACTCAGGTATCACCTTCCTTCTTTACCAATATTGCAAATATTGATGAAGCTGATAGTCTTCGAAAGATCGATCTCTTGACTAGAAGTTTATATGAAGCCATGAATGGCAAAAATGTAGTTGAAAATCAAAACCTTGATCTCGCTGAACAGCTTAAAAATTGCCACCTTCAAATAGAAAATCTTTCTAAAATTGAAGAAGATTTTAAAGATCAAATTCACCTAAATCAGCTAGTCAAAATCGAGCGCGAAGAAGCTATCGCTGCATTAAAAGCTGAAAAAACTACTTTGATGGATGGTATAATTCCTCAACAAAGATCACCGAGATAATTAAGTCTCAGATTCCCCTGAGTGATAAACGTGGTCTTGGTTACAAAGATGATACTCTAGAACCAACCACTGATCGTTCCATGCTCTTATTTGGAACTTTCGTATCCTCAGTCGCTGATACTTCATCCTCTCAGTGTTCCTCTTCCAAACCGCCTATCCCTGAGGAAATCTCTACCTTAACTTCTAAAGGTAAAGAAAAAGTTATTTATCCAAAACCTACCTCAGTCTTTAAAAACAAAGGTAAAAGAATTGCTTTTAACCAAAATCCTCAGAAGGGTACCTCTGTACCAAAGCTGAATGCTTCTAAAGCTTCAGTGACTTATCCCTCTGATTCAAAGAATAAGATCTCTGGATTTATTCAGCGTGGATCTATTCAGCGATATACTCCTAGAATCAAAGTGGAAATCATTGGTAAGAAATCCGAAGAACTAAATGTTCCTCCCATTTCAAAAACCAATAGCTTACTTGGTGCTGGTCCTTCTAATTCAAAATCTAAAGCTCAGCATGCAAATGGTCCTAGAACTACTTTTGGTTAGAGGAAATGTTATCATTGTGGACTTACAAATCATATTGCTAGTAAGTGCCCCACAGCCACCCAAGCTGAAAAGATAGCTAAGGTGTAGATCATTGCCCCCAAGGCAAAGAAGACCACTGAGGTTAAGAAATTAACCAAAGTGAAGACTGACAAAGCTGAATCTTCAAATGCTGTGAAGCCTGCTGAACCTTCCACCTCTTCTTCTAACCCCACTGACAAGTGTGTACACATGGTTAAGTGGGTACCCAAGAAAAACTAATATTCCTTTGTAATGCAGGTTAAGAAGGGTATCTGGTATCTCGATAGCGGATGCTCTAGACACATGACTGGTATGAAGAACCTGCTCACTGAGTACAAAGAAGAGAAGGGTCCCTCTGTAACTTTCGGTGGAAATGAAAAAGGACATACCCGAGGGTTTGGTGTACTATCTAATGGTACAACAACCTTCAGAAGAGTCGCATATGTTGAAGGGCTGAAGCATAATCTTCTAAGCATCAGTCAGCTTTGCGACAAGGATAACAAAGTAATATTTACTAAGGAATCCTGCTTTGTCGCTGACAAAAAGGAGAAGATAGCTCTCAGCGGTTATCGTTTGGAAAATGTTTATGTAATAAACATGGACTCAACAACCACTGAGAACTCCTGTTTCTTCTCAAAAGCCTCATCTGATGTCAACTGGCTATGGCATAAGAGGCTCTCTCATCTAAACTTCAAGACACTGAACACTCTTTCTTCAAAAGAGTTAGTCACTGGTCTACCTCAGCACTCATACGCCAAAGAATCCTTATGTTCAGCGTGTGAGAAAGGCAAGCAGACCAAAGCAAGTTTTAAGTCAAAGCAAGTTTCCTCAGTATCATCTCCTCTACAACTTCTCCATATGGATTTGTTTGGCCCTGTTAACAAACAATCCATCGCTGGAAAGAAATATACACTGGTCATAGTTGATGAATTCTCTAGATATACATGGGTTATGTTTCTCCGTTCTAAGAGTGACACCCCTGAAGAACTCATCACCTTTGTTCGGAAAATGGAAACCCTGAACAACTTGATCGTTCGCTCAATAAGGAGTGATCATGGGACTGAATTCAAAAATAGTTCTCTTGATTCCTTCTTTGAGAGTAAGGGTATTTCTCACAACGTTTCTTCAGTGAGAACACCGCAACAAAACGGAGTCGCTGAAAGAAGAAATAGAACTATTATTGAAGCTGCACGTTCAATGCTCAGCGATTCTCACCTACCTACTCAGTTTTGGGCAAAAGCTGTCAACACTGATTGTTTTACGCAAAACAGGTCGTGATAGTCAAAAGATTTAATAAAATAGCCTATGAACTTTTTCATGGGAGAAAGCCTTCAATTAGCTTTCTTCACATCTTTGGATGTCAGTGTTTCATACTGAACAACCGAGATGCCCTTGGAAAGTTTGATTCTAAGGCTGATGATGGAATCTTTCTTGGATATTCTTCAATCTCCAAAGCCTTCAGAGTCTTCAATCGAAGAAGACAAACTGTTGAAGAAACTATTCACGTCACTTTTAACGAATCCCGTTCAGCGAATTCTCGACCTTCTGCTGATACTGAAGAACTGAATCAATGGATGTTTTCTCATCTTGGTGATTCAGAAGATATTCCCACTCCTCATACTCATACAGTTGAAGATGATAGTCCTACTATCATCCCAAACTTGCAGAATAGTGAAGCTGAAACATCATGGGTCTCAACAGTTCCTTTAAACACTATACCTGCTTCTGAACCAAATGTCTCAGACATTCCATCTACTTCTCAGCAATCAGTAAATTAGATGACATCTGCACCTACTCCTCTCTTGGCTGATTTTCCAGAAGTTGCTAAAACTTCATCTTCAGCTCCTCCGGTTCAATTTGAGTCAGCGACTTATGCTCCTGCCCAACGATGGACTGTAAATCACCCAATTGATCAAATTCTTGGTGATCCAAACGCTGGTGTTCAGACTCGACGAAGTGCCGGTAATATTTATTTATTTGTTAACTTTATTTCTCTGATTGAACCAAAGAAAATAGATGATGCCCTCAAAGATCCAAACTGGGTCAGCGCCATGCAAGAAGAGCTGACTGAATTCGAAAGACACAAAGTTTGGAAACTTGTTCGAAGACCAACTGACAAAACAGTGATAGGCACTAAATGGGTCTATCGAAACAAGTTGGACGAACATGGAACTATAACCCGCAACAAGGCTCGTCTTGTTGCTCAGGGATACAGACAAGAGGAAGGCATAGATTACGACGAAACATTTTCTCCAGTAGCAAGACTAGAATCTATTCGTCTATTCTTAGCATACGCTGTACACAAAGACTTCAAAGTATATCAGATGGATGTTAAGTCAGCATTCCTAAATGAAAAGCTGAATGAAGAAGTCTATGTGGAACAACCTCCAGGATTCTCAGATCCTAAGCGTCCAGGTTATGTTTATAAACTGGATAAGGCACTTTATGGCTTAAAGCAAGCTCCTCGTGCATGGTATGACACTCTCTCTACTTATCTCCATATTGAACAATTTGAGCGTGGTAAAATCGATAAGACTCTATTCTTCAGGAAAGTAAAAGGTCATATTATTCTTGTTCAGATATATGTTGATGACATTATATTTGGTTCTACTAACCCTGACCTTTGTACTTGTTTCGCTGATAGAATGAAAGAAGAGTATAAAATGAGCATGATGGGTGAGCTAACATATTTCCTTGGTCTTCAGATAAAGCAAAATGAAAAAAGAACTTTCATTAATCAGGGAAAGTATGTTAAAGATATGCTGAAGAAATTCGATTTAACTCAGAGTTCAGCTATGAAAACCCCTATGGCACCACCGCTGACACTAGACAAGGATTCAAATGGAATACCTGTTAATGTCACGCTGTACCGTAGGATGATCGGCTCTCTCTTGTATCTTACAGCTAGCCGACCCGATATTATGTACGCAACCTGTTTGTGTGCACGATATCAAGCTGAACCTAAGGAATCTCATATGATCGCTGTAAAGCGAATCTTTCGTTACCTTAAGGGTACTATGAACCTAGGTCTTTGGTATCCCAAAGACTCAGGGTTTGATCTAATCGCCTATTCAGATAGTGATTTTGCAGGTTGCTAATTGGATAGGAAAAGCACCACAAGAGGCTGTCAGCTCCTGGGTGGAAATCTGGTGAGTTGGACAAGTAAAAAGCAAAACTCAGTGTCCACCTCAACTGTTGAAGCTGAGTATGTAGCCGCTGGAAGCTGTTGTTCTCAGGTCTTGTGGATGAGAAATCAACTACTAGACTATGACCTTCAGCTCTCGAAAATTCCAATCTATTGCGACAGCACAAGTGCCATCGCTATAGCCAACAATCCAGTGCTACACTCAAAGACAAAACACATCGAAATCAGGTATCCTTTTATCAGAGATCATGTGATGAATGGTGATATAGAACTTCATTTTATCCCAACTGACTATCAGTTAGCTGATCTGTTCACCAAACCTCTTGATGAGACAAGATTCAACTTTCTCATCAGCGAGCTTGGAATGCTGAACTTTGAAGAGTAAAATCTTCAGTGGGTCATATTTGATCAGCGATAGGATAAAATCAACTTGTATAACCCATTCTATCATTCTCTCTCTGAACATAATTGATTCGCTGATGTCAAGGTATGTTTTCTCTCTTACTCGCTGACGTTCGCATGTAAATGTAAGATTTCAAAACAAATTGCATCGCTGAATATCTGTTCCTTAACAGCGATACTTTGAAATTTCTTAAACCAACACTGATATTTCTATTCAGTGCTTCATATTTTCAAAAGTGTCCCTGAGCTTTCAAAACCTCAGAGACATCCTAAAATATGAAAGGACAGTTGTGACGTCATCGCAACGGATAAGCCCTGGCACGTTCTTTTTCTGACACACGATTGCACGTTTCGTTTACCTTCCAATCAAATGCAAACACGTGTCCGTGTCATGATGAAAATCTTTTCCCGCTCAAGATTTTCTCTCTCTCTACTCTCTCTATATAAACCATTTTGGGTTTATATTTTTCTCTTTACGCGAAAAACTTCTCCTCCAAGCAAGAAAAAGATTTACTGTTGCATTTTGAGCTCTCAAAATTTCCAGAAACTGTTCATCTTCTTCTTTGACGAACCAGGTTAATACTCTTATTATTTACCTACATTACTTGTTTATGATCTTATTCTTTGCTTTTAACAGATCAAACAAAAGAACTTTTAAAAAATGAAATCATTTTCTGTTCATGATTTTATGAATACAACCTTCATGGTTGTTCTTCAAGTTTATATCAAAACTCGTAAACTTGTTCTTCATATGTTTTTCCAGAATTCCTTCTTCAAATGAAAACTGGAAAACACATAATCTCTACGTTTTGTAACTCTTTCTCAAAACAAGAAAACCCCTAATCTTTCTCAAAGGGATTTTTGGCTGAATGAAATGGACAAAATTCAAAAACATCTTATTGGAAAATATTTCCACATTAAGACTATTTATTTTGTTGATCTTTGGTTGAGCTGAGTACAGAAATTGCTGCTCCTTCTACTGGTATTCCAACTGCTGAGAACACTACTGCTGCTGAGGAACTTGAAATCACCAAGGCTCCTCAGGTCAAATTCAAAATTGAGGATATCTCTTTTACAAAATCAAACAACCTCCATGCGCTGTTCGAATTTCCTCCGAAGAAACAAGTCAAACATCTAGACGACGCTGTGAATTTTCTGAAAACCTGTTGCCTCTCTACAGCCTTGACCATAACACCCCCTGCTCATCAGTTATTATTATCTCAATTTTGGTATTCAGCCAGACACACTCAGCTACCATCATCCAAAGACCCTACCAAACTACTTGATGTCATCCTCTGTGACACTGATTTTGGCACCATCAAAATCAACCCTGCTATCATTCGAAAAGCACTGAATCTCCATGTTGCCACCAAAGATAAACCATTTGTTCCTTTTCCTGATCCCAAGAGACATGCTGATAGAGAAACACTCATTGTATTCTTTGATGCAATGAAGTACGTTTGGGATCAAGGGAGAGATGAAAAATCCGAGAAGAAACTGACTGCAATCAAGAAGTCAAAGATGCCCAGCGAGATGAACTTCATCTACGCACACCTGATAAGTTGCATGACAGCGAAGAGTGGCTCCTCTGATCAAGCTGCTCAACCTCAGCAAGCCATGGGCTATGCATTGCTGAAGGGTCTCCATGGTGACTGGGCCTCGATAATCTACGACGATCTTGCGCTCAGAGTAGATTTTGCTGATAGACCATCATGGGTTCCATACCCAAGATTCCTCAGCGCCATCTTCCAAACCGGCCTTAAGGATAACTACCCAAAAGTAGGAGACCTGAAACTCTCTCAGGTTGGCCCTATGGTACTCGACTTCAAGCCCCTGCCAAACGAGGTACGTCTCTCTACTCTCTTATCTATTCTCAATCCTCCTTCTTCTACTTCTGCGGCTCATTTAGTGGAAATCCCCACCGCTGATACCCCAGCTGCAACCTCCACTCCTTCTAGAAAAAGGAAACAATCTACTACCCAACTTGGTTCCAAAAGAATCAAGAAAACCAAGGAGCAACCCCCCCCCCCCCCCAGCATTTACATGCTGAAGACTCCTCAGCTCATCTTGAAGAGCTGATGGAAAGTTCAGTGGTACGCTCTGCCACAGCTGAACAAACCACCCATTCCATCCCAGCTTCAGCGTCTCTAAACGCTGAAGTTATAAACTTGGAAATGAACCCACCTCCTTCAGCCTCTCTACAGACTGAAGTGATTCTCAGCGGATCCAATGTTGAACCCCGCACCCAACCATCATTCTCATCCTCCATTCCTCTCACCTCTTCTTTGGTCACTCGATCTATTCCCCTATTCTCCTCAACAACCGTCATCCTCAGCGACACTACTACTGAACATTTTCAGAGGATGATAGGACACACCACAGGACCTGCAGGTACTTCCAGTCGTCTAGGAAATATTGAAGACGACTACGAAACTTTTTCAGGACATCGAGGTTTCGACAACTTCGCCAACCCGCCTGCAGGTATACACAAAATCCCACACACTTCTCTCTCTCAACCCCAAACTTCTGAGCTTTCCTCTGTTCATAAGTTTATAACTTTTTCAGGTCCTAATTTGGGGGATATCAACACCTCCCTGATGGCCCTGGAAACAAAGATAGAGTCTTTCAACAAAACTCTAACTGCCAACTCTTCAGCGGTTACAAACGCTGGAGAGAACTTGAAGACTTTGACCACTGAGGTCGAAAAGAAAGCCTCCAAAGCTGATCTGGAGAAGGTGGATGGTAGCATTGCTAAATTTGCTACCACCCTCGCTAAAAACTCAGTCGCCATAACCACTCTCTCAACAAACTTCACCTCTTTGTCCAATGAAGTCACATCATTGACGACAGAGGTTGGTTCTCTTAAAAGTGAAGTTTCCACGATCAAGACTGAAGTCTCTGCGGTCAAAGAAATTGTTCAGAAAGTGCTCGATCGCCTGAACACTCCAACTTCTCATTTCACTCAGGCCGATCGAGACGATCTCAAAAAGATCAGTCCTGCTATTATTGGCCTAGAAGACATAGTAGCAACGATTGAAAACTGCATAAGAATTACTGGCCAAGAAGACAGTAATCCTATTGCTACTGCTGCTGCTGAAAAGTCCGTTACCTCCCCCAACCATGATGTGGAAGAGGGGGAGAAGAAAAATAAAGAAGACCTTCCCCATAATGATGAGGGGGAGAAGAAAAATAAAGAAGACCTTCCCCATGCTGAGTGGGAGGGTATTGAGACTGAAGCTGATGCTACTTCTTCAAAACCTAAGGGAGTTGAAAACCCTGAGGGAACCGAGAAACCTTCCTCTGTATCTGAGGGGGAGCAACTCAAAGAGCAGAACATTGAAGTTGCTGCTGATGTAACCTCACCCTACGCTGAAGACGATGAAGCTGTCGACATCTCTGATGATGAACCATCTTCTTCTCCAAAGAATGATGATGATGACGATGATGATGATGACTCCTTTATCGTCAAGCCTGTTCAGAAGACTACAGCTCTCAAAGGGATTTCGATAAACGAACCTTCAGGGGAGCGGACCAAGACAAAGCCTGCAGCGTCTGAAACTGACAAAGGCAAAAACAAAGGCCTTGCTGCAGAAGAAAATCTGATGATCTTGCTTCAAAAGCCAAATTGTCAGGTACACTACCTCCTATTCCCTTACACTGCATCCCTCCTCTATCCCTTCTCAATCTCAATACTTCTAACCATAAAACCTCTATACACTTAACCACATTCTTTTCTCTATCTCTTTCTTCCCCAACTCTGCTTACTTAAACGATCGTTGTATTTAAGCTAGTCCTCTCCCCTGTTTGAGGATCCCGCTGAAGCTCCTTCGACTACACTAGGAATAATCCCAGTCTTGGATTTAATCACCGAGACTGATGAACCTGAAGAACAGACGCTCTCTCACACAAACAGACCTTCCTTGGTTCTTCAAAAATCAAGTGAAGAGGATCAGAGAAGAATAGAAGAAATGATAAAGAAGCTTGAGGCTCAGCGAATCATCTTGCCACATGCCAAAGTCAAAACTCCTAAGTTCAGACTTACAAAGCAAGAATACGCTGATCACCTCAGAGTTGAACGTCTACTCGCTGATAAAAAGGAAGCTGAAGAAAAAGACAAGGCTCTCGCCATCCAGCTCGTCCAAGAATCAGTTGAAGACCCCAAGCTGAAACGAATTCCCATTCAAGTCCAACGTCAGCTTTGGGAAGATGCTCGAAAGATTGCCGAGAAGAAGACAAGTGTATCTCAATCCACCCTGAATTGGTGTAAAGAGAAGGTACACTTTAGATATCGTCCAACAAGGATCAACAAGGTACATATTATTGGAAGAATAACTATCGGAGTACCTATTGTTGATATCCAATTGTTCAGAGAGAATGGCCAAACTGAAACCTTCGGAGCTGAAGCTGTCACAAGGTATGGTCTCTTTGAATGGTTAGAGATGAGGATAGCCATTCAGCAATCACGTTTAAAGTACAAGGATCATGTCGAGAAACTTATAAATCGACAGATCGACTTGGTCTCATCTGCTGTGGATATTCCTCCTCCTCCTACTCTTAAGCTGAAAAGAAAAAGGGCCTCTGCAAAGAAGAAGCTACAAGAATCAGATTCAGGTCCTCCTATACGAAATGAAACTGGTATCGGTTTCTCTCGCCCTGAAGTGCTTGGTCCTGACCCTGATCTATCTGCCCTTGACATATCTCTGCCACCCGGTGAACGTTTCATCCCTGGTAAAGTCATAAGTAATCCTTACGGTATATTCTTTCATGACTGCGAGGGACAAAAATGTTTTCAACGTATCCCTGAGCTACCCATCACTCCAATTGAACAGCTCAGAGATCTCATATACTGGTGTGAATTCAGACAAGACCTTCTCGGACACTTCATGAAGCAGCTGATCTTCAAGGAAGCCCAAGAAAGAAGAAATCAGGGAGAACAAGTCCCTGACTGGATGATTCCTACAACCAAGACCCTTGATGAACTTCTCATTAAGGAAGAACCTCTATAAACTGATAAGATCGCCTTATTTTTCTATTTTATCAGTTATTCTTTTGTACTTGTAATTTATTTCGCTTGTACTTATAATTTTTCCACTTCCCTTTGTAATCTGATACGAAGTTTAAAGAAAGATTTCAGCGAAAGTACTTTACTCCATCAGTACATAAAAGATCCCAGAAAACAGTAAAAGGGACAAATATTTTATGAGTTCTTTTTATCCTTATGTTTTCATTAAATAGCAATTTTCTCTGTTGCTATGTCATAATCAAATAGGGGAGATTGTTGATCCAAACCCTCAGTGATTTGATAATGACCCTCTCTTAAACACTTAGTGAAAGTTATAAGTAAACAATATGTATCAGAGTTTCACTATCGCTGATAAGTACTAAGACTTTACAGTACCGCTGATAGGAACTCTCACTCTTTAGATTAGATATTCAGCGAACACTGTTCATCATCATTTAGCTCTGAGCCTGTTCAGTCTATGAGATGATCGCTGATAAGTTAGTTGTTTACTTATGATCCCTGAAGACAAGTTTCACGTCAACCAAAGTTCTACGCTGAAGTCGAAGATCAAGCTCAAGAACCAGCGACAAGTCTACTCATGAACTGATGCGGATATCAGCGAAGCAAGACCTGTCCATTCAATGTGAAGTATCAAGTAGAAGACTTCAGCAATCGCTGAACTTTATCATTCGCTGATAAAGATCTGACTCAACGAAAGCTGATCATGAAGTCTTCCTGTATGTTACTATTGTCTTACCTCCCTTGCACGTCTCCGTACGAACTGTCAGAACGGACATCCCTTTTGTCTGTAATCGTACAACAACTCTGATTCTACACTGTGCACCATGCGGCTACTAAGGTTGTCTAGAAAGGTCAATGACATGCAACCACTCAGCTGCTGCCACGTGTAAAGCCATACTGCCATGCATTAAATGCATGCAGTATATAAGAAGAACCTTACTTCAGTTTTGAAGTGTGCTCGGACCATCTTCTTATTTCTTATTGTTAAGTTATTATTCGTAATTTCTTTAACTCTTTCTAGTGCAAGAAACTTAGTGTTTCTCAAGACTTGTTTAGATTAGGTTTATCCTTAATCTTGTTCCACAACAAGTTGTAAATTGTCTTGATTTATCAATAAACAATTTAGAAAAGTAAAAACATGTGTTTGTATTCAACCCCCCCCCCCTTCTACAAACTTTTATAGCCCTTCGGGACTAACAAGAAGTTCTTTGCATTTCAATGTTTTCCACATGTTTCTCAAATGTAGCCTTAGGTAGTGATTTGGTAAACAAATTTGTCACCTTTTTTTATCCATTATTCCCCTTGATTCGTACATCAATCAAGGAAGTTTAGGTCTTTGCATTTCAATGTTTTCCACATGTTTCTCAAATGTATCCTTAGGCGGTGATTTTGTAAACAAATTTGTCACCTCATTAGACCTGATTTGATTCGCTTGAATCTTGAGGAGAGTTTGTTATTGGTGACTGTAGAAAAGCTTTAACGAAATATTATTTGTATTATCACCCTTGATATATCTTACTTCATTTGTTCGATATGAAAAAACGTCTCCATACATTCATAGTGTTTTTAGTGGTAGGAACTTAAACCGCTTGCTCTTTTGCCATGTGTAATGATAGTCTTTAACTATATACACACTCAAAATTGTCTCACGTAGAACAGTAAATCTCATAATCGTTCGATGAGGCATCTACAAGGGTTTGCTTGGTTGAATTCATAACATTCATCGTGTTCCCCATGACAAAACCTTATCCAGTTTGGGGACGACATTTGTATGAGTCAGAGAGATACCGTATATCAGCAAAATCTACCAAGACATTTGTTTGGTGTTTTGTACAAGGGGATGATATTTTGTCGCTTATATTACTTGTAGGTATTGAAAATTCATTATCAATTATGTATTTATTTCTTTAGAATAATCCCGAGTCAGTGGTTCCTTTTAGGTATCTAAATATATTTTTGATATATACAATACACGGTTGAGTGCATTGTGCTAAGTACAATAATGCGCCTAGGGGTGTAAATAGGTCAGGCTGGGTTGGGTTCGGGTTCAACCCATTTATTAATTGGGTTGAAAACCTCAACCCAAACCAACCTGTTTAAGTAAATGGGTTGAGATTTTCAACCCAACCTGGTAGTTGACCTGTTTATGATTTTCTCAACCCAACCTGTTTAATAAATGGGTTGAACCTGGGTTGACCCATTTAAGTTTAAAACTTTAAATAAAATAAAAAAGGACTAAAACATAATTCCATGACAAATACACAAGTCACAACCACAAAACCAAATAAATTGTTCAAAGTTTCAATAAAACACAACAATAAAGTGAAATAAGTTGTTCAAAGTTTCAATAACACAACCATAAAGTCAAACAAATAAGTTTCTAGGGTTGGCGTCGATCTCTTGGCTGGAACTGGAAGGAAGTGTCGGGTAGGGTTTAGAGAGTTTAGACTTTGAAAGTTTGAATGATGGAATATTGAAATGGAAGGACCGGAGGAGTTCTGTTTAGACTTTAGTGGAATCATATTTGGTTTTTTTATTAACTTTTTAATTGTTAATTATAATTAAATAATGATAATAAACTAAAAACAAGTCATAAATGGGTTACAAACAGGTTGTAAACGGGTTGAAAGCAGGTTGTAAATGGGTTAAAAACAGGTTGTAAATGGGTTAAAATCAGGTTGGAAACAGGTCGAAAATTTCAACCCAACCCAACCTATTTATTAATTGGGTTAGGCGGGTTGACCCATTTAACTTAAATGGGTTGAAAATCTCAATCCAACCTGCTACTATTGGGTTGGGTTGGTGGGTTGGTCACTTTTTGCCACCCCTATGTGCCTATTTTACTTAGATCGGGATTTCTAGCTCCTAACACTTCTTCGTCATCATTCTTTAGACAAAATATATATTTTCTTATATCTAATACTTCAGTCGATAATACGAGTGCTAGCCGGATGTGCTTTGTCTATGTTAAATTTTCTAATCATTTTCTGGATATATGCGAATCGGCGGATCAATATTCCACAAGCTCGGTGTCTTAGCTCAAATAACTAGTAGACAAAATCAAGTTTTGCCAAGATCTTTGTAATACCCGGGTTTTTGGTAAGTTAAGCTACCCCTCTTCCTTATTTAATAATTTTTATGATGGATTTAATGTTAGGGAAAACTAAGTAAAACACCTAGTGGATCGGGGGTGTTCACGATCGAAAAAGTCGAATTTCGAGGTTCGGTACGTGCGGGGCGACCTTGCCATGAGATAGTGACATGGTCATTATCGTCAGAGAAATGTCGTGGACTTGGAACGCCACACGGTACATTTGGGGCGATTATGCCCGGCAAGAGTGCCCTTGGGCACAATCGCAAGGCATAGTCGCGGGGTGGTTGATACGCGCAGTACAAACCAAGCGACTATGTTTGGCGAGAATGCCTTGGGCATAATCGCAAGGTACAGTCGCGATCGGGGGGCAGAGGACTATAAACCCGATTTTTCCAGTTTTCTCTCATTTATATCTGCATCTACCTTCAACCCTGTAACACCCGTAATTTTCGGTAAGTGGATACCACCCGTACATTTTTACAACTTGAAAATGGTGGGATTAATGTTGGAAGAACATTACTTAAAGTCCCTAAGAGTAACGGGAGTATTGGCATGGAAGAAGTCGAGTTTCGGGCTTGGTACAGGTCCGGCTACAATGCCCGGCGACTATGACAGTGTCATAGTCGCACCTGGCATAGTCGCAGCCAAAGAGCAGCATACGGTACCTCCTAAGCGACTATGACCAACGACATTGACAGTGTCATAGTCGTTGGTCAATGTAGCACCCAGGAGGCAGAATGTTGTCAAAAACGGGATTTTAGCTATTTCTCATTTTCACTTCATTTTCTTCCCAGACCTCTCTAAACTCTCCCAAGGTGAAACCTACCTCATTTATGTCGATTTTGGAGAATTTTTGGCTCAAATCCTTGGGTATTATGGTGGTAAATCATCATCAAGTTAAGGATTAGAAGCTAGGAGCAAGAGTTCATCATCTCCACCCATTTATTCAAGGTTGTGGCTTGGGTTTTCTAGGTTTTCACCAAAAGCTAAGTGGTAAGTTCATCCCCTCCATTTCCAAACTTTTTTATGAGTTATAAATTCTCTATTGATGATTTCTTAGTGTTTTATTTCTCCAATTTCGGTTTGGACGATTTTGAAAAAAGCTAGGTCAAAAGACACTATTCTGGAACAGTAGCTGGAAGGTACAAAACACTATTCTGGAACTGTTGCAGATACAACGTTCATTAAATGCTCCGTATTCAGCTTTAGGCGGAAACCTATCAGAGTTTGACACGTGGAGTTGTCAGGTCACGCTTTTGTACGATTGATCTTTAGAACCTTCGAATGGCAGATATTGTAAGAAGCATGTTCGTCCTTGTTACGATCTTTTGCGTAGATCTTCTTTTTACCACAGAAGCTCTGTCAAGTATGACAGAAGCTCTGTGGCCTTGTCCGCTTAGAAGTGTCTTCTGTTGCTTCTTTACTTTGGCCTTCTTGGTTAACCCGGCAGAGCCTCTGTCGAAGACTTCTGTCTTCTCGGTTACTCGACAGAGCCTCTGTCGAACACTTCTATACTTAGCCTATTTTTCACTACTTTCATAAACTGAAAGATTGGAGCTAACAATCTCCCCCTAAGTAGTGAAAAATGAAAATTTGAAAAGTACATGGATTTTTTTTAGGCTAAGTACATACTAAGAACACTTTTCTTTTCACATTTGATTATGCCAGAGGCATTTACATACGATTGTATTGAAAAGAAAATATTACAGAGGATCTGTTTGACTGACTCAGACGTTGGCATCCTTGAAGTCATTGAAACTTCTGCGGTCGAGTCCTTCTTGTATGAGCTCATGATAGAAGCTGATGCAGAGAGTTCGGAAGTTGATTGTTGCATCGATAACTTCTACCAGTCTGTCGGCAAGACTTTGATTCATGAGCTTTGTTCCTCTGTGCTCCACTAGGATCGTTCTAAACTCTGTCAAAGTACTTGTTGCGTACTTCTGACAGTCCATCTCTACGAACAACTTTGATTTACCAGAAGGATCTAGAAATACTAACCCGACCCTTGGATTTATGATGATTGAGTTTGGAGTAGCAGAGGGAGGGCAGTAGTCTTCTGGTGGTTGAACGTTTAAGCTTTTCACTCCAAGATCTCGGGCCAATTGGAAATCTACCATGCTGTATAGCAGAAGCTTTTCGCGTATGGCCTTTCTAATCACCCTGTAGTCTCTGCGAACTTCGTCGGTTGTGAAGTTCTCTTTCGTCCATTCCAGAAGATCAGGTAGATCATAAGGATTGAGATTCCTAAGATATGCATCTGCAAATTGGTTCTCTGATCTGTCCTCTCTTTTGACCTTGTAGATGTTGTAAGAGAGTTTAGGCCAGGTTCTGGTTCTTGAGAATTTACAATATAGGACTTTGACGATCTTGGATGTTGAGAAGACTTCGTGTTTAGGCTTGGGTTTTGTTCTGGTGAAGAGGTTTTCGAGGTCAGCACGGAAGTCAGGGTCTTGAATGGTTGGTTCTGATTGATCCATTATGCCCATTCTGCTGTATAAGTACCTGTATACCACTTCTTCCATTTGTGGTGGTGGTGGTTGAGGTAAGGTTCTGCGCAGAGCATCTAATTGGTTTCTGCCAGTCGATCTTCTGAAGGTTTTGTCTTTGGATCCAGAATAGGAATAGTTGATAGAGGTGTAGTGCCGAAAGCCCAGTCTTCTTCTTCAGGCTTTGGTGTCTTTTACGCATCGAAAGAGCTCTTCATCAGTTTTCTGTCGAAGGTTGATGCTTGGGCTTTTTCTTCTGCGGTTCTTCTGTTATAATCCTTTTCCCCTTGTCTTTTGCCTTCGGCTGTTCTGCTTGTTGAGATGGGGTTGCCTCTGTAGGATTTGACGCTTGAGTCTCAGAGGGCTTTGTTGTTGATGTTTCTGTTGGTTTGGGGATTGCCTCTGTAGGTTCTGACACTTGAGTTTTAGAGGGCTTGATTGATGATTTGGGTTCTGTTGGAGAGGTTTCAGGTGTTTTGCTCAGATATTTTCTTTTGTGAGCAATGGTTTTGGTTTTTGGGTTGGTTTTGGGTGTTGGGAAAGGTAGTTCATCTTCGGAGGATGTCAGAAGTTGGACCTCTTCTTGGATTTGGACATCTTCTCCAAATGCAGAAGAAATTTCCATAGAGGTGGGTGTTGCCTCTGTGGTCTTCTGTTGAACTGTTTTGGGTACTTGGGTTTCTTCAGTAATGGATTCCACAGAGATGGTTGTTGTCTCTGTGGTTTTGTTTCTGCTTTGGGTTTCAGGTTTTTGGGTTTTAGCAGGGTTTTCTTCAGAGATTATTTCCACATAGGTGGTTGTTGCCTCTGTGGACTGTTGTTGGTTTCCTCCTTGGTTTTGAGTTGGGGGAATTTGGTTCAGGGGTTCTGCGGATATTGGTGGTTCTGGTAGACCTCTACTTGTAGCTACTTCCCTTTGTTTCTCCCCTTTATTCTCCCCCTCAGGATGATCTGATGAATCGTCAGAATCATCATCAGAGTCATCCTGACCCTTATCTGTCTTACCTTCTGCCCTGCAAGATGTATCTGGTTTCTTTGGTGGAACAACCCCTGCAGCAATCATCTTTGCGCATAAGTCATCACAGAGGCCGAGCAGTGTTTCAACCTCTGCTTCTGTGTTGAAGCGCATTTTGCCGACGCTTGCTTGAAACTCTCTAACATAGTTTGCGTTGGCAGCGGTGAAAGCTTTGATGAATTCGGTCATCTGATCAAGTATTCCTTGGCCGAGTTCTGTCACTTGAGCTCTTGTCATGTAGTCAGAAGGCTTCATGGCTTGAGTATTTTTTGTTGTTTGCTCTTAAACTTCATCTAAGGCCTTCTTCAGGTCTTCAGGTGTAAGACCCTTAGATTTTGAGGATTGCTCTTTTAGTTGTTGAAGAAAGTGCTTGACAGATTCTTTGAATGCAGAGGTTGCGGCTTTTCCAAATTCAGTTGCTGCAGAGGTAGTAGTGGTGGTAGCAGTTGACTTCATCTGGGTTACGGCATTTTGCACCTCTGTGGACAGTTTGTCCATTTTGGTGTTCAGATCAAGAATTGCCCTGGATGATGTATCTGCAAAATATTTGAAAGAGCTTTGCAACTCCTTCAATGTATTGTTCACAGAGGTGACAATGGTTTGGAACTCATCCCTTGATACATGTGAATTAGTTGTAACCTCTGGGGGAACACATTCGTCCCCAGAGTGAGTCTCTGTTCCCGAGACACCTTCTTTTTCGTCCCTGTTTTGATGTTGAGGACGGAAGGATTTCCTTCTGATCTTTGAGCAGAAGCATCTAGTGCTTCAGACTCTATAGAAGTTCTGAGAATGACATTGTCTAGATCCACTCCAGAGGTGGGTACTAGATTATCCTTCTGTTGACTCGGAGACTTGTCTAGAGTCTCTCCGTCTTTGTGCACTCTAATCTCCTCTGAAGAGATGTTTGGATCTAGGTGTGTGCGTGTGGCAGAGGAAACAAATTCCTCTGCAAGGATTTCTGTTGTGATCCGGGGCAATAGATCACTTACTACAGATGAATCCTTTAGAGAGGATTCCCCTGGAATGGTTTCCCCGGTTATTAATGGTACAGAGGATGAAAGAATTTCCTCTGTCCGGATGGTTTGGGTTGGGGTCGAGTCGTGCTGCTCTTTTTCAATATTGCCCTCTGCCACTAGATTGGCGGCAATAGAAGTATGGGTTGCACTGGGAGTTGGTTGGGGAAGTTGTTGTGCCTCTTCTTCTGTAGAACACCCTAACCTAACAGTGTCACCTCTGTCCTATAACTCGTTAAAATCCCCCAAATGCTCTGCGGTGTCCCCTGCCTCTGGGCTTTTGCGTTGTACATTATATTCAGGTTGAAGGAAGGGGTTCTGTAGAACTTCTGGGGTCTTTCCTTGAAAGCTCTGTGGGGTTTTATCATCCTCCTCCAAGTCAGAAGAGATTCTGAAATCTGGTTCTTCTGCTGATTGACTGGAGAGGGGTTCTGCGGTCCACCCGGCTGTGTTCAGAGTATGGGCGAACTCTTGTTGTTCGATGAAAGTGTTGAAGTCACCTTGAGCTTTTGCATATTGGATGGGTGAAGGAGATAGCAGAGGTTCTTGCTGAGTTTCTTCTAGCAGATCTGCTTCCTCTGCAATTGATTGCATAGGAGAGTTGGTTCTCTTGGATTTCTTTTTCTTGCTCCTCTTTGGTTTGGGGGCACCCTCAGACGACTTATGTTTTCTCTTTTTCTCTTTAGGAGGGGGAAGAGCAGAAGATCCAACCTCTGTTGCATGAGGAGGAGACTCTTGGGGTTCTGCAGAGGTGCCTTCTGAAGCTTTCCTTCTGTGCTCTTTCTTCTTGGGTGTGATGACAGAGGTTTTGGATTTGGAGACAGAGGAGAGAATAGACTGCCGTTGTGCATGAAAGTTTGTTTGAATTACGTTATGTTTGGCAAATGCTACTGCCCATTCTTCCTCTGTCATTCTCTCTACTACTTGGGTTCCTATGGGGGGCTCCTAGACGCGGGGGGTGTCACAGGACTCGGTTCTGGAGTCCTATGATCGCGTATGTATCTAGATCTAAGGGATCTATCTGTAGCATATCTCAGCATTTTTGATGACAGAGGCCTATAGTATTTGTATCCATCCTTGTGCTTTGTCGGTGTGTTCTTTATCATAGGATACAGCTTGGGTGTGGGACCTTCCATTGGCCATTGTTCACATAAGAGCAGAGGTTCGAGCAGGACACCTAAAAATCGTTGATACTGCAGAGGAGGAAGAGTTGGTTTGGCCTTCTGGGAGAGGTTCTTTCGCTCAACGGTGTTGACCATTTCTTGCATCATGAGCTTGGCGTAGTCCAGAGGCAGATCATAATATACTCCGTACATTATGACCAGCATTTGGTGCGAAGTTTGGTCTGGACTGCCCACTTTCCCAGTTAGGCATCTGTTGAGAATAGAGAATAGGGTATTCCACAGATGAGGAAGTCGATTTCTTCTGAAATCGTTCCTTTTTCTTAGGGTTGTATTATACCCCAACATCTCTACGAACCTACAGAGCTCTTCATCTGTGGGTTCCTCTGCATACCTTTTTATGCCTAATAGGCCTCTAGTTGGTAGATTGAACTCAAGTGAGAACATTGTTCTGTTGAACTTGAGTTCAATGTGCTCTGTTTTGTCAGGTTTGGAGATGTATCCTTTGATCTGTCGATCCTCTGGGTCAAATCTGCAGCTTTTCCAGAACTGGTAGAGATATCTGGCAGGGATTTTCTGCACTGTTGTGGATAAGAGGGGGTAAAGGTAATGGTTTTCAAGAATATCGAGGAGAATGGCGTTTGATTCCCCAAATGCGGTTCTTGAGGGAACCAGATGGTAATTGTTAGGTTTTAAAGAAAGAACACTTTCAAAGTGTTCATTTGCTATGAAGTTTTGGAGATGGGTGGTCGGAGCAAATTCTGTTGTGTCGCCGGAGTTATCTTTCTCGTGGTCTCCGGCCAAAGCTTGGTTATGAGATTGCTCAGAATGTGAAGGGGAGTTCACTGGAGAGTTGGATGTGGATGCCATTTGATGATTTTGAGAGAAAAGAGTAGAATTTTGACGTTTGCAGGTTTTTGCAATGTTCGCCAGAGAAGAAGATGAGAGTTTGTAACGTTTTATGAGGATTGGTAACATGGGTTTTATACTAAAGGGTAATGGTTAGAATTCTGAAGAGGTAAATATATGGAAGTGAATAAAATATGGAATTCGTACTCGAAGGTAAACGGCTGGTTTAACTTTCCAGAAGAACGTGTGCCATGTACGTCCAATGAAAATGAGACACGTCAGCAGTGTCAGAGTATGACAGGACGTCGTGCGCGGCCCATTAATGCTTGGCGCGTGGGTTTCCTTTCCTCTACATAATTTTCACTCGCAGTAAAAATAGCCATTACTGTTACAGAGTTTCCTAATTTTGAAAATGACAGAAGCTCTATTGAGATAGAGCTCTGTTGTTTGAAACTCTCTTTGTATCCTCTGTTGCTTGCATCTTTACCAAAAACGTTTGAAAAGCATTGGCGAGGATCGATAGATTTTATAGAGTAGAAATTTCTTTCACAGAGGTTATGAAGCTCTGTCAGAGCCAGCAGAAGCTCTAAGAGAGGAAATTTCTAATAACTAAAAATCTATCAAACTTTTTGATCATCCAAAGTTTTAACTGCTTTATAAACTATTTTTAGGACATTTTTGAAAAATTTTGTCCTAGAAAACTGTTTGGAAAAGTTTATGTGCGTGATGCTCCTTTTTGAGTGTCTAGATTGGTTGACAGAGACTTTTTGTTGGAATGAGCTCTTCGTCCCAAAAGACCTTCTTCTGTAACCTTTTGTTCAAGTAAATCCTTAAAGAGAACATTTGAGTTTGATCGGTAGAGTTCTTGTATGAGATTTGCAGTTTATAGAGGATTCTGCATACAGAGGCTCTGTTGAGCTCAGCAGAAGCTCTATTACACTAAAAATCTCATAACAGAAGTTTCGTAAATCTTTTTGATCAAAACTTGTTTGGTATATTTTAAACAATGTTTCTAGGACATATTTAGAAATGTTTGTCCTAGAAAACTGTTTTCAAAAAGGATTTGTTTCGAGATACTTATCTTTTGGCTCTTTCTTGCTCGGCATAATACCTGATTTTTGTGAATCATGAGTGATCACTTCTCCTCTTTGGCTCCCCCTTGAATGATCAACTTATGTAGATCATTTCAAGGTCTACTTCTGCTCCCCCTTGATCTATGCTTGGGTCAAATTTTGATAAGTAATGCTTAGGGCATAGATCAAGTTTCTCAGAGGTTCTGTAAAGATTGTCAGAGGTTCTGAGCAATCCTACAGAAGCTTTGTTTTTGTGCAGAACATTCGATGATTGAGAATTTATATATAAAAATGAAATAAAACAACAGAAACATATATATACATATTTACAGAAGATTAAGTTATACTTACAGAAGTTTTAACTCATGTTTATCATTCCCAACTTACCCACCAAGAAAAGAAATATTTTCTCATCTAGTGCCTTGGTGAATAAGTCTGCAAGCTGGTACTCTGTAGATACGAAGTGCATTTCGATTGTCCTATATTCAACATGGTGTTTCAGAAAGTGGTAACGGATATCGATATGCTTTGTTTTTTAGTGCTGTACTGGATTGGCAGAGATGGCTATGGCGCTCTTTGAGTCACAGAAGATTGGAATCTTGAATATGATGTGGCCATAGTCCTTAAACTGAGTTTTCATCCACAGAACCTGTGAGCAACAACTAGCAGCGGCAACGTATTCGGCTTCTGTTGTAGATGTGGATACGCAGTTCTGCTTCTTAGAGGTCCAGCTAACTAGTTTACCACCTAGGAATTGACAACTCCCAGAGGTACTCTTTCTGTCGAGCTTGCATCCTCCATAATCTGAATCTGTATAAGCTTTAAGACCAAAACCAGAGTTCTTCGGATACCAGAGGCCAAGATTTTTGGTCCCTTTGAGGTATCTGAAGATCCTCTTTACAGCATTATAATGGGATTCCTTCGGGTTAGCTTGATATCTTGCACAGAGACATGTGGCATGCATTATGTCAGGTCTACTTGCAGTTAAGTATAACAGAGACCCAATCATTTCTCTGTAGAGCGTGCACTCTATAGGTATGCCATTTGGATCTGAGTCTAACTTATTTCCTGTGGCCATTGGAGTTCTCATTACAGAGGCATCAGAGAGACTGTATTTTGAAAGTATGTCAGAGACATATTTAGCTTGATTTAGATATGGTTGGTTCCTGTTTTGCTTAAACAATGATCTTAACTTTCAGTTAGTTCAGATTTAGATATGGTGCGGAAGCGTATTTAAGAACTGAAAGATAATGTAAGGTAGAAGAACACACAATATCAAATAAACAGTATGTAAGAACAGATGAATATCTCCAAGATTAATGTATTTGATATATATTAAGAACACCAAGAACCTCAAAGGATTAACAAGAAATCTGCAGTTAATGGTGTGTGTGAGAAGTGCAAAGCTTAATGATATATGTGTATTTTCGTGGTAATTAAGCTTGATTTATGAAAATTCCCTCTGATGATTGTTTTACTTGGAGTCCGAGGAAGAAAGTTAATTCTCCCATCATACTCATTTCAAACTCACTCTGCATGAGTTTTTCAAACTTTTTGCACTCTTCTGTATTTGTAGACCCAAAAATTATGTCGTCCACATATATTTGTACAAGCATAATTTCATCACCTTTTCGTTTATAAAACAAAGTTGTATCCGTCGTACCTCTGTCGTAACCATTATCGAGAAGAAAGGTAGAAAGTCTTTCGTACCATGCTCTTGGAGCCTGTTTCAGTCCATACAGAGCTTTGTCGAGGTAGTGCACGTATTTTGGGTACTTAGAGCTTTCAAACCCTGGTGGCTGTTGGACGTATACTTCTTCTTGGATTTCGCCATTTAGAAAAGCAGATTTTACGTCCATTTGAAATACTTTAAAACCTCTGTGGGCTGCGAAGGCTAAGAAGATTCTTATGGCTTCGAGTCGTGCGACAGGGGCAAAAGTTTCATCGTAATCTATGCCTTCTTCTTGGCGATATCCCTTGGCCACCAATCTTGCTTTGTTTCTTATGACCACTCCATCTTCATCCTTCTTATTTCTGAAGACCCATTTAGTTCCTATGGCTTGTTTTCCTCGTGGCAGAGGAACTAAAGTCCAGACTTTGTTTCGTTCAAACTGTAGAAGCTCTTCTTGCATAGCATCTACCCAGTTTGGGTCGTCAAGGGCTTCAGAGATCCTTTTTGGCTCGATCATACTAATAAAGTTTGTAAAGAAACAAAAGTTAGCAGTGGCAGGTCTTGTTTTTACCTTTTCAGAAGGTTCGCCGATTATAAGACTTGGAGGATGGCTCTTTGTCCACTTTGTTGTTCTTGGGAGATGGTCATCGATTTCATCAAGTTGATCTTCAGAGGTTTCTAATTGTTGTTCTGGTGTAGCCTCTGTCGTAAATTTTGCTTTCGTGCTTGATCCTACAGATTGTGGAATGATTGGAATGAGTGGCGGTGTTTGTTCCTCTGAGGAAGTATAGGCTGAGTCTTCTTGTTCCTCTGTTATTGGTTCCTCTGTGGTTTTAGGAGTTGGTTCTTCAGTAGCTTCTGTGGTTGTTTTCCTTGTTGTATCATCTTCTGTTAGCTCCCCCTCGGCATTTGCATCTGTATGATTAACAGAGGAAGATGAATTATTTAAGGGACCAGTTAGAGAGATACCTATTGCGTTCTGGCTGGCAGAAGATGATTCTCCAGAGGCTCTGACGGCTCCAGCAGAGGGATCAATGTCGTCATGGAACATCTCTTGAAATAGAAGATTTAATTCTTCTTCTCTTGTTTTTGAGATGCTAGAGGATTCCCCTTTTAGACCGAGTTCTGAACTGATTTGTTCAGAAGTCTTTTGGAAGGTGTCGTCAAAAGAAACAATTATGCTTTCTACGATCGTTCGAGACCGCAGAAGATAAACTCTGTAGGCCTTGGAAGTTGCAGAGTATCCTATGAACTTGCCTTCATCTGCCTTTACTTAAAACTTTCCTCTTGCTTCTCTATCATTTAAGACGAAGCACTTGCATCCAAATACATGGAAGAATTTGATGTTTGGTCGTCTTTTGTTGATCAAATGATATGGTGTTTTGATGTGTCTCTTTACGATGGTTGATCGATTTTGGGTATAGCAAGCGGTTGATACTGCTTCTGCCCAAAATGTCATTGGTAATCCACATGCGGTTAGCATAGTTCTGGCGGCTTCCACAAGCGTGCGATTCTTTCGTTCGACCACGCCATTCTGTTGTGGGGTGCGTGCAGCAGAGAAGTTCTGTGAAATTCCTTCTTCTGTAAGATAGGCTTCAATGACAAAGTTTTTGAATTTTGTGCCATTGTCGCTTCTCAGTTTCTGAATCCTGCACTCATACAGAACTTGGATTCTTTTCATTAAATTTATCAGAATGTTTAGAACATCTGATTTTTTTCTAACAAATTCAACCCATGTAAATCTTGAGAATTCATCGATCAAATCAAGCAGATATTTCTTGCCACCTAGACTCTGTGTAGATATTGGACCGCGGAGGTCAACATGTAGCATGTACAGAGGTCTAGTGCAAGATACATCAGTTTTGCCTTTATGGGAAGCTCTTTTGAGTTTTCCCATTTCACAGGCAGAGCATAAATGATCTTTATTAAATTTAACGTTTGGTAGACCTTTGACTAGATCAAGTTTATCAAGAGTATGAAAGTTTAAATGGCAGAACCTGTTGTGCCATAACCAGGATTCTTCGCTTTTGCATGCAACAAGGCAGATTTTGTCTTTCTTGTTCTTTGTATTGAAGTTTATGAGATATAGATCTCCTCTTCTTTCGGCTCGCAGAAGTTCAAGTCCTGTGTCCTCGCTCTATAGAGAGCAAAAGGTTCTTTTGAACATTACGTCGAATCCCGTATCGCAGAGTTGACTAACACTGAGAAGATTGTGTTTAAGGCCATCAACATATGCAACTTTGCATACGGTTATATTTTCCTTCTTTATGACTTCGTAGCCTTTGAAGTACCCCTTTTTATTGTCTCCAAAGGTCACAGATCCACCATCGTTCTTTTCTTTGTATGTGGATAGAAGACCTCTGTCGCCAGTCATGTGCCTCGAGCATCCGGAGTCTAGATACCAGATTGGCACATACTGCTTCGGCAAGACAATTAGAGAGTTTTAGGTACCCATATCCACATGGGTCCAGTTTTGTCAGGGGTCTTTGTTTTAGCTTCTGTTGAAGAAGCATTTTGTTTCTTCTTACCCTTGGATTTATCTTTTGCTTTGGGTACAGAGAGAAGACAGTGGACTTTTGAAATGTTGGTTTAATTTAAACATAAGACCAAAGCAATGACAGTATTGAATGTGCGAAGAGATTTGCTTGAACTTTTCATTAAATACATTAAATGGGGGCACAGAGGCATTACAATTTATCCTAACATTTGACTTTCTATTACAAGAAGGTTTATGTAGGCTAGACCGTTGTTTGCAAAATTCTTTGTTGAGTGCGGCCTTCTGTGTTCCCCTTCTGTGGTGAACTTCTGTAGATTTCACTGTCACAGAAGAAAAAGATTTGTTATTTTTAGTCCATTTACCCTTCTGTTGCCATGTTAGTTTTTCTTTAACAGATTTTAAGGGTTTTAAAATCTTTGAACTCATTGGAATTTGAGTGGACATTAACTTCTGTTGTTTGAAATTTTCAAGCTCAAGAGAGGTTTTGGCTTGTATGCACATATTCAAAAAGTCTGGACAGATAGGAATTCCAGTGATTTTCTCCTTGGGAGGAATAGTTCTGTTAAGAACTTCAGAGGTTTGTTTAAAAACCTCTGGGTCACTAGGTCCGATCTCTGACTTAGAGTCAGTCTCTGATTCGTCAGAGGATGAATCGTCCTCATATACAGAGGTTGAGTCACTTTCTTCTCTTTCGACAGAGGCTGGACTTTCAGAACATGTGTCATACTCACTTTCTTCCTTTTCTGAGGGACTATCTTCTAAGTCAACAGAGGTATCTGTTAAGTCTTCTTCAGAGAGATTTCGATCACAGGTAGGTGTACAGAGGTTTTTTTCAGAGATACCAAGTTTTTCTTCTGTAAGTTTTGGTTTGAACTCAGGTGCCTCTGCAAATAATTTCTTTTCAGAATTCATCATACAGACAAATGCAACTTGAGTTTGAGTCTCGGGGTCACCAAACTTGAAGATTCCTATCTGATTTTGAGTTTTCAGATACCTCTTAGGTTTGGATTCTCTTTTGACAGAGATTGTAGGTGATAAATCTGTGTTTTCAAACCACACATTTGTCATCTTCAGAGGTTTCCTCTTGTGAGGTTCCCCAAAGACTTTTTGCCTTTTACTTACAGAGAGAAGATTTGAAAATCCAGGTTTTCTTGTATCTCCAATGTGAAATAAAGAGGACAGAGACTTGTTTCTTTTGGTTCCGGTATAAGGATCTATATCACAGAAGCCAATTCCCCGTCTCCCTATTTGTGTGTTTATTTTTTCGTACACCTTCTGAGCATCTTGAAATTTTTGAATTTGTAGATCTCTTCTAAGTAAATCTTGACAGAGAACTTCTCTTTCCTTTTGAAAATAATTTTTAAGAGCTAATATGTTCATTCTGTCGCACTCAACGTCCATTAGTTCTTTAGACTTTGTTTTTCAAGGAAGAATTAAGTTCAGAAATCTTTTCTTTTAAAGGATTTAACTTTTTGTTCCAGTCCATTTCAATTTCTTCTTTTTCTTGAAAAATCTTATCTTTTTCTTGAGTGAGAAGTCTAGCTTCTCTCTCATAGAAGGTGAGCTTTTTCTGAATACTTTCGCATGTCTTTTTCATTTCAGTGTATTCAATGTTAAGTTTAATCAAGTCATCTTCTGCAGTATTAGAGTTAGAGGTAGAAGTGGATACCTGTCGGAGTCGGAGCTGACTTTTGCCATGCCACATAATAGAGCATTCGTTGTTTCGCCTTCGTCAGAGGATGTGTCTGACTCCCAGATTTCTTTGTTCACCATTAGTGACTTTTGAGCATAGTATTCAGCTTTCTTTTTGTAGAAAGTTGCATCCCTCTGAGGGCGATTTGACTTGCTCCTGCATTCGTTGGCAAAGTGACTCGGCTTTCCACAGTTGTAGCATCCTTGGTTCTGTGTGGAGTTTCCAGCTCTGTCGTCTGACCTCTGTCGGTCACCACTTCTTTCGGTTCGGCACTCATTTGCGTAGTGGCCTGGCTTACCACATTTGTAACACTCTTGAATCTGTGGAGTGTTGCCAGCTTTGTCTTCCGACCTCTGTCGGTCATTTCCTCTGTCATTTCTATCACTTGACCTCTGTCGGTCACCACTTCTGTCGTTTGACCCTTCTCTTTCTCGATTATCTCTTTCATATCGTTTATTACCAGATTTCTTCTGGTATCCTCTGCTGAATTCCCTAGTCAAGAGAGCTAAAGATTTAGCTATCGAGGCCATGGACGTTTCTTCTTCTGCTGCTACTTCCTCTTCTTCTTCACTTTCCACCATCATGTTTTTCTTCTTCTTCTCTTTTCTTTCCTCTATTGCTTTCTCTTTCTTTGGTTTCTCACTAGCCTCTGTAGTCTTACCAACCAATGCAAGAGGTGCAATGATCTGGGCTTTTGCTTGTGCTACATGAGGCTCTTGTGCTGCCAATGTTCCATAGAGGTCTGATAGGGTCCAGGAATCTAAGTCTTGATTTGTTTGCAGAGACATAGATAACTAAAGCCATTCTTCATTCAGAGACTTCAGGAACATAACGTTGTTTTCTTCAGAGGTTCTGTGGATTCCGAACTTCTTGCACTTGTTTATTAGAGAGTTGAACCTATCATACGTAGTTTGCAGAGATTCGGTTGGCAGAGCTTTAAAGGCATAGTATTCATTTATGTATTGAGCTCTGCGGTTCTTCTGGGTTTTGACTCCTCCTTCTAGTTGTTTTTCCTGTTCTTTCCATAGATCATATGCAGATTCACATGAATCCATGGACTGGAAAAGGTCATTTGGAATGGCCATAATCAGAATTCTCTTTGTTTTCTGAGCAACTTCGTATTTAGCCCAATCAAGATCAGACCAATTTTCCTGGGTCTTTGGTTTCGTGTGTTCTGGGATTTCAGGTGTGTCGTCTGTGCTAGGAACACGAGGTACAATTATCATGGGAATGAAAGGAGGGTTACAGATATAATAAACCAATTCTTTGTCAGTACCCTCAAAGAAGTGAATCATTCGAATCTTCCATTGAGGGTATTCTTCTCTAAGAAGAGTGGGAGGTTTGGTTAAGGAACCAGTAGAGAGGAAGTTGTTTGTACTTGTCATTTTTAGAGAGATAAATTATCCAGAAAAGGGTTTTAACAGCAACTTTTCAGAGTATGAAGTGGATGCTTCGTATGAAGTTTTTAAGCTTTAAAAGCTTTAAGTTGAGCACTAAAATGGTGTTTTTAACCTGAAAAACAGATTCTATAAGTTTACCAAAGTTCGAATGAATCGAAAATGGCAGAAAAACAGAAACTGTTTGAATAATATGAAGAATAGGTTAAAAATCCAAGTTTCTACCAAAGATCATAGTTTTAGAGTGGATCCCTTGATATTAAAAATCAAGGTTTGCTCTGATACCAATTGTTGGTTCCTGTTTTGCTTAAACAATGATCTTAACTTTCAGTTAGTTCAGATTTTATGGTGCGGAAGCGTATTTAAGAACTGAAAGATAATGTAAGGTAGAAGAACACACAATATCAAATAAACAGTATGTAAGAACAGATGAATATCTCCAAGATTACTGTATTTGATATATATTAAGAACACCAAGAACTTCAAAGGATTAACAAGAAATCTGCAGTTAATGGTGTGTGTGAGAAGTGCAAAGCTTAATGATATATGTGTATTTCCGTGGTATTTAGCTTAATAGAAGAGCTCACATGAGCCTTCTATTTATACTACTCCTAAAGGGGACAATAAGGACTGAAGGTACAAAGACACTATTCTGGAACAGTAGCTGGAAGGTACAAAACACTATTCTGGAACTGTTGCAGATACAACGTTCATTAAATGCTCCATATTCAGCTTTAGGCGGAAACCTATCAGAGTTTGACACGTGGAGTTGTCAGGTCACGCCTTTATACGATTGATCTTTAGAACCTTCGAATGGAAGATATTGTAAGAAGCATGTTCGTCCTTGTTAAGATCTTTTGCGTAGATCTTCTTTTTACCACAGAAACTCTGTCAAGTATGACAGAAGCTCTGTGGCCTTGTCCGCTTAGAAGTGTCTTCTGTTGCTTCTTTACTTTGGCCTTCTTGGTTAACCCGGCAGAGCCTCTGTCGAAGACTTCTGTCTTCTCGGTTACTCGGCTACTCTGCAGAGCCTCTGTCGAATACTTCTATACTTAGCCTATTTTTCACTACTTTCATAAACTGAAAGATTGGAGCTAGCATATATATATATATATATATAGAGAGAGAGAGAGAGTTGAGATCATGTGAGATCAAACTATTTCCGTGAAACCCGTGAGACCACAAAAATAACACTAAATCTTCACAACAAAAAACTGTGAAGGTATTGTGAAGGTAAACCTTCACAGTGTTTTTGTTGTGAAGGTTTGCTGTTTTTCATACCTTCACAATGAATCGTTGTGAAGTTTTAGTGTTATTTTGTGGTCTCACGGTATCACGAAAACATGTTGGTCTCACGTGAACCCAACCCTAAATGTATTTCAAACGATTCTGCAGCGAGAGCAAAATGGTATCAGAGCCAGAAACGGTGGGAATTGGTAGATGAATACTAAACTTTGTAAAAAAATTCAAGGTATATTTAAAGATAGTTTTAAATTTAAGAAAATATATTCTTTTAATATGAACTGGAGGTCAATGTTGGTCAGCCTTTTTATGTCGGTGTTGGTCAGCCCAGTCGGTTGGATTAGCGTAAGTGGCGCAGGAGGTAAGCCGCCCAGCCGTACCACGACTATTTATGGGTGGTCCCTCCGAAGGTGGTCCCTCTGATTATTCAAGAAGTATTTAAAAGAAAACGATTTTCTTTCTCTTAAAACAACTCTTTAAATACATTTTGTTAAAAATATAAAGTTATGAATTTATTCGCCAAGAAACATTTTTATGAAACTGATAACATAGAAGAAAATGATCTTACTATGAACTCTTCAGAAATTCATATTTCAAATATTGAGCAAAGCCTAACAAATTGGACAATTCCCAAACAAGATGTTAAAACTGTTTATAAAATAGGAACTTTTGATTATTTCCAAGGATATTCAATTAAAACCACAGAACAAACTGTATCAATCAATAGAGATTATAATAATCTTACCCTCTTATCCAAATCATCCATAATACAACATAGACAAAAATACAAATTTTTACATGTTGGATTAGTTCAAGTTGCTATCAAACCTTTGTTTAGATTAGGAATAGATGCCCTAGTATTATTAATACTTAGAGATGCTAGGCATACAAATTTTCAAAATTCTATTCTCGCTATGGCAGAAACTAATGTCTCAAATGGTCCGATTTACTTTAATTGTTATCCTAACTTTTCAGTAGGATTATTTTATCCAAATATATTAGATACTTTAGTTCTCACTATCAAAACAAAATATTTAGAATTTAAAGAAAACACTAAATCTGTAGCTGTAATCTACAGAGTATGTTACAAAACTATGACTTCAACCATCGAACCAAAAACTAAGATATCAAGTCCTAGAGATGAAACATTAATATTTGAAGCCAACCCTCAACATACAAAAATTCAAATTCCTAAACGACTTAAATGGAACGAAATTACTCAATCCTGTAATTGGAATCTTCAAGATATTGGTATCCCAAAACCAATAGATAATTCAAATCACATATCTAATATTATTGAACATGAAGATGGATCAGTTGATATTAATTTTAATAATTATGATAATCTTCGATCTGCCTCTTCGAGGTTATCAACATGATCAATAAGTAGAGCAAAAACTCCTTCCTTTCAAAAATCTCAATCATTAAAATTCAAAAATGTAGATTTTAATAAATCAATTCCTCAAGCCTTTTATCAAGAAGGATCTGAAGATTCTCAAAGTTATGTTTATGAACCTACTTCTTCCGAAATACAAACTGAAATAAATCAATATAAAGAACAAATATGAGTGAGTCAAAAATTAGTGACTCAGGTATTAATATGAAATACCTTAAAGAAGAATTTGATTATGATTATAATAAAGAAAGAAGAGATTTCTATCATTCGTCTGTTAATGATTCCAAGAAAGAATTTAGACATCAACTCTTATGGAGAAGATATATCATAGAAAACGATGTTCATATAACTTTTTTTAATTGGTATGAAATGTATTGCAAAGAACAAGATATTCCAAATCCGTTTATTAATATCTATGATACCCCAAAAATAACTAAAGATAAAAAATTTATAAAAAGTGAAGAAATTATAACTACAATACTGTAAAGCCCGTGTCCCGGTACGTTTTTTTTTTCTCTTTGTTGTTTATTTATTTATTTAATTAAGCGTGTACCGTTAATTGTTTTGGAGTCGGGGTTTGATGTCGTTAAGGACCAAAATGTTAAAATCCTTATTTCCTAGGATAGATTGTGAAGGGAGGATAGTAGAGGGGCTAAAAGGCAACTTTTGGAAATGCTTGCATGGGTTTCGGCCCATGGCCGGTCCTCTTCTCCCGTTTCTTTTCTTTCGTGAAAGCCAAGCAACCCCAAACAAGTCCACGTGAAACCCTAGTGTATTTTCTTTGTTTTGGTAGATCAGCCGTGGGAGAGATCGAGAGAGACATAGAGGAGATTAGGAAGAGAGAGTGAACCGGCGGCAAGAAGGAATCGTTGTCGGAGCCACCGCTGCTGCCGGAGCTTGTTGCTGCCGGAGCTTGCTGCTGCCGGAGTTTGCTGTTCGCCGGAGTTCGTGAGGGTGAGAACCGGGCGCAACAACGTAGCGTCGTCGTAAGGTAATCACCTTTCTTGTTTCGCTTTCTTTCCTTCTCGTTCCCGTCGCCGCCGCCGTTCGCCGCCGCCGTGGCGGTGGTGGATGGACGGCCGTGGCTGCCGTTGTGGGTGCGTGTGCGTGAGAATGGCCGAGAGAGAGAGAGAATGGTCGGGTGTTGTCTCGTGTGTTCGTAATCGAAAAACCACCGCCGGCCGCCGCTGGCCGCCGCCGGTCGCCACCGGCAACCACCACTGCCGGAGATGGCAGTGGGTGGCGAGTGGCCGTAACCAGACCTTAGTAGCTACAGAGCCTTAACCCGTGACTTAATCGTTAAGCCGTATAATTTAAACCGTTGCTTCTAAAATCATTCTTTTTATGCGAAAAAAAAATGGTCCAGCCCCTGTTTTGTGACGGCAATAAATTTTCCGTCGTAACTCCGATTGATCCGAAACTGGCGCCCACGCTTCGAGCTCGGGACCGGGCACGTTTTCTGTGTTTTGGCGGAAAACTGGTTCGGCCTCGAGTTGGGAGAAAAAGTGGTCGCAAGTTCTGCGGTTCGTCATTTCATGTGAAAATTCTGGAATCTGTCTCGGTTTTGCGAAAGCCGTAACGTTTTACTCGTAACTCGTTTTAAGGTGATTTTGGTGGCCATAGTTCCCTATTTGAGTCGGGAAGGTTTTTCGTGTTTTGCCGAAAGTCTGATTTAAACCGTAGCTAGGCTGTTTTGGACTGTTTATGCAGGCTGGACCGAAACTGGCAGTTTTGGTAACCGTTCGTAATTAATTCATAGTAAATTGTAGAAAAATCGTTAAGAGGCGTATAATATGTCCTTGGAACCCCAACTCAGAGGACTTTCTGGTCATGAAATAATATTGGGATTTTTCTAGATTTAAGAGGGTCGAAACGGGTCCCGAACAGACCTGTTTTGAGTGATCGGAAATTAGTTTTAGTGACGGTTTAAGCGTGTGTCGTGTCATAGGGTCCGGGTCTCGTATTGACACGTTTTATCATGCGTTTAGGTGCTGGAAAGTGACCGTAATTGTGAAGCGTGATTTGTGTTGATTAAGCTAGGCGCGCATTTGAGGTGAGTTCTCTCACTATATCTAATAACGGTTATTTTATCATTGCTGTAGTACGTGAGTGGTAGCTTTATGTGCTTGCGTTGGGGAACTAGATAGTGGGGTGTCTAGTTGATACTATTTTGCCATGTTAACTCGGTGGGACCGAGGGTCCGGCGGGGCCGGAGATTTTATACGCGGGGCGTAGAGACTCGGTGGGACCGGGGATTCGGCGGGGCCGAAGATGTTATCATGTGGTCGGTGGGACCGACTTGTGCCTTTTTGTTGGGCGGGTGTGGATATACATGTTTATGGTTGTGTTCGTAGACCTGTATGATTGCTTATGTGTCACTATCTGTTTTAGGGGTAGTGTGGAATAATTGTATTATTTATGGTGTATGAATTCACTAAGCTTCGTGCTTACCCTTTCCCAATAAACTGTGGTTTCAGGTACGAGTGGCTCTAAGGCGTGACGGGTACACACTGGCGCGCGGGATGAGCTGGCTGATATGAGTTTTATTTATTGAACATTGTTTCCGCTGGTTTCTGATTACTTGAACGACATTTATGATTTTGCAATTAATATGTTGAGATTATTTAATGAGTTTTTATATATAAAGCGTTTAATTAAAATTTTAAATTTCCTTGAAATTTTGGGATGTTACAACTTGGTATCAGATCACAGCTTGAGTGAATCAAACGCACCTCGGTGTGTTTGGTCTCAAGTTGCGGCTGGGAAATTTTCAAACTTTTTATTAAATCTTTTTGGAAATAAAAAGAAAAAGTAAAAACTCATTCGAGGAACGGTGATCGAGGGCGCAGTGTGTACAGTCAGCCGGAGCCGAAGGGAAAGGTACAATGCTTAGTGTTTTATTGCTTTCTAGATCATAGAGTATGCATGCTAGATTGCCTGTTGTTGACACTATGCGGTATGTTGAATTACTTGCTATTAGGAGTTTATGCTAATTATGATAGGTTACTAAGTGAATGCCCTCTAGGTTGTATGCAGTAAAAGACTTATAGCCTTAGAATATTCGATTTAGTTCTATTGCGCAGCTCTTGTTTGAGTCCAACCGTTCTAGGATAGAATCTTGTATTCGACTGTCTATTTGTTTTGCACTGCATGTAATCGGGTATTCGCGAGGCCACTCTTTATGATTAGTGAGGATTCATTAGTAGCAAGGGTAGTGATTGGGATGGAATTCCTAGGGAGCTAGGAAGAGTGAGTATATATGCCGGTGCGGGCATATGTGTGTAGTTGCGGCGAGAAGCTACTTGGACCCCTCGGGATGGGACTCGGAACGAGCGATGATAGGTGTGGAAGGTAGTAGTAGAGCTCCTACTACCGGAATCACAGGATCAGTGCTCGAGTCGGGAAAGTCGCGAGGAATCCAAGGAGTTGAGCGTGAGTATTGTTGATGTGAGTTATTAGGTACTAATAACTCTTTGTATGTTTCTTCTTTATAGAATGGCCATTACTAGGAGGAACAACGCGACTGAGCCGCGAGCTGAGGCGGGGATCACAGAGGAACAGATTCGAGAGATGATTGCGTCTGAGGTAGCGCATGCGGTCGGGGAGGCAATCCCCGAGATTATCACCGCCATCCAAGATCAGGTGACGGTTCTGCTAGAGGAGCGCATTGCAGCGATTCCGCCGCCTGCTGGGGGACAGCCCCGTAATCGAGAGTTCCAGTATCGGGACCTCTCTGCCTGTTCTCCACCAGAGTTCAAGGGAGACTCGAACCCAATTGTTAGCATGCGTTGGATTTCTGATATGGAGTGTGCCTTCTTGACTAGCGGCTGCCCGAATAATCTGAAGGTCCGTTTTGCTGTGAATTTGCTTCGCGATGGGGCGAAGGATTGGTGCGCCACAGCGCTGACTCTTACCGAGCGTACTACCCTTACTTGGGAGGAGTTCGTTACTCGGTTCCGTGCCGAGTACGTGCCTCCGGTAGAGATGGAGCGGATAGCGAAGGAGTTCTTGGAGCTGACCCAGACCACTGAGACTGTTAAAGAAATGAACAAGAAATTTACTAAGATGGCGCTGTTTTGTCCTCAATATGCCGCTTCGGAGGAAATGAAGATGGCTCGGTATAAGGATATGTTACGTACCGAGATCAGAGAATTCGTGAGCACGGTGCCGTACGCTTCTTTGTCAGCAATGATGGATGCAGCCCGGAGAAGGGAGCTGGAGTTGGAGACCCAAGCCAAGAAGAGAAAGGCGACACAGGCGGTGACGCCAATTTCTGCGGCGCAAAAGAAGTCAAGGTTTTCTGATTCGCGCGGGAGCTCGAGGAGTGGTGGGTTTAAACCCAGGGATACTAGTGGGAGAAGGGCTGATGTGTGTTTTAAGTGTGGGCAGTCCGGTCATTTCAGCCGGGATTGCAAATCGCCGTTAATGGTCTGCTTTAGCTGCAAGCAGACGGGCCATGTGAAGGCCAATTGTCCGAATGCGAGGGCAACTGATGGGGGTGGTGTACAGAGGGCTCCTGCAAATGCCCCACTGCGCATCACTGACGGTCGTACGGGTCAGCCGGGGACAGAGGCAGCCCGAGGTAGAGTCCACCAGCTGAAGGTGGAAGAGGCGCAGGCGACGCCTAAGGTGGTGACAGGTATGTTTTATCACCCTCTTTCTTTTCGTCCTTCCTTTTCATGCCTTGTTTTTTTTATATGTTGTTAATTGTATGTTAGGTACGTTTCTAGTTAACTCGGTGCCTGCGGTTGTAATGTTTGATAGCGGGCCTACTCATTCATTTGTGTCTCGCACTTTTAGCGAGAGTTTGGGCCGAGTGGTGGGACGGTTAGGATGTCCTTTGGTAGTCGAGGTGGCCGATGATAGAACCTTGACGGTTACGGATGTGTATCGGGGATGCACGTTGGAAATCTCGGGTGTGAGGTTTCCCATTGATTTGATTCCGATAGCTATGCGAGAGCTTTGTGTGATTGTGGGCATGGATTGGATGGACGCGTTTGATGCGGAAATTGTTTGTCGCCACAAGCAAGTGCGGGTTCGAACCCCAAGCGGGGGAGAGTTGTTGATTCAGGGAGACTCGCCCAGACGGACTACGACAATATGTTCTGCGGCGAGGGCTCGGAGATACCTTCAGCACAGTGGGCAGGGGTACTTGGCGTATGTGATAGATACGCGTATTGACGAGGCGAAGAAGACTGCCGAAGATGTGCCAGTCGTGAGGGAGTTTGTCGATGTGTTTCCCGACGAGTTACCGGGGATACCTCCCGAACGACAGGTGGAGTTTCGAATCGATCTGATTCCGGGTGTTGCTCCGGTGGCCAAGGCACCCTATCGCCTGGCTCCACCGGAAATGAAGGAGCTGTATGATCAGTTGCAAGAACTTCTCGAGAAAGAGTTCATTAAGCCGAGTTGTTCACCGTGGGGAGCTCCGATTTTGTTCGTGAAGAAGAAGGATGGATCTCAACGAATGTGTATTGATTACCGGGAACTGAATAAGCTTACGGTAAAGAATCGTTATCCTCTGCCGAGGATTGACGACTTGTTCGATCAGTTGCAGGGAGCCTCGTGGTTCTCTAAGATTGACCTGAGATCCGGGTATCATCAGATGCGGGTACGTAGTGAGGATACGGAGAAAACGGCCTTCCGTACACGGTATGGCCATTACGAGTTCGTGGTGATGCCTTTCGGGCTCACCAACGCACCAGCAGCGTTCATGGACCTCATGAACAGGGTATGCAGCCCGATGCTGGATCGCTCGGTGATCGTATTCATCGACGATATCCTCGTATATTCGAAGACGAAAGAAGAGCACGAGGTGCATTTGCGGGAAGTTTTGGATGTTTTGAGGCGGGAGAAGCTTTATGCTAAATTCTCCAAGTGTGAATTCTGGTTGCGAGAGGTCCAATTCTTAGGACATGTCGTGAATCAGAACGGTATCATGGTCGATCCAGCCAAGATCTCAGCGGTAATGCGGTGGGAGGTGCCGAAAACTCCTACCGAGGTGCGGAGTTTTCTCGGGTTAGCAGGATACTATCGGAGATTTATCCAAGATTTCTCCAAGATTGCCTTGCCCATGACTCGACTGACGAAGAAAACTGCAGCTTTCAGTTGGGGTGAGGAGCAGCAGAAGGCATTTGAGGAGCTACGCAGACGTTTATGTGAGGCTCCTGTTTTAACTTTGCCCGAGGGTATGGAGGATTTGGTGGTTTATTGTGATGCTTCATATCAGGGGTTGGGTGCCGTGCTTATGCAACGCGGCAAGGTCATAGCTTACGCTTCGAGGCAGCTGAAGCCTCACGAAGTGAACTACCCGACTCATGACTTGGAGTTGGGAGCAGTGGTGTTTGCTCTGAAGATTTGGAGACACTATCTTTATGGTGTCAAGTGTACTATCTACACTGATCATAAGAGACTTAAATACCTGATGGATCAGCAAAATCTTAATATGCGACAGCGTAGATGGCTTGATGTGGTCAAGGATTACGACTGCGAGATACTTTACCACCCGGGTAAAGCGAATGTAGTCGCGGACGCACTTAGCCGACATCCGGTTGGGGGATCGCTGAAGGGTCTGTGTCAGCGGTTGACAGTAGTTGCACCTCTTTTGGAGTCGATAGGTGTCGCTCAGGAGGTGGCCGTGTTGGCGGAAAATGCAAAACGTGAAAGAGTTTCGGGAGAAATTCCGAAATTAGTACGGGATAGTCGAGGATTATTGACCCGATATGGTAGAGTTTGGGTCCCATTCACCGGTGGGAACCGACAGATACTATTGGACGAAGCGCATAAGTCCAAGTTTTCGATTCATCCGGGAGCTACCAAAATGTACAGAGACTTACGGGAAGGCTATTGGTGGCCCGGCATGAAGCGGGATGTAGCCAAGTGTGTGGAGGTATGTTTGACCTGTCGGAAGGTCAAGGCGGAGCACCAGAGACCGCACGGGAAATTACAGCCTTTGGAGATTCCGGTGTGGAAGTGGGAGCAGATTACGATGGATTTCATCACGAAGCTTCCCAAAACTCAGCGAGGGAATGATACCATCTGGGTAATTGTGGATCGTCTGACTAAGAGCGCTCACTTCTTGGCGATTAAAGAGAGCTTTTCGGCGGATAAGCTCGCGGAGGTTTTCCTCCGAGAGATTGTAACTAGGCACGGGGTGCCAGTCTCGATTGTCTCGGATCGGGATACTCGTTTCACCTCCCGGTTTTGGGAGAAGTTTCAGAATGAGATGGGCACGCGGTTGCATTTCAGTACAGCATTTCATCCTCAGACTGACGGGCAGAGTGAGCGTACTATTCAGACACTTGAGGACATGCTGCGAGCATGTGTGATTGACTTTGGTGGTAGTTGGGATCAGTATCTTCCACTAGCTGAGTTCTCCTATAATAACAGCTATCACGCTAGCATCGGTAGAGCGCCGTACGAAGTGTTGTATGGCAGGAAGTGTCGGACGCCCATTTGCTGGGGCGAGGTTGGTCACAGAGTGCTGGGGAGCACCGATGTTGTGCTAAAGACGACGGAGATGATTCAGATGGTGCGAGATCGGTTAGTCACTGCGCAGAGTCGACAAAAAAGTTACGCCGATAAGAGACGATCGGACTTGGAGTTCCAAGTCGGGGATTACGTTCTTTTGAAAGTGTCACCCTGGAAAGGGGTAATCCGTTTTCGCAAGCGGGGAAAGTTGGGTCCCCGATATATCGGACCATACAAGGTCATCGCGCGTGTGGGGAAAGTAGCTTACCGATTGGAGCTACCAGGGGAGCTGAGCCTGATCCACAACACGTTCCATGTCTCTCAGTTGCGGAAGTGTGTGATGGACGAGTCTGCAGTAGTTCCCCTTGAAGATATTCAGATTGACGAGCGACTCAACTATGTGGAGAAGCCAATAGCCATAGTCGAGAGGAAGACGAAGACTCTGCGAAACAAAGTCATTGGATTGGTGAAGGTCCAGTGGCAGCACCGGAAAGGTTCGGAATGGACATGGGAACCAGAAGCCGAGATGCGGGAGAATTACCCGGAGCTGTTTTCGGGCGTGGACTTCGGGGACGAAGTCTAATCCAAGCGGGGGAGAGTTGTAAAGCCCGTGTCCCGGTACGTTTTTTTTTTCTCTTTGTTGTTTATTTATTTATTTAATTAAGCGTGTACCGTTAATTGTTTTGGAGTCGGGGTTTGATGTCGTTAAGGACCAAAATGTTAAAATCCTTATTTCCTAGGATAGATTGTGAAGGGAGGATAGTAGAGGGGCTAAAAGGCAACTTTTGGAAATGCTTGCATGGGTTTCTGCCCATGGCCGGTCCTCTTCTCCCGTTTCTTTTCTTTCGTGAAAGCCAAGCAACCCCAAACAAGTCCACGTGAAACCCTAGTGTATTTTCTTTGTTTTGGTAGATCAGCCGTGGGAGAGATCGAGAGAGACATAGAGGAGATTAGGAAGAGAGAGTGAACCGGCGGCAAGAAGGAATCGTTGCCGGAGCCACCGCTGCTGCCGGAGCTTGTTGCTGTCGGAGCTTGCTGCTGCCGGAGTTTGCTGTTCGCCGGAGTTCGTGAGGGTGAGAACCGGGCGCAACAACGTAGCGTCGTCGTAAGGTAATCACCTTTCTTGTTTCGCTTTCTTTCCTTCTCGTTCCCGTCGCCGCCGCCGTTCGCCGCCGCTGTGGCGGTGGTGGATGGACGGCCGTGGCTGCCGTTGTGGGTGCGTGTGCGTGAGAATGGCCGAGAGAGAGAGAGAATGGTCGGGTGTTGTCTCGTGTGTTCGTAATCGAAAAACCACCGCCGACCGCCGCTGGCCGCCGCCGGTCGCCACCGGCAACCACCACTGCCGGAGATGGCAGTGGGTGGCGAGTGGCCGTAACCAGACCTTAGTAGCTACAGAGCCTTAACCCGTGACTTAATCGTTAAGCCGTATAATTTAAACCGTTGCTTCTAAAATCATTCTTTTTATGCGAAAAAAAAATGGTCCAGCCCCTGTTTTGTGACGGCAATAACTTTTCCGTCGTAACTCCGATTGATCCGAAACTGGCGCCCACGCTTCGAGCTCGGGACCAGGCACGTTTTCTGTGTTTTGGCGGAAAACTGGTTCGGCCTCGAGTTGGGAGAAAAAGTGGTCGCAAGTTCTGCGGTTCGTCATTTCATGTGAAAATTCTGGAATCTGTCTCGGTTTTGCGAAAGCCGTAACTTTTTACTCGTAACTCGTTTTAAGGTGATTTTGGTGGCCATAGTTCCCTATTTGAGTCGGGAAGGTTTTTCGTGTTTTGCCGAAAGTCTGATTTAAACCGTAGCTAGGCTGTTTTGGACTGTTTATGCAGGCTGGACCGAAACTGGCAGTTTTGGTAACCGTTCGTAATTAATTAATAGTAAATTGTAGAAAAATCGTTAAGAGGCGTATAATATGTCCTTGGAACCCCAACTCAGAGGACTTTCTGGTCATGAAATAATATTGGGATTTTTCTAGATTTAAGAGGGTCGAAACGGGTCCCGAACAGACCTGTTTTGAGTGATCGGAAATTAGTTTTAGTGACGGTTTAAGCGTGTGTCGTGTCATAGGGTCCGGGTCTCGTATTGACACGTTTTATCATGCGTTTAGGTGCTGGAAAGTGACCGTAATTGTGAAGCGTGATTTGTGTTGATTAAGCTAGGCGCGCATTTGAGGTGAGTTCTCTCACTATATCTAATAACGGTTATTTTATCATTGCTGTAGTACGTGAGTGGTAGCTTTATGTGCTTGCGTTGGGGAACTAGATAGTGGGGTGTCTAGTTGATACTATTTTGCCATGTTAACTCGGTGGGACCGAGGGTCCGGCGGGGCCGGAGATTTTATACGCGGGGCGTAGAGACTCGGTGGGACCGGGGATTCGGCGGGGCCGAAGATGTTATCATGTGGTCGGTGGGACCGACTTGTCGGTGGGACCGACTTGTGCCTTTTTGGTGGGCGGGTGTGGATATACATGTTTATGGTTGTGTTCGTAGACCTGTATGATTGCTTATGTGTCACTATCTGTTTTAGGGGTAGTGTGGAATAACTGTATTATTTATGGTGTTTGAATTCACTAAGCTTCGTGCTTACCCTTTCCCAATAAACTGTGGTTTCAGGTACGAGTGGCTCTAAGGCGTGACGGGTACACACTGGCGCGCGGGATGAGCTGGCTGATATGAGTTTTATTTATTGAACATTGTTTCCGCTGGTTTCTGATTACTTGAACGACATTTATGATTTTGCAATTAATATGTTGAGATTATTTAGTGAGTTTTTATATATAAAGCGTTTAATTAAAATTTTAAATTTCCTTGAAATTTTGGGATGTTACAAATACATCCTCCAAAAGATTCAGTTTTAATAAATAATAAATTTATAGGAACGCCTTTAGCCATTGCAAAATCCGATAAAGATGAAAATTTTAAAACCATTATTTATCAAAACAATTATTCAAATGAGATTCTTAACACTATGAGCCAACAACTAAATCGATTAGAAAACAATCAAAGTAATAATATTAAAAGAATTGAGATTCCTCCCTCTAAAGAAGAGGTCAAAGAAAAAAATCCAATTTTATACCTCACCAAATTGATTCCAATACTAATTTAGGTTATAATAAGAAATTAGTTGATGAATTAGAACAAAAATTAAGCAATTTAAATGTAAATGTTCTAAATCAAGAATCAGATTCAGATTCAGAATCAAAAGATGTATCTCAAATTTATGAACAATTTGCAAATAAATTAACTTTTAAAAATAATCCTTCCACTAGTACTGGTCGCCTCCAAACAAGAAACTATTATCATAGACCAACTTTCCCAGATGTTCAATTTGAAGACACATCGTCTCTTAATAGAAGTGCATATGATGGTTCTTCAGTTTATGAATGGAACATTGATGGACTATCAGAACACCAAATTCTTAATATAATTCAAGAAATGAATATGGCCTCGAATTCCTATCTTACTAAAGGCAATGATGAAAAACAAATTGCAGGCATGCTCATATCAGGTTTCACAGGTATTTTAAGAAACTGGTGGGATCATTACATAGCAGATCATAAACATATTGTCCTTAATGCAAAGAAAACTGTTATCAAAACTGAAAACAATCAACAAGCTCAAACTCAAGAAGATGATATAATCGCTACTCTTCTCTTTAGTATTGTAAAACACTTTATAGGAGATCCATCTCTATTTCAAGAAAAGAGTTCAGAAATACTCTTAAACCTCACTTGTAGAAAACTACAAGATTACAGATGGTATAAAGATATGTTTTTATCAAAAGTAATGATAAGAACAGACTGTATCGAAGCCTTTTGGAAAGAAAGGTTCATTGCAGGCTTACCAAAACTTTTTGCAGAAAGAATAAGAGAAAAATTAAGAGAAGAATATAATAATCAAATTCCTTATGCAGAATTAACTTATGGACAAATATCTGGTTACATTAATAAAGAAGGATTAGCTATCTGTTCGGATTTAAAACTTAAAGCCAAGATAAAGAAAGATAGAATTAATAATAAGGAAGAACTTGGTAATTTCTGTCAACAATATGGTTATGAAAATATAACTGCTCCTACATCGTCCAAATCTAAAAAATATTCAAAGAAATACTCTAGCAAAAGGTTTAAGAAAAAATATGATAAAACTAACAAATATGATAGAACTGATAATTATCATAAGAAGAAACTGTATAAAAAATTCAACAAAAAACCACATAAGTAAACTGAATCAAAAAATATAATTATTTGTTATAAATGTGGTAAAACTGGACACATGGCAAAAAAAATTGTTATGTTAAGAAAAAGATCAATGAATTACAAATCTCTGATCAACTAAAAACTCAAATAAGTAAATTAATTCTCAATGATGATTATTCAAGCTCAGAATATGAATCTAACATTTCAGATTATGATAATAATGACTTAAATGTTTTAGAAGAATGTTCAACTACCAGTTCAGACTCTGAAACATGTGAATGTTTAGGAAACTGTATTTGTAATAAAATTAATGTTATAACAAAAGAAGACAGAGAGATTCTCGAGCTACTAGATAAAATTCCAGATCAAACTATTAAAGATGAAGCTACAAAAAAGTTTCTCAATTATAATCGTAAAATAGAAACAAGTACTTCAAAGACTACTGAGTCATTCAATCTTCAAGAAGTTTTTAACAGATTTTCTAAAACAACCAAACCAATATCTACTCAAGAACTTCAAGAAGAATTAACTCTTGTTAAAACAGAAATAAGAATCATCAAAGAGCGCCTTTCAAAAATAGAAAAGGATAAAAATAATATTCAACATGAAATCCCTACAATCATTGCAAATGAAGAATCAAATATTAATAAAATTAAAATCCCTAAAAATATTTCATATCAAAGATGGCATACAAGTATTAATCTTTGTATAGAAAATGAATTTAAAATAACTGTCGTTGCCCTTATTGATAGTGGCGCTGACATGAATTGTATCCAAGAAGGAATCATTCCTACAATTTATTATGAAAAAACTTCAAATCGTTTATCATCCGCTAATGGATCAAAACTCAACATTACATATAAAGTTTCTAATGTTCATATTTGCAAAGATGATTATTGTTTCAAAACCTCTTTAGTCCTTGTTAAGAACCTAACCTCTACTTTGATTTTAGGATCTCCCTTTATTTCTCAACTCTACCCAATAACCGTAGATGAAGACGGTATTTGTACAAAAGTTTTAAATAAAGAAATAAAATTTAAATTTACAGACCCAATTATTCATACAGAATTAAATACTTTAAACAACAAAGTCAATCAAGCAAAATACTTAGTCAATGAAATTAGCAATAAAAGAATTCTTGATAATCTCAAAGATCAAACAATTCAAAATAGAATCAAAAAAATAAAAGAAAGATTTGAAAATAATGTTTGTTCTACTTTTCCTAATGCCTTTTGGAAAAGAAAACAACATACTGTTAAATTACCCTATATAAAAGATTTTAATGAAAAAGATATTCCTTCAAAATCAAAAGCTATTCACATGTCAAATGAATTGCATGATCACTGTAAGAAAGAAATTCAAGATTTATTAAATAAAAAACTCATAAGACCTTCAAAATCACCTTGGTCTTGTTCAGCTTTTTATGTCATGAACGCAGCCGAATTAGAAAGAGGTTCTCCAAAACTTGTTATTAATTACAAACCTTTGAACAAAGTTTTAGAATGGATTCGATACCCAATACCAAATAAAAGAGATCTATTAAAAAGACTTTACGATGCAAAAATAATTTCAAAGTTCGATATGAAGTCAGGATTTTGGCAAATACAAATTCATGAACAAGACAAATACAAAACAGGTTTTAATGTTCCTTTTGGTCATTATGAATGGAACGTCATGCCTTTTGGTCTTAAAAACGCTCCTTCAGAGTTTCAAAATATTATGAATGATATCATTATCCCTATAAGCAATTTTGCTATCGTCTATATTGATGACGTCTTAATCTTTTCAAACTCCTTAGAACAACATTTCAAACATTTGAACGTATTTTATGATTTAGTTCATAATAACGGACTAGTCATTTCTTCTACAAAAATGAGTCTATTTCAAACCAATATTAGATTCTTAGGACATGATATTGTTCAATGAACTATTAAACCTATACAAAGAAGCTTAGAGTTTGCTAATAAATTTCCAGACGAAATAAAAGACAAAACTCAACTTCAAAGATTTTTAGGATGTTTAAATTATGTTCACGACTTTTTTAAAGATTTAGGTGTTATTTGCAAACCCTTATATCAAAGATTAAAAAAGAATCCACTACCATGGACTCAAGAACATACAAATGTTATCAAACACATTAAAGAAAAGGTTAAATATTTGTCTTGTCTCAGTATACCACAACCAAATGCTAGTATCATTGTTGAAACTGATGCTAGTGATTTAGGATTTGGAGGAATATTAAAACAAAAAATTAACAAAGATTCTAATGAAGAACTAGTAAGCTTCTTATCAGGAGCTTGGAATGATACTCAAAACAATTATTCAATTGTTAAAAAAGAAATTTTAATCATTGTTTTATGTATCAAAAAATTTGAAGATGATCTATATATGAAACCTTTTTTATTACGTATAGACTGTCAATCTGCAAAACCCATTTTAGAAAATGATATAAAAATGTTATTTCAAAACAAATTTTTGCAAGATGGCAAGCATTGTTAAGTAACTTTGACTTCAAAATTGAATTTATTAAAGGCGAAAACAATTCTCTTCCCGATTTCTTATCGAGAGAATTTTTACAGGGGAAATGAATCAAAAGGATATTAAAAATTCTCTTGTTCAAAAGATGCAAGATCCAGATCAGAAGAAGAAAATGCAACTTTCTCCTTTCAAAACAGTTACTAGTCCTGCCCCTGCTTCTTCATCATCTATTTTTCCTACCCAAAATATATTTGCTCCATTTGCTCCAATCACCCCTACCAAAACTCAACCTTCTTATTCTTCATTGGTTCAAAAACCAGTAATTATTTTTCCATGCTACACTCCCAAAAGGCCTATTGTATTATCCAACACCCAGACTATCACCCCTCAAAACCCTAAAACTACCAGGCCTTCTTCATCAAAAGGAAATAACAGTTCCTACATTCCAAACCCGAATCAACAACTTATTAAGATTTTTTAAGAACACGAGCTCCAGATCTACGAAAAGGGATTTCATGCCCTAGTGGATTTTCTCTTTCCCAAAGATTCCCTGTTCATGGGAAGTAGTCTAAAATCAAGAGAGTACTATCAAGCAATTTTAGAAGAAACGGGTTCCATCAAAATCAATCATAATTCTAACCCTTCTGATCGATCTATCATAGCTTTCAACAAGGTTCATATTCTTCATATCCTTTCTATCCAAGAATGGAAGGCCCTTCCTTATACAGAAAAAACCTCTTTCAAACTATCCAAAATACCCTTGTTATGATTATTATGATTATCAAGACGCCTGGTTCAATTTTCTCTATCTCAGAAACTATTCTCATTCATGGTTTCTATTCTTTGATAAAAAAAATTAAGTGTTCTTACCCAAAATGGTTTGTAAGATGGTTCAAATTTATGGGTAACATTCCAGATACCCTTCCAGTTCCCATTCTAAAAGGATTTCAAAAGTTCAAAGAAATTTTTGACCAAAAGATTCCAGAGTTTGAATACCTCCTTCAATTTACTATCCTATTCAAAATTCCATGGATCATTTCTTGGACTTTCAACATCGTCCCTGCAGTTGATATCTCTCCGAGTTTGTTACAAAGGATGGTACGTGTCAAGTGGTGGGATAACCTCCTTGCAAATCAAATTCAAAAGATGACAGTACAAGGAGTTTCAGAGTTCTTTTCAACGAACTATGAAGTTTCCATGGCCCCACCTGCTAAAACCATCAAGATTGTTCAAGATGATGATGATGAAGATAAAGAGTTAGAACAATTCCTTGCTGCTAACTCAAAGGAAGAACTCAAAAGACTAATCAAGGAAATCAAGCAAAGTTCTCAAAGCAGTCCCAATATAGATCAAGATACAGAGCTAATTCAAGATGCTCAAGATCCGTATTCAGACATTAATCTTTACGATTAATTTGTGTGAGTTTGGTGTATTGTCTTTGTAGACAAATCCTTGGTTGTTCAAAACGTGTAAACTATTCAAATGTAGAAAATACATCTCTTCGTATTTTCGATGTTATCTTTATCAAAAATTGATCAAATTATTACAGGTACAACTAAAAGACGACAAGAAGAAAGACAACAAAACTATGGCAAGAAAGTCAAGAAAAACAACAAAGCCATGGTAAAGAAGTCAAAAAGAAGAAGTTCTTTTCAAAAAGGGATGTCGGCCATACTTTCAAAGGACAGTAATATAGCACAAAGGCCAAAGAACGTATCGACATCAAATGATTTGTGATAATGCAAAACGTATCGACATCAAATGACCGGATGACAGACAACTGCCAGTTACCTTCAATAATTCAAAAGACCTCAAGTGTCTATAAAAGAAACTCGAAGATCAAAGGAAGAGGCATCAGTTTTCTTCTCCACTCTTAGAAATTCTCTCTATATTTTCAGAATGTTATGTCTAAAAGAAGTTCACTTAGATTTTCTACTTCTAGATGTTCAAAATCTCTAGACTTCCAGATTTTCATATCTCCTGATGTTTGCAAAGCTTGTCGAGAAGACAACTGTACAACTGATCATTTAATCAAATAAGGTATCTTTTGATCATGCTTCGTGTTATTGTATTTGATAATGGTTGCCTTATTTTGCAAAATTTTGATAATATGCATTATATAAATATATTTATTCAAAGTTATAATCCAATTAGTATTCTTAATGAAGTTACAAACTTTTTTGTTTTAAATCATATACTTCAATTTTTCGTCATTTATCAACAAGATTATCGTTATGATCCAATTTTACAAAGATCTTCCCACAATGTTTATCCACATGTTCATTATAATCTAATTTAATAAATCATGCTTAGCATTACTGTATTTAATAACGGTTGTCTTATTTTAAAAAAATTTAGTCGTAATCATCATTTAAAATTTTTTATTCCAAGTAATTATCCAATTAGACTTGTTAATGATCTTACAAACTTCTTTATAGAAAATAATATTATTGAAAATATTACTTATAGTTACAAATAACATTTAAATTATTTTTCAACAACAAATGTATTTCAAACGATCCTGCAGCGAGATCAGAATGGTATATATAGTGTATGTAAACATATATAATATTATTAAATATAATATAATATTAAAATTTAAATATAATATAGAGTAAATATAATATAATATTCTTATGGATTGCTAAAAATTGCGAATTTCGTCCCTGTGGTTTTGAAATTTCTGTTTTCATCCCTATGATTTGCAAATTATTTCTATTTTCGTCCCTGAGGCCAAACCACTATTTTTAAGTATGAAGGACTAAAATAGAAATAAATTGTAAACTATAGGGATGAAATTAAAATAAAGTTTAAATCATAAGGATGAAAAATGTGATAAGTTATACACCATAGGGATGAAAAGCGCAATTTCAAAACCATAAGAACAAAAATAGAATTTTTCAACAAATCGCACGAACTAAAAATGTAGTTTACTCTATAATATAATAAATGTAGAAAAAGACAAAACACAAAAGACAAAAAAGGACATCCACCCCGGGTTCGAGTCCAGGCGTCAGCATTCTGTGGTCAGGCTTAGTCTCAGACGGTCGCTTTGTTTGTTTGTTTCCAAATTGCCAAGGATGTAGTCTAGGCAAAGCCTAGATGAACCTTATACAAAAAAAGGAGTTAAAAATAATGTTAAAATGGTTAAATAGTGAAAAGACAAAAATACCCTCGAGCTTAACAGAGTAGTTGGACGGACGTTAGGGGCAGGGACCAAATCCAATGAATTTTGCATCGCCCGGGGACCAAATCCGTAATAAATGAAGCCTATGGACGAAATCCATAACTTTGAACAACCCACATGGACCAAATCCGTAATTTACTCTATTTTTTAACTCCGTTGATCTTTAAGGGTGCGTTTGGTACACTTGACAGGACAGAACAGAACAGAACAGAATCCACTGTCCCACGTTTGACACGACTTTATGTGGAACAAGGTGGAACAAACTAGAACAGACATGTTCCACCTCCACCCCATGGAACAAGGTGGAACAGACTTATGTTTTACCAATATAACCTCAAAATAAAATCTAATTTTCTTCCAAAACATCAAATAAACCTTCGATTTCATAATTTATTCATTCTTTAAATTTAGAAAGGGTAAATTGGTCAACATTATATGTTCTGTTATGTTCAGTTCTGTCTTACCAAACGTGGAACACATGTTCTGTCATGTCATGTTCTGTCCTGTCCCACCTTGTTCTGTCATGTTTTGTTCTGTCTTGTCCCACCTTGTTCTGTCATGTCCTATATGCGTACCAAACGCACCCTAAATATGTCTATAAAGTTAAACACCTTTCTATTTGGATATATAACTTTAAGTGACATTTTAATTAAATTTTTATCTTTATTAGTTGTGGTGGTTATTGACTTAACTGAAATTTTGTCCTAGTGCTAAACAGTCGACCCTCATAAAATTTTGAAAAAGCACTAAAATGTAAGTTCGTAAATATGACCAACAAACCCCCTCGATTAGGGCTATATAGAGATGGATTGATATGAAGGTATTTGGACAACCCAACTCAATATTTATGGTTTGAAAAATCTTAACTCAAACCCAAACTCAAACCCAAACCATGCAGGTTGAATTAAAACTTTGGTATATCAACTTTACCGGCTAGCTAAACGATTGTGTTTAAACGAAGAAAAATCAAAATAAAAATATACAAATAAAGTTTAACTATAAACTAAAAATTGAATTGTTTATAAATTTATGTTTTATGATTTTTTGATTTTGGGAAATGGATCAATCCTCATATTTTCTCTTCATTTAGTTGATTAACCTTATTTTTTGTAAAATAGCAGAAGTTTTCAAAAACTATGTTCTTAATATTTAAAAAATGGGTAAAGTAGAAATACTTTCGAAGCTATAAGATTTTGTATACATCAATAATTTATACTTGATCTTTATAAGGTGTACCTTAAAAAAGTTAATGAAAAGACCTAAGAGAGCATTTGGTTTGATGAAATGGCTTTAAGGAATATGGATTTCATGGAACGATTTAGAATCGAAGGGATTTGGATTTGAAAATTTTGGTGCGTTTGATTTTCAGGATTTGGAATGGAAATTCTTTAAAAATCATTTATAAATACAAATTAAATTACCTTTTTATTAATTGATCATTACAAACCAAATGTTTTAACATATTTTAGAACATTATTACATAATAATCCAAAAAAATCCCATTAAATATCAACCACTCCATGAGATTTCAAAATCCCATGTTTGGAGGATTGGAATGGAATTCAATTCCAAATCCAATCCAATCCTACAAACCAAACGGACTGTAAATGTTTTCAAAATCTAGTATATATTATTATGCAATGTGATCCGAACCATGGTTTCGTATTTCAAAACCGCAAACCAAACCACATAATGCAGTTTGAGAGGGAAAAAAATACAAACTATAAACTTCACCACAACAATTTTATGCAATTTCAAGGATACTCACATTTCTGAAAGACTACTATGGACAGCAAGGTTTGTTTGTTTGTTTGTTTTACTTGAAGACCTCAAAAAAGATCCCACACATAGTGAGAAAATCAACAAAAACCTAACTAAAAAACATTTTTTTTAAGTTATATGTATGTACTAACTCATCCTATTTTCCTAAATCTCATCACCAAAAACTAGAAGTAGCCAAATTACGTGAGATTGAGTTGCGATGATGCTTGATGCGCTTACCGTTCTTCCTTGGAGATGATATCGTTTTCTTGCTTCTTTTGTCTAGTGAATTTTCATTCTTCTTATTAGATGCATCAAGGGCAGCCATTAACAAGCTTCCTCTTGCACCAGGCATCTTCCTGCACTGTTTCAAAGCTTCTCGTTTTGCAGAAACATCAACAACGTCCTTGTTTCGTTGCCTTTTGCAAAGAGTTTTCGCCACCAATTTTAATTGTTCCGGCTTTGGTGCAAAAACTACTTCTGTATAGCACACCACACTTCATTGAGTTAGATGTATGACTTCAAAATATTTACAATAACACAAGTGAAATCCACAGATTTTTAAAAATATCTCCAACAAATTCTCTAAAATTGAGAAAACAGGAGAAAGAAAATACAAATCTCCGAATTTGGAAATTTCTCTAAAATCCAATTCTAAGAGAGAAAAAAAAATTCATTCTTGCTCCCACCAATCATGTTGAATATATTTTCATTTCATATAAAATTTATTCTAAATTTTTTACTATCAAATATTTTAATAATATAATGAATGTTAAAATCTTTAAAATGGAGAATTTGTTGGAGCTGAATATTTTATTAAGAGATTTTAGCTTTTGATTCTCCATTTTGAATAAAGTATAGAAAATGCTCTTATTGACCACAATTTTGAAACCATTGCTTAACTTTTACAGGATTTAAATAGCTAAGGACCTTTAAAGAGGGTCATTATATAAAACCATAACTTTCAGACAAAGAACTTTTGAAACATGATAGAAGAAAAAGGGAAAAAACAGTAATTTTCGTACAGAATCAGCAAGGATAAATTACCTGAATCCTTGTCATCGGAAACATCAACGCCAGGAGATGTTGGTGGTGTTGATGGAAATAATACATTGTCAGCATCGAATGTGGCTTTTCCTTCAGACCGATAGCTTGGTGTAGTGAAAACTCCATTTTGATCATCTTTTGAACCAGTAACCTCACACTTATGGTTATAAATATACTCTTTTTGAGCAGTTGGAGCAGAGGAATTGCTTGCCTCGAGTGGAATTGGTGTGTAAGTTTGTGGAGAGATGATATGGGCAGCCTTGCTCGTATCAATGATGTTATGAGAATGGTAATTTGATGAATAAAGAGATGTGCAATGATGATCCACATTGTCCAATACTGATTTGGGTGAGTTTTTGGATAAAGTTCGATCCACGGAAAGCTTATATGTTTCCATGAAGTTTGAAAACGATGGTGTGCCCTGCCTTGTGTAGAAGAGAATGTATGCTTCCTCCGAGAGCACATGTTCTTCAGAGACCCTCGTAACCTATAAATGGTAATCATGATATTCAAAATAATCAAATGACCAAAAATGTAAAAGATACCGAATTTTTAACCCAAATGGACAGGACTGGATGTGTGTGAGATGAGATTGGCGGGTGAAAGAATTGTGAAAGGTTTTAGGGTTTTAATTTGACACGGGTAGTTTAGTAATTTATCAATCCTATCTCGCCCCACTAATTTTAGTTCCACCTAATAAAAAATGCATTTTTGTCCCACTCAGATCTGTCATGTTCCGCTTGCCAAACACACCATCAAGAAACATTCAACAAGAGTCAAATATCATATATATATATAGATATATATATTACCTTCGAATCATCAAACTTGTACCATGTGTCGGGTGCAGACCGAATGTAACAATAATAATGACCACATGTAGATGTAAATGTCGCATGTACAACTACTGCATATAGGTCATATTTCAAATCCACCTGAATGAATAAGAAAAAAGGTATGTAAGCAAGATTCATATATTCTTACAGAGATGACAAGAAGAAATAAATAACAGCAATTATATTTACAATATATATAGAGGGAAGAACAAACGAGAACAATAACTATTTAAAAAAACACAAGAACGAACAAAATCATTAGTGATTTTACATTAATGCGCAAAAAAGTCAAGCAGACCTGAAGCCACGACCAAAGTCCTTTTTTCGTACGTTAATGTAAAATCACTAATGATTTTGTTCGTTCTCGTGTTCTTTTAAATAGGTACTGTTCTCGTTTGAACCCGACTCTCTCTCTCTCTCAATATATATATATATATATATATACTCACATTAGATGCTTGAGTGACACAAGTGTAAGGTTGCAAGTCCAACTCCGGAGGAAACTCCACATGCTTGTCTACTTTCTCTACATAACAGCCATCATTCTTGAATCTTTTTAAATGTAAAGCACACACAAGAGGGGCCTGATCCAGCATTAGCTGTTTCTCAACAGACACCTTCTGGTTACACTTTTCACATGTAAACTTCATCTCTTCATCTTCAAGCTGCTCAACTTTTGTAAATGAGTCAAGAGCTGTTGAAAGATTATTTGCATCCTCAATCTCCAAACTCAGGTCAACTGAAGGCTCATAAGTGTCAGAACAGTGATTGCAGTTGCAACACCTTAGCTGTAAATTCAGATACCAATAAATAAATAGCTCAGTTAGAATTCTTGTGATGAAATTTAAAATATGAGAAAATTAATCACTCGTTATATCCTTACTTTGCTAACAACACGACCACCAAAAACTTGCTTAACTAAATTGTCATTTTGTGAGGAAAAAGGAACATCCTTTGGCTTTAAAAAGCTACAAGAACTTTCCAATCTATCCAAAAAGCATTGCAGAAACTCATGAGCATCTTCTTGTTGATATCTCCGGAATGAAGATGAGAAATCTTATAGTTCAAAAGTCAAGGATTGCATACGTATTAAAAGAAAAAAAGGGGAAATGTTTAGCATCATAATACAACATTTAATTTGCAAAAACCCAAAGGATACAGCCCAAATTGTCGACAAATTTGACCGGGGAGACTATTTTTCTCGTTGACAATAGTGAAAGATCGATGTGCTCCCACAAAGCACAGAACAAGCATAACCGCTCATCATTACCTGCAAATTTCCACTTCCAAATCATTGGTCACATATGGTAAAGTGACATACTACATCCATAAACAGCCATTCTCAACGTCTGTGTAAGTCATAGCACAGCCATAAACACACCAACTTGAAGAAAAGATAGAATGATTTTGCTAACCATCATAATTGTAGTTTCATAACAAACTAACTAGTGTACCTCCTAAAAAGGCAAAAGGAACACTAAAGTAAGCTGAAAAGAGCAATTTATTCATCATTCTTGTAGATTTGCAGCAAAATAACTGTTGTAAGTTGCCTAAAAACCACCTCTTCCATACTTAAGTTAAGTGTTCTTATTGCATTTTAAGAAGTATAATAGTTATTTAGCAACAAACCTACGTGTCAGGTGGATAAAAAACATGAAGAAGTCAATACTGAAGGCCTTACAATCACAAGGCGTCGCATGAGTATATGAATAGAGGCCCTGAATAAGTAAAACGGTGTGGGTGAAGCACTGAAGAACAGCATTAAGAAAGCAAGTATTCCCCAAATTCGCAAGCCCTGCACCCTGTAAAACTTGGATTTCAAATGAATGTGGTTGTACTGATCCAAATAATAAATACTCCGTATTTTGTAATTTTCATGGAACAGTGATAGAAACGAACATACCACCAATGGCGGCCTCTCAACGTCGTTGTACCAACTCGAAGAACTCGACGCAACTAAGTGCAACGGCTTGTCGACCTCGGTATCACTTCGATGATACGAAATCCACTCTTCAGTCTCGTCTACATGATTATTAGTACCATTGTCGACGATCAAAGGACCTGATGGCTGTGAAATAACATTATCTAACGGTTCTTCAAATCCTTCGGGAAATCGAGATGGCTCGATGTCTTCTTCATCGCGATGTGATCCTGGTTCCGTCAGCTCGGTCTCCGATGGTTGTTGAGTGATTTCATCAAATAACAGACGTGCAGCAGGGTGATCACCTACTTTCTGAAGGCAAAAGCTCAAGTGTTGATCTAGGGTTTGTGTAGGCGGAAGAGACATACTCCCGGGAGAACTCGAAGATCCAATCACATTAGTTGTGTAGAAATCAACGGATTCTGAAGGCTGGGGATCCTCCATGGAAGAATTTAGAATTAGGGTTTGAAATTTTGGTGGGAAAATTTGGATTGAGGGGTGATGAGAGGAAAGGTGTAATTAGGGTTTTGAATTTGCAACAACCATTTTGGGGATTTTTAAAATTCGAGGGAAAATTATTTCATCACTCACTTTCGTTGACTCTCTCTCTCTCTCTCTCTCTCTCTCTCTCTCTCTCTCTCTCTCTCTCTCTCTCTCTCTCTCTCTCTCTCTCTCTCTCTCTCTCTCTCTCTCTCTCTCTCTCTCTCTCTCTCTCTCTCTCTCTCTCTCTCTCTCTCTCTCTCTCTCTATTTTTCCGAACCGGATGTACCGGTTCGGTTTTGGGACGGAAAATTCGGTACTAGCATCATTTAGGACCGAATTTTTTTAAATGATTTCATTCTCCTTTTTCTTGTGTGATACACTCGCCAACCAAACCAAACATATATAATATGATTTTTTAGGTAAATAACAAGTAACATAGTGAGATATTGATATTAATGTGGCTCGTAGAAATGCTTCCTCAACCTATCATCTAGAAAATGAGGTCAATTGACCAAATTCATTTTTTGATGGGAAGTTACCTGCATACAGAGAATCAAAAATTCAAAAGCTTGCCATAGTGCAAATTATATATACCTAGAAAGTAAAATGGTTCTAGCACAAATCAACCTCTCATTTAATTCTGGTATGTATATTTTTTTTCCCACCAACGAAACATATACATATATATAATTATATATGAATTGACTTATTAAGAACACCAAATATGTATTAAAACCAATCGCAAATCAAAGAATTTTAAAAGACACTATCCTATAATATTCTCGGTTCGGTTTCGGTATTTTCGGGAAATTCCCGGTACCGAAATACCGAATCCTGAATTTGAAGATTATATGGAACCGAATACATGGTACCGGTTCGGTTCCAGTTCGATTCGAGAAAACGGTCCGATTTGCTCATCCCTATATATATGTAGTTTATTCTTGTAAGACCAAACTTCTTTTTTCTAAAGTGTCACATTAGCTTTGCAATAACACCTTCCACATCAATGTAAGACGAAACTCATTTCTAAAGTAATAAATTATAATATAAATAATAAATTAATTATAAAATATAGATAACTAAAATTTTACTTTTTGTTTTCTTTTACTATATTTTGTGAATATTAATGTAATTTTATTTTAATAGTTTAAATTAAAACATCAAATAAAAAATATCATTTATTTAAAATAAATTATGGATAGAAATTTTAATAAAAAATAATGCTCAAATAAATCAATAAATAAATTAAATTTAATAAACATATTAATAGTTAATGTTTAAACAAACTAATTAATTAATTAAATTGAACAAAAATGTATTAGTTTAATATATATTTTATTGTGAAAGACCTTTCTAAAGTTGAAAGATTTTGCTAAACTTGCAAGACCTTGCAATCCACATGGCATGTCATGTCATCTTGTAAGACCTTGTGCAAGATGGATGTGGATGCTCTCGTGTTGTTTATTCTACATTCCTACTTTAAGTATTTTCAACAGATTCCCTATAACTACTTCAAGATGAAGAACCGAAAGTCATAATCTTAAAAAAAATACATTCATTTCCAATAGATTTCTTGTTTTGGAAAAAAACATTGATTATAATATTAAAATATTTCATTCATATATTAAAATATTATTTCTCTCTCTAAATATTTTTTTTCAAATATTTCTATTGGTGCTCTCATTTACGCTGTGTTCTTGAGTTTTGGGACGAAAGAAAAAAAAAGGAAGGGAAAGAAATACCTGTTTTTGTGTTCTTGAGATTGAAGTGAAAGAAAGAAAAGGGAAGTATATACAAACAATTTTTCATGTTTCAGAGTAGAAGAGAAACATGTGGAACGTAACTAATGGGTATATGTGTAATTTTATAAATATTTTTTTTTAGTTTTTTTTCCTTTCCTTCCTTTTCCTCATACTTACTTTCCTTTCATTTCCCTTTTTTTTCTTGGTTAAAAAAAACTTGAGAACATAGCATTAGTAATCATTTTTTGGGTTATCTCTATATTCGGAGAAAAACCTCTTCTCTCTCCAATATACTCTTATTTATTTCATAGTGAAGATGAAGATGTCACTTTTATCAATATACTCTTATTTATTTCATAGTGGAACGTAACTACAAACAATTGAAGTGAAGATGTCACTTTTACCAATATACTCTTATTTATTTTATAGTGGAACGTAACTAATGGGTATATGTGTAATTTTATAAATATTTTTAGTTTTTTTAGTTTTTTCTTTTCTTTCCTTTCCTTCCTTTTCCTCCCACTCTTGGGCGAAAAGTTTTGGGAAGAAAATCAGAAATATTTTCCTTCCCTTTCATTTCCTTTCCTTCCTTAAAAAGAACTCGAGAACACAACATTTTTTCTTTCATACTTACTTTCCTTTCATTTCTGTAACAACTTAGGCCAACTGTACCAGATATTGTCCGCTTTGTCCACACACCTGGACTCACGGTTTTAAAACGCATCTGATGGAGGAGGTATCAAGTCCCTTATAAGGCAACCTTTGTTCCCCTCCCCAACCAATGTGGGATCTTACAATCCACCCCCTAGGGAGCCCAGCGTCCTCGCTGGCACACCAGTCGGGTTCCCGGCTCTGATACCATCTGTAATACGCAAGGGGCAGCCGCAAGAGATCTTTGTGCCCCACTCCCATCAGCGACCCGCGGATTCGGGCAGTTGGCCCTCACGTGGCCCGTCTGCTTGCAGTTAACGCAGACCATCAGTGGTACCCTGCAATCACGATCGTGGTGTCCTACCTGACCACACTTGAAGCATTTATCATCCCTCCTTCCGCTACCATCCCTGGGCTTAAACCCACCGCTCCTTTGACTCGAGCGCGAGTCCGAAAACCTCGTTTTCTTTGGAACAGTCGAAATTGGTGCCACGGTCTGCACCGCCTTCCTCTTCTTAGCCTGCGTCTCCAACTCCAGTTCCCGTCTCCGGGCAGCCTCCATCATCGCAGCAAGGGTAGCATACTGCGCAGTACTCACGAACTCCCTGATCTCGGCACGTAACATATCCTTGTACCGCGTCATCTTCATGTCCTCAGAAGCAGCATACTGGGGACAGAATAGTGCCATCTCCGTGAACTTCCGGTTCATCTCCTTCACAGTTTCCGTAGTCTGAGTGAGCTCCAAGAACTCCTTAGCAATCCTCTCCATCTCCACTGGAGGCATATACTCGGCACAAAATCGTACAACGAACTCCTCCCAGGTCAAAGTAGTGCGCTCATCAAGCGTCAAGGCAGTAGCACACCAGTCTTTCGCTCTATCTCGTAACAGGTTCACCGCGAAACGAACCTTCAAATTCTCAGGACAACCACTAGTAAGGAATGCGCACTCCATATCAGAGATCCAGCGCATGCTGACGATCGGGTTCGAGTCTCCCTTGAACTCAGGAGGAGAACAAACAGAGAGATCCCGATACTGAAACTCTCGCGCTCGGGGCTGCCCACCAGCAGGGGGTGGAATCGCCGCGATGCGCTCCTCCATCATCACTACCACCTCGTTACGAATGGCGTAATAATCTCGGGGATCGCCTCCCCAATAGCATGAGTCACCTCAGCCGCAATCATCTCACGAATCTGCTCGGCAGTAACCCCAGTACCAGCATCTGATTCAGCATTGTTGTTCCTCCTTGTGATGGCCATTCTGGGTAATTAATACAACGAGCTATTAGCACACACTAAATCCTGCTAACTACGCTCACGCTCAACTCCTCGGATTCTCCGTGACTTTCCCCGACTCGAGCACGGATCATGTGCTTCAGATAGTAGGAGCTCTACTACTACCTTTCACACATATCCTTACTCGTTTCGAGTCCCATCCCGAAGTGCCCAAGTAGTTCCTTGCCGACAGTTTAACCCATATGCCCTTACCAGCATATGTCAACACTCTTCCTAGTTCACTAGGAAATTCACCCCATCCCACTACCATTGCTATGACGAAACCTCCACTAGTCATGACGAGTCGCCTCACGAATGCACAGTTGCATACAGTGTGAAATCAGATAGACATTCGAATAAAAGATTCTATCCTACAACGGTTGGACTCAAACAAGAGCTGCGCAATAGAACTAAATCCAACATTCTAAGGCTATTTGGTTCCTACTGCATACAACTTATAAGGCATTCACTTAACAACCTATAAAGACTAGCATAAATTTCTACTAGCAAGCAACAACATGCAGTACAGTGTAATCAGCACCAGGCAATCTAGCATACATACTCCTATGTTCTAGAAAGCAATAAATTACACTAAGTACTCTACCTTTTCCCTTGGCATCGACTGACTGTACACAATGCGCCTTCGGTCACCGTTTCTCAAACGTACTTTCCCTTTCTTTTATTTTCATCAAAAAAAAATTAAAAGAAAAAGAAAATCCCGAGCCGCAAACTTGAGTTCAAACACACCGAAATGTGTTCGATTCGCTCAAGCTGTGCTCTGATACCAACTTGTAACAACCCAGGCCAACCGTACCAGATATTGTTCGCTTTGTCCACACACCTGGACTCACGGTTTTAAAACGCGTCTGATAGAGGAGGTATCAAGTCCTTTATAAGGCAACCTTTGTTCCCCTTCCCAACCAATGTGGGATCTTACAATTTCCCTTCTTTTTCTTGGTTAAAAAAAACTTGAGAACATAGCATTAGTAATCATTTTTGGGGTTATCTCCATATTCGGAGAAAAACCTCCTCTCTCTCCAATATACTCTTATTTATTTCATAGTGAAGATGAAGATGTCACTTTTACCAATATACTCTTATTTATTTCATAGTGGAACGTAACTACAAACAATTGAAGTGAAGATGTCACTTTTACCAATATACTCTTATTTATTTCATAGTGGAACGTAACTAATGGGTATATGTGTAATTTTATAAATATTTTTAGTTTTTTTAGTTTTTTCTTTTCTTTTCTTTTCTTTTCTTTCCTTCCTTTTCCTCCCACTCTTGGGCGAAAAGTTTTGGGAACATAGCATTAGTAATCATTTTTTGGGTTATCACCATATTCAGAGAAAAACCTCTTCTCTCACCTACTTTCTCCATTTTAGAGATAGTTTTTGTAACACCCCAAATCTTTTAATATTTGTCAAGAGGTTGATGTGAGATTTTCATGCATGCAAGCTCGATCTTTTAGCCAACTTATCTCACGAGCTCGAAAAATTGGTTTCGGGATGGAAGAGAGTCGTTTGACAGCAGTTGGGGTGTGGTTAGCGACTGTGACCAGCGACTATGCCCCGGGCATAGTCGCATGTGTCATTGTCGCGATGGGGGTCGAGCTGAGCAAATCAAACAGAATGTGGTACGTGGGTCGCGACTATGCCCAGAGCATAGTCGCGAGGGCAATGTCGCGGTCGGGGTGCTAAAATCCGATTAAAACCCTTTCAACCCCAAATCATTTCTCACTTCTTCCATTTCACCCATTTCTCTCCCAATCCGAAACCCTAAGCCTCCAAAGCCGATTTAAGCTTTTGAACCCCAAGATTTGATGTTTCAAGTGAGTTTCTTCACCTTTCATGGCTATGAGGAGCTAAAGCAAGAACCCTCTCCACTTCGTCTTTTTCACCACGTTTTCTAGGGTTTTAACCAACCCTCTCCAAAACCTTTCCTTTCCTTAGATGAAATGAAGAATGAAGCTCACTTTGGTAACACTAGAAGTGTTTGGTTGGTGGATTCACTTGATGGTTGAGGTAATCTTCTTTTTTCTTCATTTTGGAAGTTAGGGTTTCGATGTATTTGTTATTTTGAGTGTAATATGTTGGGGGAAATGATTTTATGTGTTTAGGGAATGATTCTACATGGTTGGATTGTGATATTGATGGTTGGAAATTCATAAATCTAGGTTTTTAAAAGTTTTGGCTTGAGGATGCAAACTTCATCAAAGGAGCTTACGTTTGGAGAACTCTAGATTTAGCTTAAATCTAGCAAGGTGAGTTCAAGTTACTTTGTGAAAACTTTGTACATGCCAAAATGTTATTTTCCAAGTAATTATGTGTTTTACATGAAATTTCTCAAAGATGAGTTATTTGATGAGTTTAACCTTTGAAGTATTTATGGTTATAAAAATGGTAAAACACTTACAATTGGAATTTTGGGAAAATGTGATGAATAAATCATACATAGAAATGAGATGTTGATATATGTGATAAATGGAATCTATTTGGTATGAAAATGCATTTTGTGAATATTTGGAAATATGCATATAGTACATCATGAGATGTTTGAAAATATAAAGGTGTGAGTCCGTTGGAAATGAGGGTTCTCCCGATCCAAGATTTTATTTCGGGTTTTCATGGATTTGAAGTAATTACTGGCAACCGGTGTGTGTTGTATATTTAATGTCATTTATTAACTTTCATGATCTATCTTTTGAGTTAGCTGAGCTTGTGGCTCGGTATTGGGTCTTATTAAGTCTTAGGGACATTTGTCCAGTTTTAATAGCTCAAAGTTGAGTTTTGATCATGATTTATGTTATTGGGGAATTACATGTTTTGAATGCATTTGTTTATTTATTTGGGGTCGTGTAATATTTAGACCTTGTTAGCCATGGATCCATAGGCGTTTGTGTTTCCCCTTAGTCTCGCGGGCAAGAGGTCGGGATGATTGAGCTCAGTTTACGAGACATTAGTTTCTTTGTAGCACGAAATAGGCATCGGGTCCCATGATAAGTAAGGCGTGGACCTAGATGGTCGGGCGTCGTCTCATGGGCAGTGAGGTGTAATTCCATATATGTGCTTAGCACGGGATAGGCATCGGGATCCATGATAAGTAAGGCGTAGACCTATATGGTCGGGCGTCGTCTCATGGGCAGTAAGGTGTAATCCCAAATGTGTTGTTGTGGATTTGGAGTGACCTAATGTATAGACTGGAGTGGTTGAAGTTGGGGGCTCCCTAGTCTCGCGGGCAATAGATTTGGAGTGATTGAGCTCAGTTTACGAGAGTAATCTACATGAGTGTTTTATTGCATAGTAGGTGTAGTGTTCCGTCACGTGCAATGTATACGGGTCTCCCCCGTCACCGAAAGGTGTTGTTTTGGGTATTTGTATTTATCCATGTTTTCGGTGACGCATCATATTTATGAGAATTGCTTTCCATGTTACATGAGTTGTGGATTATGTTTCATCCATGTTTTGGGAATAATGACAATTATTTATGAATTCAACCATTTTGAGAATTGAATGTTATTTCACCTTTCACGTTGATTTTGGAAATGAGTCTATTTTGGAAATCGTGCTATATTAAAGATTTCAATATTAAAGTAAACTCTTTTGAAATCATGACTAAAACTACCACTCTCTCGATTTATGATTTTATATAGTCATGATAAAATGCTTGAACTCACTAGTCGTTAGCCTAACCCTTTTTATTTGTCGACATGTGCAACAGGCTCAGGTTGGGAGTAGCTTTAGCTACACTGTGAAGTGGCGAGTGCTAGTAGAGTGCACGAGAGATGATTTCGATTAAGTGATTCTTCCGCATTTATTGGGACTAGCAACTTGTGTTGTATCAAGTAACGCCCGTCTTAAGTTTTAGTTGTGGAAATTAAAAAGTTTAAATTCCGAGGTATTTTCAGGAATGAATTGTAGAGATGATTTATCTACTTTTGGTTATTTTATCGAAATTAAAGTTAGTTGCTCGTTCCAAATTTGAGGGTGTTACAAGTTGGTATCAGAGCATAAGTTTGAGAGATTTAGGTGTTGATTTTGGATACCTAGACTCAAACTAGCGTTTGTTAAGTAAATGAGAGTGAAATTCACCCTTAGGCACTTTAAGATAGGGTGTTTTGAGGTCAATAGATGCTGTTAGAGACGAGAATCACGTCGAGAGTAGCAAGGATAATCATGTACGGTTCGTTCATAGCGACACCTGGCCAGTGTCATGGTGAACCTATTAGTACATGTGCATACTTGAATTGCTTTCATGTGATGATCGTTGGGGTAGTAAAGGAGATTCTATGCTAGTAGTCGTTGGAATAGATGGACGATTCTAGTATTAGTCACTTGGAGTGGCGATAAGCATGATATTTGCTTTAAGTAGACCGTTTCGGGTCGAGTTTGATGGTTGGACTAGAACCATAGGCTTATTGAGCCGACTTTTATTTGAGGAGAAACCGAAAAGTTGATTGATGTATTTCCCAACTTGCCTTAAGAGGTTTGAATGTCCGGGTGACAATAGTGGACCAGAGGATTATGGAGGAGTATGAGTTGAGACGTTGAATGCCGACTAAGTCATGCACAAAGTTTATTTTGAAAATAAATTGCATCAACTATTTCTTGTGTTTCCAATCCTTATATGGACTGTGTTATGAATTTTGAGAAATGTTTAGCACACACACAAGATTTCAAATCATGGTTTTGAACGTGCATGAAACCATTTTATTGCGGGAGTTGCAAACTTCGCCGGGATTTGTTTTGCTTTATTTCATTGTTGTTCAACATTTGTTTTGGATATAATGACAATCATATTTTTTTGATGTTTAAGATGCTGGGCAATAACTACGACTTGTGACTTTAACATTGGATCTCCTCCACATATGTTAGAGTTTAGAAGGGAAGTTATTTTCCATTATGTCTACGTACAGTTATTTTGGAAAATTTGTATAATGTGAGTTGTTAAACAATATTGTTTATATGGTATTACCATGGAAATGGATTTTTGGGATCTTGGCGTCTCATTTATGATTTTGCTTATAGCAACTTAGCCTTGGAAGCACAATGTTTGGTGCTGTTTTGTTGACTTGGAGTCATCGAGTTCGTTGAATTTCATGGAGCTTTGTTTTACGACGTGTTGAGTCGTGTGAGTATAATTTTACAATGTGCATACTCTATTTGCCTATGTGAAAAGTTTACGAGTTATGTTGAACATTTGGTCCCACTTGAGTTTGTTGAGAAAATTTAATTTTATGCCATAAGGCGACTAAGAAAAGAGGAGATTGGAACTCTAGTGTCGCGTAACTTTTCTTTCAAGAGTTTGGGTTGTTAAGTATTTTCGTTGCAAATAGTTCAGTGTATGGATTGATTTATACATGGCTTAAGTGTTGGTCCCGAAAGGCTTAAACAAGTTTGTAGAAGGGGGGGGGGGGTTGAATACAAACACACTATTTTACTTTTCTAAATTGTTTATTGATAAATCATTAACAATTTACAGCTTGTTGCGGAAACAAGATTAAGGATAAACCTAAATCTAAACAAGTTGGAACACTAAGGTTTTCTTGCACTAAGAAAGATAAGGAGATTACTAATAAAATCCTATCTTGAGAGATTTGAACTTGTCCAGAGTTAGCAAGTTACTTCAAATGAAGTGAGTTCATCTCTTTATATACTGCATGCATTTAATGCAATCCAGTATATACTTTACACGTGTCATTAGCGGATTGGTTGCATGTCATTGACCTTTGATGACAACCTTAGTAGCTGCATGAATGAACAGTGTAGTATCAGAGTGGTTGTACGATTCCAGATTTTCGGAGGTTCTTTTCTGACATTTCGTACGGTGGCGTGCAAGGGAGGTTAAGACAAAAGTACTTTGTACGGAGGACTTCATGATCAGCTTTCGTTGATTCAGCGATTATCATTTACTATTCAGCAGATGATAAAGTTCAGCGATAGCTGAAGTCTTGTACTTGATACTTCACGTTGAGTGGACAAATCTGAGTCTTCGCTGATCCGCATCAGTTCATTAGGAGACTTGTCGCTGGTTCTTGAGCTTGATCTTCGACTTCAGCGTAGAACCTTTGTTGACGTGAATCTTGTCTTCAGGGATCATAAGTAAACAACTAACTTATCAGCGATTACCATAAGGACTGAACAGACTCAGCGATATGGTGAACAGTGTTCGCTGAATGTTTAATCTAAAAGTGCGAGAGTTCCTATCAGCAGTACTGTAAGATCTTAGTACTTATCAGCGATAGTGAAACTCTGATACATATTGTTTACTTACAATTTTCACTAAGTATTTAAGATAGGGTCATTATCAAATCACTGAGGGTTTGGATCAACAATCTCCCCCTATTTGATTATGACATAGCAACAGAGAAAATTGCTATTTAATGAAAACATAAGGATAAAAAGAACTCATAAAATATTTGTCCCTTTTACTGTTTTCTGGGATCTTTTCAGTACTGATGGAGTAAAGTACATTCGCTGAAATCTTTCTTTAAATCTTTGAATCAGGTTACAATATAAATAAGAAAGATTACAAGTACAAGCGAAATAAATTACAAGTACTGAAGGATGACTGATACAATAGAGAAAATGGTGATTGTTGTCAGCCTTCAAAGGGTTCTTCCTTAATGAGAAGTTCATCAAGGGTTGTCTTTTCAGTTGGAATCATCCAGTCAGGAACCTTTTCTCCTTTATTCTTTAGCTTCAGAGCAGCTTCAAAAATCAAGGGTTTTAGGTGTCGTGCCTGAATGTCTTTTCTGAAGTCGCACCAGTAGATGAGATCTTTGAGCTGTTCGATTGGAGTGATTGGAAGCTCAGCGATCCGTTGAAAGCATTTACGTCCGTCGTAGTCAAGAAAGAATATTCCATAAGGATTACTGATGACTTTACCAGGGACGAAAAGTTCACATGGTGGCAAAGAGACATCAAGGGCAGATAGATCAGGATCAGGACCAAGTACTTCAGCGCGAGAGAAACCAATTCCAGTTTCATTTCGTATGACAGGACCTGAGTTTGAATCTTGACGTTTCTTCCTTGGAGAGTCCTTTTTTCTTTTCGGCTTTAGATCAGGAACAGGAGGAATATCCACACAAGAAGATATCAAATCGATCTGTCTGTTTATCAGCTTTTCGAAATGATCCTTGTACTTAGATTTTGACGGTTGGATAGCTAACCTCATCTCCAGCCATTCAGAGAGACCATACCTTTTTACAGTGTCAACACGAAAGGTTTCAGATGAGTCATCTTCTCTGAACAGTTTGATGTCAACAATAGGTACTCCGATGGAGGTTCTTCCAGAGATGAATACCTTGTTGATCTTCGCTGGACGATATCTGAAGTGGATTTTCTCTTTACACCAGATCAGGGTGGTCTGAGAAACTTCAGCTTTCTTTTCCACGATCTTCTGGGCTTGTTCCCAAAGCTTTCGTTGGATTTGAATGGGAATACGCTTCAGCTTGGGGTCTTTGACAGATTCTTGAGTGAGCTTGATGGCGTATTCTCTGTCTTTATCTTCAGCTTCCTTCCTTTCAGCGATGAGGCGTTCAGCTCTGAGATGATCTTGGTATTCAGCTTTTGAAATTCTGAACTTAGGAGGAACTGAAGGTAGTTGATCGCGCCTTAGGATGATTCGCTGATCCTCGAATCGCTTTATCATTTCTTCTCTCCTCTTTTGATCTTCTTCACTCAGCCTTTGAGCAACTGAGGAAAGTCTGTTTCTGTGCGAGAGAGGTTGTTCTTCTGGTTCATCAGTCTAAGAGATTAAATCTAAGACTGGGATTATGTCTTCAGCGGTAGCTGGAATTATTGGTGAAGTCGCAACAGATCTTTCAGCGATATCCTCAAACAGGGGAGAGGACTAGCTGAAACGCAGCGATCTTACAAATAAGAACTGGGTAGAAGAACTTGGGTAGAAAAGATAGAAAAAAATGTGGATGTGTATGGTGTTTGTGGAATGGATAACTGATTTTTCAGAGATGATCAGGGAAGGAAAAATAAGTTTAGTGTACCTGACAAATCGGCTTTGCAAGTAGGATCGCCAGATTATCATCTTCAGCGATGCCTTTGTCTTTGCTTTTCTCAGCGCCAGAGGCTGAGTGCTTTGTCTTTGTCTTCTCCCCTGAAGGTTCTTTTATTGAAATACCTTTAAGAGCTTTGGTTCGAGGAGCAGGTTTGACAACAAAGAAATCATCGTCATCTTCATCATCATCATCATCGTTCCTTGGAGAGGAGGATGGTTTAGCTTCAGGGATGTCGAAGTCTTCGTCTTCTTCTGCTTCAGATTCCTCAGCATCTTCATCGAGTTTCTCCCCCTCAGATATAGAGGCGAGGTTCTCGGTTCCCTCAGGGTTTTCATCTCCCTGAGGTCCAGTAATCCGATCTTCATTACCCTCTCCCCTGATAGATTCATCATGGGAAAGGTCTTCAGCGCTCTTCTCCTGTTCAGCGCTCTTCTCCCCCTCTTTCTCATGATGGGCGGGGGAGGAATGGGTAGATTCAGCATTGGTGTTGTCTCTGTCTTCTGGGCCAGAGATTTTCACACAACCTTCAAGCTTAGCTATTCTGTCTTCTAGGCCAGAAATAGCAGGCGTGATTTTCTTCAGCTCTTGGCGATCCTCTGCGGTGAATGAGTCCAAAACAGGTGCAGGGGCCGGAGCAGGAGCTGGATTATTTGCCTTGTTCACCAGCGTCTCGATCATTGTCTTGACAGAACCAAGGTCGGTCTTCACTGAGCCCAAGTCGGTCTTGACCACTGACATATCACCTTCGAGTGTACCAACCGATTTCTTCAGCGTTGTAACTTCGCTGGAAATGGTGGAAACTGATGATTTGAGGTTGGTGTAGTCAGTGTAGATGTCGGAGAGCACTTTGGCAAAGTCGGCGAGAGTTTTATCAAGGTCTTTGATGTCATCAGAGGAGGCCTTATTTTCCACCACAGTAGTCAGCTTCGTCAGATTCTCTCCAGCGTTTGTTACAGCTGTAGAGTTATTTGATAGACCGGTGGTGAGATTCGTAAGTTTCATCTCCATAGACTTCAGAGACTGGTTGATGTCTCCCAAAAAAGGACCTGTAACATATAAGTACTTGTGAACAAAGGAAAGCTCAGAAGTTTCAGGTTTAGTTACAGTGTTTAAGGTGGGATCTGTACCTGCAGGAGCGTTGACGAACTCATCAAAGTTTCGAGTCCCTCCATAGTGTTCCATATCTCCCTCAAAAGTTCCGTGAGGAATGGAGATCTCTGCAGGTCCTTTCTTCGTCATTCGCTGAGAAGCTTCAACGGCTTCTTGAATGATGGCATCTCCAGTTTTGACTGGAGGAGTGTCCAAAGAAGTAGAGGGAGGAGCGAAGGATAAGAATTGGGGTTGGGGTTCAAGTTCAGCGTTGGATTCGCTGAGAAGTACTTCATCAGTCTTTTGAGAGACTGACGAAGGTTGGGTAGATTCCAAAGTTCTAACCTCAGCGTTTAGGGACGCTGAAGTAGGTTTAGAAGGGATGGCTTGAATTGGTGTGGCAGAGCGTACCACGGAACTTTCCTTCAGCTCTTCAGAATAAGCTGAGGAGTCTTCAGCATGCAACTGCTGGGGTTGCTCCTTGGTTTTCTTGATCCTTTTGGAATCAAGAGGGGTAAGAGATTGTTTCCTTTTCTTAGAAGGAATGGATTTTGTGGCCGGGGTATCAGCGATGGGTATTGTCGCTGAAGGAGCCACAGAAAGCGGAGAATTAAGAAGAGTGAGAAGAGTAGAGAGACGTACCTCGTTGGCGACAGGCTTGAAGTCGAGAACTTTAGGGCCAATCTGAGAGAGTTTCAGATCACCCTCTTCAGGATAGCTGTCCTTCAGGCCATATTGAAAGATGGCGCTGATGAATCGCGGGTAAGGAACCCATGCTGGTCGGTCAGCGGCAGAATCAACACGTTGAATGAGGTCTTCATAGATGATGGAGGCCCAGTTAATGTTGAGACCTTTCAGCAGTGCGTAACCCATGGCCTGCTGAGGTTGAGCGGCTTGATCAGAAGATCCGGATTTCGCTGTCATGCAGCTGATCAGGTGAGCGAAGATGAAGTTCATCTCGCTGGGCATCTTGGATTTCTTTATCAGCGTCAGCTTCTTCTCAGGTAGCTTGTCTCTTCCAGTCTCCCAGATGTAACCCATCGCATCAAGGAAAGCAATGATTTCTTCCCTGTCAGCGTGCTTCTTGTGGTCAGGAAATGGAATGAAAGGATTTTCTGAGGTAGCGTTAGGGAATTTCAGAGCTTTGCGGATTATTGCGGGGGTTATCTTGATGGTGCCATACTCAGTATCGCTGAGTATGCAGTCGATGGTTTTAGATGGATCTTTGGCTGAGGGTAGGTTGGTGTGTCTGGCAGAGTACCAGAATTGGGATAATAGACGCTGACTGGCAGGAGGTGTGATTGTCAGTGCTGTGTATATGGGGCTATTCTTCAAAAAAATCACAGCGTCGTCTAGATGGGATACCTGCTTCCGAGGAGGAAACTCGAGAAGCGCTGAAAGGTTGTTTGCCTTTGTCCAGTCTAGTTGATCCAGCTCAAACTTAACCTGAGGAGCTTTGGTGATTTCCAGTTCCTCAGAATCACTGGAGATGGACTCAGCGGTAACATTCAGCTTTGAAGTTGCCATTTCACTGTATTATCAGTTCAACCAAAGATGTTAACAAATAAGAAATATCTTAATGTGGAAAGAGAATTTCCATTAAGATTTTTCGAATTTTGTCCATTTCATTCAGATAAAAAAGTCTTAATGAAGATTAGGGTTTTTCTTGTTTTTAAAGAAAACGAATATAACACCTATAAGCCTTGTATACCAGTTTTTAAAAAAAATGGATACGAAAGAAGAACAAGTTTAAGATTTTAGATTTAAAACTTGAAGAACAACCATGAAATGGTTGTGTTTATAAAACCATGAAAGAAAATGATTTTATTTTTGAGTTCTTTTGTTTGATCTTGTGTAAAACAATGATAAGATCGAAAACAAGTTATTTGCATTTGATAAAAGATAAGAACATATTGACCTTGAGTTTGATGAAGAAGATGATGAACAGTTCTTGAAGATCGAGAGCACAAAATGCAACAGTGTTCTTTTCTTGCGGAGAAAGATTGATTCGCATAAAAGACAAATATAAACTTTGAGAGAGTTTATATAGGAAGAGAGTAGAGAGAGAAAAACTTGAGCGGGAAAGTTTTTCATCATGACACGGACACGTGTTTGCATTTGATTGGATAGACAACGAAACGTGCAAACGTGTGTCAGAAAAAAAAACGTGCCTGGTGTTATCCGTTGCAATGACGTCACAACTGTCCTTTCACATTCTTTCGTTGTCTCTGAGGTTTTGAAAGAAAAACTCAGGGACTCTTTGGAAAATATGAAGCACTGAATAGAAATATCAGTGAGGGTTTTAAGAAATTTCAAAATATTATTCAGCGATGAAAGAATTTGAAATCTTGCATTTTCATGCGTTTTGTCAGAGAAAACATACCTTGATATCAGTTTAACCCAATTTATTCAGAGAGAAGATGATGAAATGGATTGTACTAGTTTATTTTATCCAGAGCCTATACAAGAATGTATAAACGTATCGCTGATTAAATGTGAACCGCTGAAGATTTATCCTTCAAAGTTCAGCATTCCAAGCTCGCTGATGAGAAAGTTGAATCTTGTCTCATCAAGAGGTTTGGTAAACAAATCAGCTAACTGATAATCAGTTGGGATAAAATGAAGTTCTATATCACCATTCATCACATGATCTCTGATAAAATGATATCTGATTTCTATGTGTTTTGTCTTTGAGTGTAGCACTAGATTGTTTGCTATAGCGATGGCACTTGTGCTGTCGCAATAGATTGGAATTTTGGAGAGCTGAAGATCATAGTCTAGTAGTTGATTTCTCATCCACAAGACTTGAGAACAGCAGCTTCCAGCGGCTACATACTCAGCTTCAGCTGTGGAAGTGGACACCGAGTTTTGCTTCTTACTTGTCCAACTTACCAGCTTTCCACCCAGGAGCTGACATCCTCCTGTGGTGCTTTTCCTATCCATTTTGCAACCTGCAAAATCACTGTCTGAATAGGCGGTTAGATCGAATCCTGAATCTTTGGGATACCAAAGACCTAGATTCGCTGTACCCTTAAGATATCGAAAGATTCGCTTTACAGCTTTCATATGAGATATCTTAGGTTCAGCTTGATATCGTGCGCACAGACATGTTGCAAACATAATATCGGGTCGGCTAGCTGTAAGATACAGTAGTGAGCCGATCATCCCACGGTACAGCGTGACATTGACAGGAACACCCTTTGTGTCCTTATCAAGTATCAGCGGTGGTTCCATAGGGGTTTTCATAGCTGAACTTTCAGTTAAGTCGAATTTTTTCAGCATATCTTTAACATACTTTCCCTGATTTATAAAAGTTCCTTTTTCAGTTTGCTTAATCTGAAGACCAAGGAAATATGTTAGTTCACCCATCATACTCATTTTATACTCATCTTTCATTCTATCAGCGAAACGAGTACAAAGCTCAGGGTTAGTAGAACCAAATATAATGTCATCAACATATATTTGAACTAAAATGATATGACCTTTTATTTTTCTAAAAAACAAAGTTTTGTCAATCTTACCTCTCTCAAATTTTTCAAGGTGGAGATACGTAGAAAGAGTGTCATACCATGCACGAGGAGCTTGCTTCAAGCCATAAAGTGCCTTATCCAGCTTATAAACATAACCTGGACGCTTAGGATCTGAGAATCCTGGAGGTTGTTCCACATAAACTTCTTCATTCAGCTTTCCATTTAGAAACGCTGACTTAACATCCATTTGATGTACAGTGAAGTTTTTGTGTACAGCATATGCTAAGAAAAGACGAATAGATTCAAGTCTTGCTACAGGAGCAAAGGTTTCGTCATAATCTATACCTTCCTCTTGTCTGTATCCCTGAGCAACAAGACGAGCTTTGTTGCGAGTTACAGTACCATGTTCGTCCAACTTGTTTCGATAGACCCACTTAGTGCCTATCACTGTTTTGTCAGTTGGTCTCCGAACAAGTTTCCAAACTTTGTTTCTTTCGAATTCAGTCAGCTCTTCTTGCATAGCGCTGACCCAGTTTGGATCTCTGAGGGCATCATCTATTTTCTTTGGTTCAGTTAGAGAAATAAAGTTAACAAATAAACAAATATTACCTGCACTTCTACGAGTCTGAATACCAGCGTTGGGATCACCAAGAATTTGATCGATTGGGTGATTTACAGTCCATCGCTGAGCCGGAGCATGCGTCGCTGACTCAGTCTGAACTGGAGAAACTGAGGATGAGGCTTCAGCTACTTCTGGATAATCAGCTAAGAGAGGAATGCTTGCATTTGTCACTTCATTCACTGATTGCTGAGAGATAGATGGAATTTCTGAGACATTTGGATCAACTGCGGGTATAGTATTTATTGGAACAGCTGAGACCCAAGATGTTTCAGCTTCACTATTCTGCATATTGGGAATGATAGTAGGACCATCATTTTCAGTTGTATGAGTATGAGTAGTGGGAACATCTTCTGAATCACCAAGATGAGAAAACATCCATTGATTCAGTTCTTCTGTATCAGCGTTCGGTTTAGAGTTCGCTGAACGGGATTCGTCAAACGTGACGTGAATAGTTTCTTCTACAGTTTGTCTTCTTCGGTTGAAGACTCTGAAGGCTTTGGAAACTGAGGAGTATCCAAGAAAGATTCCATCATCAGCCTTAGGATCAAACTTTCCAAGGGCATCTCTGTTGTTCAGTATGAAACACTGACAACCAAAGATGTGAAGAAAGCTGATTGAAGGCTTTCTCCCATGAAAAAGTTCATAGGCTGTCTTTTTGAATCTTTTGACTATCAGCGACCTGTTTTGCGTAAAACAAGCCGTGTTGACAGCTTCTGCCCAAAACTGAGTAGGCAGGTGAGAATCGCTGAGCATTGAACGTGCAGCTTCAATAATTGTTCTATTTCTTCTTTCAGCGACTCCGTTTTGTTGTGGTGTTCTCACTGACGAAAAGTTATGAGAAATACCCTTGCTCTCAAGGAAGGAATCAAGAGAACTGTTTTTGAATTCAGTTCCATGATCACTCCTTATTGAGCGAACAGTCATATTGTTCAGAGTTTCCATCTTCCGAACAAAGGTGATGAGTTCTTCAGGGGTGTCACTCTTAGAACGGAGAAACATTACCCATGTATAACGAGAGAATTCATCAACTATGACCAGCGTATATTTCTTTCCAGCGATGGATTGTTTGTTAACGGGGCCAAACAAATCCATATGGAGTAGTTGAAGAGGAGATGACACTGAGGAAACTTGCTTGGACTTAAAGCTTGCCTTGGTCTGCTTCCCTTTTTCACACGCTGAACATAAGGATTCTTTGGCGTATGAATGTTGAGGTAGACCAGTGACTAACTCTTTGGATGAAAGAGTATTCAGTGTCTTGAAGTTGAGATGTGAGAGTCTCTTGTGCCATAGCCAGTTGACATCAGAAGATGCCTTTGAGAAGAAACAAGAGTTCTCAGTGGTTGTTGAGTCCATGTTTATAACGTAAACATTTTCCAAACGATAACCGCTGAGAGCTATCTTCTCCTTTTTGTCAGAGACAAAGCAGGATTCCTTGGTGAAAATCACTTTGTTATCCATGTCGCAAAGCTGACTGATGCTCAGAAGATTATGCTTCAGCCCTTCAACATATGCGACTCTTCTGAAGGATGTTGTACCATTTGAAAGTACACCATACCCTCGGGTGTGTCCTTTTCCATTTCCACCGAAAGTTACAGAGGGACCCTTCTCTTCCTTGTATTCAGCGAGCAGGCTTTTCTTTCCAGTCATGTGTCTAGAGCATCCGCTATCGAGATACCAGATACCCTTCTTAACCTGCAATACAAAGGAAGATTAGTTTTGCTTGGGTACCCACTTCACCATGTATACGCGTTTGTCAGTGGAAGTGGTTGGAATGGGTTCAGCAGTCTTCGCAACATTTGAAGATTCAGCTTTGTCTTTCTTCACTTTGGTCAATTTCTTGACCTCAGCGGTATGAGTCACCTTGACCTGACTTGCAACTGGTTTGGTCTTCTTTGGTGCTATCTTCACCTTAGCTATCTTATCAGCTTTGGTGGCTGTGGGACACTTACTTGCAATATGATCGGTAAGTCCACAGTGATAACATTTCCTATAACTAAAATTAGTTCTAGGACCACTTGTGTGCTGAGCTTTTAATTTAGAATTAGAAGTGCCAGCACCAAGTACACTATTGGTTTTTGAAATAGGACGAACATTCAGTTCTTCAGATTTCTTACCAAGGACATCTACTCTGAGTCTAGGAGTAGGTCGCTGAACTGATCCAGAGGTCTGATTTCTAGAACCAGATGAATGAATCACTAAGGCTTTGGAAGCATTCAGCTTAGGTACTAAAGTACCCTTCTGAGGATTTTGATAAATTACAATTCCTTTACCTTTATCTTTAGAGACAGAGGTAGGTTTTGAATAAACCATTTTCTCCTTACCTTTTGAGGAGGTAGGAGTTTCCTCAGGGATTGGTGTAATCGACGAGGAGTACTGAGATGAAGAAGTGTCAGCTACTGAGGATACGAACGTTCCAAATTTAAGCATTGAACGTTCAGTGGTTGGTATTGGAGTATCATATTTATAACCCAGACCACGTTTATCACTCAGAGGAATCTGAGCCTTAATTATCTCAGTGATCTTTGTTGAAGAATTACACCATCCTTCAACAGTAGCTTGTTCAGCTTTTAATGCAGCGATAGCTTCCGCTCGTTCAATTTTGACTAGCTGATTTAAATGGACTTGATCTTTAAAATCTTCTTCAAATTTAGAAAGCTTTTCTATTTGAAGGTGGCAATTTTTAAGCTTTTCAGCGAGATCAAGATTTTGGTTTTCAACCACAGCTTTGCCGTTCATGGCTTCGTATAAGCTTCTAGTCAGTAGTTCGATTTTACGGAGACTATCAGCTTCATCAATATTTACAATATTGGTAAAGAAGGAAGGTGATACCTGAATGGCAGATGTTGAAGTGGAGGGAATGTCTGAACTTTCTTCCTCTTCTTCAATCTTGGCCATGAGACATTGATTTGCTTCATCATCTTCAGAATCAGATGATGAGGCTTCTTCATCAGAAGCAGCCCAATCATAGTCAGCCATTAGGCCTTTTCCCTTCTTCTTAAAGCTTTTCAGCTTTGCATACTTCTCCTTCAGCTTTAAGTATTTGTCGTCTTTATTCCTTGGAACAAAGGATTTCTTTGTAAAGGCTGAAGGTCTCATGATTTTCTTTGACCTGCACTCGTTAGCGAAATGACCTGTCTTTTCGCAGTTAAAACAAGTAGCAGTAGCCTTATCAACAAAAGCTGATGACTTAGGCTTGTCAGCTATAGAAAGAGTTTTGTTCTTTCTAAACATTTTCTTCTTGGCGAATCTCCTGAACTTTTTAGTTAGGAGAGCCAAGGATTCATCATCTGAAGAATCAGAATCTGATGATCTTTCAGAGTTACTTTCTAACTCAGTGATAGTGACCACGGGTCGCTGAGTAGAAGGTTCCTCTGAGATTAAAGCAACAGGGGTGCTTTTGGAATCTTTTACAAGATTCTTCTTAAGATGGCTAGATTGCTCATGATTCAGCAATGTGCCATATAAGGTAGCGAGTGTCATTGATCTTAGATCTTTTGACAGCTTGAGACACATGGAATAATTGTCCCAGCTTTCAGGTAACCATTCTAAAAACTTTGTCAGAACTTCAAAGTTAGAATATTCCTTACCAACCGTTTTAAGATCTATAATTAAGCAGTTAAAACGTTGATGTACTTCAGAGAGAGTTTCATTCTTACCAGAGATGAAACTTTCGTATTGTCTTACCAGGTTGATCTTTCTTGAATCCTGGACTTCAGACGTTCCTTCATACTGAACACATATTGTGTCCCACATGGCCTTCGAGGATTTCAGGTTCATGACGGAATGGTAGACTTCGTCAGGAAGGGCCATGGATAGTATGGATCTGGCTTTTGTATCTATAGCCACTTTCTTCTTGTCTTCATCGGTCCAATGATGGATTTCCTTTGGAATCAGCCTTTCTGGAATAGCAGCTCTAGTTGCAGTGGCTGGAACGGCAGGATCAATCGTTACAGGGATGTGTGGACCGTTTTCAAGATAGTAAGGTATAGTAGGGTCTACACCTTATAAGAAGAGTGTCATCCTATTTTTCCATAAGTTGAAGTTGTCTCTGGAAAATCTAGGGGGTTTTGCAAGAGAACCATTGTCGATATAGTGAGTGTTTGTGTTTGAGTTGGCCATTTTCAGATAATAGCAAGGAAGAGAAAATATCTTAGATTAGATCTTGTTTATGAGATTAAACAAATCTGCTCTGATACCACTTGTTGGTCCCGAAAGGCTTAAACAAGTTTGTAGAAGGGGGGGGGGGGGGTTTGAATACAAACACACTATTTTACTTTTCTAAATTGTTTATTGATAAATCATTAACAATTTACAGCTTGTTGCGGAAACAAGATTAAGGATAAACCTAAATCTAAACAAGTTGGAACACTAAGGTTTTCTTGCACTAAGAAAGATAAGGAGATTACTAATAAAATCCTATCTTGAGAGATTTGAACTTGTCCAGAGTTAGCAAGTTACTTCAAATGAAGTGAGTTCATCTCTTTATATACTGCATGCATTTAATGCAATCCAGTATATACTTTACACGTGTCATTAGCGGATTGGTTGCATGTCATTGACCTTTGATGACAACCTTAGTAGCTGCATGAATGAACAGTGTAGTATCAGAGTGGTTGTACGATTCCAGATTTTCGGAGGTTCTTTTCTGACATTTCGTACGGTGGCGTGCAAGGGAGGTTAAGACAAAAGTACTTTGTACGGAGGACTTCATGATCAGCTTTCGTTGATTCAGCGATTATCATTTACTATTCAGCAGATGATAAAGTTCAGCGATAGCTGAAGTCTTGTACTTGATACTTCACGTTGAGTGGACAAATCTGAGTCTTCGCTGATCCGCATCAGTTCATTAGGAGACTTGTCGCTGGTTCTTGAGCTTGATCTTCGACTTCAGCGTAGAACCTTTGTTGACGTGAATCTTGTCTTCAGGGATCATAAGTAAACAACTAACTTATCAGCGATTACCATAAGGACTGAACAGACTCAGCGATATGGTGAACAGTGTTCGCTGAATGTTTAATCTAAAAGTGCGAGAGTTCCTATCAGCAGTACTGTAAGATCTTAGTACTTATCAGCGATAGTGAAACTCTGATACATATTGTTTACTTACAATTTTCACTAAGTATTTAAGATAGGGTCATTATCAAATCACTGAGGGTTTGGATCAACATTAAGTGATGCATGAAAGAACATTTTAGTGACATTTCATAATAATTTGTTTGGTGCGCTTTCGGCCAGTTAAAGATTTTATTACCACTTCATGTAAAGGCGTTATATCGACTTAGGGGTATGCATAGCTTGGTAACCATTGTTTCTCGATACTTTGATAATCGAGTCGTGCACGAAAATGTTTTATTAATTCCTTGTTTAAATGAAAGGTCATTTGGTCAAAGTATGTTTTGGTGGTGTGGGGATCACGGATAGCTTACGATACGTGATGTCTGAAAAACACGAATGTATGAGTCAATGACATTGGTCAATTTTGAATTGTCGAATATTTTGGAAAATTGAAAGCCTTTTGATTTTGAGGGAAATGTGTGTTTTGAGTATTTTCTTTTAACAAATACATTTTAAGCATTGACATGCTGACGTTTTATGTTACTAGTACGAAACTTTTGATGAAAATACTCCGTGTTGAGAATTTTGGAAAAATGAATTGCTTAAACTTGGGGAAAATGGGAAACCCTATGTTTTGAACATTGATGCGCATCGTTGGTGCAATTTGGGATTTGAAAATAGGTTTGAACCCTTTTTGGTGTCAACCATTTACTAGCATTTGTTTCCTCCTAGTTTTTGAAGAATACATTGTTGTGTGCAATCTGGTCAGAAACATTTCGCTCGGGTGTCGTTATGTGACCATTTGAGAAAATTTTGGAAATCAATTTAAAGAATTTCATCTCTTGAAATTTTGGTGTGAGTTATTTGGTGCATGTGTGTCATTACAAGAAATTTCTAAGAAGTGTTACAAGCTTGCATGCCTACCCCAATGTGAGGTTTTATGAAGTTTTAGCCGATACTTTCAAAGTGATGAAAACGTATTGGTTTTGTCTTAAATATGGAACTTGCACAAGTCATTTTGTGTGTGTGAGTAAGGTGTACTTGTAAACCGTTTCATCGTTTTGTATAATAAACTGACGCGCACAAAATTTTGTTGGTAAACCTTGTTCCATGCCATTTTATGGTAAAAAGGGAAGTTTTGGAGTCAAGTGCCGTTTGGACTTCTTTTGAAATACGTGCACACCTTTTGTTGCACCCTGTTTAAAGTCGGCCAGTTACTTTACGTGCATGTCATGAGTCAATCCATACTAGAACCGTGGTGGTTCATTTTAAAGAAATTGTTTATTACGCTTTTGCGTTTTGTGGGTGAACTGAACTGCAAGGAAATAATTTTCAACTTGATTTTCATATGTGGGACGAGCGTGTCCATTTTTGCGTACCTACGTAACTGATAGTAGTTTTCTATGCGTACGATTTAATTGATATGAAAATCATTGTGTTGAAAATTTTGTGAAAGATTTTGTTGATTGGCATATTTATGGAATAACGCACTTGAAAACCTTGAACTCGTTAGGACCTTGGAAAGGGTAAGTAACCCAGTTAAGGGTAAGTGCGTGTAGCACTGCGACGGTGGAAGGTTGGGTATTCCACGTGGGATAGTACTGTAGGCCGAATGGTATCGGTTGAGGGGATGACGCCCTTTGTACTTAAGAGAATAAATTCTCAATAACCTATATTGAGGTAGGTGGTATATTTAGGTGTCGACTTTTGGGCTTGAGGCCAAGCACCTTTAGTGTAATCGGGGTTGTAGCCGATTTTAAAAGAATGATGGTAATGGTTGTAGTAATCTTAAGATGTTCATTTGTGATAAGCGAATTTGGTGGGATAACTTTCCTTGTGTGGGAAGAGAAACTGTCGGTTGGATGATTTATAATTGGACGTATCCTTGGGATTGGGTAATTGATGGGTCAACGATGACCGTTGGTGGTGGCATTAATAGAATCCGTTAGGATTAAATGCTAGTTTAGTAGCGGGATTATTTGGGGAGTTCGAAGTTGACATTGAGGGAGTATAGAACATTTAAGGTTGGGAGACAACCGAAGCCTTGTGGTTATAAGCTGCCTGGATAAGTAAGACGTTGCTCGGATGTAAGTGCGATGAGCCTAAGGGGACATTAGGTGTGAACACCGATGCAAAGACGTTCGTGGCAGTTCGGTCAAGAAGGACAATTTGAATCTCAGTTGGAAACTGAGGGGATATGAATAGGTTTGAACTTGGTAACTGTTGGACGTACGAGAACTAGATTTCGAGGACGAAATCTCCTTTAAGGTTGGGAGGATTGTAACACCCCGAATCTTTTAATATTTCTCAAGAGGTTGATGTGAGATTTTCATGCATACAAGCTCGATCTTTTAGCCAACTTATCTCACGAGCTCGAAAAATCGGTTTCGGGATGGAAGAGAGTCGTTGGACAGCAGTTGGGGTGTGGTTAGCGACTGTGACCAGCGACTATGCCCCGGGCATAATCGCATGTGTCATTGTCGCGATGGGGGTCGAGCTGAGCAAATCAAGCAGAATGTGGTACGTGGGCCGCGACTATGCCCCACGACAATGCCCATGGCATAGTCGCGAGGGCAATGTCGCGGTCGGGGTGCTGAAATCCGATTAAAACCCTTTCAACCCCAAATCATTTCTCACTTCTTCCATTTCACCCATTTCTCTCCCAATCCGAAACCCTAAGCCTCCAAAGCCGATTTTAAGCTTTTGAACCCCAAGATTTGATGTTTCAAGTGAGTTTCTTCACCTTTCATGGCTATGAGGAGCTAAAGCAAGAACCCTCTCCACTTCGTCTTTTTCACCACGTTTTCTAGGGTTTTAACCAACCCTCTCCTAAACCTTTCCTTTCTTAGATGAAATGAAGAATAAAGCTCACTTTGGTAACACTAGAAGTGTTTGGTTGGTGGATTCACTTGATGGTTGAGGTAATCTTATTTTCTCTTCATTTTGGAAGTTAGGGTTTCGATGTATTGGTTATTTTGAGTGTAATATGTGGGGGGAAATGATTCTAAGTGTTTAGGGAATGATTCTACATGGTTGGATTGTGATATTGATGGTTGGAAATTCATAAATCTAAGTTTTTGGAAGTTTTGGCTTGAGGATGCAAACTTCATCAAAGGAGCTTACGTTTGGAGAACTCTAGATTTAGCTTAAATCTAGCAAGGTGAGTTCAAGTTACTTTGTGAAAACTTTGTACATGCCAAAATTTTATTTTCCAAGTAATTATGTGTTTTACATGAAATTTATCAAAGATGAGTTATTTGATGAGTTTAACCTTTGAAGTATTTATGGTTATAAAAATGGTAAAACACTTACAATTGGAATTTTGGAAAAATGTGATGAATAAATCATACATAGAAATGAGATGTTGATATATGTGATAAATGGAATCTATTTGGTATGAAAATGCATTTTGTGAATATTTGGAAATATGCATATAGTACATCATGAGATGTTTGAAAATGTAAAGGTGTGAGTCCGTTGGAAATGAGGGTTCTCCCGATCCAAGATTTTATTTCGGGTTTTCATGGATTTGAAGTAATTACTGGCAACCGGTGTGTGTTATATATTTAATGTCATTTCTTAACTTTCATGATCTATCTTTTGAGTTAGCTGAGCTTGTGGCTCGGTATTGGGTCTTATTAAGTCTTAGGGACATTTGTCCAGTTTTAATAGCTCAAAGTTGAGTTTTGATCATGATTTATGTTATTGGGGAATTACATGTTTTAAATGCATTTGTTTATTTATTTGGGGCCGTGTAATATTTAGACCTTGTTAGCCATGGATCCATAGGCGTTTGTGTTTCCCCTTAGTCTCGCGGGCAAGAGGTCGGGATGATTGAGCTCAGTTTACGAGACGTTAGTTTCTTTGTAGCACGGAATAGGCATCGGGTCCCATGATAAGTAAGGCGTGGACCTAGATGGTCGGACGTCGTCTCATGGGAAGTGAGGTGTAATTCCATATATGTGCTTAGCACGGGATAGGCATCGGGATCCATGATAACACTACTAGAAAAACTCAAATTTCCGACGAAAATTACCGACGGATACAAACCGTCGGTAATTACCGACAGATTTCATTTAAAAAAATTAAAAAAAAAATAAATAATTATCCGTCGGTAATTACCGACGGTTTTAAATCCATCGGTAATTACCGACGGATTAGTTAATTTAAAAAATAAATAATAAATAATAAATAATAAATAATCCGTCGATAATCCGCCGGTAATTACCGACGGATTACCGACGGATTAGTTAATTTAAAAATTAAAAAATAAAAATTAATAATCCGTCGGTAGTTACCGACGGATTAGTTAATTTAAAAAATAAAAAATAAAAAATAATAATCCGTCGGTAACCCGTCGGTAATTACCGACGGATTATTTAATATTTTTATTTTTATTTATTTTTATTAACTAATCCGCCGGTAATCCGTCGGTAAATAATTACATTATTTTTAAAAAATATATATATTAAATAAACCGTCGGTGTATATATGTATGAATGTTTGTATGTATATACATGTATGTGTGTATGTCTATGTTGATGATAGTATATGTGTGTATGTATATGTGTATGATAGTATATGTACACGTATGTATATACAGTACATATATGTTTGTGTGCCATGGTGTACTATCGGTATGTTTGTATATGTGTATATATGTATGAATGTTTGTATGTATATACATGTATGTGTGTATGTACAGGTGGATGATAGTATATGTGTATGATACTATATGTACACATATGTATATACAATACATATATGTTTGTGTGTCATGTAAACTATCTATATGTTTATGTATGTTTGTATATGTGTATATATATGTTTATGTATGTTTGTATATGTGTATATATGTATGAATGTTTGTATGTATATACATGTATGTGTGTATGTACATGTGGATGATAGTTTATGTGTAATAGTATGTGTGTATGATAGTATATATACACGTATGTATATACAATACATATAAGTTTGTGTGTCATGGTGTATTATCGGTATGTTTGTATATGTGTATATATGTATGAATGTTTGTATGTATATACATGTATGTGTGTATGTACAGGTGGATGATAGTATATGTGTATGATAGTATATGTACACATATGTATATACAATACATATATGTTTGTGGGTCATGTGTACTATCTATATGTTTATGTATGTTTGTATATGTGTATATATGTATGAATATTTGTATGTATATACATGTATGTGTGGATGTACATGTGGATGATAGTTTATGTGTGATAGTATATCTACATGTATGATAGGCTATAGTGGGTCTTAGTGGTCTTATCGAATGCAATATACAGCACATGCATATATGAGTACCGACCTACAAACACGTAATAAGTCACCATTAGTGCTATTGGGCCTTGATAAGCCATAAAAGGTATTGTTGGCCTATAATGGTTCTTAATAGACTTATAGTGGTTCTTAATATGATACAATAGGCCTTAGTGATCTTGTGGAGACCAATAACACCACATGCATATGTAAGCCTATTGTAGCATATTAAGAACCACTAAAGCTTATTAAGAACCATTATAGCCCAAACAATATCTTTTATGACTTATCCCAATACATGCATACAATCACGTAATAAGTCACTTTTGTTGTTAATCGTCGTTAACATGTGTTTGTATGTGTGTATTGCATTTATGCATCTGGTGTGTATTGGACTCTATAAGATCACTAAAGCCAACTATAGCCTATTAAGAACCACTAAAGCCTACTAAGAACCATTATAGCCTAAACAATATCTTTTATGACTTATCCCAATACATGCATACAATCACGTAATAAGTCACTTTTGTTGTTAATCAGCGTTAACAAATCATAAAGGGTTTTGTTGGGTTATAATGATTCTTAATAAACTTTAGTAGTTCTTAATAAGTTATAGTTGGTCTTACTGGTCTTATTGAACCCAATACACACCACATGCATATATGTAGTACATATGTGCATACTAACACATAGTAAGTCACCATTGGTGTTATTGGACGTTAATAAGTCATAAAGAGTCTTATTCAATTATAATAGTTCTTAGTCAGTTTTATTGGGTTCTATTGAGCCTTAATCGATTTTATTGAGTTTTAATCGGCTCTATAGGCTTTAATAGATCTATTGGATTTTAATCAGTTTTATGAACTTTTAAATAGTAGCTTTATTGGTAACATATAATAATAACAATAAAATCTATGGATTTATGATAAAATATATTTTAATATCATGTCACTAATTTATTGGACTTTAACATACATGTTATTATTTAGAATAATATATCTATTATTTAAACAATTAATACAAGATTAATAAATGCATATATATTTATATGATCTTTAATTTTTTCAAAAAATTTAGATTTTTCCAAAAATTTTCCAATATTCCCACCTTTATTTTCCGGTTCCCCCTCTATTTTCCCTCTTCTCTTTCTAAACCAATACCCCTCCCCCAAATCTAAAAAACCCTAAAAGAAAAGATTATGGCCAGGCCACGCCTCCCTCCTCTGCCTCCGACACCTCTCATCTCAGATCATGAAGAAGGGGTTACCACATCTAGCGTCGAGCACTGCTGCAGGTATGATTGTTTTTCGTTTTTCTTCTGGTTTATATGTTTCGAGATTTCAATAAAGTCTCAACATCTAGCGTCGAGCACTGCCGTAGGTCCGTTTCTCCTTCTGCATCGACAGGAAATCGGTCTCTGTATCACCTCGAACATATGACGAATTTGATGTATCAATACATGTAACTCCATCCTACTGAGGTTTTGATTTCACACTTTTCTCAAAACCCTAGAGATTTCTCCCAGGTAAGATAATCGATTTTGATATACAATTCCCTTTAATTTCTAGGTTTCTAAACCCTTTTTGATTTCCATTTTGCAGCAAACGTGTATCAGACTTGGTTTAGTATTCTCCATTGCTTTCTTTCAAACGAGGTGAGGTATGCTAGTTTTGTGTCTCCATTGTATCAGACCATATTGCTAGTTGCTGTCCTTTTTCCATAGCACTATTTTTTTATATAAACAATTGTTTCTACATAATGTTTTCTGTTTTCATAACAATGAACAAGCATTCACATAAATATTCAACCAGCTAAATGTGCTTCTAAAGACTAAGGCATCAGGTTTTTTGTTTTAATAGCATCAGTTTTATGTTTGCAATTGCATCAGACATGAAACTACTAAAAACACATTAAGAATCTATCTCCACTAAATCAAAAGGACTCTATTTTGAATTTTCTGTTTTCATATTTCATAGCATCAGGTTCTTGGTTTGTTGTTTTCATATTTCATAGCATCAGTTTTTCTGTCCAGTTTTCAGCCCAAAACTAATGTTTTTTTACCCAATTTCCAGTCTACAAACCTATGTTTATTCCAGTTTATCATCCCTGTTTTCAGCATACAAAGAACCAGTTTATCATCCCTGCATTATTTGTAAATCCATCAGAGGTGTAGTAGGTGAAACCCATTTGGAGATGTTAAGTTGTTTCCACAAGGCCATAAAGTTCTAATTAATTTAGTATTAGAATCAACATGTGAGCAAAATTTGCTTAATTAGTGCCTTTAAGATGCCATGAACCATTGCTAGTTTTGGTATTTTCAATGTTGTTTTGTCGGTTTCTGTTCAGTATGGTGTGTATCAATGTTTATCTAGCTAGGTGAGGGTTAATTTTAGTTAGTCATATCTTTTCAGGTGATGTTGAGGCTTAGTGGTCACAGTTGGGGTAACAGTCCTTATGTTGTGGGGTATTTTATTTTGTCCATTGGTTGTTTTGTGGTTTGGCTATTTCATACGAATCTCGGTATATAGTACTTTAGCCTTTCAGTTTTAATATAGTTTATGGCTTTAAAAAAACCGTTGTAGGTTTTCAATCTCTAACTCACTAATTAAGCACCCACGTACTTAATTAATTTGAGGTGAAATATGGAAGGCCGACGGATAAACAACGCAACTTGTTGAGGAAACTGATCTAGGAGAAAACCCCAATTCCTATTTTAGCTGTATTTTTATTTTCTATACTAGCCAGTATAGCTTTAGATGTTTTTCTAGTCATATATAGTTATCAACATATTAGTAAATATAGCATAAAAATATTTTTTTAATAGCAATACCGATTTTTGTGATGGCTTCTTTATGCATAAAAATATTTTTATTAAAAAATATTAAAATATTAAAAAATCACTGGTATGCCAATTACACTTGAGCAATTCACTTTCTTCCAACAAGTTTTGTTTTATGCATAATCAAGTATTGCTATTAAAAATATTTTTCATATCCAGAGGCTCTTATTTGAAATCTTTTAAATCAACAGATTCATGTTCGAATGTGGCTTTCTTTTATTTACAATGGCGAATACGAAAGGCATAAGGTCCAAATTGGGTACCAGCCTATCCACATCATGTGTCAAGTGAAGCCCAACCAAAGACAGGACGATTACCATCGTCCAACAAAAACGACGTGCAATCGTCGGTCCAAATTAGAGCTACGACAATCTTCTTTACACTCCCGCCGCATTGCGCGGGTACACAACTAGTCTTCATCAATGTCAACTTGCGAAAGCAGTATATTTGTTTAACAAAGTACTGTTTTTTATTTGTCTATAGACCCGAAATTCTTTAATTCATAGCTTCTTATTTTCCTATGCAGGGAGGTCTAATTGGACTACTCCGTGGGATAGAGAAATATGATTCATCAAGAGGGTTCAAGATTTCTACCTATGTGGCTATGTCTATTGGTGGATACGACAGGTGAGGACTATAAATCCATTTTTAGTATAGTTGCTTCAATCATGGTGTTACTATAGAATCATGGAAGTCACTTTTCACTGCTAATTTTGCTTCTCCCTCGGTATTTTAAGATGCTTATTTGTTTATTTTAGAATCCTATGAAATTGATTTCTCATATTTGTAAACTCACAACTTTTAGCTGTTTATCCCAGGGTGTTTCAAAAGCATTAATTGAAATAATGAGAATTTGAGTCTTATCTTTTTTTTCTTTCTCGCTCCCCCCTCAGTTTAGTTTGTTTTGTATTTGGGATATAATTGAAATTTGTTTACGGATATGATATTGTATTAAATACAATAGTATTTTGTAATGGTTTTTGCCCAGGAATTACCGACCTTTTCTGCACAGGTTTTTTGTACAGTTTATTCTGTATTTTTTTAATTAAAATAAACATTACCGACGGATTACCGACGGTTTTCCCGTCGGTAATTTTTAATAATATACTTTAATATTTAAATTGTTTTAGATTTATGTTAATTTAAATAATTTTACCGACGGCAAATTCATCGGTAATCCGTCGGAAAAAAGAGCCGTCGGTAATCCGTCGGTAAAGAGGGCCGTCGGTAAATAGGGTCGTCGGTAATCTGTCGATAAAGAGGGTCGTCGGTAATCCGTCGGTATATGGCGGCGTCGGTGATCCGTCGGTAATCCGTCGGTAAATCAATTACCGACCAGGTTATTTCCGACGACGATTACCTACGGATTTGGCCGTTTACCGACAGATTACCGACGGATTTGGCCGTCGGAAATTCTCATTTTTTTGTAGTGTAAGTAAGGCGTGGACCTATATGGTCGGGCGTCGTCTCATGGACAGTAAGTGTAACAACCCAATTCTCATATACACAACAAATCACATAATGTAACATAACATCGATATAACAAAAGAGACATCAAATTACAAGTACGGTCCCGTAGTCTTTTACAATTAGCAGAAGCCATTCTACTACAAACTTTGTACTAAATACATACATAACATTTAATATTGTAATACAACTGCTAAACATGCCAAAATCTTCGTCATATAATCCTTCACAAAAGCCATCCATCGATTACTCTAATTACTTGCTCTTACACGATCCACCACCTGGAATACATATTTTTAAAACAAAAATGAGGGTTAGACCTAAGGGTCTAAGTGGGAAAAATCCCTGTTAGTTTGAAATCATTTATATAAACTTTATTTATATAAATCACATAGCACTATCAAATATATCAATTTGAACTCACACATCATGTACCTTCCCTTCTCATTCCTCCTGGCCATATTAGTTAGTTGCAAGCCAACTAATAAATTTACAACGCTGTACAACATCTACAGCCAAACAACGCTATACAGGTTCTATAGCCAAACACACCGGTCCTAAGCCCGGCCAACGTATTATAACACATTATAATACTCATGTAAATATAATACCTCAATATATTATAATTCACATATATCGCATATATAAACACATAATCACCAATTATCACATTCCCAAATCATACGTATATGTATTCCAGTTAAAAACGTTTTTAAAGTAAAACTCACATGTTTTGATTATTACACACGCTCGCAAGCTTCTTTCAAAATGGTCGTATCTCTTACCACGACTCCACAGAATCTGAAACAATTTAAGATACATACACCGCTTTATAGCCAAACATGTAAAGCCTACTAGTTCCTGATCTCAACTGTATTCACTGCACTTAACCCACTACCGGGACTACACAGGGTACCGGGACTACACAATACCGGGACTTACACAGTACCGGGAGTTCGATCACCGGAAGTTGTTAATACCAGGAGTTCATGCTACCGGGAGTTAGTATTACTGGGAGTTCATTATACCGGGACTTTATGGTACCGGGAGTCGACAAGACCGGGAGTCCACCGGGACTTCACCGGGACTCCAAGAACACAGTCGGTTCTAAATTTTCCAGATTCGATTGAGACTATCACTAAACAATGAAATCGACGTTTCTAAACCGATAGACCTCTTCTATTATCGATTAAAAACACATAATGAAAAAGGGTTTACCTCAAAATCGATTCCAACTCAATCGATTGATGTATCAACCGTAACCTTCTTCTTCTGCTCCTTTTCGCCTCTACACACACGAACACTTTTCTGTATTTGGGAAATGAGGGTTATCTGATACCTAAAAGGTATTTATATAACAATTTATACTTTTGGCTTAAATTATTCGATAAGTACCAAAAACACCCTTGAACTTATAACTTATCTCATACTTACCCTAAACATCAAATCTTAAGGTTAAATAATTTAACTGATAGGGAATTTATCTAACTGACTTACCCGGGGTATTACATCATCTCCCCCTTAAAAGAATTCCGTCCCAGAATTCAGTTAAGCAAAAAGATGAGGGTATTTGGCTCTCATTTCCGATTCGGATTCCCACGTAGCATCTTGACCTCTATGATGCCTCCACTGAACTTTCATTTGCCCGATCTCCTTATTCCGCAACACTTTAACTTTATGATCAACTATAGCTTCCGGCTCTTCCACATAATTCAGTCTTTCATCGACTTGTATTTCTGGTAGGGAGACTGACTGATCAGGAGTAACCAAATACTTTCGGAAGTTTGATACGTGAAATGCGTTATGAATCCGGGTCAACTCCGGCGGAAGATCTAATCGGTAAGCTACTTCACCGATCCTTTCTGTAATCGCAAACGGTCCGATATACCTTGGGCTAAGTTTACCTTGTCGTCCAAATCGGATGACTCCTTTCCACGGCGAAACCTTTAACATTACGAAATCTCCAACTTGAAATTCCAAAGGCTTTCGACGTCGGTCAGCGTAGCTCTTCTGTCTATCTTGAGCCACTTTCAATCGTTCACGAATCTGAGTAACCTTATCGGCAGTTAATTGAACTATTTCCGGCCCCGCTAACTGTTTCTCTCCCACTTCGTTCCAACATAGAGGCGTTCGGCATTTCCTACCATACAGTACTTCGAACGGTGCCGCTTGTATGCTGGAATGATAATTGTTGTTGTAAGCGAATTCGATCAACGGTAAATGCTTATCCCACGACCCCCAAAATCAACAATGCAAGCCCGGAGTATATCTTCTAAGGTCTGAATCGTTCGTTCACTCTGACCATCTGTTTGGGGATGATACGCCGTACTTAACTTTATCTGTGTCCCCATTTCCCTTTGAAAACTTCTCCAAAATCTTGAAGTAAAATGACTATCACGATCAGAAATGATAGATATTGGAACTCCATGTCGAGTTACTATTTCGTCAATGTACAACTTAGCTAATCGCTCCATCGAATCGGTTTCCTTTATCGGTAGAAAGTGTGCAGACTTTGTCAATCTGTCGACGATCACCCAAATAAAATCAAATCCCTTCAGAGTCCTTGGTAGTTTCGTGATGAAATCTGTGGTAATCTGTTCCCACTTCCACATAGGTATTTCTAGCCGTTGTAGTTGACCAAACGGCTTTTGGTGTTCGATCTTTACTTTTTTACAAGTATCACATCTTTCCACATATTGAGCAATCCCTCTTTTTATCCCCGGCCACCAATAGAATTGCTTTAGGTCTTTATACATCTTGTTTGTACCTGGGTGAATAGAGAAACAGGATTTATGAGCTTCTTGTAAAACACGATCACGTAACCCACCCAAACGAGGTACCCACACTCTGTTTCCCAGACACAATAACCCACGATCATCTTTTACTAGCAATGCTGACATCCCCGCTAACCGTTCTGATTTCAGATGTTCATCCTGATAAGCTTCCACTTGACACTTCTGCAATTCGTCAAATATGTTGGGTAGGAGTTCAGTTCGTAGCGAAATAACTTTTATTGTTCCACTCCTTTCTTGACGACTCAGCGCATCCGCCAACACATTTGCCTTTCCCGGATGATAAAGGATTTCACAGTCGTAATCATTCAGCAATTCTAGCCATCTTCTTTGTCTCATATTTAGTTCCTTCTGGTCAAAGAGACGTTGGAGACTCTTATGATCGGTATAAATCTGACATTTGGAACCATACAGATAATGTCTCCAAATCTTCAATGCGAAGACAACTGCTGCAAGCTCCATGTCGTGCGTAGGATACTGTCTTTCATGATCCTTTAATTGTCGAGAAGCTTAAGCAATAACTTTCCCACGCTGCATAAGCACGCATCCCAATCCCAGTTTGGATGCATCACTATAAACAACAAAGTCTTCCGAACCTTCAGGTAGTGATAGAATCGGCGCGCTGCACAGTTTCTCTTTCAATATCCGGAATGCCTCGTCTTGTTTTGCTTTCCATTCAAACTTCAGGTTCTTCCGGGTCAGCTTAGTCAAAGGCGTTGCGATACGAGAGAAGTCTTTTATAAATTTCCGATAGTAGCCGGCTAAACCCAGAAAACTACGTACTTCGGTTGCTGTCTTCGGCGATTCCCACTTTTCAACTGCTTCCACTTTCATCGGATCAACTTGTATCCCTTTTTCGGAAACTACATGCCCCAGAAACTGAACTTTTCGTAACCAAAATTCACATTTCGAAAATTTAGCGTACAACTTTTCCTTCTTTAGTAACTCCAAGATCAAACGAAGGTGTTGCGCATGCTCTTCTTTGGATCGGGAGTAGATAAGTATATCATCGATAAATACAATAACAAATTTATCGAGATACGGCTTACATACCCGATTCATTAAATCCATAAAGGCAGCTGGAGCGTTCGTCAGTCCGAACGGCATCACTAAAAATTCGTGATGTCCATACCTTGTTCGAAAAGCAGTCTTTAGAACGTCTTCTTCTTTAACTTTCAACTGGTGATAACCGGATCTTAGATCGATCTTGGAGAAATAGCAAGCTCCAACTAACTGGTCGAAGAGGTCATCAATTCGGGGTAACAAATACTTGTTCTTTATCGTGCGCTTATTCAGTTCTCGGTAGTCGATACACATTCTCATCGAACCATCCTTCTTTTTCACAAATAACACTGGTGCTCCCCACGGCGAAGAACTAGGTCTGATGAAACCCTTATCGGATAGGTCTTGTAGTTGTGCCATCATCTCTTTCATCTCTGGGGGTGCCAGACGATAAGGTGCATGGGCTACAGGAGTGGCTCCAGGAATCAGGTCTATACCGAACTCTACTTGTCTAACGGACGGAAGACTATTCAAGTCTTCGGGGAATACTTCAGGGAATTCACTAACAATAGGAATATCTTCCATCCTATCCTTTTCTGCCTTAATATCTATCACGTAAGCCAAGTAACTCTGACAACCCTTATTAACACACTTACGTGCTTTTACCATCGATATGAGGCAAGACTGATGATTCCTACGATCACCATAAATCACTACTGGTCTTTTATCAGGTAATACAACATTTATTAACTTCTTATCACAAACTATGTTAGCCCGATTCTCAGCTAACCAATCCATCCCAACTACTACATCAAACTCTATCAAAGTTATCGGAAACAATTGTATCGGCACTCCACACCCCTCTATATTTATCACACAGCCATCAAATACTTCTTTAACCGACACTTGATTATCATTTGCCGTATCTACTGATAGAGCATGTTCTAGCATTTTAGGTTTCAAACGCAGGCAAGCAGCAAATGTAGGAGACACAAACGATCGGTTTGCACCGGAATCAAATAACACCTTAGCACGTGTAGAGTTTATTAAAAATGTACCTGTGACCACATCCGGAGTTTCCTCCGCTTCTTTCTCGGTCATTTGAAATGCACGACCCCTGGTTACTGGCGGTTCCAGTCTTGGTATTACTGGTTTAACAATCGCTGGCCTGCCCGATGACCCACCTTGTTGTATCCTCCCCCGCGGACAGTCCGACTGAAGGTGATCCGGAGAATTGCATAAGAAACATAACCGCGTTACCTTACAATCTTTAATGACGTGCCCGGTCTTCCCACACTTATAACACGATCTTAAATCACCTTGGCAATTTCCTTGGTGGACACGGTTGCACTTCTGACATGGTCTTTCCGCTGGTCGAAACGGTGGACGGTTATCATACCTCTAAAATCGGGACTTCTTCGGATCGTGTTGTGGTCCTTCCCACTTTCTCTTCCTGATACTTTTATCGCCAGCATCCCTTCTAATATCTCGTTCAACATTCTCCGCGGCATCAACTGCAGCTGAGAAGGTATCGGGTCCTTTTGCAGTCACTAGCCTTCTGACTTCTGAGTTCAACCCAAAGATAAACCTTTCCATCTTCATCGTCTCTGTAGCAACGTAGTATTCTGTGAACCGAGACTTTTCCAGAAAGCTAGCAGTGTAATCTCGAACGGATAAGTTTCCCCTGTTGCAAGTTCATAAATTCCCCTTCCAGTTGTTTGACGGCTGCTTGGGGACAAAATGCGTTCCTGTAGGCTATCACAAATTCTTCCCAAGAGAGGGTAGAATAAACATCAGATCCTTTAGAATGAATAAAAGATTCCCACCAATACAAAGCATCCCCTTTTAACATTGCTGCCCCGTACAATACCCTATCTTCATTTGCACACTTGCTTGTCTTGAAAATAGCTTCTATTTCCTTCATCCATCTCATTGCTTTCACGGGATCCCTGTCTCCTGAGTAGGTCGGAGGTCTACAACTCAAAAACATTTTGTAGTCGCACCTCCTTTGTACTGGTACAACAGTCGGTGTGATTAGCATTTCATCTTCCGGTCCGGGATCCGGTATTCCAGTTTCATTATGACGGTTTCGATCAAACATTGTTTGTATGCTAGCCTGCAATCTTCCCATTTCTGCCATTAGATCATCCCTGGTAACAAACTTTGTACCATGTGGCTGGACTCTGCCTCCGGCTCGACCTCCAGCTCTACCCCCGGTTCTACCCCCGACTCTGCCCCCAGTTCTGCCTCCCCTGTCCCCCGTTCCTATCGGCGGATTCGTACTATTCGGATTTCTTCCTCCTCCTCGATTCGAATTCCGTGTACCGCTTGCCATTCTATAGATTTAAACAAGGTTAATATACACATAAGCACATACCCCATATAACAAGGTATTCCAGTTCAAACATGTACCTGTAAGATCACAATTACACTGGCCAGGTGTAATATAAAATTACCTTACATGATGTTCCTTCTACCTTTTATACTTCATCATCCCAAGGTTCTATAATGATAGGGACATCCTACTTCACATGCAGTTTAAGTCTAGGTACAGATATAAATACCTAAATCCCTTAAACTAAGGTTCTGATACCATTTGTAAAAACCCAATTCCCATATACACAACAAATCACATAATGTAACATAACATCGATATAACAAAAGAGACATCAAATTACAAGTACGGTCCCGTAGTCTTTTACAATTAGCAGAAGCCATTCTACTACAAACTTTGTACTAAATACATACATAACATTTAATATTGTAATACAACTGCTAAACATGCCAAAATCTTCGTCATATAATCCTTCACAAAAGCCATCCATCGATTACTCTAATTACTTGCTCTTACGCGATCCACCACCTGAAATACATATTTTTAAAACAAAAATGAGGGTTAGACCTAAGGGTCTAAGTGAGAAAAATCCCTGTTAGTTTGAAATCATTTATATAAACTTTATTTATATAAATCACACAGCACTATCAAATATATCAATTTGAACTCACACATCATGTACCTTCCCTTCTCATTCCTCCTGGCCATATTAGTTGGTTGCAAGCCAACTAATAAATTTACAACGCTGTACAACATCTACAGCCAAACAACGCTATACAGGTTCTATAGCCAAACACACCGGTCCTAAGCCCGGCCAACGTATTATAACACATTATAATACTCATGTAAATATAATACCTCAATATATTATAATTCACATATATCACATATATAAACACATAATCACCAATTATCACATTCCCAAATCATACGTATATGTATTCTAGTTAAAAACGTTTTTAAAGTAAAACTCACCTGTTTTGATTATTACACACGCTCGCAAGCTTCTTTCAAAATGGTCGTATCTCTTACCACGACTCCACAGAATCTGAAACAATTTAAGATACATACACCGCTTTATAGCCAAACATGTAAAGCCTACTAGTTCCTGATCTCAACTGTATTCACTGCACTTAACCCACTACCGGGACTACACAGGGTACCGGGACTACACAGTACCGGGACTTACACAGTACCGGGAGTTCGATCACCGGAAGTTGTTAATACCGGGAGTTCACGCTACCGGGAGTTAGTATTACCGGGAGTTCATTATACCGGGACTTTATGGTACCGGGAGTCGACAAGACCGGGAGTCCACCGGGACTCCAAGAATACAGTCGGTTCTAAATTTTCCAGATTCGATTGAGACTATCACTAAACAATGAAATCGACGTTTCTAAACCGATAGACCTCTTCTATTATCGATTACAAACACATAATGAAAAAGGGTTTACCTCAAAATCGATTCCAACTCAATCGATTGATGTATCAACCGTAACTTTCTTCTTCTGCTCCTTTTCGCCTCCACACACACGAACACTTTTCTATATTTGGGAACTGAGGGTTATCTGATACCTAAAAGGTATTTATATAACAATTTATACTTTTGGCTTAAATTATTCGATATGTACCAAAAACACCCTTGAACTTATAACTTATCTCATACTTACCCTAAACATCAAATCTTAAGGTTAAATAATTTAACTGATAGGGAATTTATCTAACTGACTTACCCGGGGTATTACAGTAAGGTGTAATCCCAAATGTGCTGTTGTGGATTTGGAGTGACCTAATGTATAGACCTGGAGTGGTTGAAGTTGGGGGCTCCCTAGTCTCGCGGGCAATAGATCTGGAGTGATTGAGCTCAGTTTACGAGAGTAATCCACATGAGTGTTTTATTGCATAGTAGGTGACCCACTTTAGTGTTCCGTCACGTGCAATGTATACGGGTCTCCCCCGTCACCGAAAGGTGTTGTTTTGGGTATTTGTATTTATCCATGTTTTCGGTGACGCATCATATTTATGAGAATTGCTTTCCATGTTACATGAGTTGTGGATTATGTTTCATCCATGTTTTGGGAATAATGACAATTATTTATGAATTCAACCATTTTGAGAATTGAATGTTATTTCACCTTTCACGTTGATTTTGGAAATGAGTCTATTTTGGAAATCGTGCTATATTAAAGATTTCAATATTAAAGTAAACTCTTTTGAAATCATGACTAAAACTACCACTTTCTCGATTTATGATTTTATATAGTCATGATAAAATGCTTGAACTCACTAGGCGTTAGCCTAACCCTTTTTATTTGTCGGCATGTGCAACAGGCTCAAGTTGGGAGTAGCTTTAGCTACACTGTGAAGTGGCGAGTGCTAGTAGAGTGCACGAGAGATGATTTCGATTAAGTGATTCTTCCGCATTTATTGGGACTAGCAACTTGTGTTGTACCAAGTAACGCCCGTCTTAAGTTTTAGTTGTGGAAATTAAAAAGTTTAAATTCCGAGGTATTGTCAGGAATGAATTGTAGAGATGATTTATCTACTTTTGGTTATTTTATCGAAATTAAAGTTAGTTGCTCGTTCCAAATTTGAGGGTGTTACAGTTTTGGGGAAACTGTTTGAGCAAAAGTATAGTCCAAAATCTCCATATTCTCTAAAATGGAGAGGCTGTTGGAGATGCTCTTAGAATTTAAAATAGAGAGGGGGAGGGCCCCTCCGATCAAGAAAAAAGTCAATTTTAAATTTTTTGACAGAAAATTAAAATCAAGGTGCTGGTCCCGAAGGGTTATACAAGTTTGTAGAAGGGGGGGTTGAATACAAACACACGATTTTTACTTTCTAAATTGTTTATTGATAAATCAAAACAATTTGCAACTTGTTGCGGAACAAGATTAAGGATTAACCTAATCTAAACAAGTTAAGAACACTAAGTTTCTTGCACTAGAATAAAGACAGCAAGGAGATAAGGAAATTACGAATAATAACCTAACACACAGTAGTAAGGAAGAAGAAGATGGCCCGAGCACTTTATTTCTGAAGTAGGGTTCTTCTTATGTACTGCATGCATTTAATGCATAGCAGTGTTACTTTACACGTGGCAGCAACTGAGTGGTTGCATGTTTTGACCTTTGTAGACAACCTTAGTAGCCGCATGGTGCACAGTGTAGAATCAGAGTTTGTTGTACGATTCCAGACAGAAGGGAAGTCCGTTATGACATTTCGTACGAAGACGTGCAAGGGAGGTAAGACAATAGTACTTTGTAAGGAGACTTCATGATCAGCTTTCGTTGAATCAGTACTTTATCAGCGAATGATAAAGCTCAGCGATTGCTGAAGTCTTCTACTTGATACTTCACGTTGAATGGACAATTCTGTGACTTCGCTGATATCCGCATAAGTTCATTAGTAGATTTGTCGCTGGTTCTTGGGCTTAATCTTCGACTTCAGCGTAGAACCTTTGTTGACGTGAAACTTGTCTTCAGGGATCATAAGTAAACAACTAAACTATCAGCGATCATCACAGAGACTGAACAGGCTCAGAGCTACTAGATGAACAGTGTTCGCTGAATGTCTAATCTAAAGAGCGAGAGTTCCTATCAGCGGTACTGTAAAGTCTTAGTACTTATCAGCGATAGTGAAACTCTAATACATATTGTTTACTTACAACTTTCACTAAGTGTTAAAGAGAGGGTCATTATCAAATCACTGAGGGTTTGGATCAACAATCACTGAGGTAGACCAGTGACTAACTCTTTAGAAGAAAGAGTGTTCAGTGTCTTGAAGTTGAGATGGGAGAGCTTCTTATGCCATAACCAGTTGGCATCAGATGAGGCTTTTGAGAAGAAACATGAGTTCTCAGTGGTTGTTGATTCCATGTTTATAACGTAAACATTTTCCAAATGATAACCACTGAGAGCTATCTTCTCCTTTTTGTCAGCGACAAAGCAGGATTCCTAAGTTAAGATTACTTTCTTATCCATGTCGCAAAGCTGACTGATGCTTAGAAGATTATGCTTCAGCCCTTCAACATATGCGACTCTTCTGAAGGTTGTTGTACCATTAGAGAGTACACCAAACCCTCGGGTATGTCCTTTTCCGTTTCCACCGAAAGTTACAGAGGGACCCTTCTCTTCCTTATACTCAGTGAGTAGATTCTTCTAACCAGTCATGTGTCTAGAGCATCCGCTATCGAGATACCAGATACACTTCTTAACCTGCAAACAAAGGAAGATTAGTTTGACTTGGGCACCCATTTCATCATGTGTACACACTTGTCAGTGGAGGTAGATGGAATGGAAGGTTCAGCATTCTTCGCAGCATTTGAAGATTCAGCTTTATCAGTCTTCACTTTGGTTAATTTCTTAACCTCAGTGGTCTTCTTTGCCTTGGGAGCAATAATCTTCACCTTAGCTATTTTTTCAGCTTTGGTGGATGTAGGGCACTTACTAGCAATATGATTTGTAAGTCCAAAGTGATAACATTTCCTATAACTAAAAGTAGTTCTAGGACCATTTGCATGCTTAGCCGTTAGTTTTAAATGAGCAGGGCTAGCACAAAGTATACCTCTGGCATTGGAAATGAGAGGAACTTTCAGTTTTTCAGATTTCCTACAAGTTATATCCACTTTAAGTCTAGGAGTAGATCGCTGAATAAATCCAGGGATCTTGTTCTTAGAAGTAGAGGGATAAGTCAATGACGCTTTAGAAGCATTCAGCTTAGGTACACAAGTACCCTTCTGAGGTTTTTGGTTAAAAACAATTCCTTTACCTTTGTCTTTAGAGACTGAGGTAGGTTTTGGATACATAATTTTCTCTTTACCTTTCGAAGTTAAGGTAGAGATTTCCTCAGGGATGGGAGGTTTTGAAGAGGAACACTGAGATGAGAAAGTGTCAGGGATTGAGGATACGAACATTCCGAACTTAAGCATGGAACGGTCAGTGGTTTGTTCTAGAGTATCAGCTTTGTAACCAAGACCACGTTTATCACTCAGGGGAGTCTGAGACTTAATTATCTCAGTGATCTTTGTTGAGGAGTTATACCATCCATCAACAGTAGCTTTTCAGCTTTTAATGCAGCGATAACTTCTTCGCGTTCGATTTTGACTAGCTGATTTAAATGAACTTGATCTTTAAAATCTTCTTCAATTTTAGAAAGTTTTTCTATTTGAAGGTGACAGTTTTTAAGATGTTCAGCGAGGTCAAGGTTTTGATTTTCAATAACAGTTTTGCCATTCATGGCTTCATATAAACTTCTAGTCAAGAGATCAATCTTTCGAAGACTTTCAGCTTCATCAATATTTAAAATATTGGTAAAGAAGGAAGGTGATACCTTAGTAGCAGAGGTTGAAGTAGAGGGAATGTCAGAATTTTCTTCCTCATCTTTAAGTTTGGCCATGAGACATAGATTGGCTTCATCATCATCTTCAGAGTCAGATGATTCTTCTTCGTCAGAGGCATCCCAATCATAGTTAGCCATCAGGCCTTTGCCTTTCTTCTTAAAGGTTTTCAGCTTTGAATACATTTCTTTCAGCTTTTTGTATTTTTCATCTCTAGTCCTGGGAGTAAAGTTTTTTTTGGGAAAAGCTGAGGATCTAGAGACTTTCTTTGACCTGCACTCGCTAGCAAAATGTCCTATCTTTTCACAGTTATAGCAAGTAGCAGTAGCCTTATCAACAGGGGTTGATGATCTTGGCTTGTCAGTAATAGCAAGAGGTTTGTTCTTTCTGAAATTACTCTTTCTAGCAAATCTCCTGAACTTATTAGCCAGGAATGCCAGAGTTTCATCATCATCTGAAGCGTCAGAATCTGATGAATGTTCAGAGTTAGTTTCCAACTCAGTGACAGTGATAGTAGATCGCTGAGTGGAAGGTAACTCTGAGAGTAAAGCAACAGGGGTGCTTTTGGAATCTTTTACAAGATTCTTCTTAAGATGACTCGATTGCTCATGATTAAGCATCGTGCCATATAAGGTAGAAATAGTCATGGATTTTAGATCCTTTGATAGTTTGAGACACATTGAATAACTGTCCTAGCTTTCAGGTAAACATTCTAGGAACTTTGTCAGTACTTCAAAGTTAGAATATTCCTTACCAACGGTTTTTAGATCTATTATTAAGCAGTTAAAACGTTGGTGTACTTTAGAGAGAGATTCATTCTTACCACAAATGAAGCTTTCGTACTGTCTTACCAGGTTGATCTTACGTGAGTCCTGGACTTCAGAAGTACCTTCATACTGAACACAGATTGTGTCCCACATGGCTTTGGAGGTCTTCAGGTTCATGACGGAATGGTAGACTTCGTCAGGAAATGGAAAGAATGGATCTGGCTTTAGTGTCGAGAGCCACTTTCTTCTTATCTTCATCAGTCCACATATGAATTTCCTTGGGAACCAACCTTTCTGGAATAGCAGCTCTATTCTCAGCGGCTGGAACTTCAGGATCAATTCTTATAGGAATATATGGACCATTTTCGATGTAATAAGGTATAGTTGGGTCTACACCTTCTAAGAAGAGAATCATCCTATTTTTCCACAGATTAAAGTTATCTCTGGAGAATCTAGGGGGTTTTGCAAGAGAACCGTTGTCAATATAGTTTGTGTTTGTGTTGGTTGCCATTTTAAGAAATAGCAAGGAAGAAGAGATTAGTATAGATAAGATCTTGTTTATGAGATTAAACAAATCTGCTCTGATACCACTTGTTGGTCCCGAAGGGTTATACAAGTTTGTAGAAGGGGGGGGGGGGTTGAATACAAACACACGATTTTTACTTTCTAAATTGTTTATTGATAAATCAAAACAATTTACAACTTGTTGCGGAACAAGATTAAGGATTAACCTAATCTAAACAAGTTAAGAACACTAAGTTTCTTGCACTAGAATAAAGACAGAAAGGAGATAAGGAAATTACGAATAATAACCTAACACACAGTAGTAAGGAAGAAGAAGATGGCCCGAGCACTTCATTTCTGAAGTAGGGTTCTTCTTATATACTGCATGCATTTAATGCATAGCATTGTTACTTTACACGTGGCAACAGCTGAGTGGTTGCATGTTTTGACCTTTGTAGACAACCTTAGTAGCCGCATGGTGCACAGTGTAGAATCAGAGTTTGTTGTACGATTCTAGACAGAAGGGAAGTCCGTTCTGACATTTCGTACGGAGACGTGCAAGGGAGGTAAGACAATAGTACTTTGTAAGGAGACTTCATGATCAACTTTCGTTGAATCAGTACTTTATCAGCGAATGATAAAGTTCAACGATTGCTAAAGTCTTCTACTTGATACTTCACGTTGAATGGACAATTCTGTAACTTCGCTGATATCCGCATCAGTTCATTAGTAGATTTGTCGCTGGTTCTTGGGCTTAATCTTCGACTTCAGCGTATAACCTTTGTTGACGTGAAACTTGTCTTCAGGGATCATAAGTAAACAACTAAACTATCAGCGATCATCACAGAGACTGAACAGGCTCAGAGCTACTAGATGAACAGTGTTCGCTGAATGTCTAATCTAAAGAGCGAGAGTTCCTATCAGCGGTACTGTAAAGTCTTAGTACTTATCAGCGATAGTGAAACTCTAATACATATTGTTTACTTACAACTTTCACTAAGTGTTAAAGAGAGGGTCATTATCAAATCACTGAGGGTTTGGATCAACACAAGGCAACACTCGGGTGGATGTTAAACCGAAGCAACCACCAGAAAAAAGCAAAGCTTAAAGCAACAAAGAGAGAAAAAGAATAGAAGGGGGAGAGAGAGGAAGAGAAGACCAACCACTAGAGAAGGCTCCACACATGTCTAGCACGGGCAACATTGGGAGAAGGCTTCAAAGTCAAGCTGAGAAGCCTAAACAGTCAGACACTGTCTTAACCACCATATAATGCAATCTTCTCTTATTATTGAAGATACGATTATTCCTTTCATTCCACAAGTGGTAGATAGTCCAGCCATCACTAATTTGCGAATAATATACCATATGGTCTTGCGTTTGGTGGTCGGCTGGAGAAGTCTGATAATGTCCCAGTTGTCCGGGACATTAGGGAGGTTCAAGTTCGTCTTGAGGCCAAGCCAAACCTGCTTAGAAAAATGACACTCGAAAAAAGATGATTATGGGAGTCAGGCCCATTATGACAGAAACCACACGACATATTCAAGTAGGCCTCCCACGAGCGGAGCTTATCATGCGTCTTGAGACACTGCTGCATGTCAACCCAGAGAAGGAAAGCATGTCTGGGAAAATTTTGTGAAAACCAAACCATATGATGCCAATCAGTCTCAGGCTCACTGGGGCGGATACTGAGCCATACTTCATGCATCGAGAAAGGAGCGAGGTTGCCATCCTGTTTTCTCCAAAGGAGTTTGTCCGGGATATTGGGGGAGAGAACAAGGGGATTGAGACTACCAAGAAGGGAAGTAGGGTTGTCGCGCATCTGAAGATAGACCCAACTGTTATTATGGATGATGTCTATTACCCTAGCATTCAAAGAGAGATTCGGATTATGGATATTGCGAGGAGTTATAGACCTACAGAGAAGACCAATAGGATGCCAGTTATCAAACCAGACAGAGGTGATCACACCATCGCCAATCTGAGAGACAATGCAATCTCGAATCTTATCCCGTATACCCAAGATTTTCCTCCAACCCCATCCGACATCACTACGGATTGGGGCAAGATTAAAAAAAAATAATAATTTAGGGGGTGTTTGGGATTGATTATTTAAAACAACTTATGCTTTTATGTAAAAGTGTTTATTAACTTATGTGATGTCAAAATGGAGTTTTATAAAAAGTGTTTGGATTAGCTTATAGTGGTACCAAAACGTAATAAGTTAATAAGTTGTTATTTAGGAGTGTTTAAGATTGCATATACATGTAAAAAAACAAAAAAAAACTCAAAAGATGTTTCAAAAAGAAGTTGATAAGTTAGAATGAAATGACTTATTAAAAGCTGCTTATTAACGGTGACAAAACGGTATAAACAGTTTTTTTTCTCCATCCAAACACTAGGTGACAAAACGAAATAAGTCAATAAATCCTTTAAATAAGCAATCCAAACACCCCCTTAATGAGTAAACTACAATTACTGGGATAATATTTTAGTCCACCAAAACGGTATCGTATTCAATAATTTTACCGGTAAGCACCAACTGTGGTAAGAATCTTCACCCTCACTTACCGAGTAAGACTCTCGGTTTTTGCCTTAGCTTTTACCGGGTACGATTCTTATCCTTGACATATTCATCCGGTAGGGTAATATGACATGATAAGCTTTACTCGGGTAAGCGTTTAGTAAATGGTCCAATAGTGTAGGCCCATAAGTTACACAATAGCTACAAATTTTGTAAGGACTTATTTGATCGAGTTAAAGTAAAATGTAATTGATTGATTAACAATTAATTAGATATAGTTTGAAATAATGAATTATATATATTGATAATCTTTTGTTGTTATGTATATTTTAAATATAATGGTAATAATTTTGTTGTTATGTTTTTTTAGTATATAATATTTATATACGACAAATACAACATATAAACTCACACACCCTACTCATATTTGGTGATGTTTGAACCCCTCACCTCTTAGGAGGCCAAAGGTTCCGATACCGCTAGGCCAAAGACAAGTTGGTTTGTTGTTATGTTATTTAGAACTTAAACGACATATCCTACAACCATATCACTATTGTTGTAATGAAAAGCTTGAAATTTTTTCCCCAAAAATGATGGCTAAAATTCGTCAACTATCATCTCCTCGTGTCAATACCCTTGGTTATTTCTTTGATTCATATAAAGAAAGAAAAAAAAAATAAAGATATTTTAGTTTTCAAATTCGTTCTCCTCTCTTCTTATAGTCATCTTCACTCTCAAATCAAACATTCCATCATTAATATGAAATGACTAAAACAACACCATAATATATACAATATTTGAAGATACTTAAATCTTACAATGCCAATGGTTGTTCCTTTTGTAATGTAAAAGTTTTTTTTATATATAAGAAAGATAAAAATATAAATATTTATCCTTATGTCAATTATTATTTTATTTTATTTTCATTTTTTATATATATTATTCAGTGGATAATGTGATTCTTTAGGGACTTCATTCGTATTCTCTTTCGGTTATAGATGGACAATATCATCTACTTCATGTGTATCTTTTCTTTTTATGTGATTTTTGTGTTCTTGATCGATTTCAGAAAAAAGAAAAAAAAAAGGTGTGCATATTGATGCCGCATATTTGATTATAATGAGATTTATATGAGTGACATATTTAACTATGTTGATCTCACAGGGTTGCACGCATATTTGTTTGTTGCATGCATTGATGAATGACATTTTTTCTCCAGGGTTGACCTTAATGAAGCCTTGTTTGTTCCATACATGCATGATACATTTTTAGGGTTTTGACTTTTACGTGTATGTATATTTGATGCACGCATTGAAGAATCACATTTTTAGGGTTTTGACTTTTACGTGTGTGTGTTTTGAGTTTTGACCATGGTTTGTTTTCTGCATGCATTACATTACATTGATGATTCATAATTTTTTTATTTATTGTTTTGGACTCTAATGCATGCCATGAACATTGTTTATTGGGGTTTTATTTAATGCATTGATGTATGTTGTTCTTATTTTACTAACCATAACATTTTTAACCACAAAGTAGATTTTTTGTTTTGATTCATTGTGAAAAACATAAAGCTTGATATGATGTATTGTTTATTTTGTTGTTTTTTGTTCTGAATACTATATATATATATCTAAAGATATGGAAGAGACTTCCAGCATGGTTGATTTTAAGTTAAAACCTAAAATTAATGATTATGAAGTATGTTATTTTTGGATAAAGATATTATATTTTTAATTATTTGGTTAATTTTAAAATAATAATAAAAGAACTAGGATAAGTAGATAATTGATAACAAATTATTAAAATTTTAAAATAGGAATACAATCTATTTTACTATAACCGATCTTCTTATGACAGTACAATCATCTTCAATTACTTTAAAAACACACATGACAATATGAAATAAAAAGATTTTTAAATCATATATTTTATTTTGGGTATGTATGGTGGAAGCTCTCCACCGCACCAATCTCACAACACTATCATAACTATAACAAGGTAATACATACTAATAGCAGGTGGTAGTTGTCGGGGTTAAGCACCAAACCTCCTTAATACGACCAACTTCAATCATACTGCAAATATGATGATTTGTAGTATGAAGTACTCCAATCACACTTCAAACTGCAAAAAAGTTTGTCGATAAAAAAAACTGAGTGAAAAATCACCAAATTTGATGATTTGACGTTTTTTTTAAGTATGGTTCGAGTTGAATTTTTGTGTGTGTGTTAAGGGTCCCATCAATTTTAGTGTTTCTTGTGTTATTTTTGGTGTTATGGGTTGAAGTTGGTCTAACATCACCTCCATCAAATTATTTTGTTCTCTCACCTTGTCCAAATTAATTAACTAGATTAAGGTTCCCTTTACCAACACACACGTAAACGTTTACTAGCTAAGAATTTTGTTAGTAAAATGCCAACATAAGATTTTTGGTAAAGGCTAGAGAAATTAAGGTGTCGTTTATTGCTTATCAGTTCAATTACCTTACCAGGTGAACATAACAAAGACCGAAAAGGATCGAGAGTCTTACCGGTAAGCGCTTACCAGGTTATAAACGCTTACCCATAAGGTAAATAAGTGTTAGAAGTCGGTTAATTCAACCTAGTCAGTCCAATTTAGTTGTTAAATAATTAGGAGTTAATACTCCTGTTATGGGTCTGTTCGGTTTCTTACGAGTCTCCAGCCTATTTAACCAAGGCTTGTATTCTCGTTTCATTCAAGTAATAATAAGAAAGAGTTCCAGTGCTGTCATTTATCTCTCGTACAGGTGCTTTACAATTTCCAACAAAAGTGGTATCAGGGCTAAGTTCCTTCAAATATGGGCGTTTGATTTTTTTCTCGAAAAATGGCCGCAAGCACAAGCGCTCTTAACGTGTCTCAACCTCAAATACCCATTTTCAAAGGAGATTCATATGAATTCTGGAGCATTAAGATGAAGACCTTGTTCATGTCTCAATATCTATGGGAATTGATGGAGTCTGGTTATGCAGAAACCAACAATGATGACGCTCGTCAAAACGACCATAAAAAACGTGATGCAAATACTCTCTTTTTTTCATCCAGCAGGCAGTGGACGGGAGCATATTTTCAAGAATAGAAACAGCTACAACTTCAAAGCAAGCATGGTCGATCCTTAGTTACCGTCAAACTTCATTCATTGAGACATGAGTTTGAAACTTTCTACATGAATAACAAAGAATCGGTCCAAGCGTATTTGGCAAGAGTCTCTAGGGTGGTGAGCCAGATGAGATCGTATGGAGAGAAAATTGATGATGAAATCGTGGTAGCTAAGCTTAACGCCCCAAATTCTAGGAATTTTTGATTTTGGGCATGCGTACGTCCGCATAAGTGCTAGGCCAGACGTCCGTGCCTAGGCGGAAGTCCGCGTGTTTCCACGGAAGCAACAGAGGATTTGAGGGGTTCGGTCAGGAGAAGTCGGACGTCCGCATGATGCTCCAGCTGGACGTCCGCATGACATCTGACGGATTTTGTTTTATCTTTTTTCACTTTCAACTTTTCCCTCTTCTCTCTCCTACCCTTTATAACCAAGATCTGATTCTCTCCCTCCCTCTCACTCGATTTTTCTCCAAGAAAAACCTAAGTCCCCATTGTTTCTCCCTCACCTCTTCTCCCGCCAAAATTTTTAAAGTGGGTTTAATGGAGTAAGCTTCAAGGTCTTCATCTCCTCCAACACCTTTTCTCCATTGTTGATCTAGTTTGGGTTTTCTCCAAGAAACCTATAGGTAAGTTCATCTTCACTCCCTATACCTCTTGTTGGGTCACCAAAGATTTGAAATTGACTCACCGATGTTTCTCCTAAATCTTACTTAGAATATTTTAGAATGGTTCTTTACAATGACTTGTACAAGATAACAAATGTTCGGTGAAGTCGAAGATCAACCGAAACCAAGCTTGAAGATATTCTCATTGTGGAAATGAAGAATAACCTTCTCAAAAATCAACAAGTCATTATCCACCGATGGTCCTCATACATCGGTGGACATCTCCCACCGACCATCCATTGATCGGCCAACTCAAGATCCACCGATGTTTGCGTTACATCGGTGGACATCTTTCACCGATCTTTCTAATGGTCGGCCAAATATGAGTCCTACCGATGTGAGCTTTAAATCGGTGAGATCTCAAGTATCTTTACAGACGTTCTTAATTGCAAACTTCAAGGCACTTATATCGGTGAAACATTATCGGTGGAACTGCTTTGGAAAATACATCAAGAAGATCATTTATTACGGGACAATATCTATTGCCAGGTAAAAGTGACTATTTGTCGTTTTATCCATTATCAGATAACGTATCAATCAGCATGGGTATTCTTCCTAGTACCAAGGAAAGAGGTGATAAGGACACATCAACTTTTCAGAGGTCAACACCTACAAGCAAATCTCCTGATGACAAGTGTCCTAAGCATTTAATGCTCATCACACTATAAAAGGAAGAAGAAGCTCCCATGCAAACTACGCTTACTGGAAGATTTTCTCAGTGCAAAAATTCTCCATTTTGCTCAAGAACTTTATATCTTTGTTCTAAGTGTTCAAGTTGTTTTGTTTTCAGTATACTTTGTGAAAGATTGTTAGAATAGTTTATCTGTTCTTTTCCACAACAGTCTTTAGATTCTATGTGTAATTCTTGTTGAAAGTTTTTCAATAATAGAATTAAAATTGTGAAAATTTGAGTATTGTATTCAACCCCCCCCCCCCTTCTACAATACTTGTTAAGCCATCTGGGACTAACAAGTGGTATCAGAGCAGAAAGTTTAACTCATAAACTTGATCTGCGATGGCTGCCTCTTCCTCTTCAACAAATGAAAACTCTTTTCAAAACAACTTTTCTGAAAATGGCTCCATAGCCAAACCTCCTAAGTTTAACCCTAATAACTTTTCTCTTTGGAAAAGCCTCATGATGCTCTTCATGGAAGGAGTGGATACTAGATATCCAACCATTCTCAAGGCGGGACCTATTATCCCTAGAGTATGGGCTCGCTATGAAACGTAGAGGTCTGGAAAAGAAACCATTGATAAGAAGGACTCTAGTGACTCCGATGATTCTGATGAGTCTTCTGACAAAGAGAAATCCAAAGCTACTGTTCGTTATATCCTCAAAAATCCAAAGAAATATATTGATGAGGAAAAACGTTTGGTTTCTCTTGATTCTAAGCTCATGGCAATTATTGCACTCTTTGCTCATGAAAAAGGTGAATCTCTTCCTAGCTACTATAATCGATTCAACTCTCTTCTAAATGATCTGAAGTTATTGGGCAGAGTCTATGATAATGAGGAAGTCTTATGCAAGTTCATGGATTGTCTTCCTGAATTTTGGGAGAACATATGCACTTGTATCAAGACTACCAAGGACCTTGAGTACATGCCCTTAATTGTCTTGTATGGAACTCTTTTCGACTTTGAACAAACCAAGTTACAAAGGAAATCTTTCATTAAAGAGATACATGGCTCTTCTATAGCTCTTATCAGTGAAGATTCCAAGAAATCTCAAAATCTTCCTCGAATCACCTATCCCTCATCAGACTCTGAAAATGACAGCCAAAACAACTCTAATCACCAATTGGAGGCATATCTAAGTGATGCCGATGATGAAGGTGAAGAAATCTCGGTTGAGCAGATGTCTGATGAAATGGCTATGATGGCTGGTCTCAATAACAAGTCTCGTCCTTCTAACAAATCTAGAAACTTCAGAAAACCCTTCTCTTCCATAAAACCCCCCTCTTCTGATAAGTCAAATGAGGAGTGTTTTAATTGTGGTAAGAAAGGACACTTTGCATCTGAGTGTAGAAGTAAGCGTGTGGTAAAGTCTAAGACCTCATCCTCTGACAAGTTTTCTTCTAAGTATGAGAAACCCAAAAATAACTCCTTCAAATCAACCTTTTCCAAGAAAGGTACTCAATCATCTTCCCAAAATCATCAAGAACGTGCTGAGAAGTACAAGGCCAAGTACAAGAAACAGAAAGAAAGAAATGAGGGTCTCCTCAGAAAAGGAAAGGGCCTCATGGCAGAAATTCATGATTGGGATGAAGAAGAAACTTCTGATAGTGAAAGATTCCCCCAACATGTGTTTCATGGCCATATCTGAAGATATGGAAGATTCTGAAAAGGCTGTATCTCCAATGGCTTTAGTGTCAACTGGGTGCTCGACATCATACTCTCAGGTACATCCCTTTAATTCTATGACTGACTCTGAAAAGATTGAGGCATACGAATCCTTAACTAATGACTTTTATAGTATGAAGGATGCCAAGAAAAGAAAATCTACTCAAGTCAAAAATCTTTCCTCTCAACTTGAAATCTGTGTGTCCAAACTTGAAAAGTTTGAGGAAATCAAGGCTGAGCTTGAGGACCTGAAAACCATAAATACATTATTTGAAAAGAGAAAAACAAGCTTTTTAAGAAATTAAAAAGAGAACAAGAGATCGTTAGAAAATGGACAAATTCTTCAAAAAATCTTGAGCAAATCTTTCAAGATCAAATCTCTGGTGAAAATAAATTTGGTTTAGGCTTTGGAAAAACCAATTTTGAAACTTCTTCTCATGCTCTTGCCTCTACCTCTAGTGTATGGGATGATGCCTCAGAGTCAAGCTCTTGTGACTCTATTTCTTTAAACTCAGATGATTTAAATGAAGCTTTAAAATTCGGAATGTTTATAAAAGCTAAAGAATCTTCTTCTGTCCAAACCATTGAGAAACAAGACTCCAATAATGTTTCTAAACCCATTCATGATCTTTTAAAAGATTTAGCCATTGATGAAGTATCTTCTCTTGATTCTTCAAAATCAAAGACTTTCAAAAGAGACAATACAACCAATCTTTCTTTAAAAAGAAAATCTTCAGATCTTGGAAAAGACCATTTCAAAAACCCTTCAAGAAATCCACCCACCAACTGTGGTCCCACAACCTCTGGTAATGGGATTTTAAGTTTTCCTCCCCTCATCTCTTCTTTTGGTCCTAAAGCTATTCAAATGGACGTAAAGGGAAAGGAAAAGAAAAAATGCAAAAACCTAAAAAGACATTTATCTATAGAAAGTGTTACAACTGTGGTGATACTTTTCATCTTGCAAAGGATTGTCCAAAGGAAAGAATTGACAGAACCAAACCTAAGGACTCTTCTTCTTCTAACCCCAAAGGACCCACCACCAAATGGGTACATAGGAACTAATCTGTGTGTGCATGCAGGTTTTTGAGCACCATCAAATCTGGTATTTGGATAGTGGGTCCTCACGTCACATGACGGGAAACAAATCTCTTCTTATTAACTATGTGTCTGAAAAGGGTCCATCTGTAGATTTTTGAGACAATTCTAGAGGCTACACCAAAGGATATGGAACTCTCACTAACGGATCTGTCACCTTCAATAAAGTGGCATTTGTTGAAGTCCTCATGCATAATCTTCTTAGTATCAGCCAACTGTGTGACCTAGGATACAAAGTTATCTTTGAACTTTGTATCTGTACTGTTGACAAAAATATGAAAGTGGTTCTCTCTGAGAAAAGAATGGAAAATGTTATATCATTGATATGGGACAAAACAATAATTCATCCAATGTATGCTTTGTGTCGGATGACACATCCAAAAGGAACTGGTTGTGGCATAAACGTCTATCTCATCTCAACTTCAAGACTCTCCACAAAATTTCAAACAAAGAGCTGGTGACTGGGATGCCAAAGTTAAACTTTGTCAAAGAGAAGCTGTGTGATGCATGTGAAAAAGGAAAGCTCACTAAAACTTCCTTCAAGACCAAGCAATGCTCTTTCATCACTCTTCCACTACAAATGCTGCACATGGATCTATGTGGACCAGTCAGCACTCCCAGCCTAGGTGGCAAAAGGTACATTCTTGTAATTGTTGATGAATTTACTAGATATACTTGGGTCTCTTTTCTCAGGTATAAAAGTGATGCAACTGAAGAAATCATCAACTTTGTCAAGAAAAATGAAGTCCTGAATGGACAACTTGTACGATCGGTGAGAAGTGATAATGGCACTGAATTCAAAAACAGTGCTCTTGAAGACTTCTTCAATGAGAAAGGAATTTCTCAAAATTTCTCAGCTGTCAGGACTCCTCAGCAGAATGGAGTCGTGGAAAGGAAAAACAGAACTCTATGTGAGGCTGCAAGATCAATGCTAAGTGAATCAAATCTTCCCACCTATTTTTGGGCTGAAGCTGTTAATACAGTTTGCTTTACCCAAATAAGGTCGGTGATCTCCAAAAGGCATGATAAGACCCTTATGAAGTTTTCCATGGCAGAAAACCAAATATAGGTTTTCTTCATGTCTTTGGCTGTGTGTGCTTCATCCTGAATGATCGTGACAATCTTGGGAAATTTGATCCCAAGGCAGATGAAGGAATCTTTGTTGGATACTCCTTATCCTCCAAAGCATATCGTGTGTATAATCTCAAGAGAAAATGCATTGATGAGTCCATTCATGTAAAGTTTGATGACCTAAGATCATCATCTCTCTCAAATGATGATGATGAATTCCACAGGTGGATTTCATCATGCATAGGTGATGCTCCTATAGATAATCCCACCGATGCATCTTCCATTCTTTTCACTCCCTCAAATCCTTCCTCTTCAAATAACCAAGTTGGGTCACCTTCCATAGTGCCCGACACTTCACCCACCGAAATTGACCCATCTGCCACCGAACTTCAGCCTTCCACCTATCCTTATTCCTCCACTGAAATTCTTGACCCACTCCTGTACATCAAAATCTTCCATCAACCTCCACACAAAATATTCCACCACCTTTACCTCCTGCCACAAAATGGACCAAAGATCACCCCATAGATCAAATCATTGGTGATCAACAAGATGGAGTCCAAACACGAAGAGGAGTTGGAAATATTTGTCTCTATGTGAACTTTCTCTCTCTCATTGAACCTAAGAAGATTGAGGAAGCTCTAGAAGATCCCTGTTGGATCACTGCTATGCAAGAGGAACTTTCTCAATTTGAAAGAAACAAAGTTTGGAGACTGGTTCCCAGACCCCCGAAGAAGACAATCATTGGAACCAAGTGGGTCTTCAGGAACAAGATGGATAAAGAAGGAACAGTTGTCAGAAATAAGGCCAGACTGGTGGCTCAAGGATACAAACAGGAAGAAGGCATTGACTATGATGAAACTTTTGCTCATGTTGCAAGACTTGAAGCCATAAGAATCTTTCTGGCTCATGCTGCCTACCGAAACTTCAGTGTCTTTCAAATGGATGTCAAAAGTGCTTTCCTCAATGGGGAACTTGCAGAGGAAGTATATGTGAAACAACCACCTGGTTTTTAAGATCCAACTCATCCAGACTATGTGTACAAATTAGACAAGGCTCTCTATGGTCTCAGGCAAGCTCCACGTGCTTGGTATGACACTCTTGCTGATTTCCTACTAAAGAATGGATACTCCAGAGGTAAAATTGACAACACTCTCTTTATCAAGAAGACCTCAGGTAATCTCATTCTTGTTCAAATTCATGTAGATGACATCATTTTTGGTGCCACTGATGAGTCACTGTGTGATGAATTTGCTTCTCTCATGATGAGTCAATATGAGATGAGCATGATGGGAGAGCTTACATTTTTTCTGGGCCTTCAGATCAAACAAACTTCAGAAGGGATCTTTATAAATCAAAGTAAATACATTCGTGACCTTCTGAAGAAATTTAATTTCTTAGATAACTCTCCTATGAAAACTCCTATGGCACCACCCTTGAAAATTCATGCTGATCCGGATGGTAAATCTGTTGATGTAATGAATTATCGAGTGATGATTGGTTCTCTTCTCTATTTAACTGCTAGCAGACCGGATATTATGTTTGCTACCTGTCTATGTGCCCGTTATCAAGCCAACCCAAAAGAATCTCATCTGGCTGCTGTAAAACGGATTTTACGGTATCTAAAAGGTACCTTGCATCTGGGTCTTTGGTATCCCAAAGACTCAGGTTTTGAGCTAATTGGATATTCAGATTCAGATTATGCAGGTTCCAAAATTGACAGGAAGAGTACCACAGGCAGCTGCTGATACGGGGTTTTCACACCCCGAGGATCTTACCGCAAGTGTACGGGTCGAAGTCAAGTAATAGTACTTTAGAAGTACGAGTATCGAATCACGGGGAACTAGGAACTAAGTATCACAATTACTATAGGCTCTATTAATTGGACTGTCAAATTTAGAGATTGGATTTAGACTATTAATTGCATTAAGAAAATCAAGTTAAACACAAGACAAACAGAAACAGCTTTGAAAACTTTGATAGAGAGAAAAGTTGAGGGTTGGAAATCCAATGGTTCTCACATACAAACGCCTGACTCAATTCAAATACCAGTTATTCCTATCAATGAATGCCCAATCTTTATCTAATCGTTGTTCTCTCTCAAGTAACAACGATTTTATTTGCAAAGCACAGTCCCTTTTTCAAGCAACCGTGATTTCTATTTCGAAAACCTAAGTTTTATCTTTCGATCTCAACAAATAGGGTTCAAAACGCATTAAGCTTAAGATTCCAACGAGACTAAGATTTACTCGGTATATCTCTATCCTTTCTTACCTTAGATATGCAATTCCTAATTCTATTTCTCAATTACTTCTCTCGAACATTAATTGAAAACAATAAAACAAGTGTAAGGTAGCTAATCTCACAAAAGCATTAAACACAAAATTGCATTCATTCATTAAAGAGGAAAACTGATAAAAGTCTCAAGTCATCTGTTTACAAGCTTAAACCACATTCATTCCAACCCCCAACACGAACCGGTTAGTTCATGTCGGTGGTAGATTCAAACATAAGAGAAAAAGGTGCAAAAGTGTATGTAAACATGATCAAAAGTGAAAGATGAAATCGTGATAACAAGTGATGAAAACTCCCTCCTCTCGTGTTCGTCTCTACGTTCCGTGATGAATGTATCCGTCATCGGCTCTCTAACGTGGCTTCTAGGACTCCGAAAAATCGCCCAAAGTCGCCCCTAAACTGTTCCCGATCGTCTGCGAAAAGTTGCGCGAAAAAAATTACCTAAAATCTCCAAAAAACGTGTTTTATTTCTGCGTGCCGCGGTTTGTGCCGCGGTTTGCAAACCGCGCGCCAAACCGCGCGGCGGCGTGGAACAGTGTGTGCCGCGGCTTGTGCCGCGGTTTGCAAACCGCGCGCCGCGGTTTGGGAAAACTGTGTGCCGCGGTTTTGGACTGTGTGCCGCGGTTTTGGACTTGGATCTCGAGCTTTCGTTGGGCTTCGTTTTGGCTCTTTTGGGGTTCTTTTTAGCTTCTTTTCTCGAGGAATGCCGCCTTTTAGCTAACCTGTATAAATCACTAGATAAACCGTGAAATACACGCCTTTTTACTTGAATACAAACCAATCTCATTGGTTTGAGAACCGAAAATAACGCCAAAAAGTGGCGTTATCAACAACCCCAAACCGAGCGTTGCTTGTCCCCAAGCAAATTAGCGATAAAAACAGAATAAAAGCATATATCTGTGAAATAAGAATAACTGCACAATTCCCAATCGGTACCAAGTGATGCATCGGTGATTTCCCATACCCGTGAATATCTATCTCACTCTCGCCTCATCCTTATTTTGTTTGACCTATGACCTTCCATTGGGAGTTGAACTCGTGACTGTTCCGATTACGTTCGGGTTAGACTAGGTCCAAACATACTAGGGAAAACATTTCGCCTCGACCCTACCTCACGGGATACTCTCTTTGCACTCGAACCTAGGTTATCGCTCGTGTTGTCATGTTTAAGGAGGTTATGTACAAGAATACTCAAATTATTACATGACAACTCTAAGGAAAGACGCACAATTGTCCAAAAATTTGATCTCAGAAGGGGTCAAGTAGCAAGACAGGGAATATCGATGAGGGTGGTCGTATACCGTAATCACATCTTTCAAAAGATCATCCAGGTCTTTACACGGGTTGTAACGGGGCTAAGGTTAAGGTTAAGAGACGAAGGGTATAAAGGATCATAAAATCCTCGGCGTGTCAATCATTGGCAATTCCGAACTTCTCGTTGCTTCACATTTGCTCACTTGGTCCTTTTTCGTCACTATTGGAGTCACTTTGACTCACTTATTATGCAGCTCTACTAGAGACTATCTAACTAACGGTATTTATTTACTTTTCGTTTTTTTTTTGGGACTTCATTGGTCCTCTTTATTGATTGGGGCAACATTGGCCCTCTTTTCTCTTTCTTGACTGGCCTGATTTCTTTCTTTTCCGCTCTATCTCTCTAAGTTCATTACTGCTTCCGATTGACACACTTTCGGATAGGGTTGGCTAAGGCTCATGGCTGAGGGTGTAATGATGGGTTTAGAAACGAAAAGGTGAGTGTTTGGCTGCAAAGGGGCTAGAGATACACATAAAAGGGTAAAAAGGGAAATGATAGCTAAAACAGGTTAAAACAAACACATAATGCCTGGAATCATGTCTTAAGGTCCACACGATTTGGTCTACTATACCCTTACCTAATATCCCGATGTTCGTCTTTGCTACTCAATACAACAATGTAGCGAGATCATTCTACATTCACGACAAGGAATTCGAAAAAGTGTATAAGAATTTCGTGTATGAATCCCTCGCAATGAAAAACGTCTTTTAAGGCTCAAAGCTCACTATCGGGTGGTCTCCACTAATGTCCCTAGTCATATCCTTTCCTGGTCCTTCCCTAACGGTCACGTCACTATCACAAGATTCTTCCCACAATGGTCGGTCTCAATCATTCAAAACAAAAATTTTAGCTACTTTGATCTCGACACTCAGAAGTGTAGGAATTCTACGTGCATAACTTGGGCACGATTGGGCAACCCCAAACCTTACCCACACATTGTCCCCAATGTGCAAGTAAAGTCGTAGGTGATGCGACTCGAATCATTGTGCAATTATTACAGTTATCAAAAGGACGGGTAAGGCATTACATAGCAAGCAAAAGAAAACCCAGAATTTCTAAAACGGGCACCCCAAACCTAGGCCGTGGCCTAGGTTTGCCAATAAAAGCCAACCCAAACTTCGGTAAAACCGAGGTTTGCACAGGGTAAAAAAAAGTTGAGTGTGTAGATGATAAAAATTGAGGCACCCCAAACCTAAGTGAAACTTAGGTTTGTGGCATCTCGCTTAACTAATAAAGACCATACATCGTACACCACTCGTTAAACAGACAAAGTTGAGAGCGTACCTGTTTGCCCGGACGAAGGAGGATTTTTTCGACAGATTCGAGCACTTAGAGAAGATGGAGAGAGCATGCAAAACAAAAGATATCAAAGCAAAAGACAGAATGCAGGAATATGAAACACACAAAGCAAGAAAGGAATAAAAATTTGCACGAAAAACGAACGAGAGCCAACAGGGGACTCCCGCGGTTTAGCCCGCGACTTGCAAGTCGCGTGGCAAACCGCGTAACTCTCTGTCTCAGAAAACCAACAGAGTGCCCCGCGGCTTGCTGCGCGGTTTGCAAACCGCGTGTCAAGTCGCGTATGTCCCTGTTTGTTTTTCGCTTTTTTCGATTTTTATGGTTTTTCGGGAATAAGAAACACACTCAAAATAAGCAAATAATAAAGGAAAACAAACCTTGGTGGGTTGCCTCCCACCCAGCGCCGCATTTAAAGTCGTGGCACGACTATGTGGTTTCAGCTTGGCTCAGTATCCGCGGAGTTGGATCGCCCACACCTGCGATTCTTCGCGGATTCTCTTAATTTTGGCCCTCCATGACCAGCTTCAGATCCTTCATCTCTTCCAACTCTTACCTTCTCGAACATCTTGAAGATTTCGCTTTGGCCGCCGACTCGGAAGGTTATCTCGCCTTCTTCCATGTCAATCAAAGCTCGGCTCGTAGCCAGGAAGGATCTCCCCAGAATTAACGGAACCTCTTCGTCTTCGTCTATATCTATGACTACGAAGTCGACGGGAAAATAGAACTTACCTACTTTGATGAGCATGTCCTCGACCACTCCATACGGGTACCTTATCGATCGATCAACCAGCTTAAGTGTCATGAATGTGGGACTCACCTCGCCCAATCCAAGTTTCCTGAAAATAGACAGAGGCATTAAATTGATACTCGCCCCTAAATCACATAAAACTTTATTAAAAGAAAGATCCCCAATTTGAATAGGGATAGAGAAACTCCCTGGATCTTTAAGCTTCTGGGGCAGCTTATTCTGGAAAATCGCGCTGCACTCTTCAGTGAGTGCAACGGTGGCCTGATGATCGATTGCCCTCTTTTTGGATAAAATTTCCTTCATGAACCTCATGAATGAAGGCATTTGTGCCAATGCTTCTGCAAAAGGGATGTTAATAGTTAACTTTTTAAAAACATCAAGAAATTTAGAAAAATGAACATCATCCTTGTTTGCTTTCAATCTGCTCGGATAAGGCACTCTCGGAATTTCCGGCTTGACCGGTGGTGGCTCTTGCTCCTTTACTTTGCTCTCGATCTCTTTCTCTTCCCTCTTACGCTCCTCGTCAGCCTCTAATGCATCCATATCAATGATCTCCACATCATTCTCGGCTTCCTTTGCTGGCTCCTCATTCAGCTCCTTGCCATCTCTCAGATAGATGGCATTGCAATGTTCTTGATTCCTCTTTTCAGCCATACTCGGGAAACTACCGGATGGTCGGGTTTGTAGGGCCTCGGAAATCTGCCCCACTTGCCTCTCGAGAATCTTGATTGCAGCCGTATTCTGATCAGTTGCGGCTTTTACCGTGTTCACCGTGTTTGCCAGCTCTCCGACCGTGCTGTTCATTTTTGTCATGAACTTCATGAGCATATCTTCCAATCCCGATTTCTTCTCCCCGGATGGTCCCTCGCTCCTTTGGTTAAAACCTGGAGGACGGTAAGCAATATTAGTATTGGAAGAGTTTAAAGAGTTAGAGAAATTACCTGGTTGTTGACCCGACTGATTCCATGAAAGATTGGGATGCTGTTTCCACCCCTCGTTATAAGTGTTGGAGAAAGGGTCGTTTCGCGGCTGATGGTTGCGGTTTTGCATAAATTGAACCTGTTCAGGTTCCCCTAGATCGCTTCCCTTCATACGGTCAGTGATAAAAGCTAGTTGAGCTTTTATCTCTTTAAGTTCATCTGACTCTTGAACATTCGCTACTCGTGCGATGGACGATCGTGGAGTGGAGTAGCTATGTTCGGCAAGGTTCTCGATCAGCTTGACCGCTTCTTCATAGGTCTTGTTCATGAGTGCTCCCCCCGCTGCAGCCGTAATATCATTCTTGAATTGCGGGTGAAGGCCTCCAAAGAACGTTTGGATTATGACCCACCCATGAAGACCGTGATGTGGACACTTCTTCAACATGTCCTTATAGCGCTCCCAAGCTTCATATAACGTCTCTTGGTCCCATTGCGCGAAGTGCGTGATGTCGGCCATCAATTGCGCGGTTCTTCCCGGTGGGAAGAATTTCTGGAGGAACGCTGCCTTCAGTTGTGCCCAAGTGGTGATGAGATCTGATGGAAGGCCCTCTATCCAGATTTCAGCTCTACCCTTTAGGAAAAAACTGAAGAGTCTTAGCTTAATCGCGTTCTCTTCCATCCCGTTGATCTTGAACGTGTTGCATATCCGTTCGAAGGCTCGTAGATGCGCGTGAGGATCTTCGGTCGGTGCTCCTCCAAACTGATTTTGCTGCACCATTACAATGGTGCTCGGCTTTATTTCGAAATAGTTGGCCTCAGTGGTAGGCGGCTGAATACCTATGCGGGCCGCTGCCACATTCGGGTCGGCAAACGACCGCATAGGCACCCTTTCTGGAGGTGGTGGTGGATTGTTGCGAAGTGGAGGTGGTCTCTCGTCTCCCATTTTTAATTGTTTCCTAGCTTTCGATTCTTGGTGTAGGCGACGAGCAGTTCTTTCAATTTCCGGATCAAAGTCTTCAACCTCTTTCCCTCGAGTCGTCCTTGGCATAAACCAAGTGGTACCTGAAAAGAAAGAAAATAAAGTCAATAATCCAAAACTGAAAGTGGTGGAAAAAAAACAAGAAAAGAAAATGCCCAATCTAATAGCTCCTATAGATGGTAGTGCTATTAATTACAACTAGTTCCCCGGCAACGGCGCCAAAACTTGATAGGGCGGGTATCACCCCTCCTAAATCTAACCGCAAGTGTACGGTGTCGAAATCAAGTAATAACGTACGGTAAGTACGAGTATCGAATCCACGGGAACTAGGAACTAAGTATCACAATTACTATAAGCTCTATTAACTGAACTGTCGATATTGAGAGATGGTTGGTTTATAAACTAATTAAGTGCAATAACTAAAGAAATCGCAAACGGAACAATAGACAGCTTGAGGAAAATTCAATAGAGAAAATAGTTGAGGGTTGGAAATCCTAAGGTTTTACACATGCAAACACTTGACTCGAAACAATTACCAGTTAATCCATCTAATGATTCCCAAATCTTTTAAGATCACCGTTGTTCTCTTTTGAGCAACACGGGTTTTATTTCAAAAAGGACAGGTTTTATCTTTCGATCTCAACCTATGGATTTCAAAATACATTAAGCACAAGATTTATGTTGAACGGCTAGGTTTTATCTCTCGATTTCCAACTAACGGTTCAATTGGGACTAAGACTTACTCGATATATCTCTATCACCGATTTATCGTTTTAGGCATGCAATTCCTAGTTCTATTTAACAGTTAATTCTCTCGAACTCAACTGAAAATAATAAAACAATTGAAAGCTAGCTAGACTCTCAAAAGCATTAAACACAAAATCACATGCTTCATTAATGAGGAAAAACTGATAAAGTGTCAAGTCAATTATTCACATGCTTACAAACCAAAATCATTCCAACCCCCAACATGAACAGGTTAGTTCATGCCGGTGGTGGATTCAAACACAATAGAAAAGGATGAAAACGAGTATGTAAACATGATAAACGAAAAAGATGAAATCGTGATGAATGTGATGACTCCCTTCTATCGTGCTCGTATCTACTTCGCGTGATGAATCACTCCTCGTTTGAACCTCTATCGTGCCTCCAAAGACCCCGAAAAATCTCCAGAAATCGCCCCCTAAACTGCTCTGGCCGTCCTCGAAAAGTTGCGCGAATAATGACCTAAAATCTACAAAAAACGACTTTTATTTCTGCGTGCCGCGGTTTGCAAACCGCGCGCCAAACCGCGCGGCGGCGTGGAACAGTGTGTGCCGCGGTTTGCAAACCGCGCGCCGCGGTTTGGGAAAACTGCACTCCGCGGTTTGGGAAAACTGCACGCCGCGGTTTTGGGCTAGGATGTCGGGTTTCCGGTGGGCTTCGTTTTGGCTCTCTTTTGGACTCTTTTTAGCTTCTTTTCTCGAGGATTACCGCCTTTTAGAATACCTGCACATTCCACTCGATAAACCGTAAAATACACGCCTTTTTACTTGAACACAAGCCAATCTCATTGGTTTGAGAACCGAAAATAACGCCAAAAAGTGGCGTTATCAGCTGCCAACTTCTTGGTGGCAAATTAGTCAGTTGGTCCAGCAAGAAACAAAACTCTGTCTCAACCTCTACTGCTGAGGCTGAATATGTTGCAGCTGGAAGTTGCTGTGCTCAGATCCCGTGGATGAAAAATCAACTCAGAGACTATGCTCAAGTCTACTCCAAAGTCCCAATTCTTTGTGATAATTCAAGTGCAATAGCTATTGCAAATAATCCAGTTCTACATTCCAGATCAAAGCACATAGATATAAGATATCACTTCATCAGGGATCACATCTCAAAAGGTGACATTAAGCTACATTTCATTCCTACTGATCTTCAGCTTGCAGACTTGTTCACTAAACCCTTAGATGAAGCCAGGTTCAATTTTCTGATAAGTGAACTTGGAATGCTGTATCTTGATATGTAATTTAAAAAAAAAAAAAAATCTTATTGGTGGTTTTCTCACCGACGGAAATCCTATCGGTGGATAGATCCCACCGATCCTTCCGAGTCTCCTCACCAATACCAAAAAGCCTCATGTCGGTGGTTTCTCACATTCCACCGAAACCTCATTTCTACACCGATCTCATTTCGGTAGTCTCTCAGCCACCGATTCTCTTCGTGAACTCTCCCCGACATCCAAACACTCACGTCGGTAGCTTTCGTTTTTGATCACATATCTCATTCTATTGATACCTTCCATCGACTCCTTCTCATCTTCGGTGAACCCCTGCTCATCGGTGAGCATCCTCTTCACTGATGTTTTCGATTCACATACCTCGGTGACCCTTCCCAATTACCCCAAACCACCGAAATCCCATATCATCGGTGTGACCTATCGACCGAATCCTTGCAATTCTTATCCGTTACACTTCCCCATGCTTACATCATCATACATCCTATGTGTCAGGAAAGTTTGACTCTTCCCATTCTCATGAAAACCATTTTTACCCACATCTTCCAACACCCTCATCATTAATTCTTAAAACTTCTTTTAATATTGATTAATTCCTAACCCTTCGTTTTCCATCCTTAACAATTACCGCCCAAAACCCCTTTTAAATTTCTAACCCTATAAATACGACCCTTCTTCCTCATTACTTCTTTTTTATAGAAACCTGAAACCACGATCATCTTCTCTCTCACAAACCACTACCCTGCAACTATTTCATCATCATCCATGGCATCGTCTATTTCCTCCAAGGCTACCAAACACACCAAAGTTGTCAAGGAATCACCCACCTGCTTTGAAGACCTAAAATTCAACCATTGCAATCATGTTGCAAGGTTTGAATCCGATCCCGCTCATCCCGAGTTCTCCACCATTACTAAGTTCCTAACTCGTTCTCTTCTCCTTCATGCTTTCACCTGCAACCCTAAAATGAGCAAGATGCTCATTGGCAACTTCTGGCTTACTGCTGTCTACAATCCCTCCAACGAAGCAGTTCACGCTTCGATCCTTACTGATGAAGAAGGCGATCATGATCTCACATTTGGAGTGGATGATGTTCGTCGTGCCTTAAAGATTGAGGCATTTTCAGAATATGAAGACATGCACGTCACCCACTTTCATGAAGAAGTAGTCAACACTCTTGGCTACATACACAAGACTGATGACAAATCTTCCAAATCCAACAAGGGTCCAGGTACACTCACTAGAAACAAAATGGGAGGGGTTTTGAACTTTCTTTTTGCTCATGTGATCTACTGCTTATCTCGAAAAACCAGTGGTCAGGATCAATCTCCCTCCTACATCACTAAACTTATCCATGCACTAATCTTTCAACGCAAGATAGATTTTTCTCAGTACTTCTTCACTGAGCTAACTGAGGTTGTAAAGCATCCAAAACGATGCCACGTGGCATACCCCCGATTCATCACTATGATTGTTCAGCATAAACTCGGTGCTGCCTTGGATGACGATCGAAAGACCAAAACTCCCCGATTCAAATATGATTGGTCTTCTCCGATTGTCGGCCAAAAGACACTTGATGTCGACCCTCTTGCCTTCGATGAACCCCTCCGACCAGGTATGATCTCGTTTGCTCACTCTCCCGATCTCCACTGGGGAGATGCGGAAATTCCCGGGTTTAGACACCCAGAAATTCCCGTGGACCCCCCAGCTGTAGTGGCCCCATCTCCCCGTCCCCGAGTGAAGTCGGGTGGTGCCAAAAAGAAACAATCTCGGGCCACCGACACCTCCGTGTCCGCTTCCGAGACTATGCCTCTGAAAGATCCTCGGAGGCTACCCAAGTCTTAACCCATTCTCACAAGCGGAGGCACTCCAAAACCCTTCCGAGATCTCCTCTAAAGAGGTCTCGGTCACCTTCGGCCGCACCCTTTAGGCCAGCTACCGATTCTCCAAAATCGGTGGCTGAAGTTGTCCCTTCCAGGCCGGGGAAATCTGCAAAAACCCAAACCAACTCCTCTATTGCCTCTCAAAAGGCTTCGGTTGAATTTCCGGAGAATCCTACTATTACCACCTCACCTGCTTCTTTGAGTGGTGGTGATGACTTCGAGGTCTCTCCCCTCGAAGGAACTGAGTTCACATTGCACAACTTATCACCTGATCTAGAGATCGATGATGCACAACCCACCAATGGTTCACCTGTTATACAAAACACTGGGGACTTTATTGACTTTTTGTTGGAAGATACCGGTTCACCCCGAAAAGCTGCCACCGACGTCATCATGGTCACCGATCCATCCCCTTCACCGACAAAACAATCACCACCGACTCCCCCATCCCCGACGCAACCCTCACCACCGAAACAACCCACCCCCCGAAGATCTCCCACACCAACGGGATCTCCCCACCGATCCTCTTCACCCACCGATGAGGGTGAAAAATCCGCAGAGGATAGCTCTTCCTCGTCTACTTCACCACCTCCACCACCACCGAGGGTTTTGTTCCCCGGTCCTCTATGTGATACACCATCCTCATCAACTATATCAGAGGAACGATTACTCCCCCATATGCCACTATCACCGGCTGCTCCCCGATTCCAACTCCCATATGTTGGTCCTTCCACTCCTATTACAGGTATTCGGCTTCCAAATGACCTAATTGCCAAAGTTTAGGAAAGTGCCCGACAATATCGATTGGTGGGCACCCAGTTCGAATCTTTTAAGCAGGCTACTATTTCCAATTTTCCATGATTGCTCAGTCGAATGAGCGTGTCTCAGTGTTGGAATCTCGGCAACCTCAGCTTCTGGAATCCACCCTTCGGGATTTGCTTCGCCCCTCACCGAGACTATGGCTACCTTTGCTAAAAAATTAAATACGTTGAACACTTCTCACAACAGTTTGGCCTTATCGGTGACTGCTCTCAAAGCTTCCACCCACTTCAAGGACTCGTAACTCGGTCGCCTCATCAATCGAGACACTCGGCATCAAGACCTTCGCTCCTCCCTCATCGAATCACTTCAGCAACTTCATCGGAAAGTTGACTCCCTCAACAACAACCTCGATTGGGATTTCGATTTGGGAGACTTTGCCTTTGAAAATTCTGACAGGGGAAGGCTTCAGCATATTCATGCATCGGTAGACCGTATGCTTACACATTTGGGTCTAGATTCTACGGTTGTTGCTGAGGGGGAGAAAAGCCTACCAAAGTCCCCGAAAAGGCCTTCTGTTAGGCATCTTGGCAGCAACAGGCCTCTATCAGACCCCACCGACAAATCCACCATCCGATTCTTCAAACCAAAAATCTCCACATCGGTGGTCACCACAGTTATACCAACACCAACCATCACTACCACACCGACAGCATCACCGACACCGATCACCACTCCTACACCGATAACTTCATTGACACCAACCACCACAGTTACACCGACCGATACCCCATCGGTAGAAAAACCCACACCAAAGGCAATAGTTGAGGGGGAGCAAACACTTTCGGCCTCCATTCCAAAAGACAAAGACAAGAAAGTAATTTCGGCGTTAGAAGATGCCAAAGAAGAGAAACGAAAGAAAGAATTAGCCAAGTATGGGGCTAGATCTGCCGATGCCCAAACTTTAAAGCTGAAACCTCCCACTCCAGGAACCACCACCGATCTGGGTCTATCTCCTCAAGAAATTGAGGAGGCTAGACTTGCTCAAAAAGCCCTGGATGATTCTAAGGCATTGTCTCTAAAGGTTGCCAAAGAGGAAGCAATAAAGGCAAAATCCACCGATCCGATTCTTGCCCAAAAATCTGAGCTGGGCACAATAGAAGAAGAAAAGGAAGAAAAGATTAAATGGTACAAAAAGACCATGCACTACCGAACTAACAGGTCCCCGATCATAGGTGTCAAGATAGCCACTTTGAAGCAAAACCCCTCCGACATCAGGCTCATAGTTGAAAGGGAAGATGGACTATCAAGGAGTATTAGAGATTACAACCTCAGGCATTTCGGCCTCTCCGAATGGTTTAAAATCTCTAGGCTCTTGGTGAACTGTTCGAATCCCAAGAAAGACACCTTCATCAAGTACATCGATGGGTTGATGAATAAGATGAAGAAAATAAAGAAGAAACACAACATTGTCCTTTCCACCGATGAACGAGATTCTCTTCAATCCCTTAAAGAAGATGTTCGACTCCCCAACACCAAATCCCAATCGGTGAAAGACACGGCCTTTAAGGAAATGGACGCGAAAGGAAGAACCCCCTATTTGGAAAATCTCAACCTTTCCATACCGACCTCCATTACTTATCCCTCTACCACTTTGTGCATCTCACCGATTCCTGGCCTCTTCTTCAACGATGCTCTTGGCCACCGACGATTCTTCAGGTTTGCACATATACATCTCGCCGACATCATCTTCCTACATGGCATTTCCAATCTCATGCCACATATCCCCGAAGCTCAGATCCACTACCAGAACATCACCAACGAGATCAAACGCCGCATTCAAAAACCAAAGAAATGATTTAGGTGTTTTTCTCTTTTCAAGTACCTGTAATTTTTCATTTTCAGATGTATGAAAATTTTACTTGAATACAAGTACTTTTCATCTATTTGAATTTCTATGTTGCACATATTTATTTTTACTTACATGTAAATATTGGTTATACTGTACAAACTCATAAAAGCAAAATAGACCAAAAAGAACAAAAAGAATGGTCTATGTAAAAAGAACCCAAAAAGAGTAAAAAGGGTCAAAATGTATTTTTTTCTCAGATACTCCTTAATATTCTAAGTATAGAGCTCAAATTCAAATAGGGGGATATTGTTGGGTCACCAAAGATTTGAAATTGACTCACCGATGTTTCTCCTAAATCTTACTTAGAATATTTTAGAATGGTTCTTTACAATGACTTGTACAAGATAACAAATGTTCGGTGAAGTCGAAGATCAACCGAAACCAAGCTTGAAGATATTCTCATTGTGGAAATGAAGAATAACCTTCTCAAAAATCAACAAGTCATTATCCACCGATGGTCCTCATACATCGGTGGACATCTCCCACCGACCATCCATTGATCGGCCAACTCAAGATCCACCGATGTTTGCGTTACATCGGTGGACATCTTTCACCGATCTTTCTAATGGTCGGCCAAATATGAGTCCTACCGATGTGAGCTTTAAATCGGTGAGATCTCAAGTATCTTCACAGATGTTCTTAATTGCAAACTTCAAGGCACTTATATCGGTGGAACATTATCGGTGGAACTGCTTTGGAAAATACATCAAGAAGATCATTTATTATGGGACAATATCTATTGCCAGGTAAAAGAGAGTATTTGTCGTTTTATCCATTATCAGATAACGTCTCAATCAGCATGGGTATTCTTCCTAGTACCAAGGAAAAAGGTGATAAGGACGCATCAACTTTTCAGAGGTCAACACCTACAAGCAAATCTCCTGATGACAAGTGTCCTAAACATTTAATGCTCATCACACTATAAAAGGAAGAACAAGCTCCCATGCAAACTACGCTTACTGGAAGATTTTCTCAGTGCAAGAATTCTCCATTTTGCTCAAGAACTTTATAGCTTTGTTCTAAGTGTTCAAGTTGTTTTGTTTTCAGTATACTTTGTGAAAGATTGTTAGAATAGTTTATCTGTTCTTTTCCGCAACAGTCTTTAGATTCTATGTGTAATTCTTGTTGAAAGTTTTTCAATAATGGAATTAAAATTGTGAAAATTTGAGTATTGTATTCAACCCCCCCATTCTACAATACTTGTTAAGCCATCTGGGACTAAAACCTCTATTCTTGGTAAAAAACCTTCTTTTTCAAACTCCAAAAACATTTATCTTGAGGTTTTGGAAGATTTTGGGTATTTTAGATGATTTGGGGGTTTTGGCAAAGGTTTGCATAGATCTGACTTTGGGAGTTGCATTTTGAGTGTATGTTAGGTTGTTTGTGACCTAGATGATGCTCCTAGTGAAGGATGATGGTGGATCTAAAGCTTTCACCAAAGGAGGCTCAAGATTGGGGTAAAATCTAGATTTAGTCTAAATCTAGCAAGGTGAATTCAAGTTGATGTGTGAAAACGTTGTACATGCCAAACATGTCCTTTTCCAAGTATTTATGTGTTTGACATGAAATTATCAATTGTTGAGTTATTTGGTGAGTTTTGATTATTTGAAGTATTTAACTTTATAAACATTGTAAAACACCCACATTTGAGATTTTTGAATATCTTGATAAGTAAATATAAAAAATATGTCTCTCTGGTGATTTATTGCACATAGGAAGTGTATTCAACAATTCATTTATTTTTGGTGTATTTTATTTTATAAACCATTTGGAAAATGCATGTTTTTGTGTTATGAGATATTTCGGAAATATAAGGGTATGAGTCCATTTGGAAAATCGTTGTCCCAAACTGTGATAAGTTTTGGGTTAATCATATCTCGGGGTATGTATTTATATAAACGCCGTTTAGATGCGTTTTATTACATGATAATCGTTAATTGTTGGCCTAAGGAGTTTTGAGCATTTTAGCTCAGTTTTGACTAAAAAGAGTTCGAGGACATTTGTCAGATTTTAATGGCTCGATGTAGAGGCCCATATATGATTTGCATTTATCGCATTTATTGCATCTTATTACATCTTATTGCATCTTATTGCATGCTATTGATATTTACAGGCTCGAGTGCATTAGTCATTCCTGTGTAGTCATGTAATTTTAGACTGTGTTGCATTGGATCCATAGGCACGTAAGTCAGTCTTTATTTGATGGTTTGCTGGGTGTTGTGGGATTTGACCCGGACCCCATGTTTTATGACCTTTACCTTGCAAGGGTACACTAGGAGAGCTGAGTCCGGTTGTGCTATCATGATTGATGGGCGTTTGGGACCTCTGCCATGTCGGGAAATGCCTTGGTTGTAACCCCCCCGCATGGGCCGGGCCTTTGGTGGTATTCGTGGGAATATTTGCTAAGGTCGGTTGTCTCTTTGGGTGTAACCTGAAAGGAGTCATAGGGATACTTAGGCTTTCATGTCGTGAAGTGTCATGCGGTTAACGTTGTATGAGTGGCATACTTTTGTGTTCCTCCACTCTCAATGGATACGGGTCTCCCCCGTTGTCGGCCAACACTATTTTGGATATTAATGTCGTTGTTTGGTTATCCTTGGTCTTGTGCGTTTGACTGCAAATGATAACTTTAATATTGGATTTCCCTCCACGTATATTAAGGTTTGAATGAAGCATGCCATTTCCATGTTTGGGTGTTTAGAGTTCGCTCCCTTTTATGCTCGCGTGAGTATCAGGTTTTATCCGTATTTTCGGTAACACTTTATATTTATTTGGATTGTTGTCCATGGTACATGCGCTGGGCATTATGCCTCATCCGTGATTGAATGATTTGAATAATAGAAGATTTATTCACGTTTATACAATTGAGATTTAAATGTTTATTTACGTTTGGAGTGAGTTTGGATCGGAATTCATTTTGGAAAACTCTATATTCATTTTGGAGCTTTTGTCATAGTATTTGTGTGCGTTGGAAAATGAGTTGTTTACATTTTATCATAAACCCTTTGGGATTCATGATTTGAGTTGTACTCTTTCATTTAACAAATTATTTTAATCATGATGTAAACTCTTGAACTCACTAGGCGTTAGCCTAACATTTTTATTTGTCGGCATGTGCAACAGGTTCTGGTTGGGAAATAGTACTAGTGACATTATGAAGAAGTGTATAGCTTGGTGAAGTCTTCCGCATAATGGGTATAGCAACTTGGTATTTGGTTTGAGTAACACCCGACCTTATGTAGTATTGGTGTATGACTCAAGTTAATGAATGTTGAGGTTAAATATATGTTTTGAAGTTGAGATATTTCCCAGGATGGATTTGTATAAAGGATTTTATATTTCATTGGTTATTTTATCGAAGTTTTTATTTAGTTGCTCTTTCCAGATTTGAGGGTGTTACACTAAGATCCTACGGAGCTTATCTCCTAACTTTGATCACCTAGTTGGTATCTAAGATCCTATGGAGCTTAGCTCCTAACTTTGATCACGTAGTCTCTGCTATCGAAGAGTCGAAAGATCTGTCGACATTTTCTTTCAATGAGCTAATGGGATCTCTTCAAGCACATGAAGCAAGAATTAACAGGTCATCAATGAGAGAAGAAGAAAAGGCATTTCAAACAAGAGGAGAGCCAGAATCCTCCGATCGCATGAGAGGAAGTTATCGAGGCCGAAGTAAAGGTAGCTATCGAGGCCGGGCAGAGGCCGAAACAAATCTGGGAATACATCTATCCATTGCTCATACTGCAACAAATATGGGCATTCTAACAAAGTCTGCTGGTACAAACCCGAGGAGGCCAAGTTCACCGAAGAATACGATGACCAAGAGTTTCTCTTCATGACTTCCTCAAAACAGGATGATGCAAGCAAAGAAGTATGGTACATCGATAGCTAGTGTTCGAATCATATGACAGTGATCGATTAAAGTTCAAAGAGCTCCATGAGTCAATACAATCACAAGTTCGGCTTGGTGACAACAAAGCACTTCATATTAAAGGACGAGGAACAACAATGGTTGTGCTAGGTAACAAAACAAAACTCATTACGGATGCTCACTTTGCACCTTCCTTAGCTCACAATCTAATAAGCGTAGGACAATTGTTGCAAACTGGATACTCTGTTATATTTGATGATAACAAATGTGTTGTAAAGCATAAAGCTACATGTAATACTCTATGCAACTGCTCGCATGACGCAAAACCAAATGTTTCCTCTTAACCTATTTGAGCAAACCAAAGTTGCTTTGGTGAATAAAGCAATTACAGATGCTGAACTTTGGCACCTAAGATATGGTCATCTCAACATTGCTGGCCTACAATTGCTGAAAAATAAAGATATGGTTAAGGGCCTCCCTAACATCATGTCGTACGAGAAAAGTCTGTGAATGATGCGTTCTCGGAAAACAAACAAAAAGGCCTTTTCCAGTAGGGAAGTCTAAACGTTCAAGTAAGATATTGGAGCTAATTCATGCTGATCTTTGTGGACCGATGAGAACATACTCGTTATCAGGTAGCAAGTATTTCTTGCTTCTTACTGATGACTACAACAGAATGAGTTGGGTTTATTTCTTACGGCTCAAGTCTGAAACTTTTGAGCATTTCAAGAGTTTAAAGCCTTGGTGGAAAAACAAGCCGGAGAACCCGTACAATCATTTCGAACAGATCGTGGAGGTGAGTTTCTTTCAAAGGACTTTATTGATTTTTGTGACGAGCATGGCATTAAGAGAGAACTTACCGTGCCATACATACCGGAGCAAAACGGTGTAGCGGAGCGTAAGAATAGAACGACGATCGAGATGAATCGGTCGATGATAAAAGAAAAAAAGGATTACCCAATTCGTTTTGGGCTGAAGGCGACTGCAGTGTATTTGCTAAACATTCCCCCCACAAAAGTTGTTTAGGATCAAACACCATACGAGGCATGGAATGGAAGTAAACCATCGGTAAGTCACTTGCGAGTTTTTGGTTGTGTTGGTTATGTTTTACATGTAGTAGAAATGCATAAGTTGAAAGAAAAGTCAACCAAATGTATTTTTATTGTATATTTCTCTCTAACTCGAAAGCATATCGGCTTTATGGCCCTCAAAGTGAAAAAATCACCATTAGTAGAAATGTGGTGTTGAGGAGCAAAGTAGCTGGCAATGGGAAGAAAAGTCCAAAGGATCAAGTGCTCAACTTGAACTAAATGAATCAGAAGAAAAAACAACAAACACCTCTCTTGGTCCAGACAACTCAACGTCAACAACAACAGTCACGTCAAGTTCGAACTCTTCGAAGTCCACTCCTCGTGACCTTTCAGAAGGTGACCTTTCTGATGATCCAAGTCACTCACTAAACTTACGTCAAAGTGAATGGGGCAGAATTCCACGACGTCGGTTCCCTATCGAAGGTGAGTCACTTTTGGCATTGTTTGCCGAAGATCCATCAAGTGTTGAAGAAGCAATAAAACTACCAGAATGAACAGAAGCCATGGAAGTAGAGCTGCAATAGATCGAAAAGAATCAAACATGGATGCAAGTCAATCTGCTAGAAGGTAAAAATGCAATCGGTTTGAAATGGATTTTTAAAACAAAATTCCTTGCAGATGGGAGCATTCAAAAACGAAAGGCTAGACTGGTGGTTAAAGGGTATGCTCAACAACAAAGAATAGACTATGAGGAGACATTCTCGCTGGTTGCTCAGTTTGAAACAATCCGAGTTATCTTGGCACTTGCTGCCCAGAAACGATGGAAAATATTTCAATTCCACGTCAAATAAGCTTTTCTAAACGACGATTTAGAAGAAGAAGTCTAATTTACTCAACCATCGGAATTCGAGAAACCAAATGAGGGAAATAAAGTGTTTCGTCTCAATAAAGCGCTTTATGGATTGAAGCAGGCGCCCCGAGCGTGGTATAGCAAAATCGACGGTTTTTTTCTCTCTCAAAAATGGATTTGAAAGAAGCATGCATGAGCAAACTTTATATTTGAAGAATCAAGGCGGAGGTAATTTCATGATAGTAAGTTTATACGTCGATGATATGATTTATACCGGATCGTCATTGCATCTTTTGTCCGAGTTTAAAGTGTCCATGAAGAGTACGTCAGATACGACTGATCTAGGAGAATTGAAGTATTTCCTAGGATTAGAAGTGAACCAAACACAAGATGGAATCTTCATGTCACAATGGAAATATGTGAAAGACAGGCTGGAAAGATTCAATATGCTAATTTTCAAACTTTCCAACACCCCAATGAACACAAGTGAGAAATTGAGTCTACAAGACGAAACAGGAAGAGCAGATGCAAGCTTGTACAGAAGCCTAATTGGTAGACTCATTTACGTCACACATTCTCGTCCAGATGTGAGATTTACTGTTGGGATCCTATCCCATTTCATGCACAATCCGAGTAGACATCACTTTGGAGCAGCAAAGAGAGTCTTGCGGTATCTCGCAGGAATAATGAACTTCGGTATTTGGTATCGTGAAGTGGAAGACTTTAGCCTCAAAGGAAATAGTGATAGCGATTGGGGTGGCTCGATAATAGATGGGCGAAGCACAACTGGAAATTGCTTTATACTCGGGTCGGCTGCCATTTCATGGAGCTCAAAGAAACAAGCAACATTAGCGTTCTCCACCATTGAAGCAGAATATGTTATTGCAACAGCTACAACGTGTCAAGCAGTATGGTTACAAAGACTACTAAGTGATATCAGAATGAAGCAAAACGATGCAACTGTCATATTCTGCAATAACACGTCGACTGTCATGCTTGATAGAAATCCGATTTTCCACAAACGGACCAAGCATATTGAAATCAAACACCATTTCATAAGAGAACTCATTGCAAAAGGTGAAGTTAAATTAGAAAGTTGCAGCACCGAGGAACAACTTGATGATCTTATGACGAAAAGTTTACCACTGTTGAAGCATGAGAAATTTTGCCTTCCATAGGGACTGACAGAGTTCGAATGAAGGTGGAGTGTTAGAAGTAATGGGAGTCCAACTTAGTAGTTAAATAATTAGGAGTTAATACTCCTGTTATGGGTCTGTTGAGTTTGTTATGAGTCTGTTGAGTTTCTGTTAGGTCACGTTAGTGGAATAGAAGTATAGGGACTATTCTTGACAGTTTGTGTAAATACCTTGTGAGTATAAATAGTTTGCTTAACCCTAGGTTTAGGGTTAATGATCATTGTTTAGCTTATCAGATTACATTGTACGGCTACTGTAAAATAATCTTTCTGTTCATATGAATGCAAGTGAGATTTATGACGTATATGCTTATTGTGTTGATTTCATTGTGATTGCTTATTGAATCTGGGATCCACAATTGGTATCAGAGCAGAAAGACGTCTGATTCAAAGGTAATATTCATATTCTGATCATTCAAGTTCTTATCGACTGTTTCATTCAAAAGATTTTTCTTCGCTTTGATTTTGGTGTAAAAAACTTGAAATTGAGGCTTGAAGAATCAGATGAACATCACTGACAGTGCTTAGAATACACCTATAGACGTGTGCTAATTAAACCTCAAAGCAAGTATACAATGAGATATAATATCGTCTTTCAAGTAATAAAATGGTAAGATACCAGATATCGTCCCACAGAGATTGGAGTAAAAAGTTAAATAAAAAGTAGAAGAAGGAAATGATTTCAGATGGCGAATTGGAAGAGATTGATTTGTTTTGTTTGGATTGTCACTTTGATGTTGTTAACAGAGAATAAAGCAAGCACGGGTGTAAAACTTTAAGGTGGGATTTAAACACAAATTCTAGTGGGTCGTTTTATCACAATTAGATCCACCATCTATTTTGAGAGTATTCCTCTCGGACTTCAGTATTCCCACTACTGTTTAGATTCAACTAGACACCTCTCGGTGTAGTCTCCAACTATTTATAGTTGGGGATAAAGTTCTCAAAATATATGGACGACCAAATCTCTTTGTATCAAAAACCACTCTCTCGAGCCGATTCCCATATCATTCAAGTTGGTGTGTTCCAAGTGGCTTATCTCTAAGTCCACTACACTTTAACACTTTAGATTAGTGACCACTTGTCGAGAATTAATCAGTTTAGAAAAAAACATAGATGATAACTGTCACTTTATCAGTAACTCTCTCAAGTCTACTTCCCATACCATTCAAACTGACGTGCATTCAATGGCTTATCTCTAAGTCCACGGCACTTTAACACTTTAGCAAGTGATCATTCGTCAAGAAGTGTCATTGGTTTTTATAAAACTTGAATGAAATGATGGAACATTGTTATTGCGAAACAACGTCCACCTTTCTTTGGTTTAAAATCTCACCTTTCCGTTTAACACCCGAACTAATAAATTTAGCTACTCATAACGGAAAGTAAAGAAAAAAATAAATGACGTAAATTAAATTGCATAAATGTAAATGACTTGGAATGTAAATTGCAAGAATAGTAAATGACTAGTAATGTAAATTACAAGAATAAAAATTAACTAGGAATGTAAATTGCAAGAATTAGAAGATGGAAAGCAAGAATAACAAGAATTGTAAACAAAAGCACTTGGATTATAATACTTAATGTTGCAAGACTTCAAGAGCAAAAGTTCTCAAATACTTGGAATCACTAAGAAAATAATAACAAGGGTATTAGTAACTAGGTATTAAGTGTCCTTAAAACTAACCCCAACCTCTCCTTATATAGGAAGGAAGAGGAAGGGTATAAAAGTAAATTACAATAACTTGGCCCCAAAGCTTTAGTAAACCTAGTACAAAAAAGTCAAAAAGCCAAGAAATTCCAAAAGAGATTACAACTAATTATTTCCAGCCTTTTAATATTCCTGGAAGCTTCTTCAAAAAGTGTCTTATTGCCAACAAAATCAGCTCCACGTCCCACAAAAAATGATCAGCTTAGGCATGTCGTGCCGCAGCATGCTGCAGCATGGATCTGTACTAGAAAATTCTGCCAAAATGAACAAAATCAGCCATTCTCAATCATAAAACAGGTCATTCACTACTCTAGCTCCAATAAACAATAAAAAGGAAAATAAGTAATTAAAATGACTCAAAGTTAGGGATATTAAAGATAAAAGGACTCAAAATGGAACTAAAAAGACCTAATATGCATTAAATAATTAATGCATATCACACCCTCAAACTAGAACTGTTGCTTGTCCCCAAGCAACTAAGACACAAAAAAGAAAAAAAAAAGACTCAAGTTGGTAAGATTTGCAAAATGAGAGCAATAAGTGCACGCATTATCATGATAGATGCAATGATACAAAACATAGCCATTCATAAATCCCAAGTAACACAATCCTAGTCTAACAGTGAGTATGAACCATAAGCTAGAAAATTTTTCTCTTTGTTATGCTCTACACATCTCACATCTAAGATCAAAAGGACTTTGAAATGAAAGCTTCACTCTTTTTGGCGCATTTTGTCTCACTTTGCCTTTTTTCTCTCTTTGCTTCAACATATATGATTTTTTTTTTCCAATTTTTGGCACTTTTGTGCTCTTTTGTGTTGAAAGCAATGCACTTAGCCCCTATGGGACTTTTTAGTGCTTATGGTCCACTCATGGCAACTTTGAAAAGCTATGCTCTTTTTATGACTTCTTTCTGTATGTTTTCTTGCCATGATGGACATCCCACCCTCAAACTAGAACTCAACAATGTCCTCATTGTTATAAACTTGTAAAGTGTATGGGTGGATGCAAGTGGCTCATTTAGGGAAACAAATGATGGCCTTAATCACTTCTTAGATTTGTGAGATGTGGATCAAAGTATGTTCCCAAGTAAAATGATGCTAGTTCTAGCAAGAACTACACCATTAGATTAGGGATTGTGACTTTAGAAATTACTGTGGCTATGTATGCTTGCTTATAACTATCACATATGCTCATCTTGCAAGAAAATAAAATCTAAAAATATAAAGACAATCCCAGACTCAAAAAGTGTAAAAGAAACAGAAAATTTTGGAGCTAAAGGGATGTAAATGGACCTGTCCTACTCCTCAGGAGTAGGCTGTGTGTCATGCGGTGGAATTGCTGCAGCACTGGCTTGTTCAGCCATTTTCTCCTTTAAAGCCCTGTTTTCTGCCTTCAACTCCTTGATTTGAGCTCTCATCTTCTTGGCCTTCTTCTTGAATTTCCCAATTAGGCCAGTCTTTACCTTCTTCAGTTCCTCCCTGCTCTTTTCTCGAACACTGCACTTTCCAAAAATTAGGGTTTCATGCTACAGGCATGCTGCAGCATGACTTGCCCTACTTCCATCTTTAACTCATGCTGCAAACTTAAACAGACAATTAATCTTAACTATTCTAGAAAGCATTTAAACAACTAAAAACTATGTACAAACATGGTCTTGAAGCTTTTTAGCACATTGTGACCAAATCCACAGAGCTAGGCTCTGGGATGGTCATAGGATCATGGTAGGCTTTGACTCTTTGTCCATTAACTTTGAACACAGTGTTGTCCTCAGGGTTGACTAGGTCTATGGCACCATAAGGGTAAACATGATGAATAAAAAAAGGCCCAGACCATCTAGATTTCAGTTTTCCAGGGAAAAGCTTCAACCTAGAGTTAAACAAGAGGACTTGCTGACCAGCTTTCAGATCTCTGTGAAGGATTCTTTTGTCATGCCATTTTTTTGTCTTCTCTTTATAGAGCTTGGCATTTTCATAGGACATGTTCCTATGTTCCTCCATTTCACAGAGTTGCAGTTTCTTTTTGGTTCCAGCATCATTTAAGCACATGTTTAATTCTTTGATAGCCCAAAATGATTTGTGTTCCAGTTCTAAAGGGAGGTGACAAGCTTTGCCAAAGACTAGCTTATATGGAGACATACCAATTGGTGTTTTAAAAGCAGTCCGGTATGCCCATAAAGCATCATCTAAATGTAAGGCCCAATCTTTTCTGTTTGGCTTGACAACCTTTCCAAAATTCCCTTTATTTCTCTATTAGAGAGCTCAGCCAATCCATTGGTTTGTGGATGGTATGCAGTAGCAATCCTGTGGTGAATGTTGTATTTTTCAAGAACTTTTTGTAACAAATGGTTTACAAAGTGGGTGCCCTCATCACTAATTAGTGCCCTGGGGGTACCAAACCTTGTAAAGATTTGTTTCTGAAAGAATTTCACCACAGTTTTAGCATCATTTGAAACACATGCTACTGCCTCCACCCACTTTGATACATAATCAACAGCAACTAGTATGTATTGGTATTGGTTTGATGGAGGAAAGGGTCCCATGAAGTCTATACCCCACACATCAAACAACTCTACTTCCAAGATCCCATTTAATGGCATCTCATTTCTTTGGGAAATAGAGCCACTTCTTTGACATTCATTGCATCTTTGTGCAAAGTTATGGGAATCTTTGAAGAGAGTTGGCCAATAGAATCCTGATTGAAGTACTTTAGCTGCTGTTCGTTGGCCTCCAAAATGTCCTCCATAAGGTGACTGATGGCAATGCTGCAAGATTGCTGCCACTTCAGATTCAGGAATGCACCTTCTTAAAACTTGATCTGTACCAATTTTAAACAAAAAAGGGTCATCCCACAAATAAGTCTTAGTATCATGGAGAAATTTCTTAAACATTTGGCCAGTGATTCCAGAGGGTCTTATGCCACAAGCCAAGTAATTTGCTATATCAGCAAACCATGGTGGTTCAGTATGTTGTAGCATAAGAATCCTCTCATCAGGGAAGGTCTCAACAATGTCTCCTTCTCCCTTATTCTCTTTAGGTTTCTCTAACCTAGACAAATGGTCTGCCACTTGGTTGTCAACTCCCTTCCTATCCACAATCTCTAGGTCAAATTCTTGTAACAACAAAACCCATCTTATCAACCTTGGTTTTGCATCTTTCTTTGAAATCAAATATTTGATGGCAGCATGGTCCGTGTGAACAATGACTTTTGCACCCATTAAATATGACCTGAATTTTTCAAATGCAAAAACAACAGCTAATAATTCTTTCTCAGTGGTTGTGTAGTTAATTTGAGCGTCATTCAAAGTCTTACTTGCATAATAAATTGAATGAAAAATCTTTTCTTTTCTTTGACCTAAGACTGCTCCTACAGCCCAATCACTGGCATCACACATGATTTCAAAAGGTTTTTCCCAATCTGGAGTAATAACCACTGGAGCAGTTATCAAAGCTTTCTTTAAAGTGTGAAATGCATTTCTGCATTCCTCATTGAAATCAAATTTGTGGTCATGCTGTAATAGAAGACACAAAGGTTTTGAAATTTTTGAAAAGTCTTTAATGAATCTTCTATAAAAGCCGGCATGACCAAGAAAGCTTCTGATTCCTTTAACAGTGGTGGGTTCAGGTAGTTTTTCAACTATTTCAATTTTTGCTTTGTCTACCTCAACCCCTCTTTTGGAAACAACATGTCCAAGGACAGTACCTTCTGTAACCATGAAATGACACTTTTCCCAATTGAGAACCAAATCAGTTTCTTCACACCTTTCAAGACTCTTTTTCAAAATTTCCAAACATTGATCAAAAGATGAACCATATACAGAAAAATCATCCATAAAAATTTCTATGGATTTTTCAAGCATGTCAGAAAATATGGACATCATGCATCTTTGAAAGGTTGCAGGTGCATTGCAAAGTCCAAATGGCATTCTCCTAAAAGCAAAAGTACCATAGGGACAAGTGAAGGCGGTCTTTTCTTGGTCCTCCGGTGATATGGCTATTTGATTGTAACCGGAGTATCCATCCAAAAAGCAGTAATATTCCTTACCGGCTAACCTATCCAACATTTGGTCAATGAAAGGTAAGGGAAAATGGTCCTTTTGGGTAGCATTGTTCAGTTTACGGTAGTCCATGCAAATTCTCCATCCGGACACTACCCTAGTTGGGATAAGTTCATTCTTGTCATTTGGGACAACAGTAAACCCTCCCTTCTTTGGGACACATTGGACTGGACTAACCCAAGAACTACTGGCTATTGGGAATATGATTCCTGCATCTAACCATTTCAAAACTTCCTTTTTCACCTCTTTCATGACAGGGTTTAGCCTTCTTTGTGGCTCAACAGATGTGAAGTTCTTGTCTTCTAGAATGATCTTATGTTGACAAATAGAGGGACTAATCCCTTTAAGGTCAGCAATGGTCCATCCTAACGCTTTTGTGTGCAACTTCAACATTTCCACAAGTTTCTTTTCTTGATGCAGTTCTAGAGTTGATGAAATGATAACATGCAATTTGTTTTCATCTTTTAGAAAAGCATATTTCAAATGAGACGGGAGTTGTTTCAACTCCAGGTCAGGTGGTGATATAACAGATGGTGTGAAATTCTTTTGCTCAGTATTTTCCAAAAACTCAAACTTGGCAACTTGTAAGGGTACAGTCTCATCTATCTTCTTATCATTATCATCATCATATTCCTCCTCAACTTCTTCTATCCTACAGGTCTGCTTAACTCCTTCTTCAAGACATGATGATTCAATCACACTTAAACTCGAACAGTCTTCCAAGTAATCTGGATACTTTAAGGAATTGAAGACATTAAATGTGACTTTTTGGTCTTGAAGTCTCATGGTCAACTCTCCCTTTTGGACATCTATCAAAGTTCTACCTGTGGCTAAGAAGGGTCTTCCTAAGAGAATGGGAATATCCTGGTCAGCCTCAATGTCTAAAATGATAAAGTCTGCTGGAAAGATAAACTTATCAACCTGGACTAAAACATCCTCAATTTTTCCTTTGGGATATGCAACTGTTTTGTCAGCTAGGATGAGTGTGACAGTGGTGGGTCTAGCCTCTCCTATGCCTAGGCTATTGAAAATGGACAAGGGCATAAGATTGACACTAGCTCCTAAATCACACAAGGCTCTTCCAACTTCTTTCCCACCTATTGAACAGGGAATGGTAAAACTCCCTGGATCTTTGAGCTTAGGGGGAATTTTGTTGGTTAAGAGGGCACTACAACCTTCAGTCATGGCAACAGTTTCATACTCAGTCAACTTCTTCTTCTTGCTTAAGATGTCTTTAAGGAACTTGGCGTAACTAGGCATTTGCTCAATTGCTTCAACAAGGGGTATGTTGATATGCAATTGTTTAAACACATCCAAAAATTTCTTGAATTGCAATTCTTCCTTATCATTCTTTAACCTTTGAGGGTAAGGAACGTAACGAGGAATTGGTTCAATTATGGCTTTCTTTGGTTGTGTTGAGCTGGATGGGTGGACTTCCTCCACCCTCAAACTAGGATCTTTTATGCCTTTTGTTATACTATCTTTGATTTGACACTTAGGGTTGGACTCTTTACCTTCTATTGTCTTTTCCTTAGGGGTCTCAGGTTCTAATCCCTCTATGGTTTGAAATGGATTTTCAACTATAGTAGGTAATGCTGCAGCATGAGGTTTAGACAATGAGCTTTTTTCAGAGTTGGTTTTGACTATTGGTTCACTCTCTTTGTCTAAGGCTACATCTAAGTCTTTCCCACTTCTTAGGGTCACAGCTTTGACATGTTCTTTTCCTGGAAATTTTGGGACCTCAGTGTTACTTGGCAAAGTCCCGACAGGTCTGTGATTTTGGTTAAGAGCAATTTGACTGACCCGTGTCTCCAGATTTCTTAAAACAGCATTGGTTTGGTTGAGTGTAGCATTGGTTTGGTTGACATTAGCATTGGTTTGGGCTAGTGCAGTGCTAGTTTGTGTGATGAAAGTTTTCAACATAGCTTCCAAGGAAGGTTCTGCTTGTGAGGAGGTTTTGTTTTGAAAAGGTGGTTGGTTGTTTTGAAAACCCTGGTTTTGATTGTTATGATGATTATTCCCTTGATAATGGTTTTGAGAACTGCTTGCTTGGTTTTGAAAATTTGAGTTCCCTTGTTGCTTTGGTGGAGGTGGATTCAAACTAGGACTGGTCCATGAAAAATTTGGATGTTGCTTCCAACTGGCATTGTAATTGTTGGAGTTGTATCCTGATCTATTTTGAACATAGTTCACAGATTCAGAGTTATGAGGGCACTGTTCATAAGAATGGTCCCCACTACAACAAACACATTGTACTGAGAGGACAGCTGGAGTGGGTGTAGTGGCAGTCGGTTGTGTTCCTTGACCAGTAGTCATGTTTTTGAGCATATTGGTCATGGAAGCAAGCTGAGCTGTCAAAGCAGTATATGCATCTAAATCATGCATTCCAGATGTCTTCTTTTGAGTTGGAGCTCTTGGGTCGGCCCAATGTCCATTGTTTGTTGAAATCTTTTCAAGAATCTCATACCCGGTATTGTAGGTGTTGGAAGTAAAGGCCCCTCCTGATGTCGCATCGAGCATTTGTTTTGCATTGGAATCAAGTCCATTGTAAAACGTCTCGAGTTGAATACAGTAGGGAATGCCATGGTGAGGGCATTTCCTTAACAATTCCTTAAACCTTTCCCAAGCATCGGGAATTGCTTCATCGTCCATTTGTTTAAACATGCAAATTTCGTTTCTGGACTTGGCATTCCGGGTAGGTGGAAAATATTTTCGCAAAAACTTTTCAGCCATGTCGGCCCATGATGGAACAGAACCTGGTGTTAATGAATTGAACCAAACTCTTGCTTTATCCCTTAGAGAAAATGGAAACAAAGTGAGCCTTAAGGCTTCAAGAGAAACTCCATGGATTAGAAAGACATCGGTGATCACCATAAAAGATCACAAATGAGAATGGGGGTCCTCCGATGGGAATCCAGCAAATTGACCATTGGCTTGCAACATATGAAACATGATGGGTTTTGGTTCAAAATGTAAAGTGTTCATGGTTGGCTTTACAATTCCTGAGTTCAATTGCTCAAAATTAGGAACTGCATAGTCCATGATTCTCCCATCTTTAGAGTTTGCAAGATCAATGATATTTAGTCGTTCATTATCACCATGTGATTCTTCATCATCATGTTCATTATGATTATTTATATGTTGTTCTTGAAAATTATGAACATGATCATTTCCAAAAATTGGCGGTGGATTTCCAAAGTGTTGCGGTGGATTTCCAAAGTGTTGCGGTGGATTTCCAAAGTTTGGCGGTGCCCTAGGATTTTCCAAGATCGGGGGTCTCACCTGGTTTTCTACCAGTGGTGGTCTCATCTGGTTTTGCAGCCCTCTAAGGTTGTCTATGATTGGTGGTCTTGGAGGACTATTTGGAGGCCTTATGTCTACCGCTGGTTGTCTTGGTGGTCTGACTTCAAATCCTGGTGGTGCATCCATATCGGGAAGATTTCTAGAGTTCGTGGTTCTTTGAATTCTCCTTCTATGATGAAAGGTTCTTTCTATGTCCGTATCTAAGTCAAAAAGTTCCCCACGTGGTATCCTTGGCATACACTACACTCACAACGAACGGTGTTAGAAAAATCAATTCTTTTTTAAACTTTTTAGCTTTGCCAATCCCCGGCAACGGCGCCAAAAACTTGACAGTGCTTAGAATACACCTATAGACGTGTGCTAATTAAACCTCAAAGCAAGTATACAATGAGATATAATATCGTCTTTCAAGTAATAAAATGGTAAGATACCAGATATCGTCCCACAGAGATTGGAGTAAAAAGTTAAATAAAAAGTAGAAGAAGGAAATGATTTCAGATGGCGAATTGGAAGAGATTGATTTGTTTTGTTTGGATTGTCACTTTGATGTTGTTAACAGAGAATAAAGCAAGCACGGGTGTAAAACTTTAAGGTGGGATTTAAACACAAATTCTAGTGGGTCGTTTTATCACAATTAGATCCACCGTCTATTTTGAGAGTATTCCTCTCGGACTTCAGTATTCCCACTACTGTTTAGATTCAACTAGACACCTCTCGGTGTAGTCTCCAACTATTTATAGTGGGGGATAAAGTTCTCAAAATATATGGACGACCAAATCTCTTTGTATCAAAAACCACTCTCTCGAGCCGATTCCCATATCATTCAAGTTGGTGTGTTCCAAGTGGCTTATCTCTAAGTCCACTACACTTTAACACTTTAGATTAGTGACCACTTGTCGAGAATAAATCAGTTTAGAAAAAACATAGATGATAACTGTCACTTTATCAGTAACTCTCTCAAGTCTACTTCCCATATCATTCAAACTGACGTGCATTCAATGGCTTATCTCTAAGTCCACGACACTTTAACACTTTAGCAAGTGATCAATTCGTCAAGAAGTGTCATTGGTTTTTATAAAACTTGAATGAAATGATGGAACATTGTTATTGCGAAACAACGTCCACCTTTCTTTGGTTTAAAATCTCATCTTTCCGTTTAACACCCGAACTAATAAATTTAGCTACTCATAACGGAAAGTAAAGAAAGCGATAAATGACGTAAATTAAATTGCATAAATGTAAATGACTTGGAATGTAAATTGCAAGAATAGTAAATGACTAGTAATGTAAATTACAAGAATAAAAATTAACTAGGAATGTAAATTGCAAGAATTAGAAGATGGAAAGCAAGAATAACAAGAATTGTAAACAAAAGCACTTGGATTATAATACTTAATGTTGCAAGACTTCAAGAGCAAAAGTTCTCAAATACTTGGAATCACTAAGAAAATAATAACAAGGGTATTAGTAACTAGGTATTAAGTGTCCTTAAAACTAACCCCAACCTCTCCTTATATAGGAAGGAAGAGGAAGGGTATAAAAGTAAATTACAATAACTTGGCCCCAAAGCTTTAGTAAACCTAGTACAAAAAAGTCAAAAAGCCAAGAAATTCCAAAAGAGATTACAACTAATTATTTCCAGCCTTTTAATATTCCTGGAAGCTTCTTCAAAAAGTGTCTTATTGCCAACAAAATCAGCTCCACGTCCCACAAAAAATGATCAGCTTAGGCATGTCGTGCTGCAGCATGGATCTGTACTAGAAAATTCTGCCAAAATGAACAAAATCAGCCATTCTCAATCATAAAACAGGTCATTCACTACTCTAGCTCCAATAAACAATAAAAGGAAAATAAGTAATTAAAATGACTCAAAGTTAGGGATATTAAAGATAAAAGGACTCAAAATGGAACTAAAAAGACCTAATATGCATTAAATAATTAATGCATATCAATCACCAACTGCCTCACTCACTACGAATCCTTCAAAGCCAAACGAGGAGAATCTCTCACAGAGACCTACGAGCGTTTCTTCACTCTACTCAACGATCTGCACAAGAAAAACATCTTCAAGTCAAACCTCGAATGCAACATCAAGTTTCTCAACAACCTTCAACCTGAATGGAAGGGGTTTGTTCTACACGTTCGCCACAACCACTCATTAGAGAGTGTTTCGCTGCACGAGCTCTACGAGATGTTGCTCCAGGATGAAGATGACGTACGTGAGCTGATGGGCGATCAAAAGTCCAATGAGAAGACGAAGGAAGATCCTCTTGCCCTGATGACTCATAAGAAAGAAAAGCAAGCTCCACGCAGTTCATATAGAGAGGAAGCGCAAAGCGAATCAGAACACGAAGATGAAGAACCTGAGAGTGATTCTGATCCCAAGCTCGACAGTATCAAGAAAGCTGTTACCTTGTTGTCCCGGGAGTACGCAAGGAAGAAGTTCTTCAAGAAGCCGACTAACAACAATCAGCGATACTCTACAAATACAAAGCGTCGGGATTATAAAGACAAGTACGAAGGCAAGCGAAAGACTCATGATGGAAGAAAGAGGAATGAAGAAGGGAAACGATCTGAAGGAAAGTCTGATGATAGAGCTGATGATGAACCGGTGAAATGCTACAACTGCGGAAGACGCGACCACTTCGCTAAAGACTGCCGGAAACCTGTAGTACGGAATGCTGAATACTACAAGACCAAGATGTAACTATCAAGGCAAAAAGAAGCGGGCAAAGCGCTATTAGTGGAAGATGATCATTGGCTCCTACAGACCAATGAAGAGAACGAAGACGAGGAAGCGCATATGTGTTATACTGGCCTCAATCCGGAAGAATCCGATTCTGAGGATGACTCTTCCGACAAGAAGAAAGACAAAAGTGAATGCCAGGTATGTAGCTCTTCCAATGCTAACTTAATTAATCAGATGAAAGAAATGGTGCGTACCTTAGATTCCTTCAACCTTAAGGTTAAGACCAAAGACGCCCACATCTCGAAGCTAGAAGCCGAAGCTAAGATCAAATATGATACGATATGCAAGCTAGCTATTGAAAAGGCTGAGGACAGATGTGTGATAGAAAACTATCAAACTGAGTGCTCGGCCATTTCAAAACGAGCTGAAATCCTCGAGGCTCAAATATCTGAATATACTCAAAAGTTAGAAAAGTCTCAGGAGGAGTACTCTAAGAGCGTTGTAATTCAAGAAAACGTTAGAAAAGAGAATGAGTTATTGACCACTAAGCTTAAGGATATTGAATCTAAACTTTACAAACTGGGTCAATCTGAACAAACCATCCACTTAAAGAAGCCAAAGGAGTTCAAATATTACAACTCACAATGGGGACTCGGATATGATAATCCGTGTTACCTAAAGAAAATCTTGTCTAAGGTTCCCACTCTTTATGAATTCAATTTCATGGGACTAGACAAGAAATATCCAGAGTACAAGATTAAGTGGACCAAGCCATCTCCGAAAGATGAGGAGAAAGAGGATTTTAAAAGAAAAACAGGTATACCTCTACCACCAATAGAGGCTAAACCTAAAACCGATACTCCTAATTCTGAAAAGAACACTGTTGGTCCCGAAGGGTTATACAAGTTTGTAGAAGGGGGGGGGGGTGAATACAAACACGCGTTTTTACTTTTCTAAATTGTTTATTGATAAATCAAGACAATTTACAACTTGTTACGGAACAAGATTAAGGATAAACCTAATCTAAACAAGTTAAGAACACTAAGTTTCTTGCACTAGAAAGAGTTAAAGAAATTACGAATAATAACTTAACAATAAGAGAGAAATAAGAAGATGGTCCGAGCACACTTCAAAACTGAAGTATGGTTCTTCTTATATACTGCATGCATTTAATGCATGGCAGTATTTCGTTACACGTGGCAGCAGCTGAGTGGTTGCATGTCACTGACCTTTGTAGACAACCTTAGTAGCCGCATGGTGCACAGTGTAGAATCAGAGTTTTTGTACGATTACAGACAAAAGGGATGTCCGTTCTGACAGTTTGTACGGAGACGTGCAAGGGAGGTAAGACAATAGTAACATGCAGGGAGACTTCATGATCAGCTTTCGTTGAGTCAGATCTTTATCAACAAATGATAAAGTTCAGCGATTACTGAAGTCTTCTACTTGATACTTCACGTTGAGTGGACAGGTCTTGCTTCGCTGATATCCGCATCAGTTCATGAGTAGACTTGTCGCTGGTTCTTGAGCTTGATCTTCGATTTCAGCGTAGAACTTTGGTTGACGTGAAACTTGTCTTCAGAGATCATAAGTAAACAAACTAAACTATCATCGATCATTAATAGAACTGAACAGGCTCAGAGCTATATGATGATGAACAGTGTTCCCTGAATATCTAATCTAAAGAGTGAGAGTTCCTATCAGCGGTACTGTAAAGTCTTAGTACTTATCAGCGATAGTGAAACTCTGATACATATTGTTTACTTATAACTTTCACTAAGTGTTTAAGAGAGGGTCATTATCAAATCACTGAGGGTTTGGATCAACAATCTCCCCCTATTTGATTATGACATAGCAACAGAGAAAATTGCTATTTAATGAAAACATAAGGATAGAAAGAACTCATAAAATATTTGTCCCTTTTACTGTTTTCTGGGATCTTTTCAGTACTGATGGAGTAAAGTACATTCGCTGAAAATTTTCTTTAAACTTCGTAAAGATTACAGAGGGAAGTGGAAAAATTACAAGTACATCAAATAAAATTACAAGTACAGAAGATGTAGACAGATAAGGATAGAAAGAATTACAAGGCGATCCTATCCGTCAAAAGGTTCTTCCTTAATGAGAAGTTCATCAAGGGTCTTTGATGTGGGAATCATCCAGTCAGGGACTGTTACACCTTGATCCTTTTTGTTCTTTGCTTCTTCAAAGATCAGGGGTTTGAGGTGACGTGCCTGAATGTTGCGTCTGACTTCACACCAGTATATTAGGTCTCTGAGCTGTTCGATGGGAGTGATTGGAAGCTCAGATATGCGTTGAAAGTGTTGATTTCCATAGCAGTCTAGAAAGAAGATGCCATAGGGTTCACTTACGACTTTTCCAAGGATGAAAGTTTCACTAGGAGGCAGGGAGGTGTCAAGTACTGAGAGGTCAGGGTCACGACCAAGTACTTCTTCGCGTGAGAAACCTATACATGTTTCATTCCGTATAGGAGGACCTGAGTCTGAGGTTTTCTTTTTCTTTGCAGAGGCCCTTCCTTGTTGAGGTGGAAGAATAGTGGAAGGAGGAATATCCACAGCAGAAGAAACCAAGTCGATCTGAGAATTTAAAATTTTCTCGACAAGGCTCTTGAACTTTGAGCGAGATCGCTGAATGGCTAATTTCACTTCCAACCATTCAGAGAAACCAAACTTCTCTAATGAAGTAGCGTAGAAGGTTTGCTTGGTTTTACCTTCTCTGAATACGTCAACTTCAACAACAGGAACGTCTACAAACGTTTTTCCTATGATACTTACCTTGATGATTTTGGATGGCCGAGATCGATAGTTCAGCATTTCTTTACACCATTCCAAAGTCGAATTAGATACCTTAGTCTTTTCTTCAACGATCCTTTGGGCATCATCCCATAGCTGACGTTGGACATCAATGGGAGTTCTTTTCAGCGCGGGGTCTTTCACCGATTGTTGGACAAGCTGGATGGCGAGAGCCTTATCTTTTTCTTTAGCTTCCTTCTTTTCGGCGAGTAATCTTTCAGCTCTTAAATGATCCTCGTATTTTTTCCTTGATATCCTAAACTTTGTGGGAGCAGGGATTTTGTCACGAGGAAGAATGATTCGCTGATCTTCAAACTGTTTGATCATTGCATCTCTCTTTTCTTGATCCTCTTCACTTAGCTTTTGAGGAGCCAAGGAAGGTCTGTTTTTGTGAGATAGCAGCTGTTCTTCAAGTTCATCAGTCTCAGTGGTTAAATCCAAGACTGGGATTATTTCTTCAGCTGGTGTAGTCGTAGGAGCTTCAGCGGGATCCTCAAACAGGGGAGAGGACTAGCTGAAACACAGCGTTTGTTTAAGTAAGAACATGGGAAGAAAGAGATAGAGAAAAGAATGTGGTTAAGTGTATAGAGGTTTTAAGGATAGAAGGATTGAGATTGAGAAGGGATAGAGGAGGGATGCAGTGTAAGGGAATATATGGTAGTGTACCTGATAAACTGGCTTTTGAAGCAAGATCGTCAGATTGTCTTCTTCAGCGAGGCCTTTGTTTTTGCCTTTGTCAGCTTCAGACGCTGCAGGCTTTGTCTTGGTCCGCTCCCCTGAAGGTTCTTTTATCTCGATCCCTTTTTGAGCTGGGGCTTTGGCAACAGGCTCGACGTAGAAGAAGTCGTCATCATCATCGTCATCATCATCATCTTTGGGGGATGATGATGGTTCTTCATCAGAGATGTCGACAGGTTCATCGTCTTCAGCTTCTTCTTCAGACTCGACCTCTTCAGCATAAGGTTCGGTCACGTCAGCAGCAGCTTCCTGAAGTTGCTCATCGAGTTGCTCCCCCTCAGATACAGAGGGAGGTTTCTCGGTTTCCTCAGGGTTTTCAACTCCCTGGGGTTGTGAAGTAGAAGTAGCAGCAGCAGCAGTTTCAATACCCTCCCCCTCAGCATTATGGGGAAGGTCTTCTTTAGTCTTCTCCCCCTCTTCCACATTATGGTTGGGGGAGGTAACAGATTGTTCAGCAGCAACAGTGTGTATTTGGTCCCTGTCTTCTAGGCCAGAGATCCTAACACAGTTCTCAATCGTTGCTAATCTGACTTCCAGGCCAGTTATAGCAGGATTGATCTTTTGAAGATCCTCTCGATCGACCTGAGTAAAATGAGAAGTTGGGGCGTTCAGGCGATCGAGTACTTTCTGAACAATTTCTTTGACGGCGGAGACCTCAATTTTGATCGTGGAGACTTCACCCTTAAGAGAACCAACCTCTGTCTTCAATGATGTGACTTCATTGGACAGAGTGGTGAAGTTTGTTAAAAAAGAGGTGGTGGCGGTTGAATTGTCAGCGAGGGTGGTAGCAAATTGAGCAATGCTACCATCCACCTTCTCCAGATCAGCTTTGGAGGCTTTCGTATCAACGATCTCGGTCAACTTTTTGAGTTTCTCTCCAGCGTCTGTAACCGCTGAAGAGTTCGTGGAGAGATTGGTATTGTAATTTTCCACCTTTGTTTCCAGGGCCTTCAGGGAGGTGTTGATATCCCCCAAATTAGGACCTGAAACAGTTATTAACTTATGAACAGAGGAAAGCTCAGAAGTTTGGGGTTGAGAGAAAGAAGTGTTTGGGATAATGTGTATACCTGCAGGCGGGTTGGCGAAGTTGTCGAAGCCTCGTAACCCTGAGTAGGTTTCATAGTCGTCTTCAATAGTTCCCTGACGACTGGAAGTACCTGTAGGTCCTGTGTTTTGTTCTATCATCCTCTGAAGATGTTCAGCAGTAGTGTTGCTGAGGACGATGTTTGTTGAGGAGAATAGGGGAAGAGATTGAGTGACCAAAGGAGAGGTTGGAGGAATGATGGTTGAGAAAGTGGGTTGGGTGCGGGGTTCAGCGTTGGATTCGCTGAAAATCACTTCAGTCTGTAGAGAGGCTGAAGGAGGTGGGTTCATTTCCAAGTTTATAACTTCAACGTTTAGAGACGCTGAAGCCGGGATGGAAGGGGTGGCTTGTTCAACTGTGGCAGAGCGTACCACGGAACTTTCCATCAGCTCTTCAAGATGAGCTGTGGAGTCTTCAGCATGTGAATGCTGGGGGGTTGCTGCTTGGTTTTCTTGATTCATTTGGAACCAAGTTGGGAAGATGGGTGTTTCCTTTTTCGAGAATGGAAGGGTGCATCATGGGTATCAGCGGTGGGGATTTCCACTGAATGAGCTGCAAAAGTAGAAGAAGGAGGATTGAGAAGAGATAAGATAGTAGAAAGACGTACCTCGTTTTCCAGCGGCTTGAAGTCGAGCACCTTAGGTCCAACCTGAGAGAGTCTCAGATCACCCTCTTTTGGGTACTTCTCACCAAGTCCTTGTTGAAAGACGACGCTGATAAATCTGGGATAAGGAACCCATGAAGGTCTTTCAGCCATATCCACTCTGAACGCAAGGTCGTCGTAGATGATTGAGGCCCAGTCAACATTTAGACCTTTCAGCAATGCATAGCCCATTGCTTGCTGAGGTTGAGCAGCTTGATCAGAAGAGCCACTCTTTGCTGTCATGCAGCTTATCAGATGTGCGAAGATGAAGTTCATCTCGCTGGGCATTTTGGACTTCTTGATCATGGTCATTTTCTTCTCAGGCTTCTTGTTCCTTCCAGTGTCCCATGCGTAACCCATTGCATCGAAGAATGCAGTGATGGCTTCCCTATCAGCATGGTTTTTGTGGTTTGGGAGAGGGACAAAGCGGTTTTCTTTGGTAGAGGTAGGAAGACTCAGTGCTTTCCTGATAATGGCAGGGTTGATTTTGGTGGTGCCAAATTTGGTGTCACACAGAATGGAGTCAACGATCTTCGTTGGGTCATTGGCATGGGGTACCTGAGCTCTTCTGGCAGTATACCAGAACTGAGATAGTAGGAATTGACGAGCAGGGGGTGTAATCGTCAGGGCTGTAGATAAGCAACATGTTTTGAGGTAATTCACAACATCATCCAGATGTGTGACTTGCTTTCGAGGAGGAAACTCGAAAAGCGCATGGAGGTTGTTCGATTTTGAAAAATCGACTTCCTCAAGCTTGAACTTGACCTGAGGAGCTTTGACGAGAGTCAGTTTCTTTGCAGCCGTGGATTTCTCAGTGGTAGGAGCAGGAATAGAAGATGCCATTTCTGTTTAACATATCAACCATGAACATAGATAAAGAATAGTCTCAATGTGAAAGATTTTCCAATAAGATGTTTTCGAATTTTGTCCATTTCATTCAGACAAAAATGTCTTAATGAAGATTAGGGTTTTCTTGTTTTAAAAAAGAAAAGCAAACCCAATAAAAGTCTTGTTTTCCATTTTCCTTTAGATAAGGATTCTAGAAAAACGAATGAAGAACAAGTTTAAGATTTTGAGTTTTAAACTTGAAGAACAACCATGAAAAGGTTGTGTTCATAAAACCATGAAAGAAATGATTTCATTTTAGAAAAGGTTTCTTTTGTTTGATCTGTTAAAAGCAATAAGAAGATCAGAAACAAGTTATGCAGGTGAATAATAAGAATATTAACCTGGTAATCGAAGAAGAAGATGAACAGATTTCTGGAAATAAGCAACAGTAAATCTTTTCTTGCTTGGAGAAGAAGTTCGCGTAAAGAAAAAATATAAACTCGAAATAGTTTATATAGTGAGATTTGAGAGAGAGAAAAACTAGAGCGGGAAAGTTTTTCATCATGACACGGACACGTGTTTGCATTTGATTGGATGGTAAACGAAACGTGCAAATGTGTGTCAGAAAAAGAACGTGCCAGGGTTTATCCGTTGTGATGATGTCACAAACGTTCTTTCATATTTTAGGATGTCTCTGAGGTTTTGAAAGCTCAGGGACTATTTTGAAAAACATGAAGCACTGAATAGAAATATCAGTGTTAGTTTAAGAAATTTCAAAGTATCGCTGTTAAGGAAGAGATATTCAGCGATGCAATTTGTTTTGAAATCTTACATTCACATGCGAACGTCAGCGAGCAAGAGAGAAAACAAACCTTGATATCAGCGAATCAATTTTGTTCAGAGAGAGAATGATAGAATGGGTTATTGATAATGTTGATTTTCGACATTATTTCGGCTACTAAATCGAGTAGTTGTTGGGTGTTTTCAGATGGAATAGTGGATTTTACTGATGAGTTTATGAGATGTACAGTTAGTCAGCCTGGAAGGGAGTTGAAGAGGTTCGCGAGTACTTTTGCCAAAGAAGAGCTCAAAATCCGGGAAAAAGACGAAAGTGGAACAAACAGAAGGCCGCGCGCCTTCTGGCGCTACTTAACTAGCGCGGATTGTAGCGCGGAATTTCTCAGCCAAAACATTCCAGAGGGTGGCGCGCCTTATGGCGCGACTTAAGTAGCTCCACTTCTAGCGCCAACTATCAGATACGATTTAAAAGCCCTATTTTCTAATTTTAGGGTTATGAGTCAGACGAGGCAGCGGCTGGAGCGTACGGGCGACTTTTGGGAGCAAATCGGGAGCACGAACACAGAGGTGACAAGGGATCGATTGGAAGACAACAACGATTGAGTACGTGATCGTGGAAGAGAATCTTCTCACGGAGTTACTTATATTTTTCTGCAGAACTTTCAAAACATGATTTCTTCTACTTTGTTTGTAATCTTTCAGTTTTCTTTACACACCCCAACATGAGCTAAACTTCATGTTGGGGGGTTGGATGATGGATGTTTCATAGATGTAGACGTTGAACGACTTTTATTTCGGTTTTAATAGATGGATGACGACTTTGAATTCATGCTTAATGCGTTTGATAAACTGATCACTTGTTAAATGATTTAACAACATCTTGAGTGTTCGAGAGAAATCTCAAGATTTAGTTCGAATTCAATGGCCACCGAAGGGAATTAGTTAGAGATAATCCATTTCCTTTGGTGTTGTGGTAAAAACCAATCACTTTAACTTGAATCAACTGTGAGATCGGAAGATAAGCAATTTCGATTAAGTTAAGAATCGGTGCAGCTTGAAGAAGTGTAACGAGTTTAGGTTTTACAAGTCATAAATCGTTTTAACCATCTAGAAGTAGCTTCAAGGTCTCGTTAATTGAATTCATTCGGAATCCAACCCTCCATTTCTCTCTTTGATTTTAAGCCCAATTTTTTGTCCTATTTTCATACGTTGCTAGTCAAGACATCTTAACACTCAACCAAATTAAATTTCCAATCGTTCAATTAATAGTCGTTACAGTCATTGCGGTACTTAACACCAAGTTCCTGTGGATTCGATACTCGTACTTACGTACATATTACTTAAGACGACACCGTACACTTGCGGTTAGACAAGGAGGGTGTAAACCCGCCTATCAAGTTTTTGGCGCCGTTGCCGGGGAACTTGTTTTGTGTTGATATCACTACCAGCTGTAGTGATTATTACATTGAGCATTTTATTTTTTTATTTTTATTTGCAATTTAATTTTATTTCATTTTTCGTATTCAAGATTTTTGACCCAAGTTTCTTGTTACTTCATTGCTGCAAGTTCTGATTTGTGACATACTCTCTGCTGCAGATCGCTTCTAGTTTATGCTAAGAAGGAGTTCCTCTGGTGAACTCGAACAATTTGATCCTGAAATCGAAAGGACTGCAAGGAGATTAAGGAGGCAAGCCAGACTTAGACGTCAGCAAGAAATGGAGGGTCTCGACAACGTTAACGACAACAATGACGACATCAATGTTGGGGAAGATTGGGGTGAAGGGTTCGCCATGGGTAACGGGGAACCAATTCCAAACGTGAACGCGAACAACAACAACCAGAACCATAATGTTAATCCCGGTCCCAACAACATTCACAACAACAATGTTAACAATAACAACGTTAACAACAATGGTATGAACAACAATGTGAATCATCCGCCACCACCACGACAGAGAGTGCCTATGCGGAATTTTGCTAATCCGAACATGGGGGCCATTCAGAGAGGGCCGTATGTTCCTCCAATTGCAGCAAACAACTTTGAAATCAAGACTGGCACCATCCAATTGGTGCAAGCAAATATGTTTGGAGGAGCAGCATCTGAAGACCCACACAGCCATCTGAGAACTTTTGAAAAGATTTGCAACACTTTCAAGGTGAATGGGGTTGACCCTGGTTCGATCAAACTCCGACTCTTTCCGTTTTCATTGAGGGGTCGAGCAGCTGAATGGGAAGAGAGTCTACCAAATGGGCAGATTCGTACATGGAACGATATGGTGACAGCTTTCTTGAACAAATTATTCCCACCGGGGCGAACAGCCCAATTGCTGTCAGATATCACCCATTTTGGTCAATGGGATAGCGAGTCCTTCTATGAGGCTTGGGAACGATACAAGGGTATGCTAAAGAAGTGCCCTCATCATGGTCTGCAAGAATGGATGGTCATCCAAACGTTCTATCAGGGATTGCATCCACATCATAAGAATGACCTCACTTCCGCTGCTGGTGGTGCACTAATGAATATGTCATATGAAGCTTCATATGAGTTGATTGAGAATCTTGCGGAACATAGTTATGCCACTCCTCGGTCAGCCACTAGGAAGGTGGCAAGTGTGCAAGAAAGTGATGAAATGAAGGTTATCAAGGCACAATTGGCAGCTATCACGAATCAGCTGAAAGGGACCACGATTCAGCCAACTCTCCAAGGGGATATGGGCTGTCAAGAGTCATTTGGTTCACCTCAAGAGTTTCCTCCGCCGGAACAAGTGCAATTTCTTCAAAACCGCAATAACCGGCCAAGGAACGACCCGTTCTCAAATACTTATAATGAAGGGTGGAAACGACATCCCAATTTCTCGTGGAGCCAGCCCCAAAATGCTCAAAAAGAACCCATGTTTCAGCAGCAACAAAATCAGTACGGTAATAACTCTAACTCTTCTACTCAATCTTCTAACGTTTATCGTCCTCCAGGTTACAATCAAAGGAGGCAAGAAGAAGCACAAGGAGGGGAGAAGAAGTCCGGATTGGAATAGATGCTAATGAAGTTTGTGTCAAAGATGGACAATGCGGTTGGAGAGTTGACATCAACTGTTGGTACACTGTCAAGCTCAGTCGGAACGATAAGAGCTGCGACGGAACAGAACACCGCGTCTATCCGAATTCTTGAGGGGCAAATGGGACAGATGGCAGAGGCGTTAGCTGTTCGGAGTCAAGGTACATTTCCGAGCCAGCCCGAGAAAAAGAATAGAGAAGATTGCAAGGCGATCCAGCTGAGGAGTGGGAAAGAGTTAGCCAAGGACCCACGTCTGGAGGTGAGAGAGGCGGAAAAAGAAACCAATGGTCATGCGACGGGAGAAGAAGACGAAGAGAAAGTGGATGAGGAGCTGGAAATGGAAGGTAAGAATGCTTCCAACGCTGAGACACCAAAACCTGCACCGAAGGCAACCATACCACCGGAGGCACCGAAAGTCCCATATCCGAACCGGTTGAAAGCGCAAAGGGATGAGGTTCAGTTTTCTAAATTTTTAGAAGTGTTTAAAAAATTGCACATTAATATTCCTTTTGCAGAAGCATTAGCGCAGATGCCATCTTACGTGAAGTTCTTAAAGGACATCCTTTCTAACAAGAGGAAAATTGAGGAACACGCAACCGTGGCGCTCACTGAAGAATGCAGTGCAATAATCCAGCACAAACTGCCACAGAAATTGACAGATCCAGGGAGTTTTACGATTCCCGTTCATATAGGAGGTGCCGATTTTGGTAAGGCACTTTGTGATTTAGGTGCAAGTATTAACTTGATGCCTTTGTCCATTTTCAGGAGGCTTGGATTGGGAGAGGTGCAACCTACAAACGTAACACTCCAACTGGCGGATAGATCCATCAAATATCCATACGGAGTCATCGAAGACGTCTTGGTGAAGGTAGACAAATTCTACTTTCCAGTGGATTTTGTGATTTTAGATATGGATGAAGACAAGGAGATCCCTCTCATTTTGGCCCGACCATTTCTGGCTACCGGAGGAGCATTAATTGACGTGCAAGGCGGAAAGTTGTCTCTTAATGTTGGCAAGGAAAGAGTGGTGTTCAATGTCTTTCCAACAACACGAGTCGGGGTAGAGAGAGGTACTTGTTATCGGGTTGAAGTGATAAATGAAGCTGTTGAGGAGACTTCCCGAATTAATTATAGCGATGATCCACTCGGGAATGCCTTAACCGGAATATGCACCGATAGCGGGAACGAGAGTGTGAAGCAACTGAATGCCTTGTCCGAGTATCGACGCCCGAAAAGATCAACGAAAGAAGATTTGGGTGAGCCGATTGCTAAATCACAACCATCATCGAAAGTGCCACCCAAGTTAGAGCTTAAACAGTTACCGGCACACTTAGAGTATGCCTTTTTAGGCGAAAATTCAACACTACCGGTAATCATTGCTGCACACCTCACTTCGGTAGAGAAAGAGAAGTTGATCCGAGTTTTGAGGGCTCACCAATCTGCCATCGGGTGGACCATAGCAGATTTGAAGGGGTTAAGCCCATCTTTTTGTATGCACAGAATTAATCTGGAAGAAGAGCACAAGCCCACTGTTCAGCACCAACATCGGCTGAATCCAAACATGAAGGAAGTAGTCCGAAAGGAAGTGTTGAAACTTTTAGATGCTGGAATCATATATGCAGTAGCCGACAGTCCGTGGGTAAGTCCGGTACAAGTTGTGCCCAAGAAGGGAGGAATTACAGTCGTGAAAAACAACAACAACGAGCTTATTCCATCACGAACAGTGACCGGGTGGCGTGTGTGTATCGATTATAGGAAGTTGAATGACGCCACCAAGAAAGACCATTTCCCACTTCCATTTATCGATCAGATGTTAGAGCGACTTTCGGGCCATGCTTATTATTGTTTCCTTGACGGGTATTCGGGATACAATCAAATCCCAATTGCACCAGAAGATCAGGACAAGACGACTTTTACTTGTCCATATGGCACGTTCGCATATCGGAGAATGCCCTTCGGATTATGTAACGCACCGGGTACGTTTCAGCGGTGCATGATGGCGATTTTCTCCGACATGGTGGAGAAAACTATTGAGATATTTATGGATGACTTCTCAGTGTTTGGGGATTCATTCGATGCGTGTCTCGATCACTTGGAAGCAGTTTTGAAGCGGTGTCAAGAAACGAGCCTAGTACTCAACTGGGAGAAGTGCCATTTCATGGTAACGGAAGGCATCGTACTTGGACACAAGATTTCAAGGGAAGGCATAGAGGTGGATAAAGCGAAAGTAGCCGTGATAGAGAATCTGCCATATCCAACAACAGTGAAGGGAGTGAGAAGCTTCTTGGGACACGCGGGGTTTTACCGGCGTTTCATCAAGGACTTCTCTAAAATTGCTAAACCTTTAAGCTCTTTACTTTTGAAGGATGTTAATTTTGATTTTACTAATGAATGTACTGCTGCGTTTGACAGGTTGAAACAGGAACTCATTTCAGCCCCTATCTTGACTGCACCCGATTGGAGTCTTCCATTCGAGTTGATGTGTGACGCGAGCGACATTGCTGTTGGAGCTGTCTTGGGTCAACGAAAGGAGAAGAAATTGCATGTGATCTATTATGCCAGCAAAACGCTAGATGAGGCACAGATCAACTATGAAACCACCGAAAAAGAGTTATTGGCGGTGGTGTACGCTTGCGAGAAGTTCCGATCATACTTAGTTGGATCCAAGATTATCATCTATACTGATCACTCGGCGTTGAAATACCTAATGGCGAAGAAAGACGCAAAGCCGAGGTTAATTCGATGGGTACTATTGTTGCAAGAGTTCGACATTGAGATCCGGGACAAGAAAGGGTCCGAGAATTTAGTGGCCGATCATTTATCTAGACTTGGAGAGGAGTCGGCAGAAACAACCGAAACTACCCCTATAAATGATTCTTTTCCAGATGAGCAGTTATTTTCCATTAAGTCTTCTGTTGACCCTTGGTATGCTGACTTAGTTAATTTTCTTGCAGGTGATGTGAAACCTTTTGGACTGAACTCACATCAACGGAAGAGGTTCTATGCTGAAGCCAAACGGTACTATTGGGATGAACCGTTCTTGTACAAAAGATGTGGAGACGGGATGATCAAAGTGATTGAAGTATTTCCATATGGATCGGTGGAACTAGAGGGAACGGATGGCCAAAAATTCAAGGTGAATGGTCAACGGGTAAAACCGTATCTGGGTGGCGAAGTTCCAAAAATCTCGAGCAACTATATAGATGAGATCAAGGAGTAATTGCATGAGACATCGTGCCACGACATTAAACACGGCGCTGGGTGGGAGGCAACCCACCATAGGTTAGTTTTATTTTATGTTGGTGTGTTTTGTTTCGTTTAATTTTTATGTTTTTGTGTGTTTTTCCCTGAGGAGTATACCTTCGAGACCAAGAATCGACAGAAGAAGCGAAAAAGGAACATGAAGTGGCGCGCCTTTTGGCGCCACTTTTCTAGCACGAAACTAGCGCCGAGTACTGAAGTGTTAAAACAAACAGAGGGTCGCGCGCCTTTTGGCGCTACTTTTCTAGCGCCACTTCTAGCGCGGCTTACCTGATGGGTATAAAAACTCACTTTTGGGTTTTAACTTCATTTTTGTAAACCCTAAGTGTTTCTAGCGCCGATTTCTGCTACTTTTGCACATCCTTCTTCATTTTCGATCCCTTCTACAAGGTTCTTCCAAAATTTCACCTACCAATCCTCCACAACACATCAAAGTACGACCTCCTAACCCTAATTTCGCATTGGGTTCAGTTTTTGGGTGCATAAATCCGGAGGTATGGTTTTTGTTTAGTCCTTCTGTTGTGCTCCATCTGAAATTACATGATTTTTGTTAAAGATTGATGCCATGAGAAGGACCTACCATGTTTCCCTTGAGTTTTTCACTTAGGAACATATTTTCTCATGTAACTGTATGAGTTATGTCTATGCTCTCTATATGGAACTTCTTCTTCTTGGTTGTTTGATTTTCATGGTACAAGAGGAATTTTTGGATTTTATTCTTGAATAAATGCATTAGGGGAGGTTAGTATGTGCTGAGCACTCAAGTATCTTCATGTTTTGACCTGCACTAAACTGATAATGCATATGATTTCTGTGGAAGATGAGCAAGAAAGTTTCAATGTTATGGATGATGAATGCTCTGCGATTAAGTTCTGTGGATTTGAAAATATGAATCTGATAGGAATAAAGCTTTGGTGTAATTTCCCTGTGTTTCTTAAGCCTAAAAGAATGGTAGATTTCTGCTGCAAGAATGTGCTTAATAATTATGCTTAATGATTCAGCTGCTGTGTATGTGTGGGTTATGTGCTTGTGTGTGATTCTGAGTTATTCTTTCACTAGACAAAGAGACCAAACAAACCTAAGCTTCACTTAGGTTTGGGGTGGCTAATTTCGTTATGTTCACACATGTTACCCCGTTGCAAACCTCAGTTTTACCGAGGTTTGGGGTAGTTGTTCCTGCTCCAGTTTGTATAATCTTTGCATTAGAAGGTTGCATTCCAATAATATTTTATCCTTGCAGAAAATGGTGCACACAAATCCTGACGCTGCAGGGCGGTTCTTCCACTATTACAATCTGCCACGGCAAGATCGGGTTCAATGGAATCAGCGACGGAACCCGAGTTACGATTCTCGGTTCCAGAGTTTCGCACCCCGATCTATTCTGGTGGAAAGGGGATTAGATTTGTCAAGAGTTGATAATGCGCGAGCGGTACAAATTGCAGAGGAAAGAGGGTGGCAGAACTTCATCCGGAACCCAGACTCGTATGATCCAGCCCTCGTGCTGGAATTCTATGCGGCAATGGTTCCACCCTCATTCGAGGAATTTTCAACAGTCATTGTACAAGGCCAACCTATCCGGATGACAAACGATGACATCTGCAATTACTACGGAGTCCCGAGACACGAAGATCTCGATGCGACCTTCGGGATTCCACCCATCTCTGGGGTAGGACAAAATGAGACGCATAGTGAGATAATTTCATCCTCCCTTCGCCGGAATGGTAGAGAACGGTGGGAGGTGCGCCGAGCCGAAATAAAGAAAAGTGAGATGGAACCGGAGCTGGGGCTGTGACTATTGTTCGTGAAAGGAAGTCTGGCACCTTCATCTCATTACACGACCCTGAATCCATATGTGGCGCGGATCATGTATTGTATTCAGCATAGCATGCCATTGGATGTCGGACACATTATCCGACTGCACATGATCGACGCGGCTGCTGAAAACTGTACCGGGGTACTCCCTTTCCCTTGTTTAATCACTCAATTTTGCAGGAATGCAGGGATCGCAACGAGACTAACCATCCCATCATTCGCACCGTACAACCGAACTGCCTATCGCCAACAAGTGACAGCTGCTAACAGGTTAACCAGTCAAGAGGCAACTGGCCGCGAGAGGATGAACATTCCTCAAGGTGTTGATGATCAAGATGCGGATGATGTAGATTATGATCCCGTACAGGATGAGGGCCACCATCCTACTGGTTCAGACTCACGACTGCATGCACGCCTGGATGAGGCCATATTGGAGATGCGGCAGGGATTCGCAAGAATAAACAGGGGGCTCCGATATTTGGGTGTACCAGATGACGAGGTAGAGAATCCGGACGGGGCAGGAACGTCGAACCAACCACCGGCACAGCGAGCAAGGATACGACAACCAGGAGCGAGCTCATCTTCAAGGAGACGGAACCGCGATTAGGGAAGGCGGTTTGATCTCTTTTTCCCCTTTATAATCGTTGATTTTTTTTCATTTGGGATGACTGTACTTAATTGCATGATTTTATTTGGGATGAATGTAATTAATTCGCACGCATTTTTGGAACACTATCATTGATTTTATCACATTGGGGACAATGTATAGTTTGGTTTGGGGTGGAAGTAAGTCAATAGTGTCATTCTGATCTTTACCGTATTTTAGGCAAGTAACGGAATTATAGTTGTTATGATGGAACTTGTTTCGAGTCACCATTAGCAGTAAGTTAAATACTTCTTGTTGAGGAATGAACTGGGACAGATAATGGTGCATCAAGTAAGACTTGACAGATTGCATGTATTAGGGACATTAGTGGAGACCACCCGATAGTAAGATTCGAGCCTAACATAACGTACTTTCATTGCGAGGGAATTAAGCGTGAAATCTGATACACTTTTTCAATTTCCTTGTCGTGAGTATAGATTGATCTCGCTATACTTTTGTGTCGAGTAGCAAAGATAACCATCAGGATATTAGGAAACGGTCTAGTAAACCGTATCGCATGAACCTAAAGAGATGATTTCAGGCATTGTGTGTTTGTTAAACCGGTTTTTAGCTATCAGCCCTTTCCAACCCATTGTGTGTGTAACCAAAGCCTGTTTGCAGCCAAACACTTTCAAAAGTTTTCAATTCAAAAACCCACAATCAACCCTTAGCCAAAAGCCTTAGCCAACCTTGATCCGAAAGTGTGTCCATCATGAGCAGTAATGAACAGTCAAAGAAAGAGCAGAAAAGAGAAATGCATGTCAGTCATAGAGAAAAAAAAGGGGCCAATGTAGTCCCAAATAAATAAAGAAGGCCAATGATGCCTCAAAAAAAAAAGGGGGGGCTGTCCAAATAGAATAGACACGAGTAAATAAAATGGTCAAGCAACCATAGCAAGAACAGAAGGACCAAGTGATAGAAAAAAAAAGTCTTAAAGTCTAGAAAGTTCAGAACTGTTTCAAGGTTGACACACTCAGGATTATTGATCCATTTTACCCTTCATTTCCTAACCATAACCCTAGCCCTGTTACAACCCTGTTAAAGACCTGAATGATCTTTTGGAAAATGTGATTAGAGTTTACGACCACCTCTACCGATATTCCTTATCTTGCTACTCGATTCCTTCTGAGATCATCTTCTTGTACATTTGTGCGTTTTTCATAATTAGTTGTTCATGCATTTATCTCGTGAATTTTTGTACATAAACTCCAAAGCATGAGCAACACGAGCGTCAGCCTAGGTTCGAGCGAGTAGAGAGCATTCCGTATGGTAGGGTCGAGACGAAATCCTCCTTGATCATGCATGAAATTGGGTTAAAGTTGATGCAGTGGGGTCCCGACCAGTTTTATTCTCAATGAGTCAGTACTTTAACCTCTGCGGACTGGGGGTGATTTGGAAAAGGGTCCGGATTAACCGAGTAATTTCGTTAGTTGAATAAGATTTGTAAAGATCCATAATGACACCACTGACTTCCCATGTGTGCGAATTATGTTTTAACTCTGGTTTTTGATTAATGTTATCGCTATTTTGCTTGAGGACAAGCAACGCTCGGTTTGGGGTTGTTGATAATGTCGATTTTCGACATTATTTCGGCTACTAAATCGAGTAGTTGTTGGGTGTTTTCAGGTGGAATAGTGGATTTTACTGATGAGTTTATGAGATGTACAGTTAGTCGGCCTGGAAGGGAGTTGAAGAGGTTCGCGAGTACTTTTGCCAAAGAAGAGCTCAAAATCCGGGAAAAAGACGAAAGTGGAACAAACAGAAGGCCGCGCGCCTTCTGGCGCTACTTAACTAGCGCGGATTGTAGCGCGGAATTTCTCAGCCAAAACATTCCAGAGGGTGGCGCGCCTTATGGCGCGACTTAAGTAGCTCCACTTCTAGCGCCAACTATCAGATACGATTTTAAAGCCCTATTTTCTAATTTTAGGGTTATGAGTCAGACGAGGCAGCGGCTGGAGCGTACGGGCGACTTTTGGGAGCAAATCGGGAGCACGAACACAGAGGTGACAAGGGATCGATTGGAAGACAACAACGATTGAGTACGTGATCGTGGAAGAGAATCTTCTCAGGGAGTTACTTATATTTTTCTGCAGAACTTTCAAAACATGATTTCTTCTACTTTGTTTGTAATCTTTCAGTTTTCTTTACACACCCCCAACATGAGCTAAACTTCATGTTGGGGGGTTGGATGATGGATGTTTCATAGATGTAGACGTTGAACGACTTTTATTTCGGTTTTAATAGATGGATGACGACTTTGAATTCATGCTTAATGCGTTTGATAAACTGATCACTTGTTAAATGATTTAACAACATCTTGAGTGTTCGAGAGAAATCTCAAGATTTAGTTCGAATTCAGTGGCCACCGAAGGGAATTAGTTAGAGATAATCCATTTCCTTTGGTGTTGTGGTAAAAACCAATCACTTTAACTTGAATCAACTGTGAGATCGGAAGATAAGCAATTTCGATTAAGTTAAGAATCGGTGCAGCTTGAAGAAGTGTAACGAGTTTAGGTTTTACAAGTCATAAATCGTTTTAACCATCTAGAAGTAGCTTCAAGGTCTCGTTAATTGAATTCATTCGGAATCCAACCCTCCATTTCTCTCTTTGATTTTAAGCCCAATTTTTTGTCCTATTTTCATACGTTGCTAGTCAAGACATCTTAACACTCAACCAAATTAAATTTCCAATCGTTCAATTAATAGTCGTTACAGTCATTGCGGTACTTAACACCAAGTTCCTGTGGATTCGATACTCGTACTTACGTACATATTACTTGAGACGACACCGTACACTTGCGGTTAGACAAGGAGGGTGTAAACCCGCCTATCAAGTTTTTGGCACCGTTGCCGGGGAACTTGTTTTGTGTTGATATCACTACCAGCTGTAGTGATTATTACATTGAGCATTTTTTTTTTTTGCAATTTAATTTTATTTCATTTTTCGTATTCAAGATTTTTGACCCAAGTTTCTTGTTACTTCATTGCTGCAAGTTCTGATTTGTGACATACTCTCTGCTGCAGATCGCTTCTAGTTTATGCTAAGAAGGAGTTCCTCTGGTGAACTCGAACAATTTGATCCTGAAATCGAAAGGACTGCAAGGAGATTAAGGAGGCAAGCCAGACTTAGACGTCAGCAAGAAATGGAGGGTCTCGACAACGTTAACGACAACAATGACGACATCAATGTTGGGGAAGATTGGGGTGAAGGGTTCGCCATGGGTAACGGGGAACCAATTCCAAACGTGAACGCGAACAACAACAACCAGAACCATAATGTTAATCCCGGTCCCAACAACATTCACAACAACAATGTTAACAATAACAACGTTAACAACAATGGTATGAACAACAATGTGAATCATCCGCCACCACCACGACAGAGAGTGCCTATGCGGAATTTTGCTAATCCGAACATGGGGGCCATTCAGAGAGGGCCGTATGTTCCTCCAATTGCAGCAAACAACTTTGAAATCAAGACTGGCACCATCCAATTGGTGCAAGCAAATATGTTTGGAGGAGCAGCATCTGAAGACCCACACAGCCATCTGAGAACTTTTGAAAAGATTTGCAACACTTTCAAGGTGAATGGGGTTGACCCTGGTTCGATCAAACTCCGACTCTTTCCGTTTTCATTGAGGGGTCGAGCAGCTGAATGGGAAGAGAGTCTACCAAATGGGCAGATTCGTACATGGAACGATATGGTGACAGCTTTCTTGAACAAATTATTCCCACCGGGGCGAACAGCCCAATTGCTGTCAGATATCACCCATTTTGGTCAATGGGATAGCGAGTCCTTCTATGAGGCTTGGGAACGATACAAGGGTATGCTAAAGAAGTGCCCTCATCATGGTCTGCAAGAATGGATGGTCATCCAAACGTTCTATCAGGGATTGCATCCACATCATAAGAATGACCTCACTTCCGCTGCTGGTGGTGCACTAATGAATATGTCATATGAAGCTTCATATGAGTTGATTGAGAATCTTGCGGAACATAGTTATGCCACTCCTCGGTCAGCCACTAGGAAGGTGGCAAGTGTGCAAGAAAGTGATGAAATGAAGGTTATCAAGGCACAATTGGCAGCTATCACGAATCAGCTGAAAGGGACCACGATTCAGCCAACTCTCCAAGGGGATATGGGCTGTCAAGAGTCATTTGGTTCACCTCAAGAGTTTCCTCCGCCGGAACAAGTGCAATTTCTTCAAAACCGCAATAACCGGCCAAGGAACGACCCGTTCTCAAATACTTATAATGAAGGGTGGAAACGACATCCCAATTTCTCGTGGAGCCAACCCCAAAATGCTCAAAAAGAACCCATGTTTCAGCAGCAACAAAATCAGTACGGTAATAACTCTAACTCTTCTACTCAATCTTCTAACGTTTATCGTCCTCCAGGTTACAATCAAAGGAGGCAAGAAGAAGCACAAGGAGGGGAGAAGAAGTCCGGATTGGAAGAGATGCTAATGAAGTTTGTGTCAAAGATGGACAATGCGGTTGGAGAGTTGACATCAACTGTTGGTACACTGTCAAGCTCAGTCGGAACGATAAGAGCTGCGACGGAACAGAACACCGCGTCTATCCGAATTCTTGAGGGGCAAATGGGACAGATGGCAGAGGCGTTAGCTGTTCGGAGTCAAGGTACATTTCCGAGCCAGCCCGAGAAAAAGAATAGAGAAGATTGCAAGGCGATCCAGCTGAGGAGTGGGAAAGAGTTAGCCAAGGACCCACGTCTGGAGGTGAGAGAGGCGGAAAAAGAAACCAATGGTCATGCGACGGGAGAAGAAGACGAAGAGAAAGTGGATGAGGAGCTGGAAATGGAAGGTAAGAATGCTTCCAACGCTGAGACACCAAAACCTGCACCGAAGGCAACCATACCACCGGAGGCACCGAAAGTCCCATATCCGAACCGGTTGAAAGCGCAAAGGGATGAGGTTCAGTTTTCTAAATTTTTAGAAGTGTTTAAAAAATTGCACATTAATATTCCTTTTGCAGAAGCATTAGCGCAGATGCCATCTTACGTGAAGTTCTTAAAGGACATCCTTTCTAACAAGAGGAAAATTGAGGAACACGCAACCGTGGCGCTCACTGAAGAATGCAGTGCAATAATCCAGCACAAACTGCCACAGAAATTGACAGATCCAGGGAGTTTTACGATTCCCGTTCATATAGGAGGTGCCGATTTTGGTAAGGCACTTTGTGATTTAGGTGCAAGTATTAACTTGATGCCTTTGTCCATTTTCAGGAGGCTTGGATTGGGAGAGGTGCAACCTACAAACGTAACACTCCAACTGGCGGATAGATCCATCAAATATCCATACGGAGTCATCGAAGACGTCTTGGTGAAGGTAGACAAATTCTACTTTCCAGTGGATTTTGTGATTTTAGATATGGATGAAGACAAGGAGATCCCTCTCATTTTGGCCCGACCATTTCTGGCTACCGGAGGAGCATTAATTGACGTGCAAGGCGGAAAGTTGTCTCTTAATGTTGGCAAGGAAAGAGTGGTGTTCAATGTCTTTCCAACAGCACGAGTCGGGGTAGAGAGAGGTACTTGTTATCGGGTTGAAGTGATAAATGAAGCTGTTGAGGAGACTTCCCGAATTAATTATAGCGATGATCCACTCGGGAATGCCTTAACCGGAATATGCACCGATAGCGGGAACGAGAGTGTGAAGCAACTGAATGCCTTGTCCGAGTATCCAGGCCCGAAAAGATCAACGAAAGAAGATTTGGGTGAGCCGATTGCTAAATCACAGCCATCATCGAAAGTGCCACCCAAGTTAGAGCTTAAACAGTTACCGGCACACTTAGAGTATGCCTTTTTAGGCGAAAATTCAACACTACCGGTAATCATTGCTGCACACCTCACTTCGGTAGAGAAAGAGAAGTTGATCCGAGTTTTGAGGGCTCACCAATCTGCCATCGGGTGGACCATAGCAGATTTGAAGGGGTTAAGCCCATCTTTTTGTATGCACAGAATTAATCTGGAAGAAGAGCACAAGCCCACTGTTCAGCACCAACGTCGGCTGAATCCAAACATGAAGGAAGTAGTCCGAAAGGAAGTGTTGAAACTTTTAGATGCTGGAATCATATATGCAGTAGCCGACAGTCCGTGGGTAAGTCCGGTACAAGTTGTGCCCAAGAAGGGAGGAATTACAGTCGTGAAAAACAACAACAACGAGCTTATTCCATCACGAACAGTGACCGGGTGGCGTGTGTGTATCGATTATAGGAAGTTGAATGACGCCACCAAGAAAGACCATTTCCCACTTCCATTTATCGATCAGATGTTAGAGCGACTTTCGGGCCTTGTTTATTATTGTTTCCTTGATGGGTATTCGGGATACAATCAAATCCCAATTGCACCAGAAGATCAGGACAAGACGACTTTTACTTGTCCATATGGCACGTTCGCATATCGGAGAATGCCCTTCGGATTATGTAACGCACCGGGTACGTTTCAGCGGTGCATGATGGCGATTTTCTCCGACATGGTGGAGAAAACTATTGAGATATTTATGGATGACTTCTCAGTGTTTGGGGATTCATTCGATGCGTGTCTCGATCACTTGGAAGCAGTTTTGAAGCGGTGTCAAGAAACGAGCCTAGTACTCAACTGGGAGAAGTGCCATTTCATGGTAACGGAAGGCATCGTACTTGGACACAAGATTTCAAGGGAAGGCATAGAGGTGGATAAAGCGAAAGTAGCCGTGATAGAGAATCTGCCATATCCAACAACAGTGAAGGGAGTGAGAAGCTTCTTGGGACACGCGGGGTTTTACCGGCGTTTCATCAAGGACTTCTCTAAAATTGCTAAACCTTTAAGCTCTTTACTTTTGAAGGATGTTAATTTTGATTTTACTAATGAATGTACTGCTGCGTTTGACAGGTTGAAACAGGAACTCATTTCAGCCCCTATCTTGACTGCACCCGATTGGAGTCTTCCATTCGAGTTGATGTGTGACGCGAGCGACATTGCTATTGGAGCTGTCTTGGGTCAACGAAAGGAGAAGAAATTGCATGTGATCTATTATGCCAGCAAAACGCTAGATGAGGCACAGATCAACTATGCAACCACCGAAAAAGAGTTATTGGCGGTGGTGTACGCTTGCGAGAAGTTCCGATCATACTTAGTTGGATCCAAGATTATCATCTATACTGATCACTCGGCGTTGAAATACCTAATGGCGAAGAAAGACGCAAAGCCGAGGTTAATTCGATGGGTACTGCTGTTGCAAGAGTTCGACATTGAGATCCGGGACAAGAAAGGGTCCGAGAATTTAGTGGCCGATCATTTATCTAGACTTGGAGAGGAGTCGGCAGAAACAACCGAAACTACCCCTATAAATGATTCTTTTCCAGATGAGCAGTTATTTTCCATTAAGTCTTCTGTTGACCCTTGGTATGCTGACTTAGTTAATTTTCTTGCAGGTGATGTGAAACCTTTTGGACTGAACTCACATCAACGGAAGAGGTTCTACGCTGAAGCCAAACGGTACTATTGGGATGAACCGTTCTTGTACAAAAGATGTGGAGACGGGATGATCAAAGTGATTGAAGTATTTCCATATGGATCGGTGGAACTAGAGGGAACGGATGGCCAAAAATTCAAGGTGAATGGTCAACGGGTAAAACCGTATCTGGGTGGCGAAGTTCCAAAAATATCGAGCAGCTATATAGATGAGATCAAGGAGTAATTGCATGAGACGTCGTGCCACGACATTAAACACGGCGCTGGGTGGGAGGCAACCCACCATAGGTTAGTTTTATTTTATGTTGGTGTGTTTTGTTTCGTTTAATTTTTATGTTTTTGTGTGTTTTTCCCTGAGGAGTATACCTTCGAGACCAAGAATCGACAGAAGAAGCGAAAAAGGAACAGGAAGTGGCGCGCCTTTTGGCGCCACTTTTCATGCGATTGTCAGAAAGAGTAAACATACCTTGATATCAGTGAATCAAGTTTATTCAGAGAGAAGATGATAGAATGGGTTATACAAGTTGATTTTATCCTATCGCTGATCAATGTGAACCGCTGAAGATTTTATCCTTCAAAGTTCAGCATTCCAAGCTCGCTGATGAGAAAGTTGAATCTTGTCTCATCAAGAGGTTTGGTAAATAAGTCAGCTAACTGATAATCAGTTGGGATAAAATGAAGTTCTATATCACCATTCATCACATGATCTCTGATAAAATGATATCTGATTTCTATATGTTTGGTCTTTGAATGTAGTACTGGATTGTTTGCTATAGCGATGGCACTTGTGCTGTCGCAATAGATTGGAATTTTCGAGAGCTGAAGGTCATAGTCTAGTAGTTGATTTCTCATCCACAAGACCTGAGAACAGCAGCTTCCAGCGGCTACATACTCAGCTTCAACAGTTGAGGTGGACACTGAGTTTTGCTTTTTACTTGTCCAACTCACCAGCTTTCCACCCAGGAGCTGACAGCCTCCTGTGGTGCTTTTCCTATCCAATTTGCAACCTGCAAAATCACTATCTGAATAGGCGATTAGATCAAACCCTGAATCTTTGGGATACCAAAGACCTAGGTTCATAGTACCCTTAAGGTAACGAAAGATTCGCTTTACAGCGATCATATGAGATTCCTTAGGTTCAACTTGATATCGTGCACACAAACAGGCTGCGTACATAATATCGGGTCGACTAGCTGTAAGATACAAGAGAGAGCCGATCATCCCACGGTACAGCGTGACATTAACAGGTATTCCATTTGAATCCTTGTTTAGTGTCAGCGGTGATTCCATAGGGGTTTTCATAGCTGAACTCTGAGTTAAATCAAATTTCTTCAGCATATCTTTAACATACTTTCCCTGATTAATGAAAGTTCCTTTTTCATTCTGTTTTATCTGAAGACCAAGGAAATATGTTAGCTCACCCATCATACTCATTTTATACTCTTCTTTCATTCTATCAGCGAAATGAGTACAAAGGTCAGGGTTAGTAGAACCAAATATAATGTCATCAACATATATCTGAACAAGAATGATATGACCTTTTACTATTCTGAAAAATAGAGTTTTGTCGATTTTACCTCGCTCAAAATTTTCAATTAGATGATAAGAGGATAGAGTGTCATACCATGCACGTGGAGCTTGCTTTAAGCCATAAAGTGCCTTATCCAGTTTATAAACATAACCTGGACGCTTAGGATCTGAGAATCCTGGAGGTTGTTTCACATAGACTTCTTCATTCAGCTTTCCATTGAGAAATGCTGACTTAACATCCATTTGAAGTCTTTGTGTACAACGTATGCTAAGAATAGACGAATAGATTCTAGTCTATCCAATGGGGCGAATGTTTCGTCGTAATCTATGCCTTCCTCTTGTCTGTATCCCTGAGCAACAAGACGAGCCTTGTTGCGGGTTACAGTTCCATGTTCGTCCAACTTGTTTCGATAGACCCATTTAGTGCCTATCACTGTCTTGTCAGTTGGTCTTCGAACAAGATTCCAAACTTTGTTTCTTTCGAATTCAGTCAGCTCCTCTTGCATAGCGCTGACCCAGTTTGGATCTTTGAGGGCATCATCTATTTTCTTTGGTTCAATTAGAGAAATAAAGTTAACAAATAAACAAATATTACATGCACTTCGTCGAGTCTGAACACCAACGTTTGGATCACCAAGAATTTGATCAATTGGGTGATTGACTGTCCATCGCTGAGCCGGAGCATAAGTTGCTGACTCAAATTGAACTGGAGGAGCTAAAGATGAGGCTTCAGCAACTTCTGGAATATCAGCCAAGAGAGGAGTAGGTGCAGATGTCATCTCATTCACTGATTGCTGAGAAGTAGATGGAATGTCTGAGACATTTGGTTCAGAAGCAGACATAGTGTTTAAAGGAACAGCTGAGACCCATGATGTTTCAGCTTCACTATTCTGCATGTTTGGGATGATAGTAGGACCATCATCTTCAACGGTATGAGTATGAGGAGTGGGAATATCTTCTGAATCACCAAGATGAGAAAACATCCATTGATTCAGTTCTTCAGTATCAGCACAAGGTCGAGAATTCGCTGAACGGGATTCGTCAAAGGTGACGTGAATAGTTTCTTCAACAGTTTGTCTTCTTCGATTGAAGACTCTGAAGGCTTTGGAGACTGAGGAGTATCCAAGAAAGATTCCATCATCAGCCTTAGGATCAAACTTTCCAAGGGCATCTCTGTTGTTCAGTATGAAACACTGACATTCAAAGATGTGAAGAAAGCTAATTGAAGGCTTTCTCCCATGAAAAAGTTCATAGGCTGTTTTATTAAATCTTTTGACTATCAGCGACCTGTTTTGCGTAAAACAAGCAGTGTTGACAGCTTCTGCCCAAAACTGAGTAGGCAGGTGAGAATCGCTGAGCATTGAACGTGCAACTTCAATAATAGTTCGATTTCTTCTTTCAGCGACTCCATTTTGTTGCGGTGTTCTCACTGAAGAAAAGTTGTGAGAAATACCCCTACTCTCAAAGAAGGAATCAAGAGAACTGTTTTTGAATTCAGTCCCATGATCACTCCTTATTGAGCGAACGGTCAAGTTGTTCAGGACTTCCATTTTCCTGACAAAGGTGATGAGTTCTTCAGGTGTGTCACTCTTAGAACGGAGAAACATTACCTATGTATAGCGAGAGAATTCATCAACTATGACCAGCGTATATTTCTATCCAGCGATGGATTGTTTGTTAACAGGGACAAACAAATCCATATGGAGAAGTTGTAGAGGAGATGACACTGAGGAAACTTGCTTTGACTTAAAGCTTGCTTTGGTCTGCTTGCCTTTCTCACACGCTGAACATAAGGATTCTTTGGCGTATGAGTGCTGAGGTAGACCAGTGACTAACTCTTTTGAAGAAAGAGTGTTCCGTGTCTTGAAGTTGAGATGAGAGAGCCTCTTATGCCATAACCAGTTGACATCAGATGAGGCTTTTGAGAAGAAACAGGAGTTCTCAGTGGTTGTTGAGTCCATGTTTATTACATAAACATTTTCCAAACGATAACCACTGAGAGCTATCTTCTCCTTTTTGTCAGCGACAAAGCAGGATTCCTTAGTAAAGATTACTTTGTTATCCTTGTCGCAAAGCTGACTGATGCTTAGAAGATTATGCTTCAGCCCATCAACATATGCGACTCTTCTGAAGGTTGTTGTACCATTAGAGAGTACACCAAGCCCTCGGGTATGTCCCTTTCCATTTCCACCGAAAGTTACAGAGGGACCCTTCTCTTCTTTGTACTCAGTGAGCAGGTTCTTCTTACCAGTCATGTGTCTAGAGCATCCGCTATCGAGATACCAGATACCCTTCTTAACCTGCATTACAAAGGAAGATTAGTTTTTCTTGGGTACCCACTTAACCATGTGTACACACTTGTCAGTAGGGGTAGAAGAGGAGGTTGAAGGTTCAGCAGTCTTCACAGCATTTGAAGATTCAGCTTTGTCAGTCTTCACTTTGGTTAATTTCTTAACCTCAGTGGTCTTCTTTGCCTTGGGGGCAATGATCTTCACCTTAGCTATCTTTTCAGCTTGAGTGGCTGTGGGGCACTTACTAGCAATATGATTGGTAAGTCCACAATGATAACATTTCCTATAACTAAAAGTAGTTCTAGGACCAGTTGCATGCTGAGCTTTTGATTTTGAATTTGAAGGACCAGCACCAAGTAAGCTATTGGCTTTTGAAATGGGAGGAACATTCAGTTCTTCGGATTTCTTACCAATAATTTCCACTTTGATTCTTGGAGTAGATCGCTGAATAGATCCACGCTGAATAAATCCAGGGATCTTATTCTTTGAACTAGAGGGATAAGTCACTGAAGCTTTAGAAGCATTCAGCTTTGGTACAGAGGTACCCTTATGAGGATTTTGATTAAAAATAATTCCTTTACCTTTGTTTTTAAAGACTGAGGTAGGTTTTGGGTAAACAACGTTTTATTTACCTTTAGAAGTTAAGGTAGAGATTTCCTCAGGGATAGGCGGTTTAGAAGAGGAACACTGAGATGAGAAAGTGTCAGGGATAGAGGATACGAACATTCCAAACTTAAGCATGGAACGGTCAGTTGTTGGTTCTAGAGTATCAGCTTTGTAACCAAGACCACGTTTATCACTCAGGGGAATCTGAGACTTAATTATATCAGTGATCTTTGTTGAGGAATTATACCATCCATCAACATTAGCTTTTTCAACTTTTAATGCAGCGATAACTTCTTCGCGCTCGATTTTGACTAGCTGATTTAGGTGAACTTGATCTTTAAAATCTTCTTCAATTTCAGAAAGATTTTCTATTTGAAGGTGACAGTTTTTAAGCTGTTCAGCGAGATCAAGGTTTTGATTTTCAACAATAGTTTTGCCATTCATGGCTTCATATAAACTTCTAGTCAGGAGATCGATCTTTCGAAGACTATCAGCTTCATCAATATTTAAAATATTGGTAAAGAAGGAAGGTGATACCTTAGTAGCAGAGGTTGAAGTAGAGGGAATGTCAGAATTTTCGTCCTCATCTTCAAGTTTGGCCATGAGACATAGATTGGCTTCATCATCATCTTCAGAGTCAGATGATTCTTCTTCGTCAGAGGCAGCCCAATCATAGTCAGCCATAAGGCATTTGCCTTTTTTCTTAAAGGTTTTCAGCTTTGAATACCTTTCTTTCAACTTTTTGTATTTTTCATCTCTAGTCCTGTGAGTAAAGTTTTTCTTGGGAAAAGCTGAGGGTCTAGAGACTTTCTTTGACCTGCACTCGCTAGCAAAATGTCCTATCTTTTCACAGTTATAGCAAGTAGCAGTAGCCTTATCAACAGGGGTTGATGATCTTGGCTTGTCAGTAATAGCAAGAGGTTTGTTCTTCTTGAAATTACTCTTTCTAGCAAATCTCCTGAACTTATTAGCCAGGAATGCCAGAGTTTCATCATTATCTGAAACGTCAGAGTCTGATGATCTTTCAGAGTTAGTTTCCAACTCAGTGACAGTGATAGTCGATCGCTGAGTGGAAGGTGACTCTGAGATTAAAGCAACAGGGGTGCTTTTGGAATCTTTTACAAGATTCTTCTTAAGATGACTCGATTGCTCATGATTCAGCATCGTGCCATATAAGGTAGAAAGGGTCATTGATTTTAGATCCTTTGACAGCTTGAGACACATAGAATAACTGTCCCAGCTTTCAGGTAAACATTCTAAGAACTTTGTCAGTACTTCAAAGTTAGAATATTCCTTACCAACAGTTTTCAGATCTATTATTAAGAAGTTAAAACGTTGGTGTACTTCAGAGAGAGTTTCATTCTTACCACAAATGAAGCTTCGTACTGTCTTACCAGGTTGATATTTCGAGAGTCCTGGACTTCAGAAGTACCTTCATACTGAACACAGATTGTGTCCCACATAGCTTTTGAGGTTTTCAGGTTCATGACGGAATGGTAGACTTCGTCAGGAAGAGCCATGGAGAGTATGGATCTGGCTTTGGTGTCGATAGCCACTTTCTTCTTATCTTCATCAGTCCACATATGAATTTCCTTGGGAATCAACCTTTCTGGAATAGCAGGTCTATTCTCAGCGGCTGGAACTGTAGGATCAATTCTTATAGGAATATATGGGCCGTTTTCAAGATAGTAAGGCATAGTAGGGTCTACACCTTCTAAGAAGAGAATCATCCTATTTTTCCATAAATTAAAATTATCTCTGGAGAATCTAGGGGGTTTTGCAAGAGAACCGTTGTCAATATAATTAGTGTTTGTTTTGGTGGCCATTTTCAGAAATAACAAGGAAGAGAAATCTTAGTATAGATCAGATCTTGTTTATTAGATTAAACAAATCTGCTCTGATACCACTTGTTGGTCCCGAAGGGTTATACAAGTTTGTAGAAGGGGGGGGGGGGGGGGGGGGTTGAATACAAACACACGTTTTTACTTTTCTAAATTTTTTATTGATAAATCAAGACAATTTACAACTTGTTGCGGAACAAGATTAAGGATAAACCTAATCTAAACAAGTTTAGAACACTAAGTTTCTTGCACTAGAAAGAGTTAAAGAAATTACGAATAATAACTTAACAATAAGAGAGAAATAAGAAGATGGTCCGAGCACACTTCAAAACTGAAGTAGGGTTCTTCTTATATACTGCATGCATTTAATGCATGGCAGTATTTCGTTACACGTGGCAGCAGCTGAGTGGTTGCATGTCATTGATCTTTGTAGACAACCTTAGTAGCCGCATGGTGCACAGTGTAGAATCAGAGTTGTTGTACGATTACAGACAAAAGGGATGTTCGTTCTGACAGTTCGTACGGAGACGTGCAAGGGAGGTAAGACAATAATAACATGCAGGGAGACTTCATGATCAGCTTTCGTTGAGTCAGATCTTTATCAGCGAATGATAAAGTTCAGCGATTACTGAAGTCTTCTACTTGATACTTCACGTTGAGTGGACAGGTCTTGCTTCGCTGATATCCGCATCAGTTCATGAGTAGACTTGTCGCTGGTTCTTGAGCTTGATCTTCGATTTCAGCGTAGAACTTTGGTTGACGTGAAACTTGTCTTCAGAGATCATAAGTAAACAAACTAAACTATCAGCGATCATTAATAGAACTGAACAGGCTCAGAGCTATATGATGATGAACAGTGTTCACTGAATATCTAATCTAAAGAGTGAGAGTTCCTATCAGCGGTACTGTAAAGTCTTAGTACTTATCAGCGATAGTGAAACTCTAATACATATTGTTTACTTACAATTTTCACTAAGTGTCAAGAAAGGGTCATTATCAAATCACTGAGGGTTTGGATCAACAAACACAAAATCGGATGATGAGCCGCGTAGGAAAAACATCAATGTACAGATCCCTTTCGTGTACGAAACGCTTAATGCATCATATTTAAAAAGCAAAACACCTTATCTCTCCAACGATTACTTCGACATCTGCTCGCTTGCCAAAACGGTTGAAACTCCGGTTCCCGTTCCGGCAACACCAGATGAAGATTCTAACGAGAAATCAGAGTTCAAACGTTATGTTCCACCTCTGATTTTGGAAAACATCATTTCAAACTTGAAGAATCGATTGCGAGGGATAAGGTCAAGTATGAAACCGAAAGGATTGTACTGTTAGATTCCATCGATAAGCTCAAAAAGAACCAACCCGAGACATTACCCGAAACTGAAAGAGTGACTTATCGAACTGAGATTGCTAAGTTGACGTCTCAACTGTCCGCTTTGGCGACATAAGCTTTAACGCTGAGAATGGCTAGGGGAAATCCAGTGGATACTCCGATGACGCCTGATACTCCTGAAACAATCTCGTTTGACTTCGCCCCGATCTATTCGGATAGTTCCTCGTGTAAAGCTTTCATAGGAGTGTCTGATGACACAAATGATAAAGATTTGAGCTTTAAGGATAAAGGTAAGGCCATCCAACCCGATTATGTTCAAAGGAATCTTTTTTCGATTTTTGATAATCCTTTTGCGGATAACTCCTCGTCCGACTCAGATGGTGAAGCCCCACTTGATTCTGCACAAAGATTTTCTGAGTTTATGAATTCCACGGCTTGTCATGATGATGATTTTTCTAAGATTGATTTTGCTCCAAAGCTAGCTAGTCACACTCAATTCTTAGAAAAAAATGCCCGAACCGGTTAATTTTGAAAAGGGTGAATGTTCTAATTCTAAAACCGTTTCTGCGACCAACTCCAAATCTAAATCTAAACGTCGGTCAAAGAAACGTGCAAAAACCGGTAAGAGCTCTTCAAAACAACCAGTTTACTCTAGCTCCTCTGACTATAACTCTAATGCATTTTCAGATAGTACGGGTCGGGGGAAAGCGGTTCGGAGAGAGTGGGTAGAGAAGAAAGCTAAGTCGCGTCCTGAGAAGAACAAGTCATTTAATTCTTTTTCGCATAATAGGAAAGATAACAATAAACATGGTTTTGGTTTGAATAACTATGTTGAACATGGTTTTAAATTTCCGGTTAAACTTGACAATGTTCATCAATTGATTGAATTTTCTCGTGATTATGTTTGTTGTTCCGTGTGTGGACTGAATGACTTGATTGACTCTAGACATGCATCTGATTGGTTTGGTTCATACCATGTTTTTAATTCCAATGCTTCTCGTAAGTCCTCTAAGAAAAGACCCAGATCTAAACGGGTCTCAAACAAAGGTGCTGCACCTAACACCCAAGGACCCATTTACAGATGGGTACCTAAACATCCTTAACTTTGTTTTGCAGCCCGGTCATGTGTGGTTTCTCGACTTTGGATGCTCCAAACACATGACTGGTAAACGGGAGCTACTCACCAACTTCAAGGAGAAATACTGTGGTGATGTTCGATTCGGAAATGATAACGTGGCCCTGATCATGGGCTACAGTGACCTAGTCCAGGACAACTTAACGATCAAGCGTGTGTCCTACGTTTAAGGTCTTGGTCACAATCTCTTCAGCATCGGCCAGTTTTGTGACAAGAATCTTGAAGTCAGATTCAAGGCGAAGAGATGCAGTATTCGTGATGACGATGGAGCGGAGATTCTCGCCGGTACTCGAAGGACGAACCTCTACACCATCAATCTTGCCGCCGTGAAGACCGACAAAGCCATGTGCCTACTTTCTAAAGCCACCACTCAACAAAATTGGCTGTGGCACCGACGACTCTCACATTTGAACTTCAAGAACATTAATAAGCTGGTGCTGGGTGGACTCGTCAAGGGTATGCCAGAACTGAAGTTTGCAAAGGAACATCTCTGCTCCGCCTGCGAGATGGGAAAGATGAAGAAGGTGTCCCATAAGCCGAAGCCAGTTCCTAGCACGTCAAGACCTCTAGAGCTGATCCATATGGATCTCTGCAGCCCAATGCGCGTTCAAAGCATAAGCCATAAGAAGTACGTCTTGGTGATGGTGGACGACTTCTCAAGATACACCTGGGTCAAGTTCCTACGTTCAAAGGACGAGACTCCTGGTGTTATAGTCAACCACCTGAAGGGAGTTCAGAACAATCTGCAGCTGACCGTCATCACGATTCGCACGGATAACGGAACCGAGTTCAAGAATCGAATCATCGGCGATTTTCTCACATCGGCTGGAATTTCTCACAACTTCTTGGCAGCCAGGACTCCACAACAGAACAACGTGGTGGAACGACGCAACCGCACTTTGGTGGAAGCGGCACGCACTATGCTGACACAATACGGACTTCCTATGTTCTTATGGGCCGAAGCTATCGCAACGGCGTGCTACACACAGAACAGGTCTATCGTCCACATGCGTTTCAACAAGACGCCATACGAGGTCATCAACAAGCGCACCCCCAACATCAGCTATTTTCACGCGTTCGGGTGCAAGTGCTTCATACTGAACGATAAGGATGATTTCGGCAAGCTCAAGCCGAAGGCGGACGAAGGGATTTTTATTGGCTACTCTACATCTTCCAAGGCATACCGAGTCTACAACAAGAGGACTAAGAGCGTGATTGAGAGTATTAATGTGACCTTCGACGAATTGGTCGATTTGGCTTCTGGACATAACAGTTCAGAACCCGTGCTTACTGGAGTGCTGGCTTCTGATCACTCTAGATCGGAACCCAAGCACACAACAGTAGATCCTTCGTCGTCCAATACGTCGAAATCACAACCATCTGAGTTAGATCTACTGTTTGAGAATTTTTATAATGATTTTTATCTTCCCCAAGTTTCTTCTGATGCTTCTTTGAATGCAGATGGAGCTGTAGTGGTGTCGACCCACATCTCCGGTCCTCCACCAACCCCCAAACTTACATCATCGGAGGACTCGCCCACTTCACCCGTGTTAGAGGCGACGCCATCTTCAAGCACAGTTTCGGCCACCGTGACACCATCGCTAGTGGTTCAACCCACTCCATCTACCCCCGGAACAAGCAACAGTACTGACGCAACTGCTGAATCTTCGTCAACCGCTGTTGTTTCCCAACCTGTGGCCGCCAGCCGACTACATCCGGTTCCATCTCTAGAAGCGGTTCAGAATCTACCCCTCAGGTCCTACATCGATGCTGACAATTCAGAACCCATTTCGGACCCGCTACCTCACACACGGAAATTGACTCGAGCGCACCCCTTGAGCAAATTATTGGAGATCCGTCTGCTCCTATTCAAACTAGAGCAACGACGGAAACTGAAGACGACGCCGCTCCTGCACTGCTGAGTAATACTAAAAAACGAGCGGCTACCGGAAATGAGTGCCTCTTCTCCATTTTCCTCAACAACGTTGAACCAGCGACGGTTAAAGACGCCCTGCACGACCCGGACTGGATAATGGCCATGCAAGAAGAGTTGAACGAATTCGAGAGTCTCAAAGTATGGCGTCTGGTCCCTCGCTCGAAGAACAGAACCATCATCGGCACGAAATGGATATACAAGAATAAGAAGGACGAGAACGGGGTCGTGGTTCGTAACAAGGCTCGCTTGGTCGCTAAGGGGTATCGATAGCAAGAGGGGATCGACTACGAAGAGACGTTCGCGCCTGTTGCCCGAATCGAAGCTATTCGGATGTTCTTCGCGTACGCCGCTCACAAAAACTTCACAGTCTATCAAATGGATGTGAAGACGGTGTTTCTAAATGGAGATCTCAAGGAGGAAGTGTACGTCTCCAAGCCGGAAGGTTTCGTATATCCGTATCACCCCAATTATGTGTATCTCCTAGACAAGGCGTTGTACGGACTCAAGTAAGTACCGATAGCCTGGTATGATAAATTATCTACTTTTCTCACCAATTCCAGCTTCTCGAAAGGTAAGATCGACACAACCCTTTTCATCAAAAGGGAAGGTGAGCATATTCTTTTAATTCAGGTTTATGTCGATGACATTATTTTCGACTCTTCGAACCCTCAATACTGTCGCAACTTTTCACTCCTCATGAAAAAGTATTTTAAAATGAGTATGATGGGTCAGATGAACTTCTTTCTCGGTCTTCAAGTTAAACAACTGTCGACCGGGATATTCATCAATCAATCTAAGTACATCGCGGATATTCTTCGGAAATTCAAGATGGAACAATGTTCACCCATGCGAACTCCCATGTCACCGGGTACGAAGTTACATGTCGATCCTGACGGAAAGGCCGTGAATATGACTACCTATAGAGGAATGATTGGTTCGTTGATGTATTTGACGGCAAGTCGGCCGGATATAATGTTTTCCACCTTTCTGTGTGCTAGATTTCAGTCTAACCTAAAGAGTCACACATGATAGTAGTTAAGTGTATACTTCGTTATTTAAAAGGTACTGCTAATCTTGGTCTTTGGTACCCTAAGGATACATGTTTCGAGCTTACAACGTTTTCTGATGCTGATCATGCGGGGAGTATGCTCAACCGGAAGAGCACTACGGGGCACGTCCAGTTCTTGGGCGACAAATTGGTTAGCTGGGCCTCCAAGAAGCAGACGTGTGCTTCACCTCCATGGCAGAAGCGGAGTACGTGGCTGCAGCTAGTTGCTGTTCCCAGGTGATCTGGATGCGGACGCAACTGAAGGACTACGGGTATAACTACTCGAACATCCCGATCTATTGCGACTCCAAGAGTGCTATAGCCATCACAAGGGTTCAGCATACAAAGACGAAACATATAGACGTGCGCTATCACTTTATTAAAGACCATGTGAAAAAAGGTACGGTGGAACTCCATTTCGTAAGTACGAAAAACCAACTAGCAGATCTGTTTACCAAGGCTTTAGACGAAAAGCGGTTCAATGAACCCGTGTCTAAGCTGGGTATGCTCAATCTGAAAGTCTGAGTCACGGTTGTACTTGTCACACCTTTCCTACACTATGGGATAACTGTATCTTTAACAATTACACTTGTCTCGTAGTGTGGTTTAGGTGTTTCAAGCACATCGGTGACACGTTATCTGTATTTCCGTTTTTAGTGTTTCTTTCGGTTTTTCATTTTTCCATGTTTCTTTAATTTTCTCCGTCTAGTCTTTGTTTTTCCATTTGTTTCCCGTGCTACTAATCGTTTGTTGTACATGCTGTTTCCTCGAATGCCAAGTCCCAAAGGTATGTTTTCTCGTTTATGTGCTGAGAGGATAGTAATTTTTTGAGAAATTGAGGGGGAGAAGTGTCAGTTTGACAACTCGAGGGGGAGCTTTGTCAATTTATGAAGCTTAAAAGGAAAAAAATTCATGTTTTGTTCATGTTTTTGTTTAAGTTCTTATTAATGAAAAAAACGGGGGCTTTATTTCGAAAAGTTGAGGGGGGGGAGCAAAGCAGTTTTTGAAATCTTGAGGGGGAGAGTTGTTTTCGAAAAGTTGAGGGGGAGCAGTGAATTTTTCAAAACCCGAGGGGCTAAAAGTGTAAATTTTAAGTTCAGGGTAAATTTTGAAAGTGTTTCAAACTTCAGGGGTATTTTCGCCAATTGCTCAAAGTTGGGACAAAGTTGGTACCGGATTCAGTTCTGGTATCGACCGGTATAAATACCGGATTTTTACTTGGAATCTTCATAATTTCAAATTTTCGCGCCCCAAACTCTCTCAACCCAACTTCTTCTTACATCTCTTCACTGTGTGGTTTTTGTATCAATCCGGACTCCGATTTTCACCAAATCATTCAGGAACATGGCTCAACCAAATCCGAATCCTCAAGGCGTTGCCCCTCTATTACCCGAAGGCCTGAACCTACCCCTCGTGGCAAACAACTTCCACCTGGACACGGCAAACCTCATTTGCCAATGTCTAGTCATCGTGGAGATTTTGAAGGCTCACTCGCTCAATCGCGCACTGACGGCCACCGCTCCAGTTCCATCCGTCTACGTACACCAATTATGGTGCTCCCTCACACCTGTCGCCCGCGGCCAGCAATTCATACTTCGTGGCCATATTGGCGACTCTGACGTCGTAATCACTCGCGACATCTTTCGACGGATTCTTGAACTGCCAGAATCGACTGCCATTCAAGGACGCACTGCCTACGACGCACAGGTCTCAGATGCAGTCCTCTACCGAGATATTCGCGCTCTCGGATATGCCGGCCAACTAGCTCAGTCATCGCACTTCTCGAGGATCCGTCTTCAGCCAGTCTAGTACACGCTGTTCACAATATTGAACAGGTGTCTATCAGCAGTCAACAAAGGAATCGATCAGACGACAGTCAACCTTCTCGGCCTATTCCATGCAGTTATCTACAGCCGACACGTCGACTACGCATCCATTCTGTGGACGGAGATGATCGGGCAAGTTCAGAAGAAGCAAGGCAGTCGACGCCTCACCTTTCTGCCATATCCAAGATTCCTACAGCTGATAGTGACGCACTTCATGGCAACCGACCTCACAATACCTCGACGCGCAGACCATGAGGTAATGCTCTCTACTCGCATGACTAGAATTCAGAATAAGCTAGAACCCATGGTGATACCTACCGACTTATTAGCTATCGCGGACCAAACGGCACCGAGTGTGATAGCTTATAAGAGAGAGCACCACCTAGACGCTCTGATGGACCAGCTAGATCCGGCTAGACCTGCCCAAGGAGCGCGACCCGAGAGGCGTGAGGGTCCACGTATGCGAGGCAGAGGGGTCCGACGAGCAGGGGCTCGCGGATGGGGCGTGCCGAGAGAACACATTGTAAAGGGAACAGGCGTGGGCGGTGCCGTTAGGTCAACTCGCGATGCTAGTACGTCCAGACACCCATCCACTCCACCACGTACACCGACACCACCTAGAGACGAATATCCAGCTCTACATGACGTGGAGGTGGAAGGTGTATCCCGAGAACAAGTTGTGGATGAGGCAGCCTCCTCTTCCAGCTCCATGCCCGGCTCCGCCTCTGGACCAGCTTCCGGTTCCGCCTCTGGCTCCCAATCAGGGTCCGAATCCGAGTTTCAATCAGGCTCGGCTTCCGGTTCCCAAGAAGGGTCAGAGGAATCCGGCAGTGAGGCAACTGAGTCGGATGATGATGATGATGATGCTGACACACCCAACCCCGAAGCCATATCTGGAGAGACAAGGAGAGCGAAGGGAGAAATAGTCGAAAAAGAAAAAGAAGGTGAGCATGTGCGAGAAAGGAGGAGTAAGCGAAAAAATGAGAGTGAACGAGCGATAGAACAATCTTCCCAGGTTGCTCCCAACCAGCCTCCACCAAGCCAGACAGCCACATCTGCTATCCCATTGCATCCGTTGCAACGGGGTATTGAAGAAGACGTCGTGGGCCTAGCGACGCAAGTGCACACCCCACCTAGCCACTCCGTTTCCTCTCAAAAGGAAACGGTTTCATCTTCACACGGGGATCTAGCACAACTTCCACCGGTCTCTCACTTGGAGAGTTATGGTGTTGAAATAAGAGAACACCAGCCCCAGTTCTCGACTTCCTTCGATGAACAATTGAGTCTAGATCCATTTGTTGAAACTATTCCTTTGGCTAGGACACCGGTCGTTACTACTGCTACCGTCGAGAGTCTGCGTGCCTAGACCGGAACGCCCAGAGTGAGTCTACCTTTCGGTAGCTTGCAAGGACAGGGCGGAAGACCTGCCATGGCTACCCTTATGCCAACCGTGAGCGCAGGCGGTACTGCGGTGCAATCCACCACACCTACTACAACGGAAAGGCTAAGTGCCTCCGGAGTTACTCACCAGGAGTTCGTCTCCAAGGAACAAATGGACGGCGCCTTAAAGGTTGTCCAAACCGAGATCATGAAGAAGTTGTCCGATGACATGGCCTTTATCCGAAGGGCCGTCGCGGGAAAAGGCGTGGCTACTGAAATTCCCCCAGCACAACCATAGATCCGAATGCCGCTGCCAACTCCAACCCCGAGCATACAGAACATGAGCATTGAGGCTCTCAAAGTCGCCCTTCTGGATAAACTACTTTCACAGTCCAACATCGACGCCTCTTCGGAAGCTGATCTAGTGAGCATTCTACGCTCACAAACCCAACCACCACCCCCAGTCAATCCATCAGATCCTCAAGCCCAGACAAATGCCAGACTTGACACACTTACAACGACCTTAACCGAAGTAAAGAAGGCCCTCGATAATCTATCCGAGAGGGTCGCCAACCTTGAAGACACATTTAAGGGTCAGGTACAGGGTTCAAAGCGACGACATGATGATCAGGACGATCCTGATCAGCATGAGGGGGAGAAAAGACTGAGACTGACCGAGATATCAACCGCAACGACAGAAACTACAACCGTCACTCCAACTGAACCAGAATCACAACAACAACCTACAGACTCCGAAATGGTTCAAGACATGGAGCTTTCACCATCGGTCAGAGTTACAGTGCCCGAGTCAGTAGACCCAACGGTTGAAAAGCCCGAGGGTCAATCCGAAGACATTCTACTGCTGACAGTTCCGGAGCGGCCAATCCTAGAATTGATCGATGAGGACTCTGCCGGCGATAGGGAACATGAGACAGAATGGAGACATAAAGCCATAATAGCCATCCAGTCAGAGACAGATGCTTTGTGGGATTTTTCTGATGAAGATGAGTTTATGAATGACGACGACTATGACCAGTTCCTCCTCCAGAGCGAACATGTATCGACTTCTCAGCCAGATATTCACGATACTGCAGGTACTTCAAAGCTTCCAACTCCAGATCCGGTACCAGCTCCACCTCAACCTGCTCAAGCAACTCGTTGGGAACGAGTCCGGATATTGGTTCCATATCTGGAGGAATCAGAGAAGAAAATCTTTGCCCACTGGATCAGGCCACTTGACCCGGTAAAGTGTCACGGGGTCTCATTTCTCAAAGATCCAGTCCGCAATCAGTATTTGGAGGAAATGAAGCGCAACAGAATGGTCCACCAGATCCGCACGCGACACAGGATTACAGAAATTGTGGAGATCGTGTCTGACAGAGTTCTTAGCGTATGGTTCCCGGTATTCACTGTCAAAAGGGACGACGGAAAGGAATGGACGTTCTCGGAAGCCGACTTCAGGCATCTATACCTGAACGACTTCCCGGTACTGCTTAGAGAGTTGAAGACTCACACCATTCGTCCGTTACCCTACACAAAGGCCCTCGAGATGATCAAGAGGTTCATGAAGTACACGATCACGCTCGCCTACATCAACGACTTCCAGTTGGGCTTAGAAAGCAACCAGAAAAAGATCAACATACTGAAGCCTAATCTGAATCTTCCCGAAGATGTACAGGTACATACGATTCTATCCAAGCCAGGAACAGGTATTGTGTATCTGAACAACAAAGGGGAGAAACGATTCATGCGAATCAACGAGCTGCACAAGTTCAGTGAGGGAACGTTGATGAAGTTACAGAACGTGCTGAAGAAGATAATCGAAGAAGAAAAGAAAGCGTCGCCAGAAAGTTACGTCAACGTCAGAAAGTATCTTGTTGAAGATCTGCTCAAAGCTATTGAAGAACGGCTAGAGTTCAGAAACTCCATTCGGCGCTTTGAAATGTTATTCGCTATTCGGAAGCGATATGTCCCTAACTGGCGTGGCATCGAACTTCAATTCCAAGGGGGAGATTGTTAGGTCGCGTTAGTGGAATAGAAGTATAGGGACTATTCTTAACAGTTTGTGTAAATACCTTGTGGGTATAAATAGTTTGCTTAGCCCTAGGTTTAGGGTTAATGATCATTGTTTAGCTTATCAGATTACATTGTACGGCTACTGCAAAATACTCTTTCTGTTCATATGAATGCAAGTGAGATTTATGACGTATATGCTTATTGTGTTGATTTCATTGTGATTGCTTATTGAATCTGGGATCCACAATTTCCTTTTTTGTTATCCTCCAACCTATTTAACCAAGGCTTGTATTCTCATTTCATTCAAGCAATAATAAGAAAGAGTTCCCAGTGTTGTCATTTATCTCTTGTACCGTTGCTTTACAATTTCCAACAATAAGGATGTCGACTTGTGCCGGTAAGCGGTTAGTTAATGAGCACTAAGACCACGAAAATGATGCAAACAATACAAATGTGAGACTAGGAGTATGTTATTGATGGGTGGATAGATCGACCCTTTTTTTTGGTAACTGTCGGTTTCCATGCCAACTTACAAGCACCGACTAATCCCTTAGGGATCACGAATGGCCTGGAGTCATCGCAGGTGAACCTTTATGGCCACAAAGGCTTTGGCAACAGCTGCAATTGAACCAATGGTAGGCATCACAGCAACACACATCACTATATCAAACATAAAATGCATACCAACCCAAAAACATAACACTCAAGAATTTGCAGGCTACATCATAAGGATTTCGACACCTTATTTGCATAGTAACCTCTCTCTCTCTCTTTCTCTCTCAATGTATCATTCCTACACATACTTTCATATACAAAATGCATCACAGGATTCTATCTTGGAGATCGTTCATTAGACTCGATGCAAGGGTCGTCAGTTTCTTTCCGGTTTCTCCTGCCATGTTCTTTAAGGATGATATATCCTGTTGTGCCTGAAACTTTCACATCAATCAGGTATCCAATATCCAAATTCAAACCTATATATATATATATATATATATATATATATATATATATATATGAAGCACAAAGCGACCAAAGGGTCATTTCTGCCTTGCCTTCTTGGAGGTCAAGGTTCAGACCTCGGCAAATGTGAGGAACCTGTGTCAGTTTTGCCATATCAAATTATTATTATATACTTAAAAAAAAGCGTACCTGGAAAGACAGCCGGTTGATAAGGTCACTTGCACTGAGATCAATATTAGAATTAGGCGACTCACGACCAAACAGATCAGCACTTGAGATGGCCGCTGACCCCTAAAACACAACATACAAAATTATATGTTTCAATCCTTCACAATTTTATTTATATGAACACGTGTTAAAACTTATCACATTTTGTTTTACATTTTTTGGGCGAAAACCGAAAAATATTAGATTAAAAGAGACACTCTTCAACAGAAGTTGGAGAAAATTACAACAGATGAAAATGTCTCCCTCCCATGCTTTCTTTATCAACCATTTAATTAAAACCTTGATGGAATTGCAAGGAGAGTTTAAGAAAGCCAACTTACAAGCTACAAGTGTTTGTAAACAAATAAAAAGATTGTAAAAAACTAGGACTTAATTTAACATAAAGAAGATAAACTGAAGTGAGGAATATCCCAAGAAAAACATACCGAGAACTTTTGGAGGGCGACTTGACTATCAATATTAACTCTGTTCTGATCACCAAAAAATTGTACCGAGGAAATAGATTTCGCATTAGAGAACTTCTTCCTTGCTTCATCAGTTTCTGGAGCCTGATAAAACAAACCACAAAATTTGAAAACTACTGAAGCTTAATTTAGCAATCCATATTTGTGACAATGCTGATATAGCCTGAGACAAAAATAATTGTAGCAAACTTCTATTGTCTGACAGAGACAGTAAATAACATGATATTCTTTAGATCAACTTAAATTATATATTCATATCAATCAATTGTGGTACATATACCATTAACAATGTGTTTCCGTGAAAGTGGCAGGCTGCTCATGAGCACAGTTCACATCTTGCATGCCTAATTATTTATTTAGTTAGCGTGAATGCTTCAATTTGCATGCAGCATTGGTATACACAGGGATAAAGATATTGACATGGGTTATGAACGTGAAATTCATGAGATCAGGATTAAATCAATTATGTGATAAGTTCAAGTCATACAATTTCCTTTGCAGAAGCTATACTTACAAATTTATATACACATTTCTTAGGTAGCTTCATACTTCAAGATATACCTCTCTAGGTTTCTATTATATTGAGAATCAGAATTTAGGGGGGTTGACCATTTAAATATATAGAATACCCACATAAGGGATTCTACAGAGAGATCAACTTGAGCAACAACTAACTCAGAACTGTATGGCATGACTGGTCAATAGAAAGACTACACAGATGGACTTCTTTCATATATAGGGTTGGGTTCCGGTGAGAGGTTGAGGTTAACGTGAGAAGCGTGAGAAGTGGTTATCAACCGTTGGATGAGAAATGGACGCACATTAGGATGAGATGCACCGAGATAAGATGCACTGAGATCAGAACAATTCCCTTCTAAGCCGCAATTCATGGGAGGACATTTGATTAAAAGTGATCCACGGTTCAGATCCACTTCTCAAGCATCTCACGTTAACCTCAACTTCTCACACGATCCTTCACATTCATATATATTCTATAAAGAACACTGCAAAGCTATCATAGTAATTCCCATAAAAGAAAAAGAAAAAAAACAGAAAATTGGTCGAACTTTACTAAAGGAAAATATAACAGTGATTGATCATGCACTAAATATACAGGACCTCGGCTAAGGGCAAATAGGGTAATCTAGAAATGTAGGAAATAACACTACTTCAAGTAGGTGGCATGCCTATAAAGTATGTGAATAGTGTAGCAAGTGGGCAAAAATGTATAATCATGTAATTAAGGGTGCGTTTGGTATGTGGGACAAAACGGGACAGGACTGAACGAAAACTTTAAACTTTTCTCATGTTACACGACGGGACTGAGTGGGACACAAATGCATTTTTTGGTCCCACCAAAATAAGTGGAACAAAGATCTGGGAGATGGACAAGATTGGTAAATTACTAAACTACCCACTTCAAATTAAAACCCCATAACCTTCCACAAGTCTTTCAACCTCACTTCATCTGTAGTTCCGTTCAATCTTATCCAGTCTCGTCCACATACAAAATAAACCATGAGCAATAAATAGGTCCATATGATGAATGGAGTACGATAAAGCAGTTTCCCTCACCATCTCCTATGTAAGCCCCAGTGTATATCGTGTCCCCTCCAACTCCCAAATATATATATATATATATATATATATATATATATATATATAGCCTTAGGTTCAATAGAGAAGTGCAAATATTTAAAGAAGTAGAGAAGTAAAAAAACACGGGTCCGTTCATATATGAACGTTCATATATAAACAGTCATATATGAACGTTCATATGAACGTTCAGATATGACTGTTATATGAACGTTCATTTATGAACGTTCATTTATGAACGTTCATATATGACTGTTTATATATGAACGTTCATATATGAATGTTCATATATGACTGTTATATGAACGTTCATATATGACTGTTTATATATGAACGTTCATATATGAACGGACCCGTGTTTTTTTACTTCTCTACTTCTCTAAATATTTGCACTTCTCTATTGAACCTTTCCCTATATATATATATATATATATATATATATATGAGATATGTCAGACCTTTACTAGAAGAGTGTAGCCAATATTCACCAGATGAACATATTCTTTTGGGCATATGATATAAAGAAGTTTGCTTCAGCCAATTGACCAAAGTGATCCAGGGAACGAAAACTGGGATTCAAAGCCTCTAAGCACTATGATGATGTTCAACCAAATAAATATTAACAGTTAAAACCATAGGGTTTGTACCACATCATTTTACATGCACTTAATGGAAACATGTAAAAGTATTTACATACCTGTACTTTCATTGAGCTACTTTTTCTCATAAAACCACTGTCCATTCCATACTCTGCAAAGAAACTGGATGACTTAGGTGGCACAACATGACTGATTGAATTCATGCCTCGAGGCCCTGACTCCGCATCATGGAAATTATCTACATACTCAAAACGGGAGCTATAAGGTGTTGCTGCAGACGGAAGTGTACTACTTGATGAGGTGGACACTTGTGCAACTGGTTCTTCAGGCTTCTGGTCGTACAAGCTTTCGTTTGTCTGCACATAAGTGAAGAAGTCTAAATGACTAACAGATGCTGAAATAAAGTGCATAATAAGATTTATAAGAAAAACAATAATTTTACATTAACACCATACAAGGTCAATTAGGATTAACTATGATAAGTGAGATGAGGGAAGGGGGTCTACCTTGGTACTAAGCTTTTTTGCACCAAGCCCACCAGTCTTCCCAGTTTTTTTAGCACCAACAGGCTTCTTGACAGAGGTCGTAAGAATTTTCGAAGGAGCTTTCACTGGAGCAGAAGAGAGATTGGTGTCATGTTTTGCTGATGAGCTCTCTTTAGGGGATTCATTGGGCGTGAAGGTAGGAGACCCAATAGCAGCTTCTGGTGACTTGGGAGAAGCAGGGGACGATGACAAGCTAGCTTCTGCAGAAAGTTTTGCAACTTCTTTTGCAAGTAAATGTTTATATAACTGAGCTGCTCTTGAGGTGTACTTGGCATCAATCTTCCCTTCATCATTCCACCCGTGCTGCTTGAAGAAGACCTGAGCACGATTGTTTCCTCCCAACCACATCATTTTTAGTTGTTCCGGAGACCATGAATCTAAATTGGTTGACCTACAAAAGTTTAAAAGATTGTCAGATAATGAAGAAATGATATCTACAAAAATTAACATGCAATACTCCCTACGTAAGACAATGAGTGTTCTAGTTTGACATTTACGTGCCAAATTTCTAATATCCAAAACTAGAGTAAACAATTTCATGTCTCTACACCATTTTTTCCTATTTGCAATGCATATCTCCTGTTCAATATGGCTATCGATCTATTTATAACCAATTAAATGAATAGATATGAGCGTGGAAGCTAAGAAGCAGTCCAATTTACTCTCAACAGTAAAAAACTAACCAGTTGTTTGGGACCAAGGAGAGTATGGACTACTACTAAGGGGTTGTTTACTTTATTATACATTAAGCTTGTATGGGTTAAGTTGTATGTCTAGATAAATTTGTTTGTCTAAGGGACAGAAGACCAATGGGTTTGAGGGTGGCAAAGAGAGAGGGTTGGATTATTTCTGGTACTAATTTGTATGGGGTGGCTTAATGGGAACAAGTGAGTGGGCCTGGCTTACTCCATATAGCCATTTTAGCTTAATGGCTTAAGGATGAAGCCGTAAATAAACACTCATGTACGGCTGAGAGAATAAGCCACCCAAACCATCAAGTGTAAAACTCAACTCCTATTTAGTAAGAGGTACGAGCCATCAAGTGTAAAGATCATCCAGTCCGTGAACATGGAGAGAATGAAGTACTTAGGCTAAAATCATGCATTCAACTAGTTCATCAGTATGACAGATACCAATCATCAGAATTCAACCACATATCTTAGGCCTGAAGCTATTCAAGCACACATTACAATGACAATAAGTAGAACCCTAGATAAATTTAACAATTTCCAGAAAAAAACAGCCATACTCTCGTTTCTATGGAAATTAAGGTGGGATAATTGCAACAAAACAATAAACCTTCCCTAATTACCATCACATTTGCATCACAAAAACCTACGTTCTCTGTTCTCAACTTCTTATAATCTTAAAACAACTTTGAATTTCGAATTTGCAAAACCTTCTTGATCTTCATACACTATTATCGATTTAAATAGTCCAGCTCACACATTGATCAATCGAATTAAATCATTTGCCATCGTACAACAAATATTCACTTCAGCCAAATCAGATTTACGCCAGCCTTAGTTCATTCTACATCCTGATCATCAATGTATCACATAACCGTAGCGTACAAATATCAAAGACATGGACAAGAAGAAACATCACCTAACGAAGCTGATATGAACACCGAGACTACGATGCGTGGCGGAACAATCCAGACACAAGAAGACCCCGTAGGTTACCGACGCCCACGTTGGATTCTTCGCGTTACAATCAAAACACATCTGATACGATTAAACACACATACACACACACACACACACACAAAAAACCCCAACAAAAATATCAACCAAAATGTCCATGAACGAATCACAGAGATGAAAGACATGCAAATTTAGATAAAAATCTGAAACCTTATTCTCCGATTTGGCTTTTAGCTTCCTGAAAACGGCGGTTTTATCGGTGAAATGATCAGAAGCCATTAGAGAAATCCACAAGGTCCCGAAGGAGGAAGTTTGATTCGAGATTCTTCGAAATAGAAGAGATTAGAAACCTCCCTCCGGAAACGCTAACCGACGAAACGGAAGATACAACAAAAGAGAAAATACTTGAGAAATATATGTTTAACCGCTAATTTAAAGTATTTATTTTTTTCTTTTTGTGTGCTAGATCATTTTACCAAAAAGCCCTTGGTGTAGTCATGGTGTACCCTCGGTCATGTTGGACAAAGTTGTCTTTTCGCATTATGATTCGTTTGAGCATTCACACCATCAAATTAACCAGGTGTCAACTAACTGAATCGAGTCGATTATCAATCAGGTCATTTAGGTTGAACTAGAAAACATAACTAGAATCTTCTTCAAAAAAAAAGAAAAAAGAAAGAAAACATAACTAGAATAGTACAATACGATTTTAAAGTTGAGAATTCAAACCTCCATCTTGTTTTATGTTTCTATCATGGGAAATTAATTAAAATACCCAAAGTTTGACCAACTGTTACCGAAATACCCAAAAAAAAAATTATTTTGCAAAAATATTCAAAATACCCGCGATGGATCCCGCGATCGCGGGCTAGGGCTGACGTGGCACGTACTTTGGGTACAAATGCCCCGCGAAGCCCCTCAACTTTGGCCGCGGTGCACTTTTGGTCCCTGCCCGCGATGGACCAAAATTTTCACTTTTGGTCCCTGAAAATTTACACTTTTGGTCCCTGAAAATTTACACTTTCAGCCCCTGTACTTAGACGAATCTTGCATGCTTTTACTGTTTTTTTCCACAATTATTGTACTTTGAAGACCGATTTGTGGTTGAAATTCATTTGCATGTTTGAGATTTCATCCATAAATATCAGTAGTATGCAATTCACAATTCACACTTCCTCTTGCTTTCTTTCTTGATTTCTCTCTTGCTTTCTTTCTTTGAATTGATTTCTCTCTTCTCTCATTTCATCCACAAATGGCATCGTCATCAAACCCTAAGTCTACTCCTGAAAAAATGCCACCTCAAATCGAGGTCGCCATAGAAAAAAAGGAAAATGAGATAGATGAACTAACAGAAGAGTGGAAAAAAATTATGGACAAGAAGGCAGTCCATTTGAGAAAGATCGAAGAGGAAGACAGGGAGATCAAAAGGATGAAAGGGGATATAAAAGCTCGGGAGGCTCGTGTTCGTCGAGAACAAGAAGCAATTCACCATATTTTGCAAGACTTCGCAATTATTCAAGCGAAGGTAAACGAGAAGCAAGCTTGGATTGATGAAACTAAATCAATTTTTAAGTAGGTGGTGGTTATATATTTTTTTTGTTTTGTATTTTTTTATTGTGTTGTTATTTGTATTTTTTTTACTGTGTTGTTGTTTTGTATTTTTTGTTGTTGTTAATTTCTCTGAAAAGTAGTTTTTAAGCCGCTGAACCACGGTTAGGTTGGATACATCATGCAAGGTCAAGTCAGAGGTTACCTCATTCGTGGGCCTACTTCTCTTGTAGAATATATGACAACCCTCAACTCATTTGCTAAAGTGTGTGCGGGTTGTGGTACACAATGGCCATACGTGGTTGCAAAAGCAGAAGCCGTTGAAGAAAGGTCAGAAAGATTGAAGATGAAGAGCTTGTTCGATGGAATACAAACTAGCTGTATTATCAATGTTCATTTAGAAGCATATGTATGTGTGTGTATATATATAATATGAAATGGGGTTTTGACAAGTTGGTATCACTGGACTCATTTAAGAATTGTGAAAATGGGTATTTGACGAATGATGATTCATGTGTGTTTGGAGCTGAAGTGTTTTAAACACACATGAATCATCATTCGCCAAATACCCATTTTCACAATTCTTAAATGAGTCCAGTGATACCAACTTGTCAAAACCCCATTTATAAACAATTCTACCTTCTCCTATTGCCATTCACGATATCTATAAACACATTCAAATAATAATAATTTAAAACGATTTAATGAATTAGTTAATATATGATTATTATGTTAATGCGATAGGAGTGTAAAACAAAATTGAAAAAAAATATGAGATGTACCATAAATTAAATAATTAACTATAATGGTGTAATTTGTTAAAATTAAAACGTATCTAATATGAATATATAAACAGACATGTGTACTCAGAGTTAACATTCACTGCCATGGATGCAAGAACAAGGTCAAGAAAATACTAAGAAAAAATGAAGGTCTCCTATTTTCTTTATGTGTGTAAATATATAATACGAATATATATATCATTTACAAACTAGTTGTGTTATCAATGTTCATTTAGAAGCATATGTATGTGTGTATATATATCATTTACAAATCAGTGTTTAGATCAACAGTATCATATGGGTTTGTTCCATATGGTGCAAGCTGTGACGGGCCCGGGGTGTGACTGACAGAATGTCTTCTTGGCACGGTTGAAGGGGCGGGATTTGGACACTCTCCACGAGTGTGTCCTACGCATTGGCACCGAGTACATCTTCGTTGTATCGAACTTTCACCACGTGATGGACGTCGGTCGTTCTTTCTCGGTCTCCCGGCCCTGTTCTTATCCATTAAAGGTGGATAGCATGGTGGAAGCGGGTCGGGTGGATACACCCATGCTGCAGGGGGTCCAGCTGGGTTTATTACCTCCACGTATGTTTTCCGGTAATATTCGGACGTAGAAAGGTACAGCCAAGTCGCTGCAATCTGTACGACCCATATATGTTGCTGCAGCGATGGCATGGCCGCATGGTAACCCAGATTTATCCCATTCGCGACACGAACAAAGGTGGTCTTCCATATTCACAATCGCGTTAATATAGTCATCATGCACCTCGTACTTCCCATACCCGATTGCTCTTACCGGCCATGTCGCCGCACGACGCGCTCTGTACTGAACGATATTCTCCGCCGTTGGTGTGAGTGCATTTTGTATCTTAGCTCCTTTTAGGCGTCGAATTTGGTACCACTCTTGTTGAAAGGCCCAAAAGTAGTCCATAAGATTAACAATCGGACATCTACGCGCAAAACGGGAGAGTGCATTCACAGACTCTGCACTATTCGAGGTCAGAATGTCATACCGTTGTCCAGGAAAATGGGCCACGGACCACCTCTCCGGTCCAGCATCGTCAAAGACTTTGGCTGCTTCCTTGACACTATATCGTAGCATATTCATGTACTTGTTAAACTCCCGATCCGTATATGCTCTGCATGCCGCCCAATAGACATCCTTGTAGGTGGTAATACATTTGTCCTTGGATTTGGCGTTCATCTCCAAATGTCGACAGCATATGGCGTGAGGGGCGTTTTGGTACATGGCAGAGATTGCGGAGCTTATGGAAGGAGCCCTGTCAGACATAAACACCAACCCTTGCGGGTCTTCGATAGCTTGTCTCAACATGGACAGAAACCAAGTCCACTCGTCCCCGGTTTCGGACTTGCCTACGCCGAAAGCTACTGGAACGATGGAGTTATCCCCGTCCATGGCAACCGCCAGGAACATCATACCCAAGTAACGGCCCTTTAAATGGGCTGCGTCTATTATCTGGACACGACGTAGATTTTCCAGAAATGTGCGGATCTGCAAAAACATAGGTTAAAATGTTATAGTTTATAATGTGTAAATGTTATAGTTTATAATGTGTAAACATATGACGTGTTAAAATACGTACCGCGGGTCCAAGGGCCACGAAGCACATCTCAAACCGTCCACGTGAATCGGTCCGTAGCTGCGTGACAGTACCAGGGTTCTGCAGCTGCAAATTATATAAATATGTCGGGAGTCGTTCATACGACTCCTCGAACGTGCCTCTCACCATAAACAGTGCATGGCAGCGCGCACGCCACGCTTGGTGGTAATCAATCGTGACGCCGAACTTCCGGTGAACGTCGTGGACGATGTCCTTTGGACGCAATGACCTGCTAACATCAAGAAATTTGTTTTTCAGGATCGCACCCAAAGTCTTTTTGCCGGCTTGTTTGTGGTGGGGATTAAGTTGCGTCCTCGTACAATTGTGTACGTCGTGCAACTTTCTAATCATTATCGCCCCTCCTTTGGGACCCGTGTGAATCGCGTACAACCTCCACTCACACTTTTCTCTAGCACATTCAACTACGTATTTGCTTTTGTCAGATGCCCGCACGCGACTTTGGAAACCCTCTTCCAAGAACTTGAGTCCGATCTGACTTGCTAAGAGATCCTTCGAATCGAATATCTGACCTGCTGTTAAACTTTCACTGCGAATATAAGGTGTATGTTCTTAGCTTTGTGTCTGGGTATGGGAGTCTGGAAGAATAGGGGGCATATCAAAAAAGTCATTTATCTGACTACATGATTTTCTACTAGGGGTATATTCTTCGTGATCATCATTATCGGTGTCTGATCTGTCTATTTCAGAATTACCCGTTTTGAAAACGTGGGTTTCGTCATCAGCAACTCCAGCAGTACGCCATTCGTGTGGTTGTGGTGGTTGTTGTTGTTGAGAATCAGGCTGCTCTATTTGTTGAGAATCAGGATGCTCTATTGGTTGAGAATCACCCTCCTCGTCACCGTCGTCGTCACCGTCGTCGTCACCGTCGGATACGCCGGGATACACAAAGAGTAATGGGGGTCTTTCTGAATCGACTGCAAGGTGCAGAAAAGTAGAGATATCCCCATCGTTGGATAAATCCACAAATGACCCATCGCCATTTTTAAATACTAACTTGCAAATATCAGAAGAGTTGATTCCACATTTTTGCATGGCGTATGCAACAAACTTCTGATAAGTGTAGTTTACTGACACTTTTACACCATGCTTAGATTTATAAGCAAAATTCCACTCATTGTTATCTTGCACCCATTCACCATCAAAACAGAAATATAGCTTAGCTTTTGCAACAGATGAACTCATTTTTTCAGTAGTATCTCAAACACAAAATATTGCAGAAAGAAATATTCCAACAATGAAATCGTTGTGTGGGGATTATGGCTTGAATTTTACGTCTATTTATCAATGAAACAACCAACATATCAGAAAATCAATCTCTCATTTCATCCACAAACTGGTATTCCAAAAACATTGATTTAACATTGATTGAAACATGCAAATGAATTTCAACCACAAATCGATCTTTAAATTGCAATAATTGTGGAAAAAAACAGTAAAAGCATGCAAAATTCGTCTAAGTATAGGGGCTGAAAGTGTAAATTTTCAGGGGCCAAAAGTGTAAAATTCCAGGGACCAAAAGTGTAATTTTTTGGGCCATCGCGGGCTGCGATAGCGGGCAGGGACCAAAAGTGCACCGCGACCAAAGTTGAGGGGCTTCGCGGGGCATTTGGCCCCAAAATACGTGCCACGTCAGCGTATCCCGCGATCGCGGGACCCCATCACGGGTATTTTGGGCATTTTTGCAAAGTTGAAAAATTTTAGGGTATTTTGGTAACAGTTGGTTTGACTTGGGGTATTTTAATTAATTTCCCTTCTATCATCCCTCTTAATTTTATTGTATGCTTTTGTTGTGATTTAAAAGAGAGAAACTGTATTGGTTGGCTATCGTTTAATGTTATACTAGTATGAGAACCAAATTTAGATATAAACAAGTTTTAGTGTTAAAATTAATATTTAATACATCATATTTAAATTATTGATTTGTAAAAAGGGAAATTAATTAAAATGCCAAAAGTCCAACTTCGAGTTACCAAAATGCCACAAATCTCTCCCATCTTACAAAAATGCCCCAAAAATCCGCGATGGAGCCCGCGATCGCGGGCCCCAGGCCACGTGTCACCAAACTTTGCTCACTTTGCCCGCGTTGGTCCCTCAAGAATGCCCGCGGTCAAGCTTTCCCCCCTCAAGAATGCCCGTGTTGGCAGTTTTGGTCCCTGCCCGCGTTTGACTTCCTTTGACCCCCGCGATCGCGGGCTAAAGTGCCACGTGTCCCCCCTCAAGAATGCCCGTGTTGGCAGTTTTGGTCCCTGCCCGCGTTTGACTTCCTTTGACCCCCGCGATCGCGGGCTAAAGTGCCACGTGTCGGCACAGGGTTAACCCTAAAATGACTTTGAGGACCAAAACCCTAATTCTTTTCTTCGACCGCACTATAAATGGGGAGGGGGGGACCAATTCGGCTCCATCTCATTTTTTTATAACACTCAATTTTTTACTCCCACTCTCTCTCAATTTCCCCCCACTCTCTCAATTGTGTCGTGTGGAACACGTTCACGTTTTGTGAAGATGTCTCGTATTACCTCTATGGTATGTTTCTTTTATGTTTTTTGTTATTTTTTGTATGTTATTTTAAGTTAAGATATATGATTTGTAGGTTGTTAGAGTGTTTATAACTTATGTTTGAATATGTTGTATGTTTAACATGATATGTATGGTTTTATGTTTGAATGTGATATTTGTATGTTATAATGTGTATGTTGTTATAGTGTGTTTTTCATAAAAAAATTGTTAAGAGTGTTTTTAAAAAAAAAAATTAAAAACGTGTTTTTTATAAAAAAAATTGTTAAGAGTGTGTTTTTATAAAAAAATTGTTAAAAATGTGTTTTTTTTTATAAAAACACACTCTTAACAATTTTTTTATAAAAACACATCCTTAACAATTTTTTATATAAAAAATTGTTAAGAGTGTGTTTTTATAAAAAAATGTTATAGTTTTATGGTTTTTATAATGTGTTTTTTTATAAAAAAATGTTAATTTTTTTTTATAAAAACAGTTTTTATAAAAAATTGTTAAAAATGTGTTTTTTTATAAAAAATTGTTAAGAGTGTGTTTTTATAAAAAAATGTTATAGTTTTATGGTTTTATGTTTGAATGTGATATTTGTGTGTTATAATGTGTATGTTGTTATAGTGTGTTTTTTCATAAAAAAATTGTTAAGAGTGTTCTTTTATAAAAAAATTGTTAAGAGTGTGTTTTTATAAAAAAAATGTTAACAATGTGTTTTTATAAAAAAAAATTAAAAACGTGTTTTTTATAAAAAAAATGTTAAGAGTGTGTTTTTATAAAAAATTGTTAAAAATGTGTTTTTTTTATAAAAACACACTCTTAACACTTTTTTTTATAAAAACACACCCTTAACAATTTTTTATAAAAACAGTTTTTTTATAAAAAATTGTTAAGAGTGTGTTTTTATAAAAAATTGTTAAAAATGTGTTTTTTTATAAAAAATTGTTAAGGGTGTGTTTTTATAAAAAAAATTGTTAAGAATGTATTTTTTATAAAAAATTGTTAAGAATGTGTTTTTATAAAAAAATGTTAAAAATGTGTTTTTTTTAAAAAAATTGTTAAGAGTGTGTTTTTATAAAAATAATTCTTAAAAGTGTGTTTTTATAAAAAAATTGATACGTTGTATTTTTATAAAAAAAACATTGTTAAGAATGTTTTTTATAAAAAAATTGTTAAGAGATTGTTTTTATAAAAATAATTCTAAAGAGTGTGTTTTTATAAAAAAATGTTAAGAATGTGTTTTTTTATAAAAATATTTGTTAAGAGTGTGTTTTTATAAAAATAATTTTTAAAAGTGTGTATATATAACAATATGATACGTTGAAATAAAATAAACCGCAACATGTATATATAACAATATGATACGTTGAAATAAAATAAACCGCAACATCTATATATAACAATATGATACGTTGAAATAAAATAAACCGCAACATCTATATATAACAATATGATACGTTGAAATAAAATAAACCGCAACATCTATATATAACAATATGATACGTTGAAATAAAATAAACCGCACTTTATCTATTTATAACACTATTATGTGTTGAAATAAAATAAACCGCACCATATCTATTTATAACACTATTATGTGTTGAAATAAAATAAACCGCAACATATCTATTTGGATTTTGTCAAACGGGTGTAAATAGCCCTAAGGTATGTCGGGATTTAAGCAATCCTTGTGATTCCCCTGCTACCTGGAAGTCCAATAGATTGAGTGGTTTCTTTTCAAAAACTAAAACAAACGAATAATTATCAACACAATAAACCAAACAAGAAAAATCATCTATATATAATACTAACTATAACATCTGTGAATGACTATGTAGAGGGATTTCTTTAACATCGACTTGACGTTAAAGTGCAAAGTTGCCTACATCGAGGAGTTAGGAGGGCGCTTTAGGGGATTAGGTGATCGCGCGGATACCCTTGAGGCCATCTTTAGACGGACACCGTTCGGGCCATGGATGGATGTGTCTTACTCTGCTGGCGACCCTACGCTAGTACACATGTTTCTACAGTTGGAGGTCGAGGACGCCAACGCTGAGCCGGAGGAGATGCATTTTGATTTCTTCGGCTCTCAATTGCATTTTGGGCGTCGTGAGTTCTGTCTAATTACATGACTACGTTTTGGAGAGGCTCCCCCCTTCCTCCCTTAGCAGACTTCTCCTTCGTTCCTAGGGTTTGGGGCATTTCAGCATCTCGTTTGAAGCTGAAGGCAGTCCGGGACATGATGAAAGAGGGCCTTAGTGCCCTAACCGACGACGATGCTGTCAGTGTATGCTTGGTGGTGATCGTGGATATGGGCTTCATGGGCCGTGAGTATAGCCAGTATGCTTCATCGACGGTCCTTAGGGCCGTCGAGGACCTTGAGCTGTTTAACAGCTACCCGTGGGGTAGCCATATCTGGACACATTGCTACTCTATTCTGCACCGAGCCATAGCCAGACGCGCCGATCGACATGCAAAGATGAATCTTTGTGGTTTTACATACGCCTTCAAGGTTAGATACGTTGTATAACAATTGTTAATAATACATACAAACTGTTTGGCTTTTCTTTTTACGTACTTGCTCTTCTTGTCTAATTCCAGATATGGATCTCGGAGATGTTTCCCGCATCAATCCGATATTTCGTCAAGCGCGACGACCGAGTACTTAGGGGAACCCGTTGGGACAAGCGTGTTACCCTAAGTAGGTCGCTTTGGGTTAAGTTCTTCAATGAATCTAGAAATGTAAGTTCTTTTACTATGTTTACAATTTGCATACGTTAGTCCCGCTTATTAATTTTTTTATGTTTTATCATATATATAGCGCCCACTCTTGCCTTTCGATCGCCTTGTGCCTACTACCGACGAGATGGACATGGATTGGTACAGAGACAACGTGGCCTTTATTGACGCAGAGGCGGAAAGGGCTCGACGTCCCTCTCCTTCCACATCTGACGAAGATGAGGAAGACGATGACAGGCCACCTTCCGGTGGATATCATCCGCCCCCTTCCTCCTCCTACCAGCCGCCCCCTTACGATTCATATCAGGCGGCCCCTTCCTACGAGCCACAACGTGGCTGTCATGAGTACCTGTGGGACTACGTCCACGGGCCGCTAGAGTCACGTGAACAGTTTCTGGAGGGAGTCTACAGACAGTTTAGCGCTGTCCATGTTAGTGTTTAACTTAATTTGTTGGCCACGTTTATTTAGTTTGTATATTAATATGATGTTCTAAATTTGTTTTAGATGTCGAGTACGACACCGATCCCCGCTCCGTTCGGACAGGGGGCACAGGCGACGTTTGCCACCACATCCTATCCGTCATTCCCTGAAAATATAAGTGACACTGAGTAACCATTATAGTTATATGTTTGTTCCTAAGTTTGTAACTCTTATAATGATCAATGTCACGCAGGTCGGGATGTCGGGGGCCGGGATGTCCCAAACGACGTTTGCCACCACATCCTATTCTACTATCCCGGAGAGTGTAAGTGACACTGAGAAACCATTATAGTTATATGTTTGTTCCTAAGTTTGTAACTCTTATAATGATCAATGTCACGCAGGTCGGGATGTCGGGGGTCGGGATGTCCCAAACGACGTTCGCCACCACATCCTATTCTACTATCCCGGAGAGTGTAAGTGACACTGAGAAACCATTATAGTTATATGTTTGTTCCTAATTTTGTAACTATTTTAATGATCAATCTCACGCAGGCCGGGATGTCGGGGGCCGGGATGTCCCAAACGACGTTCGCCACCACAGCAATCACGGACATCTTTGGCGGTTCGGACGGAGACTATTACAGGCCGTAAATGCATATTGTAAGTTATTTTGGTAGTTTTGGTTTAATTGTGAACATTTCCTAAATTGTACTTAAAACATCTAATAACTTAATTTTCAGACGGGGTCTACTATTATCCAGGATCACTTTTCGGAGCACTTCTCGGAGCCGGAAGATGACCCGATGGAGGTTGTAGATCCACCACCACAGGTGACCCCGCTCCCTCAAAAGCGGTCGCATAAAATTTCACAATGGTTTCGTCACCCGTTTGGCCAACAAGGATCTACGACACCACCGGCCACTAAAAAACAAGCAAAGAAAGCGGGGGGAAAGAAGGGAGGAAAGAAAAAGGGAAAGGTCCCTTCACCGGAGCCTCAACCGGCATCGGAAATATTGAGGATGTGTCGGACTGGTCACCTCTCCCCCATGATATTCGTCCCTTACTTGAGCCTGGAAATCACCCCCCGCTTTTTCCAAGTATTGCTGGCGGATGACCCTTTGGAGTCTGAGTTACAGGATGTGGTTACTATGAAGTTTAACTATAGTCATATAATCAAATATATTTATATTACATGTCTAACCATCTATTTTTTATGTATAGCACATCGATTGTTGGGTCTCGCTGTTGCAAAGACATCGTGGAACAGACACCAGGTGGACCATAATGTATAGTATTTTCTTTGCCTACCTGGTGCTCCCCCATCAAGGTCCCGCCTCCGTGGCCAACTCATGCAACAGCGTGGAAGGGGTTTCTTGGGCTCTCCTCGATGTGGTATGTAAATCGTTTTACTCTTATTTTATTTAAGTTGTTTTGTTGCTAACTAAGTTGTCTAATATTGTAATATTTCAGGTGTACATCCCAATATGCATTCATCCCAAACATTGGCTGCTTGGAGTGTTTGAGCTTGACGCTATGACCATGACCATATATGACAGCGATAGTGCCAATCTCTTCAGAGACCAATTGGAAGACCAGATGAGAAGGTTTAAAGATGTGTTATTTGACTTCTTTTGTCGGGTCAAGGACACGAGGCGTCGCGATAGGTCAGAGCTCTTTCGCCATAAGTTCGCCAAGAATACACCCCAGCAGGCCGGGATGAATGCGGATTGCGGTGTCTGGGTATGTCGTAATGCCAGCATCTTGAAAAATAACGATGTGGTATTTGTACACCCTGACCAGACCGAGGCCGAGGCCAAGGCATTTCGCATACCTATGGTGGAGTCCATTTAAGCGCATTGTCAAATAAATCAAAGTTAGGTTGTTTATGTAACATTAAATAATTGTTATTTTTAGTATTAACTTATTTTGTTAAAGTATTGTGATTGACTTAGTGTTTACTTCATTTGGTTTTTGTTAATTTCATCCAATTACTCAACTTTGAGTATCGATATCTCTTTCACACATACTCCATTTTGGACGCATTATATATCATTTCGAAGCTCTCATATAGGAATATGAATATATTTATCATTTACAAACTAGCTGTGTTATCAATGTTCATTTAGAAGCATATGTATGTGTGTATATATAATATGAATATATATATATATATATATATATATATATCATTTACAAACTAGCTGTGTTATCAATGTTCATTTAGAAGCATATGTATGTGTGTATATATATAATATGAATATATATATATATATATATATATATATATATATATATATATATATATATAGGACGGTAATCAAATGAGAACCGTAAAAAGGTTGAGAACCATGAAAACCGATCTAAACCACTGATTGATTGAATTAATTATGGGTTAGATCGGTTCTCACGGTTCTCAATCTTTTAATTATAACCATGTGATCAAAATTTTAATTATAACCATTGGATCAAAACTAAATTACGGCTTAGATTGGTTTTCATGGTTCTCAGTCTTTTTGTAGTTCTCACATGATTTAACCCCTATATATATATATATATATTTTACAAATCAACGTTTAGATCAACAGTATCATATGTGTTTGTTCCATATGGTTCAAGCTGTGACGGGCCCGGGGTGTGACTGACTGAATGTCTCCTTGGCACGGTTGAAGGGGTGGGATTTGGACACTCTCCACGAGTGTGTCCTACGCATTGGCACCGAGTACATCTTCGTTGTATCGAACGTTCACCACGTGATGGACGTCGGTCGTTATTTCTCGGTCTCCCGACCCTGTTCTTATCCATTAAAGGTGGATAGCATGGTGGAAGCGGGTCGGGTGGATACACCCATGCTGCAGGGGGTCCAGCTGGTATTTATTACCTCCACGTATGTTTTCCGGTAATATTCGGACGTGAAGAAAGGTACAGCCAAGTCGCTGCAATCTGTACGACCCATATATGTTGCTGCAGCGATGGCATGGCCGCACGGTAACCCAGATTTATCCCATTCGCGACACGAACAAAGGTGGTCTTCCATATTCACAATCGCGTGAATATAGTCATCATGCACCTCGTACTTCCCATACCCGATTGCTCTTACCGGCCATGTCGCCGCACGACTCGCCCTGTACTGAACGATATTCTCCGCCGTTGGTGTGAGTGCATTTTGTATCTCAGCTCCTTTTAGGCATCGAATTTGGTACCACTCTTGTTGAAAGGCCCGAAAGTAGTCCATAAGATTAACAATCGGACATCTACGCGCAAAACGGGAGAGTGCATTCACAGACTCTGCACTATTCGAGGTCAGAATGTCATACCGTTGTCCAGGAAAATGGGCCGCGGACCACCCCTCTGGTCCAGCTTCGTCAAAGACTTTGGCTGCTTCGTTGGCACTATATCGTAGCATATTCATGTACTTGTTAAACTCCCGATCTGTATATGCTCTGCATGCCGCCCAATAGACATCCTTGTAGGTGGTAATACGTTTGTTCTTGGATTTGGCGTTCATCTCCAAATGTCGACAGCATATGGCGTGAGGGGCGTTTGGGTACATGGCAGAGATTGCGGCGCTTATGGAAGGAGCCCTGTCAGACATAAACACCAACCCTTGCGGGTCTCCGATAGCTTGTCTCAACATGGACATAAACCAAGTCCACTCGTCCCCGGTTTCAGACTTGCCTACGCCGAAAGCTACTGGAACGATGGAGTTATCCCCGTCCATGGCAACCGCCAGGAACATCATACCCAAGTAACGGCCCTTTAAATGGGCTGCGTCTATTATCAGGACACGACGTAGATTTGCCAGAAATGTGCGGATCTGCAAAAACATAGGTGGTTTTCCTTTGTAAATGTTATAGTTTATAATGTGTAAACATATGACGTGTTAAAATACGTACCGCAGGTCCAAGGGCCACGAAGCACATCTCAAACCGTCGACGTGAATCGGTCCGTAGCTGCGTGACAGTACCAGGGTTCTGCAGCTGCAAATTATATAAATATGTCGGGAGTCGTTCATACGACTCCTCGAACGTGCCTCTCACCATAAACAGTGTATGGCATCGCGCACGCCAAGCTTGGTGGTAATCAATCATGACGCTGAACTGCTGGTGAACATCGTGGACGATGTCCTTTGGACGCAATGACCTGCTAACCTCAAGAAATTTGTTTTTCAGCATCGCACCCAAAGTCTTTTTGCCGGCTTGTTTGTGGTGGGGATTAAGTTGCGTCCTCGTACAAGTGTGTACGTCGTGCAACTTTTTAATCATTATCGCCCCTCCTTTGGGACCCGTGTGAATCGCGTACAACCTCCACTCACACTTTTCTCTGGCACATTCAACTACGTATCTGCTTTTGTCAGATGACCGCGCGTGACTTTGGAAACCCTCTTCCAAGAACTTGAGTCTGATCTGACTTGCCAAGAGATCCTTCGAATCGAATATCTGACCTGCTTTTAACCTTTCACTGCGAATATAAGGTGTAGGTTCGTAAGTTTATGTCTGGGTATGGGAGTCTGGAAGAATAGGGGGCATATCAAAAAAGTCATTTATCTGACTACATGATTTTCTACTAGGGGTATATTCTTCGTGATCATCATTATCGGTGTCTGATCTGTCTATTTCAGAATTACCCGTTCTGAAAACATGGGTTTCGTCATCAGCAACTCCAGCAGTACGCCCTTCGTGTGGTTGTGGTGGTTGTTGTTGTTGAGAATCAGGCTGCTCTATTTGGAGGTCTTCGTCGTCGTCACCGTCGTCGTCACCGTCGTTGTTACCGTCGGATACGCCGGGATACACAAAAAGTAATGGGGGCCTTTCTGAATCGACTGCAAAATGCAGAAAAGTAGAGATATCCCCATCGTTGGATAAATCCACAAATGACCCATCGCCATTTTTAAACACTAACTTGCAAACAGCAGAAGAGTTGATTCCACATTTTTGCATGGCGTATGCAAGAAATTTCTGATAAGTATAGTTTACTGGCAATTTTACACCATGCTTAGATTTATAAGCAAAATTCCACTCATTGTTATCTTGCTCCCATTCACCATCAAAACAGAAATATAGCTTAGCTTTTGCAACAGATGAACTCATTTTTTCAGTAGTATCTCAAACACAAAATATTGCCGAAAGAAATCAAGAAAAAAGTATGAAATCGGTGTGTGGATTATGGCTTGCATTTTACATCTATTTATCAATGAAACAACCAACATTGATGACAACCAATCTCTCATTTCATCCACAAACTGGTATTCCAAAAACACTGATTTAACATTGATTCAAACATGCAAATGAATTTCAACCACAAATCGGTCTTCAAAGTACAATAATTGTGGAAAAAAACAGTAAAAACATGCAAAATTGGTTTAAGTACAGGGGCTGAAAGTGTAATTTTTCAGGGACCAAAAGTGTAAATTTCCAGGGACCAAAACTGTAAAACTTGGTCCATCACGGGCAGGGGCCAAATGTGCACCGCGACCAAAGTTGAGGGGCTCCGCGGGGCACTTTTGGCCAAAGTTCGTGCCACGTCAGCCCGCGATCGCGGGGGTCAAAGGAAGTCAAACGCGGGCAGGGACCAAAACTGCCAACACGGGCATTCTTGAGGGGGGAAATATGGACCGCGGGCATTCTTGAGGGACCAACGCGGGCAAAGTGGGCAAAGTTTGGTGACACGTGGCCTGGGGCCCGCGATCGCGGGCTCCATCGCGGATTTTTGGGGCATTTTTGTAAGATGGGAGAGATTTGTGGCATTTTGGTAAGTGATGGTCAAACTTAGGGTATTTTAATTAATTTCCCTTGTAAAAAGTAACAAAACATAATTAGCGGAAAATGAATATATAAAATGAGCAATATACTAAGTTTTACAAAAAGAGGGTAATCCTAAATAAGACAACCCAATGAGTTGATAAAGAGACATCACACTCTCATATTTTATAAACTTCTATTGATTCAAATGTTTCAACTTCTCATCAACGTGGGATCACTCCAAATCAACCAAATTTCACTTTTAAGAAATACTCAATATATATTAAATTAAGAATTAAGATTTTAATTGATACTTTGATTTATTTGTTTTTATTGATCTTTTTATATAATAAGATTTAGGTTTTACAAAAGAGTGTCATACAAAATAAGACAACCCAATAAGATGATGAAGAGACTTCACATCCTCATTTTTCTACATTTTTCTTGATTCCAATGTTTCAACTTCTCATCAATGTGAGATCACTCTAACTCAAACAAATTTCACCTTTTAAGAAATATTCAATTCTAATTATACCACCTCAATACACTTGGTTCTTCAACTTTTATATGTTAATAGTTTCTTTTTCAATCTACTATCTTCCCAACACCACGTAGGATAACCAAAACATATCACATTTCAAGATTTAAGTATTCTTAAACTTTGTAATGTCACCTCATAATACTCTCACATACGTGAGATATCTAAAACTCAAGCACAATTCAATTTAATTCTAATTTTCATATAATAAGATTTGTTTTGAAAAAAAAAGGGTCATCCAAATAATATAACCTTATGACTCAAACTTCATTAGATCACACAATGACACGTTATCTTTTTTTTATACATACGTCATTTTAAAATCTTTCAACCTCTTAAAAATAAGGGATATCTAAGCTCAATCACAACTAACTCTAACATTTCAATGTGGGATATCTAAAATCCCATGAGTTGACACAATGACATCATATATCTCCTTTTAATACATACAACTTAACTCTAACATTTCAATGTGGGATATCTAAAACTCAATCACAATTCACCAATACCTCAACACTCAATTCTCACTTCAATATATGTTGGGTCTTTTTAATATATATATATATATATATATATATATTTCGATGATTAATTTTTTTTATTTCTTAGTTTCTCTTTTTATTATTGTTTTATAGAATAAGGTTTGTTTTGCCAAAAAAAATTTATCTTATGAATAAAGCTCAGTGATCGATGCAATGACATCCCATTCGTTTTTCTTATATATGCATTTTTATTCCAATATTTTAACTTCTTACAAATATGAGCTATCTAAAACACAACCGCAATTTCAATTTTATTTTTATATAATAAGAATTGTTTTTCAAAATAGTGTCATCCAAATAAGATAACCTTTTGACTCAAACTCCGTGAGGTCACACGATGACACAATATCCTTCTTTTTCATACATACATCATTTTTTCAATCTTATAACCTTTTACCAATGTGGGATATCTAAACTTAACCACAACTAACTTTAGTTTTTATTTTTATATAATAGGATTTGTTTTGCAAAAATAGGTCATCCAAATAAGATAACCTTATTACTTAAACCCCATGACTTGACACAATGACATCCTATCTTTTTTTTTTATACATATCACTCAACTCTAACATTTCAACATCTCACCAATGTGGGAATCTAAAACTCAATCACAATTCACCAATATCTCAATACTCAATTCTCACATCAATATTTGGTGGTTCTTTTTTTAAAACTAACTTTAATTTTTATTTTTATATAATAGGATTTGTTTTGCAAAAATAGAGTCATCAAAATAAGATAACCTTATTAATCAAACACCCATGACTTGACACAATGGCATCTTATTTTTTTTTTCATACATGCCACTAAACTCTAGCATTTCAACCTCTTACCAATGTGGGATATCTAAAACTTAATCACAATTCATCAATATCTCAATACTCAATTCACAATTTTCACCTCAATATATATATATATATATATATATAAGGAGAGGTTCATTTGAGAAGTGCTAAATATATGAGAAGTAGAGAAGTGATCTTAGCCATTCATTCGGTCAAGATCGACGACTTTGACCAAGAAGCAGACGATAATTTCTCGCGTGGTCTGCACAAGATAGAGGGGTAGTTTCGTAAAAATACGCGGGACGAGATCATATATGAATCTGTGTGATTCACATATGAACTATACATTCAAATATGAACCTTAGTAATTCACATATGAACTCTTTTTAACTAATTATATATAAACCTTTGTGATTCATATATAAACCTTTGTGATTCATATATGAATCAGTTAATTAGTTCATATGATAATTAATTAAAAAAAGTTCATATATGAATCACAAAGGTTCATATATGAATCAGTTAATTGGTTCAACTGATTCATATATGAACCTACAGTTAATTAGTTCATATATGGAATACAAAGGTTCATATATGAATTAGTTAAAAAGAGTTCATATGTGAATTACATGGGTTCACATATGAACAGATAGTTCATATGTGAATCACACAGGTTCATATATGAACTCGTCCCGTGTTTTTGTAAAAGTTACGAATTTGCCTTTCTATTTTTGGAACAACCGCAACTTTTGACCAATTAAAACCGTTCTTGACCGAATAAATGGCCAAGATTACTTCTCTACTTCTCATATATTTAGCTCTTCTCAAATGAACCTAAGACTATATATATAGGGGCGTAATCAAATGAGAACTAATTATTGTGTGGTAACCGTGAGATCTAATATGGGCCACACATTTAAATAATTAACATAAATTTTAAATAAATTTAAAAGGGTATTTTAGTAAATTGTGTTTTTAATCTATTTAAGTTAATCAATCACCAAATATCTCCTAAAATCTCTCACACGTATCCCCCCGCTCTCTCTCTCTCTCACTCCATATAACCTAATTCCTAAAACTTCTCCTTCTTTCTCTAGAAAAAGTCACCGCCTCCCTCTGCATTTTCCGACGACTCTTCAACCCTATGCATCATCCGACTACTCAAGAAGAATGGCGATAGCGGAAGCTCGAGTTCATGGCGTATATATATATATATGTATATATATCGATGATTTATTTTTTATTTTTTATTTATAGTTTCTCCTTTTTATTATTTTTTGATAGAATAAGGTTTGTTTTGCAAAAAGAGAGTTTTTTATGAGTAAAACTCAATGGTTGACACAATAACATCACAATCGTTTTTCTTATACACGACTTTTTATTCCAAAATTTTAACTTCTCACAAATGTGGGATATCAAAACCCAACTACATTTTCAATTTTATTTTTATTTCTATATAATCAGATTTGTTTTGTAATATAGGACTATCCAAATACGATAATCTTATGACTCAAACCCCATGAGTTAACACAATACATCACTTTTCCAATCTTTCAACTTTTACCAATGTGAGATATCTAAACTCAACCACAACTAACTTTAATTTTTGGTTTTATATAATAGGTTGTTTTGCAAAAATGGGGTTATCCAAATAAGATGACCTTATAACTCAAACCCCATGAGTTGACATCATGTCATTTTATCCTTCTTTTTTATACATACTACTCTACTCTAACATTTCAAGCTCCCACCAATGTGAGATATCTAAAACTCAACCACAACTCACTAATACCTCAATACTCTATCCAACTAACCTTTACATTTTCAAAGGAACCTTCAAACAAAAGATTTTCATTAATGTGGGATAACCAAAATCACATCATAATTCAAGATTTTAAGTTGCTTTAATCTTATAATGAAACTTTAATTTGTGTGGTAAAAATGAGCCAAATCAGGTTGGCCAAAATAAGCCAACCCGGATAAGCAAAAATGAACCAAATCGGGTCACCTAAATAACCAACCACGTGAATTTAGAGGTTCGGTCAAGAGGAGCTAACCCAATGAGTTGCCACAAAGGCAACTCAATCTCTCTTCATATACCAACAATTCATTGTCAACTTTTCATCTCTTCATCAATGTGGGATATATAAAATTCAACCACAACTCAAGAAATGAAGAATACTCATTTCTTAGATGCCACCTCATACATGGTGGTTTCTCCTTTAATATATATATATATATATATATTGATGATTAGTAGGAGTATGTGTTATTCTATATTTGAACATGTTTATTAGGTTGTTATCGGTTAGTTTAATGAAGTTCAAACATGGAGCTTTAAAAGGTTATATGTATGCAATAATAAGTTGTAAACTTGATTTTTATTATGTTTATCTTTTCTAGATATCCAAAGGTTGTTGGAACCACCTTAAAAGTGACCGTCACTGATCGTTTATCATTCCTGATGTGATAATTGACAATAACTGAAATCCCTATGTCTGGTAAATATTTGATGGGCGTATTTACTATTATTGACATACTATAGGGTTTCCCATTAGGTGATTGGAACTATGGGGAATTATATTGCACATAATAAACACCAAGGGTTAAAAGTGTAAGATACTCTTATTATAAATTGAGTACCCTAATCTTTCTTTTAACCTAATCACTAATAGCTAATCAAAAGTGATCATGTGCCTCCCCTAGATCGGCTCTTAAAATCGATCATCATCCCATCATCATACAATCATCTTGTTCTGGGAATCCGTCAATCAATGGCAAATATGTTTAATGCTTTTACAGGATCCTCAGGATCATCAGGTATGATTTCTTATTATCATGTTTTCATTATCTATCAAATACAAATCATAATTATTCCAACATGTGGTATCAGAGCGCCAGGTTCATAATTGATTCATGATTTGTATTTGTATTTTGGTGGTTCTATCCACGGGGTTTTTTTCCCGTATGCCGTCATCAGGAATTGAATTGTTAATTCAATTCAAAATTGCATTGAATTGCAAATATTTCCAGCCGCCATTTGAATTAATCACGCACTATATATATTTTTTTATCAGCGTGAATTTAATTACGCAACTTTAATACGCGACTTTATTTTAAAATTACGCGAGGACTTAATGTTTTGGTTCGATTCAAATAATGGTCGCCTTAACTTATTGAGTTCGATATTCGCTAAGTTGAATTCGACATCATTTAAGTCGATTAAATACTAGCTAGTCGAAATTCAACCTTACTTCTAATATCAAGTTGAACAATTAACAAACTGATCAAATTTGACTTTATGCGACCATGACTTATTTGTTGAGTTCGACATTATCTAGTCGAATACAACCTTACTTTTGTCAAGATCGAACTCCTTAGGCACACATAATGTCAAATATACATCTTTGTTTTTGGACTATGCCATACCCTTGCACTAATATACATGGTCTCATAATTTGTGCCCAAAGGTCAAATATGATTCTCATGTTGCATTTTTCCTTTTGCATAATGAACACTGAGTATACTAATTCTGCCCAAAAGTGATTTAATATACCTGTGTGTCAAGAGGACTCTCTACATGCATAATACACACGATGCTCTATTTTATGCTCAAAGGTCAAAAGATAAGCATTGCGTTGCATGACCCTAACGCTCATGTTTACTTAGATATTAATTATTTCTGCCCAAAGGTGATGTAACATCTGAGTAGAGCCTTACTTTGGCTTATTGTTTTGGTGTTTACAATAGGTTTACTTATCACCAGCTTCATCACTAAAATGGTCATAGTTTCATTATTCTAAGGAATATTACTATTAGGCCTACTTACTTTAACATTACTTTAATTACATTACTTTAAGAAATATTACTTTGTCTGCCTTTTATAGCTAACTACGTCTCTATGATAATCTTCTATAACTTATATCCTCCTTATTTCCACATCAGTACCTAACTTTGGCATTGAGCCACTTACTGGTGCGAACTTTGCTTCATGGAAGGATCAATTACTTCTTACTCTGGGGATGCTAGACCTTGACCATGCCATTCGCCATGATGAACCCGCTGCTATTACTGCTGAGTCTTCTGCAACTCAGAAAGCGGATTTTGAAAAGTGGGAAAGGGCAAATCGCTTGTCACTAATGATGGTCAAGAACTCCATCAACCTCAGTATCCGAGGAGCTATCCCTGACTCTGATAAAGTCAAAACTTACCTCAAATCTGTTGAGGATCACTTCAAGGGATCGTCTAAGGCACATGCAAGTAGCTTAATGCTACAAATGCTCACTCTGAAATATGAAGGAAATAGCAGTGTCCGTGAACACATTATGAAAATGATTGATATGGCTCATAAGCTTAAGAGTCTTGAAATGGAAGTCTCTGATAATTTTCTTGTGCATTTCATAATGACCTCTTTGCCTGCTCAGTTCGACACCTTCAAAGTTAACTATAACGCTATGAAGGATAAATGGTCGATAAGTGAACTGATTGCAATGTGTGTGCAAGAGGAGGATCGCCTCAAGATGGGACAACCTGAAGCCGTTCACCTGACAACCACTACTAATTCTAAGAAAAGGAAGGGTAATCACGGTAATCAGACTGGAAATAAAATCCAAAAGGATAATCATCATGGTGCCGTTGCCTCTAGCTCTAAACCCTTGTCGAGCAAACCTAACTGCAAATTCTGTCGCGCAAAAGGGCACGGACAGAAAGATTGCTCTAAGTTCAAGGAATGACTAGCTAAGAAAGGTAACATTCTTTATGCAATATTTGATTCCTTTACTACTGATGTCCCTATTAATACATGGTGGGGTGACTCTGGTTGTATGGTCCATGTGACAAACTCAATGCAGGGATTCCTTACAATCCAGAAGCTACCAAAGGGCCAAAGAAAACTTAGAGTTGGAAGCGGTGATCTCTTAGATGTCGAAGCCATGGGAACTTTAAATTTACATATGAGTACCGGAAAGTGTATTAGACTAGTGGATACCTTATATGTACCGAGAATTACTCGGAACCCTGTATCCATATCTAGACTAGACCTTGAAGGTTATGTAATAATTCATGGTTGCGGCAAGATTGCCATTACTCATAATAATGAATTGCTTGGTCGAGGTTTCTTGGATGGATTACTGTATAAATTAGAACTAGATCATAATTTCTCACAGTCTTTGTTGTCTCTTAATATTGATGATGTAACTAAAACAACAAAATCACCTAAACAATTAGAGAATTCCTCCATGTTGTGGCATAAACGTCTTGGCCACATCTCACGAGATCGAATGACACGACTCGTAAAGGATGGAATCTTACCTTCTCTTGATTTTAGTGATTTTGAAACATGTATTAAGTGCCTCAAAGGCAAAATGGCGAAAGGGAATAAGAAAGGAGCTACTAGAAGTTCCAACTTGTTGGAAATAATTCACACTGATATTAGTGGTCCTTATCCCGCATCAATCACAGGACATACATCATTTATTACATTCATTGACGATTATTCGCGTTATATGCACCTATATCTGATTAAGGAAAAATCTGAATCCTTACAAACTTTTATTGATTTTAAAACTTTGGTTGAAAACCAACTTGATCATAAAATAAAAGTTGTGAGATCAGATAGAGGAGGTGAGTATTATGGTAGACATACTGATATTGGTCAAGCTCCTGGTCCTTTCTATAATTTTTGCAAGGAACATGGCATAATTAACCAATACACCATGCCTGGTTCTCCTCAACAAAATGGTGTTGCTGAAAGGAGAAACAGAACCTTAATGGACATGGTGAGAAGTATGCTTGCTAACACTAACTTACCTACTTTCCTCTGGACTGAGGCATTAAAAACAGCCGTTCATATACTCAATAAGGTTCCATCAAAATCTGTCCCTAAAACTCCTCATGAGATTTGGACAGGTAGGAAACCGAGTCTAAAATATATGAAAGTATGGGGCTGTCCTGCCGAAGAAAAAGTCTATAACCCTAACTTAAAGAAACTGGATCCTAAAACCCTTACATGTTTCTTTATCGGTTATCCTGATAACTCAAAAGGTTATCGGTTTTACTGTCCTTCCCACACTACGAGCATCATTGACACGCAGCATGCCACATTTCTTGAGAACTCAAAGATCAGTGGGAGCACGACAAATCATAACTCAGATTTGCAAGAAGTACAAGAAGCGAGGGGAAACCATCCTTCCGCTATTTTTATTCCTCCGATAATTCCTCTTGTACCCAACGCTGCTCCTAATATCACTGATCCAACTCCTCCTAACCAAAACGCCGAGGGAACATCATCATCGCCTCTTGTACCCAACGCTGCTCCTAATATCACTGATCCCACTCCTCCTGTTACTGAACCTGAAAATCAACCCAGGAGATCATCTAGGGCACACAGGGCCACAAATTTTGATGATTTCGTAACCTTTTTAACTGAAGTTGAGAACATTGGAAAGCTTACTGATCCTACCTCTTATCGAGAAGCCATTAATAGTGATCAGGCCACTCAGTGGAATGAAGCCATGATTGAAGAGCTTAATTCCATGCAACATAATGACGTTTGGGACTTGGTTGAACTTCCTGAAGGATCCAAAACTATCGGTTGTAAATGGGTCTTCAAAACCAAATTAGACCCGAAAGGAAACATCGAACGCTATAAGGCCAGACTGATTGCAAAAGGCTTTACTCAAAAAGAAGGAATCAATTATCAAGAGACCTTCTCTCCTGTCTCTCGTAATGATTCTTTAAGGATCGTCATGGCACTTGTAGCTCATTATGATTTAGAGTTACATCAGATGGATGTCAAGACCGCTTTCCTGAATGGAGACTTGCAAGAAGATGTATACATGCGACAATCTGAAGGATTCATTCCAGAAGGTAAAGAGCATATGGTCTGCAAGTTGAAGAAATCCATTTATGGGTTGAAGCAGGCATCACGACAATGGTACCTCAAGTTCGATAAAATCGTAAAAGGGCAAGATTTTCTAAAGAATCAAGTGGATCAATGCACCTATCTCAAGATTAGTGGGAGTAACTTTATAATCCTTGTCTTGTACGTAGATGACATTCTACTAGCAAGTAACAACTTGGATATGCTGCATGAGTCGAAGCGGATGCTTTCGCAAAATTTCGACATGAAAGATCTCGGTGATGCCTCTTATGTCATTGATATCGAAATACATCGAGATAGGCATAATGGTGTTTTGGGTCTTTCTCAAAAGGCATATATTGAGCGTATCTTAAAACGCTATAACATGCAGCACTGTACACCCACTGTAGCTCCAGTAGTTAAAGGGGACGTATTTGGTTCTTTCCAAACTCCGAGCACTGAGATTGAAAAGGAAGAAATGAGGATGATACCTTATTCGTCTGTAGTAGGGAGCATTATGTATGCTCAGGTCTGTACTAGTCCGGATATCGCTTATATCGCTGGTATGCTGGGACGTTACTTATCTAATCCCGGAATAGCACACTGGAAAGCGGCTAAAAAGGCTCTTCGATATCTGCAAGGGACCAAAGACTACAAATTAACTTATAGAAGAAGTGACAACTTAGAAGTAGTAGGTTATTCTGATTCCGATTTTGCTAAAAGCAAGGAAGATAAAAGATCTACTTCTGGGTACATATTTATGTTAGCTGGTGGACCTATCTCCTGGCGGAGTCACAAACAGAAGCTGACTACAACGTCCACCATGATGGCTGAATACGTTGCCGTTTATAATGCCACTTGTCATGGGATGTTGTTAAGGAACCTGGTCAGTGGACTCAAAATCTTCAACTCCATTTCTAGACCATTGAAGCTTTACTGTGATAACTCAGCTGCCGTAACTTTCTCGAACAGTAACAGTTCAACTGGCGCTGGGCTGTATCTTGATACAAAGTATCTGTTTGTGCGCGGACGGGTTGAGGAAAATGTCCTTTGTATTGAGTACATAAGTACAAAAAATATGCTAGCGGATCCGATGACCAAAGGTCTTCCTCCTAACGTCTTCGTAGGACACGTGTCGAAGATGGGGCTTACAAAGGACTTAATTTAATAGCATATTGTACTTATTGGTCATTATTATTATCTTAATAAAATTTTTCCTCTATATTCAGATTTTGTTTGTCTATTAGTTATGCTTTGAGCTCATAATGGTGTATGGACATTATTATAACGAAATTTGTCTTAGTCAGTTGATCGTTGCTTATTCAGATTTAAATTTGAGTCATAGTTTGACTAGTGGGGGTCCTGAGTTGATATTCTTCTCTACGGCTGTACTTATTAGCTATGATTTCAGTTTAAAACAAAATGAGTATTATCCCGGCCGGACTTATTGGTACTCATAGATAAAAGATCGCTTGGTCAAGTGGGAGAATGTTGGAACCACCTTAAAAGTGACTGTCACTGATCGTTTATCATTCCTGATGTGATAATTGACAATAACTGAAATCCCTATGTCTGGAAAATATTTGATGGGCGTATTTACTATTATTGACATACTATAGGGTTTACCATTAGGTGATTGGAACTATGGGGAATTATATTGCACATAATAAACACCAAGGGTTAAAAGTGTAAGATACTCTTATTATAAATAGAGTACCCTAATCTTTCTTTTAACCTAATCACTAATAGCTAATCAAAAGTGATCATGTGCCTCCCCTAGATCGGCTCTTAAAATCGATCATCATCCCATCATCATACAATCATCTTGTTCTGGGAATCCGTCAATCAATGGCAAATATGTTTAATGCTTTTACACGATCCTCAGGATCATCAGGTATGATTTCTTATTATCATGTTTTCATTATCTATCAAATACAAATCATAATTATTCCAACAAAGGTGTCATCCTCGATATGTCTAATCCTTCGTTTTCTGATTCTAGAATATATTAAAAACTTATAGTCATGTAAATATTTTGTTTTGTTATTCAAGTATGTCTATGTTTCCTTGGTATTATTCATAGGGCCAAGAAAATCAATCTTGTCATATGGAAGTGACAAATCATTTCTTGGTCCATGCTAGTAATGTTACACAAACCAAGACACACCCAATCAAAGTCGTTCCAACTTCTTAAGGTGTGGTTAGGTCTATCCATCAAACTATGTCAATCACATATAATACACTCCATAACATCTAGTCAAATGACTAATGATTATAATGAGAAACACTTATAAAACTTCATATGTCATCCAATGCAGTCTTCTGATAATGCATCACTTCTGTCTTCTGAGTTCTGGCGGCACAAAAGAACTCTATCTTGTTACCTATATGTGGAGTTTGTATCTCCATATGAATCCTTACATATATTACTCACAATTACATTACTCTAACCTAAAATATGAGTGATACTTTATTAGGGATATTTAGAATTTATATTATTATGTTAGAGTAATACAATTTAGCAATGCATTTTATTGATAATCAGTTAATTGCTCAAAAAAATACAACCATCTTATTATTTCCTTTTTGGGCATACACCAGTTATGAGATACTTACAAACCATATTGGCGATTTAAGGAGAACGTCTTAATACATGTGACAAAAAGCATATAATATTTAAACACATTTTTTATCCTTGTGTAACACCCTAATATTTAAGATAACATATATGGTAACCTATGCAAAATTTCTCCAAATAAAGTAAACTTCAAATATAAAAACGTTGATTATAGAACTTCTCAATAAGGAGAACAAGTTAAGTATTAGAGTACTCAATAAGTCTTTCTAACTATAAAGATAACTAGAGTAGTATGGATGTTACTAAAAGAAGCAACCAAAACTGCAATATTCCAAAATTGACGACTCTCAATGGCATCCTCCATGAACATCTACTAAGCTCTAATCCAAATCAGGCCTCCTTATGACCTGTTATAGATGTCAATAAGAAATAGTATTAGGCTTCACGTCTAATAAGCTCGAGCAGTCTATGTGACAAATATGAAAAGGGATAAAAAATGAAAGAATGTACCAAAACATAGATTTTCCCCATTGAAAATGTGTTTATAGTATGAACAACCCTTTTCTGAGATATACCACTTTTAAATTTCCAATTAACATATTTCAATGACGGGGGAGTTCCACTAACTATGGCGGAACACAAAAGTAAGCCACGTGTCATAGTTTGAGTTTCACTGTAGATCAATCGTTATCTATAGCTATATATAGTTTATTAAAAACTAACTCTACTTATGTATCAAATGTAGTATAGTCTAAATTACACGACTCAACGATTGGATGATAAATACGCCTAAAACATGTAATTTCAAGCATCTAGGCATTTCAATGTCCAATTTCCAAAAATTTGAACAACATAAATAGTGCAAAAGCCTCAAACCATTTTAACGTTAAACAATTTCCCAAGCTATAAAACTAAATTGACCAAACTCATGAAGTCAACATAATTAAACAATTATCCATTTCTCAACATAATTGTCAAACAATATCCCAAAATGTAATCCTATCATATTAAACCCCATTCAAGAAAATCAATCCTTAATTTGATCAAAATTTGGTTAAATATGATATGATTCCAAATACATAATAAATTTCAACAAAATAATCCTCAATGTTTTAAGATGGTCATATGGATCAGATGTGTGTATGACAAATATACATCAAGCAAAAATAAGAAACCATAGAAATATGTTAGAGAGATCAATTTCACATGTATGACATACATAAGGTTTTTAAATGTTAGATTTAACTCATAAACTAGATTTAAGCTTACATCTAGAGATCCAAGTTAATCACTATTTTTTTCAATGAAGATTGCAACCTTCTAACCAATGCTTAATGGAAGCCTCTAATGAATGCTCCAAAAGCCTCTAAACAACCTCTAATTTTCCCCACCATTATGATCAAATACCATGAATGAGAGAATTTCGAAGAGATAAAAGTTGTATAATGAAAACTCTAAAAATCGCCACACCGATTACCTAGCCCGTGACATACGTTGCATGGCTAGTCGCATGTGCCCTGAATTGGGTTCCGAAACATTGACTTACGCTGCCTGGCATGCAGCCCATGTCGCATGGACACCACAATATTAACGGACATCCAAAGAGTTACGCGACATTCTCGGCGACCTTACTCGCGCGAGAGGTAGCATGGACCAGTGACGGATCCATGTTTTTGGCAGTTGTATCACAAATAATTACCGTAATATAAAAATTTTAAAAATTAATTATAAAATTACTACACAGACTTTGTTTTTGACTATTTTGGGTCCATCAAATATGTAACGCCCCAATCCTAGTTTAGGTGCCGTTACTTTCTTTTTACTTTGATACTATCACCTACCAAGTCTTGTATGAGAAGCTAAATTTGAATTTATTTCTTTCACATCTTATTATTACATCAAAATTTAAAACATCAGCCAAAAAGGTAACTCAATAGCATGTAATTCTTTTTTACTCTTTCCGTAAGATACATACATGGAATACATAAGCTTTAAGCTTAGTGAGAGGTCATGGTTTCATGAATAAACAATTTTAATAATACTTTTCAGTCTGTGAATAATAATATTTTGTCATGCCTAAAATATTTTGTTAGCCATAAATTCTGTTCTTGTAAAAGTATTGTAAAAGAAGACAAGTCCTTAGGCCAAGAGGACTTCTGCATGAAGAAAGCTTGTTGATCCAGAGAATACTCTGCATATGTACCAAACCTGAAGATCATCAGTGAATAACCAGAGCCTCTGGTTAAGCCAACCTCTGTATTTTTTTGAAGTATATAATATTTATACACGGCAAAGGAAACAAATAAACTCACATACCCTCCTCACCTTTGGTGAGGTTTGAACCCCTGACCTCCTAAGAGGAAAGAAGCTTAGATACCGCTAGGCCAAAGGCCCTTTGGTGCCAACCTCTGTATTGTCAACTCTAGAACTCCATAAGTGTTCTCTCTCACAGTGTGAGCATCCACTCAAAGCATGCCATGTCACATTGAACTTGAAGCGGTTATTTCACCTTTCTAGATGGAATCATCTTATTGGTTAGGAGTTTGACTTTCCTAATTATTTGCTATAAATAGAAGATCTTGTTTGTTAGGATTGTCCGCTTGAAAAATATTACACACACTTTTCACCTTTGATCTCGCACACTGTATTAGAGAGAGTGAGTGAGTGAGAGAGATTTTCACACACAAGTACGTGTTCTTGATGTGTTCATCCTGTACTTCTCAGATTCAATTCAAGATATGACTATGATGACGTTTGTGACTACAACTGTTTGTTTTCTACTTCTCATCTAGTTTATTTACTCTTCTATTTTGATCAATACAAATTTGCTTCCGCTTTCATTCTGTTTGTTGATCATTAACCACTAAGTTAAATATGGGACAACAATAGGTATCAGAGCAGGATTGATTCGTCTAAATCAATTCGATAACTCTGTTTTGTCGATTTCTCATTTGGGTAGTTTTTGGTTTCGATTTCGCTATTCATTCTGATAATCCCTGTTTTCAGAGTTTTTGACCAGTTCATATTACTTTGAAATTAGAGATTAATTCTAGTCTAGAAAGCAAATCAGTGTGTGTTTCTCAATCTAGAAAGTTTCTCTTCAAGATTAAGTAAGGTCTCACGATCTTTTAATCTCTAAATCTCTCAAATCAGTTTCTGTCATTCATACTCTGTTTTTCTATGAAAAATGGCAAACTGGAATGTTGCCTATACTGCTGGATCTCAAACTAAACCTCAAACTCTTTTGAGAGATGAATACCCTCAATGGAAGATCCATATGGTTAATTTCTTCCAGAGTATTGACAAATAACTCTACAAATCTGTGCTTAAAGCTCCTTATATCCCGATGGTCACAATACCCAGAGTACCAGCCATAACCAATACGACTGAGATTCCTGCTAAAACCACACCCAAGGATCCTACTTCGTGGACAAATGATGATAGAGCAAAGATGAAAGACAGTGAGAAGGCTAAAAGACTACTGATAATGGCCATTCCAAATGACATTTTCCAGTCATCAGCAAGAGCTTGAGAAACAACTTGAAGGATGTACTACGACTAAAAAGAATCACCGAGCTCAATGCTTGAATGACTAATAGCTTTGCTGTTCGTCCAGAAGAGACTATGCAAAAAACCTATTATCGATTCAACACCCTTATCAATCGATGCATAAAGTCTGGTATTTTCAGACTTCAAGAAGAAAACAACGTTATGTTTCTCAAGAGCCGCAATGAAGAATTGTTACAACTTTCTATGTCTCTGCAATCAAACCATGATCTGGAAGGTTGGTCCCTACACGATGTGTATGGTACATTAGCAACACAAGAACAACGTGTTATGAAAATAAAGCCTCTGGTTGGTGGACCATTGGCTCTGGTAACCGAAGCTACAAAGAATCTTGTCAAGCAAACCAGAGACCATCAACCAAAAGACAAAGGCAGAGATGAGAGTTCCAGAGGATATGAGAAAAAGAGGTAAAAAGGTTCTTATGGTAGAAAGTGATGGCGAGAATGCAGAGTATGATACTGATGAAGAGGATAGTTTAAGCACAATTGCACAATCTTTGGCTCTCATAACCAAAGAATTTGCTAAGAAATATTCCAAGAGGCTAGTAATACGGAGAGGAAGAGATGACAGAGGAGACAAATATCAGAGATCTGTTCCAGTATATGAACAAGGCACTATGCACCTCCAAAGTACATGCAGAGAGAGGAAATGCTTGATCAGAGATTTCTTGTCTTACCAAGGTACGTACAGAGATAAGAGGTCTATGACCAAAGACTCTCAGTTCCACAGAAGTATGTTCAGAAATAAAAGTATATAGGATCTGACAAAGCAAAAAATCCAACCGCATAGAGTGACAAATGCTATAGGTGTGGCAAACCATGTCATTTTGCCGCTGAATGCAGAAGCCCACCTATCAGAGATGCCCCTTACTACAAGAAGAAAGCTGATTACTATGCTCAAAAGAGCGTCATGGCTGAGCAAGAAAAGTGGGTTTCTGATGACCCATCTGATGAACAATCAACTAAGGTTCAATTATGTGGAATGGCAGAGGTTAGCAAATTAGACTCTGAATGTGAAGCTCAGGTATACTCTAACTCTTGTCCTTCTAATCTGACCAGTCAAGAGGTTGATACACTTAAACTTGAAGAGGACCTAAAAAAATTGGAACATAAGCTTTCTGAGTATCAAAAGGAGATGTTATTTTATAAAAGAGAAAAAGAGCATCTAGAACAAGGAAAAGAAGAAATTTCCAATGAGAAAGATAAAATTAAAAAGATATAGATTTCTAAAGAAAAGACTTTAAAAGAGAAGCGTGCTGAACTTGAGAAGGCTCTTCAAGAAAAAGAAAAAAATTTAAAAAACTCTGAATGTGACAGATTGAATACTCTTACATTAAAAATATATATCCAAAAGGAAAGAGAAATTTTGCATCAAGATCTTTAGATAAAAGATTTTCTAACCAAAAAAATATTAGGATGCACAAGATGTGCACACTGAGATCAACTCTCAGATGGATACTCAGGGACTGGGCTTTAGTGATACTAACCCATTCACTGGTAACAAGAGAGATTCTTTGTTTTCTACATTCTGTATAGGCAAAGCTCAAAAACCTAATTTTCCAACACTGCTTTCTGTATTTACAAGATTAAAAACCTCTAAAGGGTTGAGAACAAGAAAATTAAAGAGATTTGAAAATGTTGTTTACACCTCTGAACAACCAAAGGTTGTAAAGAGTCAAGAAGAAAAAGACGTGTTCAAATTCAACCTCCTTAAGACACAAAGTCAGGATAAATCTGTGTGCAATCCCTTTACTTTTGAGAAACAGATTATGTCAGAGGCAACTGAATTTGTGCCTTTGAATACTGAAGATGAAATAAGAAAAGTTTTTGAGAGTGATCTTCTGAAGATCTTGGAACATAACTCTACTTTTGTTGAGCCAGAGATAGAGATTCTTTGTCTTCTACATTATGTATAGACAAAGCTCAAAAACCTAATTTTCCAACACTGCTTTCTGTATTTACGAGATTAAAAACCTCTAAAGGGATAAGAACAAGAAAATTAAAGAGATTTGAAAATGTTGTTTACACCTCTGAACAACCAAAGGTTGTAAAGAGACAAGAAGAAAAAGACCTGTTCAAATTCAACCTCCTTAAGACACAAAGTCAAGATAAATCTGTGTGCAATCCCTTTACTTTTGAGAAACAGATTAATTCAGAGGCAACTGAATTTGTGCCTTTGAATACTGAAGATGAAATAAGAAAAGTTTTTGAGAGTGATCTTCTGAAGATCTTGGAACATAACTCTACTTTTGTTGAGCCAGAGATAGCTCCCCGCACAATAAATTATTTACATATTTCTATGAAAAAGGATGTAAATGGATATGATATATATCCAAATGAAGTGGCCTCTAGAAAGGAGGAAAAAGATTTTCTTGATTCAGACTCAGATACTGAGAATGATTCTTCTTTTGCAAATCCAGAGATTGGGTTCGTAGACCCAGAGATAGTTGCCAGTGGAACAGAGGAGACCAAGCTCACATCTGGTATCCTAAATAGATCTGTTTTTGTAAATAAAATTGGATCAAAGGTACGTATCTGCCCTGACTTCGTGGATATGTGTCTAAAGGGCCAAAACATCTCTTGACATAGAAAAGAAAATGCAAGAAAAATCTAAAGTCAATTCAACTCAAGAGACTTCTAAATCTTATGTTTTTAAGCCTATCAAGTTCAAAAGAGAACAAAAGGGTAAATGGATTGAAAACGATAACTCTATTCCTTCTGTTATTGTGAATTCAACGGGGAATGGAAAATGGGTAGAGAAGCAAGCCAGGAATGGCATGAAGACCTTTAAAAAAAATACATCTAGCCTAGATAGGAAGTTTTGTAAAACCTATAATATTAGGAGAGATTACAATAATAAGGCATCTGTACCCAATTTTGAGAAATTTAATGAAAGTTTTAAGCAATCACCCTCTTGTATGCATAATTGTCATTGCTTTAAAATTCTGTTCAAATTGCTTTAAGCACAACTGAAAAGGCATTTCTCAAACCCAAATTGCTTTCTCTCTCGGCCCAAAACTATACATGGAAATTACAAGAGCGAGAGCAAGTAACAATTTGTGAAGAAACCTGAAAACCAGCCTCGGCTGGCAAACTAGAGGACACACAAAAAACTCCTAACAAGAAAGGACTCATTTGGAAATGGGAACCTAAAAATATTTAATTTGTGTTGCAGAACCAATGTGTGCATATTTGGTATCTTTACTCTGGTTGCTTGAGGCACAATGGAAACAAAAAGTTATTATCCTCCTTTAAAAACAAATCTAGAGGCTATGTAACTTTTGGCGACGACAAAAAGGGTCATATAAAAGGATATGAGTTATTTCTGAAGGCAATGTGGATGTATCAAAGGTTGCTTATGTAGATGGGATAAATCACAATCTACTCAGCATAAGCCAACTTTGTGACAATGGCTTCGATGTTAGATTTCGGAGAAGGTAGTAGATAGAAAAGGTGATCTCTATCTCATGAATTTTAATGCCAAAAATGATACAGAGAAACTTTGCCTAGTCTCAAAGAAAAATGAGGAGCATAACTCTGGCATAACAGGTTCTCTCATCTGAACTTTACTACTCTAGACCAGCTTGTAAAACATAATCTTGTAAGTTTTCTTCCCTCTATTAAGTTTGACAAAGATAACTTATAATTAGCATGTGAGATGGGCAAGATTAAAAGAGCCTCACACAGAACTAAGTCACGTGTCGTGTACTAGACCTCTACACATGCTTCACGTTGACCTCTGTGGTCTTATTTCTGTGCATAGCTTGTCTAGAAAGAAGTGTATTCTTGTACTAATCGATGAACTCACAAGATATACTTGGATAGAATTCATAAGGAAAAAGTCTGATGTCCCTGAAATACTAGTCAATATGTTGAAAAAGATTTAGGTTCTGTATGAGAGTAAAATTCAAAAGTTAAGAAGTGAATGTTAGATCCAAATATTTCCATGTAAAAGTATTGAAAATATCACAAGTCAGAAGACATCAGAGATGGCTCAGAAGACTTAGCAGAAGATCAACAGAAGTTCATCAGAAGAACGTCAGAGACCAAAAGCCAGAGAGTAAGACTCCAGAAGACCATCAAAGCTCTGGCAAACGATCTTTGATGACCAAGACCTCTGTGAAGCCTAAGACTCGTATAATTCTCTAAGTGTTAGTTCAATATTTACACTTTCCACGTCAGCCCTAAAGGACAACTACACACTTTACACGTGTCATCCCAGGGTTTGATAATACACTGCATTACACTTTATCAGGCTATAAATAGTGGGTAGTGGAGCACACAATTGTAAGAATTCCTGCAAGAACACGCTCACTGCACATTCCATTCCATTATGTTTGTACGATTGTAGCCTGAGAGAATTCAGAAGATTACACACACACTTAGGTGTTCTTGGTGTTCTTAATTTAAATATACGAGTAGTTTGTTTATGAATCTTATCTTATTCACTGTTTAGTATATTGTTATTCTCTCTTGTTGTTCTTACTTAAACAATCACTCATCTACAAACAACATGTTTATGCTTCCGCTATCTCTGTTGTGCTTGTTTGTTAAATGAGACAAGGTGAATCTGGGAACCAACAATTGGTATCAGAGTAGATTGATTTGCTTAAATTAAATCGATCCAATCTATACAGGTTAATTCACTCTTGTTGATTGTTAGTTATTCTTCATTTCAAAAGTTCTTCAGTTATCATTACCCTGTTTTTACCAAAATCTGAAACTCTTGATTTAAGGCTTCAAATCTTTGCTCATATCATAAAAACAAGTTTAGAGAGTGTTCTTACATTAGATATTTTACTCTTTCCAGCTTTGTTTATCTCTTTTCAAGTTTAAAACTCTTTCTCTATTCAAGAAAATCTTCACACTCTATTTTCTGTAAAAATGGGAAATAACAACATCAATGCCATTTAAAATGCTGGTTCTTTAACCAAACCTCCTACTCTTCTGAGGGATGGATACCCTCAATGGAAGATTAGGATGGTTAACTTCTTTGAAGTCATGGATAAAGATCTTATGTGATCTATCACAAGTCTACAATTCCAACCAATGGTTTTGGTTCCTCGTGTTCCTACTATAGAAACTACTGCTAAGATTCCAGCCCATCTTGATCCTAAAACCACTGGTTTTACTGAAGAAGAGAAGCTTAAAATGGAAAATGACTTAAAAGTAGTTAGACTTCTGATAATGGCCATTCCAAACGATATTTTCCAAGAACTGGACTCATGTGTTACAGCTAAAAAGATCTGGGATCAGCTTCTCAACCAACATGAAGGGGGAATAAAAACCCAAAAGAACAGAAGGACCCAATGTATTAATGAATACAATGATTTCTCAGCTCTTCCTGATAAAACCTTACAACAGAACTACAATAGGTTTAATGTCTTGATTAACAAGTGCAGAAAGTGTGGGGTTGTCAGATCAAAGGAAGATAACAATGTTCTGTTCTTAAGAAGCTTAAATGATGAATGGCTGCACTTATCTATGTCTTTGCTAGCAAATCAGGATCTTGATACTTGGTCACTCATAGATGTGTATGGCACTTTGGCTGCACAAGAAAAGGATGATGTCAAACAAAAAGGAAAATCCATTGTGGGAGGACCTCTAGCTTTAATCTCTGACTAAAAAATACCCTCTGAAGGGAAATCTACTAGAGAAAGTGCCAATAGAGAGAAAGGGAAAGGAGAAGGTTCTGAAGAAGAAAGGGAAAAAGAGCCTGATTGGTGAAAGTGATGATGAAGAGAGCATGACAGATGCTGATGAAAATGAGGATATCAATGCCTTTGCCCAATCTCTTGCACTAATAACTCAACAGTTTAACAAGAGATTTGGCAAGAAGGTTTTTGGCAGAAGAGGGAGATTTGAAAGAGAAGATAAGGTAGATAGAGGAGGCTACCAAAATCAATAGAGGACTACACAGTTCCAGAATCACAGAGCTTACAATTTCAGAATCAGAGACCACCTCAGTATCAACAGAGGTACATCCAGCCAGCACCACAGAAACCAACAAATACTGCACAAACCATCAATCAGAATGATGGAAGATGTTTCAGATGTGGCAAACCATGCCATTTCGCTGCCAACTGTAAGGGTAGTCTGGTAAAAGACCAGGACTACTACAAGAATAAATACAAGTATAACTTCAAGGAGAGAAGCATGGTGGCAGAGATGAAGAACTGGATCTTTGACTCATCCTATGATGATGAACCAGAGCATGCCAACTTCCGTGGGATGGCAATAGCAGAGGAGATGACAGAGACAAGCTCTGCTGATAGATCACTGGAGATCTTTGAACCCAGTGCAAAGGTATGTTCCACCTCTGACTCTAAGTCTGATTCTGAACTTGAAATGAATGTATCTAAACTTGCTGAAGAATTTCAAGCCCTGAAACAAAAACTTTCTGAAGAAAAAGAATTAAGAAAGTTAGCTCAGAAAGATTTATCCTTCTACAAAAGAGAGAAAGATCTCTTGGAAATGGAGAAGGAAGAGATTTCAAAAGAAAAATATGAGCTAGAAGCTTTATAGAAGCAAAAAGAATTATCTTTTTTCAGATAAATGCAAAGAGTATGAGGAAGTTTTAAAACTAAAAGGTGAAGAGGTTAAGAGATCAGAGTATGAAAGGCTTAACTCTGTGGCTTTAAAGAATTATTTTCAAAAGGAAAGAGAAGTTTTACATCAATCTTTACAGAGAAAAGAACCTCTGATAAAGAATTACCAGAATGCACAAGATGTGCATATTAAAATCAACTCTCAAATGGACACTTAAGGACTTGGTTTCAGTGACCTTGATCCTTTCACTGGAAGGAAGAAGACATCTCTGTCCTCAACCTTTTGTGTTGGGAAAGTCCAGATGCCAATTTGTTCATCCTCTGGTACAAATGTTTTCAAAAAGATAACCTCAGAAGGGTCAAGAACCAAGAAGCTAAACTTTAGAAACGTGTCCTATGACACCCTTGATCAGGAAAAGGTCTCAGAACCATCCTTCAAATTAATTCATGGTTATGGAAAATCTGAAATTATCATTTCAAAATCTGCTGAAAGTTCTGATCCAAAAGAGATCTTTAAGTTTGTCTCTTTCAAAGCATAGGAGTCTGTTACTTCTGTAAGTGTCCCTCTGAAGTTAAAACTTAGAGTGAGCTTAATCCAGAAGCGCCAGATTTTTCTCCCACCTCTGAGGATGTTAGAACAACATTTGAAGAGGATTTGAAAAGTGTACTTGAGGAAAACTCTGCTTCTGATACTTTGAAACCTAAGTTCAGAAGATTTAAAACATGTACCATCAGAGATCTGAACTTCTCTGACTATAAGAAAGAAAGCTTCTGTCACAATCCCTCAGAGACTCTCATCTCTGACAGAGTCACCAGAGACTTTCTGGATTATGACTCTGACTCAGAGGTTGATGAGCAAATTTTCTGTGCACCAGAGAAGGTTTTGCACAAATCAAAACAGACACTTGTTGGACCTGGGTTTGTCATTTCTGTTCCAAAGAACCAATCTAGAATTCCAATTTGTCCTTATTTTGAGGGTATGAGTGTCAGAACTTTATCTTCTGTGGAATTAGAAAAGAAGATGAAAGAAAAAGCCACGAGTACTTCAACCACTCAATCCTCTGTGCCTTATGTTTATAAACAAGTCAGATTCACTCCAGAACAGAAAGGAAATGGAAAGTTAATGACACTCCTAATTCTCAATCTGCAGTGAATCACAGAGGAAACCAATCTTTTTGGGCCAAGGAAAAACATCATCAGAGGAATGCCAATTTCAAGAAAACACATCTAGATAGGAAGTTTAGCAAAACCTCTGACTCTAGATCTTTTAATTTCCAAAAGGCATGTAATCCCAAGATGATGAATCAAAACAGAAGTTTATCACAATCATTTCCATGTTCTATCAATTGCAATTGTTTTAAGCTGTTGTTGAAACTTCAAAATCATCTCAATGGTCCTCATTGCATTCTGAACTGGTCACCAGAAAGAACAAATTCTAAGACTAGGTCTCAAAAAATGCAAGGAAAAGCCTCTGGAAAACCATCACAAAATGGAAAGCCAGAAGGTAAATCAATCAAACTTAGGCCTAGCAAAAAAGGACCTGTTAGGACTAAAAGTCCTATAAAATAGAAAGTGAGATAAAGAAATAATTAGTGTTATTTATTTGTTTGTAAAGCCTCTCAAGATAATGGGGCTTTATGGCTAATGGGCTTGGGCCTGTCAAGCCCTTGGTATTTAATGTGTGATTTGAGTGGTAATTAGGTTAGGAGTGGTAAGATTAGCCGTTCGCTTAACAGAGTTTAGAGAGAGAGTTTGTTCATCATTATAATCTTGTAACTCTCTGCATTCAATAAATAAAGGATTAATCGTTTCATATTCATTGTTACTTGTTAATCTGGGATCCACAGGACCCATTATGCAATGGGTACCTAAGAAAATCTAATCTGTCTTGCAGAAACAACATGTGCAAATTTGGTACTTGGACTCTAGATGTTTGATAGTGTTGATCCAAACCCTCAGTGATTTGATAATGACCCTATCTTAAATACTTAGTGAAAATTGTAAGTAAACAATATGTATCAGAGTTTCACTATCGCTGATAAGTACTAAGATCTTACAGTACTGCTGATAGGAACTCTCGCACTTTTAGATTAAACATTCAGCGAACACTGTTCACCATATCGCTGAGTCTGTTCAGTCCGTATGGTGATCGCTGATAAGTTAGTTGTTTACTTATGATCCCTGAAGACAAGATTCACGTCAACAAAGGTTCTACGCTGAAGTCGAAGATCAAGCTCAAGAACCAGCGACAAGTCTCCTAATGAACTGATGCGGATCAGCGAAGACTCAGATTTGTCCACTCAACGTGAAGTATCAAGTACAAGACTTCAGCTATCGCTGAACTTTATCATCTGCTGAATAGTAAATGATAATCGCTGAATCAACGAAAGCTGATCATGAAGTCCTCCGTACAAAGTACTTTTGTCTTAACCTCCCTTGCACGCCACCGTACGAAATGTCAGAAAAGAACCTCCGAAAATCTGAAATCGTACAACCACTCTGACACTACACTGTTCATTCATGCGGCTACTAAGGTTGTCATCAAAGGTCAATGACATGCAACCAATCCGCTAATGACACGTGTAAAGTATATACTGGATTGCATTAAATGCATGCAGTATATAAAGAGATGAACTCACTTCATTTGAAGTAACTTGCTAACTCTGGACAAGTTCAAATCTCTCAAGATAGGATTTTATTAGTAATCTCCTTATCTTTCTTAGTGCAAGAAAACCTTAGTGTTCCAACTTGTTTAGATTTAGGTTTATCCTTAATCTTGTTTCCGCAACAAGCTGTAAATTGTTAATGATTTATCAATAAACAATTTAGAAAAGTAAAATAGTGTGTTTGTATTCAACCCCCCCCTTCTACAAACTTGTTTAAGCCTTTCGGGACCAACAAGTGGTATCAGAGCAGATTTGTTTAATCTCATAAACAAGATCTAATCTAAGATATTTTCTCTTCCTTGCTATTATCTGAAAATGGCCAACTCAAACACAAACACTCACTATATCGACAATGGTTCTCTTGCAAAACCCCCTAGATTTTCCAGAGACAACTTCAACTTGTGGAAAAATAGGATGACACTCTTCTTAGAAGGTGTAGACCCTACTATACCTTACTATCTTGAAAACGGTCCACACATCCCTGTAACGATTGATCCTGCCGTTCCAGCCACTGCAACTAGAGCTGCTATTCCAGAAAGGCTGATTCCAAAGGAAATCCATCATTGGACCGATGAAGACAAGAAGAAAGTGGCTATAGATACAAAAGCCAGATCCATACTATCCATGGCCCTTCCTGACGAAGTCTACCATTCCGTCATGAACCTGAAATCCTCGAAGGCCATGTGGGACACAATATGTGTTCAGTATGAAGGAACGTCTGAAGTCCAGGATTCAAGAAAGATCAACCTGGTAAGACAATACGAAAGTTTCATCTCTGGTAAGAATGAAACTCTCTCTGAAGTACATCAACGTTTTAACTGCTTAATTATAGATCTTAAAACGGTTGGTAAGGAATATTCTAACTTTGAAGTTCTGACAAAGTTTTTAGAATGTTTACCTGAAAGCTGGGACAATTATTCCATGTGTCTCAAGCTGTCAAAAGATCTAAGATCAATGACACTCGCTACCTTATATGGCACATTGCTGAATCATGAGCAATCTAGCCATCTTAAGAAGAATCTTGTAAAAGATTCCAAAAGCACCCCTGTTGCTTTAATCTCAGAGGAACCTTCTACTCAGCGACCCGTGGTCACTATCACTGAGTTAGAAAGTAACTCTGAAAGATCATCAGATTCTGATTCTTCAGATGATGAATCCTTGGCTCTCCTAACTAAAAAGTTCAGGAGATTCGCCAAGAAGAAAATGTTTAGAAAGAACAAAACTCTTTCTATAGCTGACAAGCCTAAGTCATCAGCTTTTGTTGATAAGGCTACTGCTACTTGTTTTAACTGCGAAAAGACAGGTCATTTCGCTAACGAGTGCAGGTCAAAGAAAATCATGAGACCTTCAGCCTTTACAAAGAAATCCTTTGTTCCAAGGAATAAAGACGACAAATACTTAAAGCTGAAGGAGAAGTATGCAAAGCTGAAAAGCTTTAAGAAGAAGGGAAAAGGCCTAATGGCTGACTATGATTGGGCTGCTTCTGATGAAGAAGCCTCATCATCTGATTCTGAAGATGATGAAGCAAATCAATGTCTCATGGCCAAGATTGAAGAAGAGGAAGAAAGTTCAGACATACCCTCCACTTCAACATCTGCCATTCAGGTATCACCTTCCTTCTTTACCAATATTGTAAATATTGATGAAGCTGATAGTCTCCGTAAAATCGAACTACTGACTAGAAGCTTATACGAAGCCATGAACGGCAAAGCTGTGGTTGAAAACCAAAATCTTGATCTCGCTGAAAAGCTTAAAAATTGCCACCTTCAAATAGAAAAGCTTTCTAAATTTGAAGAAGATTTTAAAGATCAAGTCCATTTAAATCAGCTAGTCAAAATTGAACGAGCGGAAGCTATCGCTGCATTAAAAGCTGAACAAGCTACTGTTGAAGGATGGTGTAATTCTTCAACAAAGATCACTGAGATAATTAAGGCTCAGATTCCTCTGAGTGATAAACGTGGTCTGGGTTATAAATATGATACTCCAATACCAACCACTGAACGTTCAATGCTTAAATTTGGAACGTTCGTATCCTCAGTAGCTGACACTTCTTCATCTCAGTACTCCTCGTCGATTACACCAATCCCTGAGGAAACTCCTACCTCCTCAAAAGGTAAGGAGAAAATGGTTTATTCAAAACCTACCTCTGTCTCTAAAGATAATGGTAAAGGAATTGTAATTTATCAAAATCCTCAGAAGGGTACTTTAGTACCTAAGCTGAATGCTTCCAAAGCCTTAGTGATTCATTCATCTGGTTCTAGAAATCAGACCTCTGGATCAGTTCAGCGACCTACTTCTAGACTCAGAGTAGATGTCCTTGGTAAGAAATCTGAAGAACTGAATGTTCGTCCTATTTCAAAAACCAATAGTGTACTTGGTGCTGGCACTTCTAATTCCAAATTAAAAGCTCAGCACACAAGTGGTCCTAGAACTAATTTTAGTTATAGGAAATGTTATCACTGTGGACTTACCGATCATATTGCAAGTAAGTGTCCCACAGCCACCAAAGCTGATAAGATAGCTAAGGTGAAGATAGCACCAAAGAAGACCAAACCAGTTGCAAGTCAGGTCAAGGTGACTCATACCGCTGAGGTCAAGAAATTGACCAAAGTGAAGAAAGACAAAGCTGAATCTTCAAATGCTGCGAAGACCGCTGAACCCATTCCAACCACTTCCACTGACAAACGCGTATACATGGTGAAGTGGGTACCCAAGCAAAACTAATCTTCCTTTGTATTGCAGGTTAAGAAGGGTATCTGGTATCTCGATAGCGGATGCTCTAGACACATGACTGGAAAGAAAAGCCTGCTCGCTGAATACAAGGAAGAGAAGGGTCCCTCTGTAACTTTCGGTGGAAATGGAAAAGGACACACCCGAGGGTATGGTGTACTTTCAAATGGTACAACATCCTTCAGAAGAGTCGCATATGTTGAAGGGCTGAAGCATAATCTTCTGAGCATCAGTCAGCTTTGCGACATGGATAACAAAGTGATTTTCACCAAGGAATCCTGCTTTGTCTCTGACAAAAAGGAGAAGATAGCTCTCAGCGGTTATCGTTTGGAAAATGTTTACGTTATAAACATGGACTCAACAACCACTGAGAACTCCTGTTTCTTCTCAAAGGCATCTTCTGATGTCAACTGGCTATGGCACAAGAGACTCTCACATCTCAACTTCAAGACACTGAATACTCTTTCATCCAAAGAGTTAGTCACTGGTCTACCTCAACATTCATACGCCAAAGAATCCTTATGTTCAGCGTGTGAAAAAGGGAAGCAGACCAAGGCAAGCTTTAAGTCCAAGCAAGTTTCCTCAGTGTCATCTCCTCTTCAACTACTCCATATGGATTTGTTTGGCCCCGTTAACAAACAATCCATCGCTGGAAAGAAATATACGCTGGTCATAGTTGATGAATTCTCTCGTTATACATGGGTAATGTTTCTCCGTTCTAAGAGTGACACCCCTGAAGAACTCATCACCTTTGTTCGGAAGATGGAAACTCTGAACAATATGACTGTTCGCTCAATAAGGAGTGATCATGGAACTGAATTCAAAAACAGTTCTCTTGATTCCTTCCTTGAGAGCAAGGGTATTTCTCATAACTTTTCGTCAGTGAGAACACCACAACAAAACGGAGTCGCTGAAAGAAGAAATAGAACAATTATTGAAGCTGCACGTTCAATGCTCAGCGATTCTCACCTGCCTACTCAGTTTTGGGCAGAAGCTGTCAACACGGCTTGTTTTACGCAAAACAGGTCGCTGATAGTCAAAAGATTCAAAAAGACAGCCTATGAACTCTTTCATGGGAGAAAGCCTTCAATCAGCTTTCTTCACATCTTTGGTTGTCAGTGTTTCATACTGAACAACAGAGATGCCCTTGGAAAGTTTGATCCTAAGGCTGATGATGGAATCTTTCTTGGATACTCCTCAGTTTCCAAAGCCTTCAGAGTCTTCAACCGAAGAAGACAAACTGTAGAAGAAACTATTCACGTCACGTTTGACGAATCCCGTTCAGCGAACTCTAAACCGAACGCTGATACAGAAGAACTGAATCAATGGATGTTTTCTCATCTTGGTGATTCAGAAGATGTTCCCACTACTCATACTCATACAACTGAAAATGATGGTCCTACTATCATTCCCAATATGCAGAATAGTGAAGCTGAAACATCTTGGGTCTCAGCTGTTCCTATAAATACTATACCCGCAGTTGATCCAAATGTCTCAGAAATTCCATCTATTTCTCAGCAATCAGTGAATGAAGTGACAAATGCAAGCATTCCTCTCTTAGCTGATTATCCAGAAGTAGCTGAAGCCTCATCTTCAGTTTCTCCAGTTCAGACTGCGTCAGCGACGCATGCTCCGGCTCAGCGATGGACTGTAAATCACCCAATCGATCAAATTCTTGGTGATCCCAACGCTGGTATTCAGACTCGTAGAAGTGCAGGTAATATTTGTTTATTTGTTAACTTTATTTCTCTAACTGAACCAAAGAAAATAGATGATGCCCTCAGAGATCCAAACTGGGTCAGCGCTATGCAAGAAGAGCTGACTGAATTCGAAAGAAACAAAGTTTGGAAACTTGTTCGGAGACCAACTGACAAAACAGTGATAGGCACTAAGTGGGTCTATCGAAACAAGTTGGACGAACATGGTACTGTAACTCGCAACAAAGCTCGTCTTGTTGCTCAGGGATACAGACAAGAGGAAGGTATAGATTATGACGAAACCTTTGCTCCTGTAGCAAGACTTGAATCTATTCGTCTTTTCTTAGCATATGCTGTACACAAAAACTTCACTGTACATCAAATGGATGTTAAGTCAGCGTTTCTAAATGGAAAGCTGAATGAAGAAGTTTATGTGGAACAACCTCCAGGATTCTCAGATCCTAAGCGTCCAGGTTATGTTTATAAGCTGGATAAGGCACTTTATGGCTTGAAGCAAGCTCCTCGTGCATGGTATGACACTCTTTCTACGTATCTCCACCTTGAAAAATTTGAGAGAGGTAAGATTGACAAAACTTTGTTTTTTAGAAAAATAAAAGGTCATATCATTTTAGTTCAAATATATGTTGATGACATTATATTTGGTTCTACTAACCCTGAGCTTTGTACTCGTTTCGCTGATAGAATGAAAGATGAGTATAAAATGAGTATGATGGGTGAACTAACATATTTCCTTGGTCTTCAGATTAAGCAAACTGAAAAAGGAACTTTTATAAATCAGGGAAAGTATGTTAAAGATATGCTGAAAAAATTCGACTTAACTGAAAGTTCAGCTATGAAAACCCCTATGGCACCACCGCTGATACTTGATAAGGACACAAAGGGTGTTCCTGTCAATGTCACGCTGTACCGTGGGATGATCGGCTCACTACTGTATCTTACAGCTAGCCGACCCGATATTATGTTTGCAACATGTCTGTGCGCACGATATCAAGCTGAACCTAAGATATCTCATATGAAAGCTGTAAAGCGAATCTTTCGATATCTTAAGGGTACAGCGAATCTAGGTCTTTGGTATCCCAAAGATTCAGGATTCGATCTAACCGCCTATTCAGACAGTGATTTTGCAGGTTGCAAAATGGATAGGAAAAGCACCACAGGAGGATGTCAGCTCCTGGGTGGAAAGCTGGTAAGTTGGACAAGTAAGAAGCAAAACTCGGTGTCCACTTCCACAGCTGAAGCTGAGTATGTAGCCGCTGGAAGCTGCTGTTCTCAAGTCTTGTGGATGAGAAATCAACTACTAGACTATGATCTTCAGCTCTCCAAAATTCCAATCTATTGCGACAGCACAAGTGCCATCGCTATAGCAAACAATCCAGTGCTACACTCAAAGACAAAACACATAGAAATCAGATATCATTTTATCAGAGATCATGTGATGAATGGTGATATAGAACTTCATTTTATCCCAACTGATTATCAGTTAGCTGATTTGTTTACCAAACCTCTTGATGAGACAAGATTCAACTTTCTCATCAGCGAGCTTGGAATGCTGAACTTTGAAGGATAAATCTTCAGCGGTTCACATTTAATCAGCGATACGTTTATACATTCTTGTATAGGCTCTGGATAAAATAAACTAGTACAATCCATTTCATCATCTTCTCTCTGAATAAATTGGGTTAAACTGATATCAAGGTATGTTTTCTCTCTCTGACAAAACGCATGAAAATGCAAGATTTCAAATTCTTACATCGCTGAATATCTCTTCCTTAACAGCGATATTTTGAAATTTCTTAAAACCCTCACTGATATTTCTATTCAGTGCTTCATATTTTCCAAAGAGTCCCTGAGTTTTTCTTTCAAAACCTCAGAGACAACGAAAGAATGTGAAAGGACAGTTGTGACGTCATTGCAACGGATAACACCAGGCACGTTTCTTTTTCTGACACACGTTTGCACGTTTCGTTGTCTATCCAATCAAATGCAAACACGTGTCCGTGTCATGATGAAAAACTTTCCCGCTCAAGTTTTTCTCTCTCTACTCTCTTCCTATATAAACTCTCTCAAAGTTTATATTTGTCTTTTATGCGAATCAATCTTTCTCCGCAAGAAAAGAACACTGTTGCATTTTGTGCTCTCGATCTTCAAGAACTGTTCATCATCTTCTTCATCAAACTCAAGGTCAATATGTTCTTATCTTTTATCAAATGCAAATAACTTGTTTTCGATCTTATCATTGTTTTACACAAGATCAAACAAAAGAACTCAAAAATAAAATCATTTTCTTTCATGGTTTTATAAACACAACCATTTCATGGTTGTTCTTCAAGTTTTAAATCTAAAATCTTAAACTTGTTCTTCTTTTGTATCCATTTTTTTAAAAAAAAAAAACTGGAATACAAGGCTTATAGGTGTTATATTCGTTTTTTTTAAAAAAAAAAAAACAAGAAAAACCCTAATCTTCATTAAGACTTTTTTGTCTGAATGAAATGGACAAAATTCGAAAAATATCAATGGAAATTCTCTTTCCACATTAAGATATTTCTTATTTGTTAACATCTTTGGTTGAACTGATAATACAGTGAAATGGCAACTTCAAAGCTGAATGTTACCGCTGAGTCCATCTCCAGTGATTCTGAGGAACTGGAAATCACCAAAGCTCCTCAGGTTAAGTTTGAGCTGGATCAACTAGACTGGACAAAGGCAAACAACCTTTCAGCGCTTCTCGAGTTTCCTCCTCGGAAGCAGGTATCCCATCTAGACGACGCTGTGATTTTTTTGAAGAATAGCCCCATATACACAGCACTGACAATCACACCTCCTGCCAGTCAGCGTCTATTATCCCAATTCTGGTACTCTGCCAGACACACCAACCTACCCTCAGCCAAAGATCCATCTAAAACCATCGACTGCATACTCAGCGATACTGAGTATGGCACCATCAAGATAACCCCCGCAATAATCCGTAAAGCTCTGAAATTCCCTAACGCTACCTCAGAAAATCCTTTCATTCCATTTCCTGACCACAAGAAGCACGCTGACAGGGAAGAAATCATTGCTTTCCTTGATGCGATGGGTTACATCTGGGAGACTGGAAGAGACAAGCTACCTGAGAAGAAGCTGACGCTGATAAAGAAATCCAAGATGCCCAGCGAGATGAACTTCATCTTCGCTCACCTGATCAGCTGCATGACAGCGAAATCCGGATCTTCTGATCAAGCCGCTCAACCTCAGCAGGCCATGGGTTACGCACTGCTGAAAGGTCTCAACATTGACTGGGCCTCCATCATCTATGAAGACCTCATTCAACGTGTTGATTCTGCCGCTGACCGACCAGCATGGGTTCCTTACCCGCGATTCATCAGCGCCATCTTTCAATATGGCCTGAAGGACAGCTATCCTGAAGAGGGTGATCTGAAACTCTCTCAGATTGGCCCTAAAGTTCTCGACTTCAAGCCTGTCGCCAACGAGGTACGTCTCTCTACTCTTCTCACTCTTCTTAATTCTCCGCTTTCTGTGGCTCCTTCAGCGACAATACCCATCGCTGATACCCCGGCCACAAAATCCATTCCTTCTAAGAAAAGGAAACAATCTCTTACCCCTCTTGATTCCAAAAGGATCAAGAAAACCAAGGAGCAACCCCAGCAGTTGCATGCTGAAGACTCCTCAGCTCATTCTGAAGAGCTGAAGGAAAGTTCCGTGGTACGCTCTGCCACACCAATTCAAGCCATCCCTTCTAAACCTACTTCAGCGTCCCTAAACGCTGAGGTTAGAACTTTGGAATCTACCCAACCTTCGTCAGTCTCTCAAAAGACTGATGAAGTACTTCTCAGCGAATCCAACGCTGAACTTGAACTCCAACCCCAATTCTTATCCTTCGCTCCTCCCTCTACTTCTTTGGACACTCCTCCAGTCAAAACTGGAGATGCCATCATTCAAGAAGCCGTTGAAGCTTCTCAGCGAATGACGAAGAAAGGACCTGCAGAGATCTCCATTCCTCACGGAACTTTTGAGGGAGATATGGAACACTATGGAGGGACTCGAAACTTTGATGAGTTCGTCAACGCTCCTGCAGGTACAGATCCCACCTTAAACACTGTAACTAAACCTGAAACTTCTGAGCTTTCCTTTGTTCACAAGTACTTATATGTTACAGGTCCTTTTTTGGGAGACATCAACCAGTCTCTGAAGTCTATGGAGATGAAACTTACGGATCTCACCACCGGTCTATCAAATAACTCTACAGCTGTAACAAACGCTGGAGAGAATCTGACGAAGCTGACTACTGTGGTGGAAAAGAAGGCCTCCTCTGATGACATCAAAGATCTTGATAAAACTCTCGCCGACTTTGCCAAAGTGCTCTCCGACATCTACACTGACTACACCAACCTCAAATCATCAGTTTCCACCATTTCCAGCGAAGTTACAACGCTGAAGAAATCGGTTGGTACACTCGAAGGTGATATGTCAGTGGTCAAGACCGACTTGGGCTCAGTGAAGACCGACCTTGGTTCCGTCAAGACAATGATCGAGACGCTGGTGAACAAGGCAAATAATCCAGCTCCTGCTCCGGCCCCTGCACCTGTTTTGGACTCATTCACCGCAGAGGATCGCCAAGAGCTGAAGAAAATCACGCCTGCTATTTCTGGCCTAGAAGACAGAATAGCTAAGCTTGAAGGTTGTGTGAAAATCTCTGGCCCAGAAGACAGAGACAACACCAATGCTGAATCTACCCATTCCTCCCCCGCCCATCATGAGAAAGAGGGGGAGAAGAGCGCTGAACAGGAGAAGAGCGCTGAAGACCTTTCCCATGATGAATCTATCAGGGGAGAGGGTAATGAAGATCGTATTACTGGACCTCAGGGAGATGAAAACCCTGAGGGAACCGAGAACCTCGCCTCTATATCTGAGGGGGAGCAACTCGATGAAGATGCTGAGGAATCTGAAGCAGAAGAAGACGAAGACTTCGACATCCATGAAGCTGAACCATCCTCCTCTCCAAGGAACGATGATGATGATGATGAAGATGACGATGATTTCTTTGTTGTCAAACCTGCTCCTAGAACCAAAGCTCTTAAAGGTATTTCAATAAAAGAACCTTCAGGGGAGAAGACAAAGACAAAGCACTCAGCCTCTGGCGCTGAGAAAAGCAAAGACAAAGGCATCGCTGAAGATGATAATCTGGCGATCCTACTTGCAAAGCCGATTTGTCAGGTACACTAAACTTATTTTTCCTTCCCTGATCATCTATGAAAAATCAGTTATCCATTCCACAAACACCATACACATCCACATTTTTTTCTATCTTTTCTACCCAAGTTCTTCTACCCAGTTCTTATTTGTAAGATCGCTGCGTTTCAGCTAGTCCTCTCCCCTGTTTGAGGATATCGCTGAAAGATCTGTTGCGACTTCACCAATAATTCCAGCTAACGCTGAAGACATAATCCCAGTCTTAGATTTAATCTCTGAGACTGATGAACCAGAAGAACAACCTCTCTCGCACAGAAACAGACCTTCCTCAGTTGCTCAAAGGCTGAGTGAAGAAGATCAAAAGAGGAGAGAAGAAATGATAAAGCGATTCGAGGATCAGCGAATCATCCTAAGGCGCGATCAACTACCTTCAGTTCCTCCTAAGTTCAGAATTTCAAAAGCTGAATACCAAGATCATCTCAGAGCTGAACGCCTCATCGCTGAAAGGAAGGAAGCTGAAGATAAAGACAGAGAATACGCCATCAAGCTCACTCAAGAATCTGTCAAAGACCCCAAGCTGAAGCGTATTCCCATTCAAATCCAACGAAAGCTTTGGGAACAAGCCCAGAAGATCGTGGAAAAGAAAGCTGAAGTTTCTCAGACCACCCTGATCTGGTGTAAAGAGAAAATCCACTTCAGATATCGTCCAGCGAAGATCAACAAGGTATTCATCTCTGGAAGAACCTCCGTCGGAGTACCTATTGTTGACATCAAACTGTTCAGAGAAGATGACTCATCTGAAACCTTTCGTGCTGACACTGTAAAAAGGTATGGTCTCTCTGAATGGCTGGAGATGAGGTTAGCTATCCAACCGTCAAAATCTAAGTACAAGGATCATTTCGAAAAGCTGATAAACAGACAGATCGATTTGATATCTTCTTGTGTGGATATTCCTCCTGTTCCTGATCTAAAGCCGAAAAGAAAAAAGGACTCTCCAAGGAAGAAACGTCAAGATTCAAACTCAGGTCCTGTCATACGAAATGAAACTGGAATTGGTTTCTCTCGCGCTGAAGTACTTGGTCCTGATCCTGATCTATCTGCCCTTGATGTCTCTTTGCCACCATGTGAACTTTTCGTCCCTGGTAAAGTCATCAGTAATCCTTATGGAATATTCTTTCTTGACTACGACGGACGTAAATGCTTTCAACGGATCGCTGAGCTTCCAATCACTCCAATCGAACAGCTCAAAGATCTCATCTACTGGTGCGACTTCAGAAAAGACATTCAGGCACGACACCTAAAACCCTTGATTTTTGAAGCTGCTCTGAAGCTAAAGAATAAAGGAGAAAAGGTTCCTGACTGGATGATTCCAACTGAAAAGACAACCCTTGATGAACTTCTCATTAAGGAAGAACCCTTTGAAGGCTGACAACAATCACCATTTTCTCTATTGTATCAGTCATCCTTCAGTACTTGTAATTTATTTCGCTTGTACTTGTAATCTTTCTTATTCATATTGTAACCTGATTCAAAGATTTAAAGAAAGATTTCAGCGAATGTACTTTACTCCATCAGTACTGAAAAGATCCCAGAAAACAGTAAAAGGGACAAATATTTTATGAGTTCTTTTTATCCTTATGTTTTCATTAAATAGCAATTTTCTCTGTTGCTATGTCATAATCAAATAGGGGGAGATTGTTGATCCAAACCCTCAGTGATTTGATAATGACCCTATCTTAAATACTTAGTGAAAATTGTAAGTAAACAATATGTATCAGAGTTTCACTATCGCTGATAAGTACTAAGATCTTACAGTACTGCTGATAGGAACTCTCGCACTTTTAGATTAAACATTCAGCGAACACTGTTCACCATATCGCTGAGTCTGTTCAGTCCGTATGGTGATCGCTGATAAGTTAGTTGTTTACTTATGATCCCTGAAGACAAGATTCACGTCAACAAAGGTTCTACGCTGAAGTCGAAGATCAAGCTCAAGAACCAGCGACAAGTCTCCTAATGAACTGATGCGGATCAGCGAAGACTCAGATTTGTCCACTCAACGTGAAGTATCAAGTACAAGACTTCAGCTATCGCTGAACTTTATCATCTGCTGAATAGTAAATGATAATCGCTGAATCAACGAAAGCTGATCATGAAGTCCTCCGTACAAAGTACTTTTGTCTTAACCTCCCTTGCACGCCACCGTACGAAATGTCAGAAAAGAACCTCCGAAAATCTGAAATCGTACAACCACTCTGACACTACACTGTTCATTCATGCGGCTACTAAGGTTGTCATCAAAGGTCAATGACATGCAACCAATCCGCTAATGACACGTGTAAAGTATATACTGGATTGCATTAAATGCATGCAGTATATAAAGAGATGAACTCACTTCATTTGAAGTAACTTGCTAACTCTGGACAAGTTCAAATCTCTCAAGATAGGATTTTATTAGTAATCTCCTTATCTTTCTTAGTGCAAGAAAACCTTAGTGTTCCAACTTGTTTAGATTTAGGTTTATCCTTAATCTTGTTTCCGCAACAAGCTGTAAATTGTTAATGATTTATCAATAAACAATTTAGAAAAGTAAAATAGTGTGTTTGTATTCAACCCCCCCCTTCTACAAACTTGTTTAAGCCTTTCGGGACCAACAGATAGGCGGGTTCACACCCCCCTAAATCTTACCGCAAGTGTACGGGTCGAAATCAAGTAATAGTACTAGAAAGTACGAGTATCGAACACAGGGAACTAGGAACTAAGTATCACAATTACTATAAGATCTATTAACAGAACGTCGCAACTTTGAATGGTTGGTATGACTTAATTAATTGCAAGCAAAATAAATCAAACACAAAACAATAGACATCTTAAGAAACTTCAGATAGAGAAAACAGTTGAGGGTTGGAAATCCTAAGACTTTAACATACAAACGCTTGACTCAAAATAGTTATCAGTTATTCCCCTTAATGAATACCCAATCTTAAAGTCACCGTTGTTCTTTCTCAAGCAACAACGAGTTTTATTTTGAAGACACAAGTTTTATCTCTCGATCTTAACTCATGAAACTCAAAACACATTAAAAACAAGATTTAACGGGACTAAAGCTTAATTTGATATCTCTATCCAAATTTCCACCTTAGGCATGCAATTTCTAGTTCTAGATTAACAATTAATTCTCTCGAACTTAATTGTTCACAACAAATCAAATGTAAATTGGCCAAATTCACAAAAGAATTAAGGACTAAATCACATGCTTCATTAAAATAGGAAAAACTGATAAAAATCTCAAGTCATTTGTTCATAAGCTTAAATCAAATTCATTCCAACCCCCAACATCTAGAATTTAGTTCATGTTGGTGGTGGATTCAAATATAAAGAAGGAAGATAGAAAAACGTATGCAAACATAATGATAATGAACGTGACAAGTGTAATGGTGGACTCCCTTCTCTCGTGCTCGAATCTACTTTCCGTGGTGAACGTATCTCGATTGATCCTCTATCGTGGCTCCAAAAGCTCTGGAAAAGCTCTGAAAAATTCCCCCCAGTCGCTGCCGTTCGTCGTGTGCGAGATATCCCCCGAATAATGACCTAATTTCGGAGTACATAAAGTCTGAAAAACGAACAGAGTGTTGCGCTGTTTTGGCCGCGGTTTGCAAACCGTGCCAGAAACCGCGCGTGTTTCTGAGGTGTTTCCGGGTCAGGTTTGGGTCCTAGTTCTGGTACGGGTCTTGGGCTTGGATCTCGTGCTTCCGTTGGGCTTCGTTTTGGCTCTTTTTGGGCTATTTTCAGCTTCTTTTCTCGATGATCACTGCCTTTTATATAACCTGCACATTTCACTCGATAAACCATAAAATCCCGCTTCTTTGCTATCAACACAAGCCAATCTCATTGGTTTGAGAACCGAAAATAACGCCAAAAAGTGGCGTTATCAACAACCCCAAACCGAGCGTTGCTTGTCCTCAAGCAAATTAGCGATAAAAATAGAATAAAAGCATATATCAGTGAAATATAATAATTGCACAACTCCCAATTGATACCATGTAATGCACTGGTGATTTCCCATACCCGTGAATTGCTTATCTCACTCTCGCCTCATTCTTATTCTGTTTGATCTATGACCTTCCATTGTAAGTTGAACTCGTGACTGCTCCGTTTCTGATAACGCCACTTTTTGGCGTTATTTCCGGTTCTCAAACCAATGAGATTGGCTTGTATTCAAGTAAAAAGGCGTGTATTTTACGGTTTATCTAGTGATTTACACAGGTTATTTAAAAGGCGGCATTCCTCGAGAAAAGAAGCTAAAAAGAGCCCAAAACGATTCCAAACGAAGCCTAACGGAAGCCCAAAAGCCAAGCCCAAGACCCGCGAACCAGAAATCGACCCACGCTGCAAAAACAACACGCGCGACTTACCACGCGACTTGCAAGTCGCGTGGCAAGTGGCGTAACCCTCTGTTTCGCGAATTCCAACTTTATTAATCGGGTTTTAGGTCACTTTTCGGTATCACTCGGACGGCAGACGATCCAGAGCAGTTCCGGGGCGATTTTGGGCGATTTTTCGAAGTCCTCGAGGTCACGATACAGAGCCGATCACGATTACATTCAAGACGGAGCGAAGAGACGAACACGAGAGGGAGTTTTCATCACTTGTTACCACGATTTCACTTTTACATTTGATCATGTTTACATTCACTTTTGAATACTTTTCTCTTATGTTTGAATCCACCACCGACATGAACTAACCGGTTCGTGTTGGGGGTTGGAATGAATTCGGTTTTTAAGCATGTAACGAATTGATTTGAACTTTTATCAGTTTCTCCTTATTAATTGAAGCATGTGATTTTGTTCTTAACGCTTTTGTGAATTTGGCCAGTTTACAATTGATTTGTTGATTAGCAATTAAGTTCGTGAGAATTAACTGCTATTTAGACTTAGGAATTGCATGCCTAAAGCCCAAAAAGGTGATAGAGATATACCAAGTAAGCTTTAGTCCCATTTAAACCGTTAGGTTATTATCGAGAGATAAAATCTAGCCAATTTAACATAAATCGAGTACTTAATGTGTTTTGAAATCCATGGGTGAGATCGAGAGATTGAACCTATCCTTTTCAGAATAAAATCCGTTGTTATTCGACAGAAAGCAACGGTGATCTTTAAAAGATTTGGGAGTCATTAAGAGGATTAACTGGTAACTGTTTTGAGTCAATTATTTGCATGTGTAGAACTTGAGGATTTCCAACCCTCAACTTTCTCTCTATCGAAGTCTTTAAAGCTGTTCTGTTTGTCTTGTGTTTGTGTTGATTTTGTTTATTGCAAGTAACTAGTATAAAACCAATCCTCAAATTTCGACAGTTCAATTAATAGTTCTTATAGTAATTGTGATATTTAGTTCCTAGTTCCCGTGGATTCGATACTCGTACTTCCGTACGTTATTACTTGATTCGACACCGTACACTTGCGGTTAGATCCACGGGGTGTCAAAACCCCGTGTCAAGTTTTTGGCGCCGTTGCCGGGGAACTAGTTGTAGCTAATAGCACTACCAGCTATACGCGCTATTAGATTGGACATTTTTTTTTATTTTCGTATTCTATTTCATCACTTTGAATTTCTGGATTGCTAAGTTCGTGTAATTGCGATTTCAGGTGCTGCTTGGTTTATGCCAAGGAAAACCCGAGGAAAAGAACTCGAGCCTATCGACCCAGAGATCGAAAGAACCGCTCGTCGTCTACGAAAAGAAGCGAAAGCTAAGCGGAATCTGAAATTCGAGATGTCTGACGACGAGAGACCACCTCGCCGCAATAATCCACTACCACCTCCGGAGAGGGTGCCTATGCGGTCGTTTGCCGACCCGAATGTGGCAGCGGCCCGCATAGGTATTCAGCCGCCTACCACTGCGGCCAACTATTTCGAAATAAAGCCGAGCACCATTGTAATGGTGCAGCAAAATCAGTTTGGAGGAGCACCGACCGAAGATCCTCATGCACATCTCTGCGCATTCGAGAGGATTTGCAGCACCTTCAAGATCAACGGGATGGAGAAGAACGCAATCAAACTGAGGCTGTTCAGTTTTTCACTAAAAGGTCGAGCTGAAATATGGATCGAAGGCCTACCATCAGACCTTATCACCACGTGGGCACAATTAAAGGCCGCTTTCCTCCAGAAATTCTTCCCACTGGGAAGAACCGCACAGTTAATGGCCGACATTACGCACTTCGCGCAATGGGATTAGGAAACGTTATACGAAGCTTGGGAGAGGTATAAGGACATGTTGAAGAAGTGTCCACATCACGGTCTTCATGGGTGGGTCATAATCCAAACGTTCTTTGGAGGCCTTCACCCACAATTCAAGAACGATATTACGGCTGCAGCGGGGGGAGCTCTCATGAACAAAACCTATGAAGAAGCAGTCGAGCTGATCGAGAACCTTGCCGAACATAGCTACTCCACTCCACGATCATCCATTGCACGAGTAGCAAATGTTCGGGAATCGGATGAGCTTAAGGAGATTAAAACCCAATTAGCATCGATTACGAGCCATTTGCAAGCAAGCAATATTCAAGAACCTGATCAAGTCCATTTTGTGGCGAACCGGAACCAACCGAGAAACGATCCTTTCTCGAACACTTACAACGAGGGGTGGAAAAAGCATCCCAATCTTTCGTGGAATCAGCCCGGTCAACCACAATCAGGTAATTTTTCTAACTCTTCTAATTTTTCTCAAACTAATAATGTTTATCGTCCTCCAGGATTTCAGCAAAGAAACGAAGGATCATCCGGGGAGAAGAAGCCGGGCCTTGAAGACATGATGATGAAGTTCATGTCAAAAATGGACAGCACGGTCGGAGAGCTAGCGAGCACGGTGAATACGGTAAAAGCCGCAACTGAGCAGAATACGGCCGCAATCAAAATTCTCGTGAGGCAAGTAGGGCAGATTTCTGAAGCCCTACAAACCCGACCTCCCGGAGCATTTCCAAGTATGGCCGAAAAGAGGAATCAAGAGAATTGCAATGCCATCTATCTGAGAGATGGCAAGGAGCTGAATAAGGAGCCAGCAAAGGAAGCCGAGAATGAGGTGAAGATCAGTGACATGGATGCATTAGAGGCTGATGAAGAGCGTATGAGAAGTGAAGAGAAAAAGAAAGACGTGACACCGCCGGTCAAGCCGGAAATCCCACAAGTGCCTTACCCGAGCAGGCTGAAAGCAAACAAGGATGATGTTCATTTTGCTAAATTTCTTGATGTCTTTAAAAAACTAACCATTAATATTCCGTTTGCAGATGCTCTCACCCAAATGCCCTCTTACATGAAATTCATGAAAGAGATCCTTTCCAAGAAGAGGGCAATCGACCATCAGGCTACCGTTGCACTCACTGAAGAGTGCAGCGCCATCTTCCAGAATAAGCTTCCCCAGAAGCTCAACGATCCAGGGAGTTTTTCTATCCCTATCCAAATTCGGAAGTTTTCATTTAATAAAGTGTTATGTGATTTAGGGGCGAGTATTAATTTGATGCCTCTTTCTATTTTCAGGAAACTTGGATTGGGAGAGGTGAATCCCACATTCATGACGCTTAAGCTGGCTGATCGGTCGATAAGGTATCCATATGGGGTGATCGAAGACGTGCTAATCAAATTTGGTAAGTTTTACTTCCCTGTCGACTTCGTGGTGATAGACATAGATGAGGACGAAGAGGTCCCGATGATCTTGGGACGATCTTTCCTGGCCACGAGTCGGGCTCTGATTGATATGGAAGAGGGTGAGATCACGTTCCGAGTTGGCGGTGAAAACGTGAGATTCAAGTTGCTGGAAAGAGGAAGTGGTGAAAGAAAAGAAGGAGGAGAGAAATCCGCGGGAAATCGCAAGTGTAGGCGATTCGAGTCCGCGGATACTAAGCCGAGTTGAAACCGCATAGTCGTGCCACGACTTTAAATACGGCGCTGGGTGGGAGGCAACCCACCAAGGTTAGTTCCCGTGGATTCGATACTCGTACTTCCGTACGTTATTACTTGATTCGACACCGTACACTTGCGGTTAGATCCACGGGGTGTCAAAACCCCGTGTCAGTTTCCATTAAGGTCGTACTAGGTCTAAACATACTAGGGAAAACACTTCGCCTCGACCCTACCTCACAGGATTCTCTCATTTCGCTCGAACCTAGGTTGTCGCACATGTTGTCATGTATAGGAGGTTATGTACAAGAATACTCGAAATTTACATGACAACTCTAATGAAAGACGCACACATGTCCAAAAGGTCGATCTCAGAAAGGAATCAAGTAGCAAGACAGGGAATAATGGTAAGGGTAGTCGTATACTCTAATCACGTTTTCCAGAAGATCATCCAGGTCTTTACGAGGGTTGTAACGGGGCTTGGGTTATGGTTAAGAAACGAAAGGGAAAATGGTTCAACGATCCTTGGTGTGTCAAACTTTAGCAATTCTGAACTCTATAGCTTTAATTCCTATCACTTGGCCCTTTCGTCGTTGCTGGAGTTGATTTGACTCTCTTATTTTTCAGCTGTAGATAGCTGTCTAACTAACTGTTTTTTTTGCGGGTCATCATTGGCCCTCTTTAATTGCTTGGGGCTGCATTGGCCCTCTTTTCTATCTATTCTTTATTTCTATGACTGACCTGTATTATTTCTTTTCCGCTCTATCTTTCGTAGTTCATTACCGCCTTTGATTGACACACTTTCGGATAAAGGTTGGCTAAGGCTTTTGGCTTGGGTTTACAGGTGGGTTTAGAAACGAACAAGGCAAGTGTTTGGCTACAAAAAGGGTTATGGATACACATGAATGGGTGAAAAGGTACGATAGCTAAAAACAGGGTTAAACATACACACAATGCCTGGAATCATCTCTTAAGGTCCACACGATATGGTCTACTATACCCTTACCCAATATCCCGATGGTTGTCTTTGCTACTCAATGCAATAATATAGCGAGATCATTCTATATTCACGACAAGGAACTCGAAAAAGTGTATATGAATTAAGTGTTTAAATCCCTCGAAATGAAAAGATGTCTTTTAGGCTCAAATCTCACTAATTGGTGGTCTCCACTAATGTCCCTAGTCATGTCCTTTCCTGGTCCTTCCCTAATGGTCACGTCACTATCACGAGATTCTCCCCACAATGGTCGGCCTCAATCATTCAAAACAAAAATTTTGGCTAGTGTGATCTAAGCATGCAGAGGTGCGGGAAATCTACGTGCATAAACGTGGGCCCGATTGGGCAACCCCAAACCTTACCCACACATTGTCCCCAATGTGCAAGTGTCGGCGTAGACGATACTAACAACAAGTATCGTTGTGCGGTTATTACAGGTATCAGACAGGCAAGGCATAACATTAAAGCACAACATCAAAGAGCCATCTCATTAAAATTTGGCCACCCCAAACCTAGGCCGTGGCCTAGGTTTGTCAACTAAAGCCAACCCCAAACCTCGGTAAAACCGAGGTTTGCACAGGATTAAAAGTGAGTGTGTAGATGTTGGAAAATGAGGCACCCTAAACCTAAGTGAAACTTAGGTTTGTTGCATCTCGTTAACTAATAAAGAAACAACACATCTTGCACCACTCAATAACCTACAGAGTTAGAACATACCTGTTTGCCCGGATGGAAGAGATTCTCTTAAAATTGGATCGCCCAGTTGGGAGACATCGAAGAAGGCGGAGAAGGGAAATGCAAAAACAAACGAGACAAAGCAAAAGACAAAAGAAAGCAAAGGAACGAAACACACAAAGCAGGAAAACAAAACACAGCATGAAAGCATCTCAGAAGAACCAGGGGAGCCGCGCGGTTTTCCACGCGGTATGGAAGTCGTGGGACAAGCCGCGTGCTCCACTGTTTCGAAAACATTCCAGGGACATACGCGGCTTAGCACGCGGTTTGGAAACCTCGGCCTATACCACGTAAGCCACTGTTTCAGCAAAAATATATATTTTTTTGTTAATAAAATCACTCAAAAACAGAAAATAAAAGAAAACGCAAACCTCGGTGGGTTGCCTCCACCCAGCGCCGTAGTTACAGTCGTGGCACGACTATGTGGCTCTCAACTTGGCTCGGTGTTCGCGGAATTGACTCGCCCACACTTACGGTCTTCCGCAGTTTCTTCCACATCTGGTTTTACTTGATTCTCAGACTCCTCTTCACTTCTTTCTCTCACCCTCTCGAACATCTTGAATACTAACTTCTCGCCACCAACCCTCAGGGTCATCTCTCCTTCCTCCATATCTATCAGTGCTCTGCTCGTGGCCAGAAAGGATCTTCCCAATATCAAAGGAACCTTTTCGTCTTCATCCATATCCAGCACCACAAAGTCTACAGGGAAGTAAAATTATCAACCTTGATCAGTACGTCTTCTATCACTCCATATGGATATATGAGAGATCTATCCGCGAGTTGAAGTGTCATGTATGTAGGCTTCACTTCCCCCAATCCCAGTTTCCTGAAAATAGAAAGAGGCATTAACTTAATACTTGCCCCTAAATCACATAATACTCTATTAAAACTAAGATTTCCTATATGAGCGGGTATAGTAAAACTCCCTAGATCCTTAAGCTTCGGGGGAAGCTTGTTCTGAATGATGGCACTACACTCTTCAGTAAGTGTAATGGTAGACTGGTGCTCGATCGCCCTTTTCTTGGATAGGATCTCTTTCATGAACTTGAGGTATGTCGGCATTTGAGCAAGTGCCTCCGCGAATGGGATGTTGATGTGAAGCTTCTTGAAGATGTCGAGGAATTTCTTGAACTGTTCCTCATCTTTATGTGCCTTCACCCGATTCGGATATGGTAGCGGTGGTACAAACGGTTTGGCTACCAGCTTCGGTGGCGGTGTCACCTCTTTTTCCTTCGGTTCTTCCCGATCATCCATATCATTCGTAGTACCGTCTTTCATCTCGACATTCGTCTCCTTGATCAACTCCTTGCCATTTCTCAGATAAATGGCATTACACTCTTCTCTTGGCTTTCTCTCAGTTTGGCTCGGGAACGTCCCGGGAGCTCGGTTTTGTAGGACTTCAGAAATTTGTCCTACTTGCCTCTCGAGAATCTTGATGGATGCGGTGTTCTGATCAGTTGAGGCTTTCACTGTACTCACCGTGCTTGCCAATTCTCCAACCGTGCTATCCATCTTGGTCATGAACTTCATCATCATATCCTCCAGCCCTGGTTTCTTCTCCCCATATGGTCCTTCATTGAAATTCCTTTGGTTGAAACCTAGAGGACGGTAAACATTGTTAGCATTAGAAGAATTAGAAAAGTTAGAGTTATTACCTTGTGGTTGTTGACCGGGTTGACTCCATGAAAAATTCGGGTGCTTCTTCCACCCCTCATTATACGTGTTTGAGAAAGGGTCGTTTCTCGGCTGATTGTTCCGGTTTTGTAGAAATTGAACCTGTTCGGGTTCTTCCGGACTACCTCCTTTCAAATGGTTCGTGATCGCAGCTAGTTGAGCTTTGTGTTAAACTATAACAGGATCTAATCAAGTATTTTAGAGAGAGAAATAGAGATCGTAGAGAGAGAAATCAATCAGTACGCCATCTCTGATTAGAACAACTAGTTACAAAAGAGTTCAACAAGGGTATTTATACCCTTGACTTACAAAAGTCAACAAAAAGCCTAAAGCTTAACATAAATAACCTTGATTACAATTAAAATGACATTAACACTTTGATTACCTTCAGCTCATCATTCTCTTGAACACTCGCTACCCATCTGATAGAAGATCGTGGAGTGGCGTAGCTATGCTCGGCTAAGTTCTCGATCAACTCGACTGCTTCTTCATACGTTTTGTTCATGAGAGCTCCACCCGCTGCAGCGGTGATTTCGTTCTTGAATTGTGGATGAAGTCCTCCAAAGAAAGTTTGGATAATTACCCAGCCGTGTAACCCGTGGTGAGGACACTTTTTCAACATATCCTTGTATCTCTCCCATGCCTCGTATAGGGTCTCTTGGTCCCATTGCGCGAAGTGAGTAATGTTGGCCATTAGTTGAGCAGTTCTTCCCGGTGGGAATAATTTCTGGAGGAATGCGGCCTTCAAGTCTGCCTATGTGGTGATCTGATCCGCTGGTAGGCTCTCTATCCAAATTTTAGCTCTACCCTTGAGTGAGAAGCTGAACAGTCTTAGCTTGATGGCATCCTCGTTCACCCCATTGATTTTGAACGTGTTGCATATCCTCTCAAATGCACGAAGATGTGCATGAGGATCTTCTGTTGGGGCCCCTCCGAACTGGTTTTGCTGTACCATGACAATGGTACTTGGTTTAATCTCGAAGTAGTTCGCCCCAGTAGTGGGTGGTTGGATGCGTATGCGTACGGATGGCACGTTTGGATTGGCAAATGACCGCATCGGAACTCTCGCCGGAGGAGGCGGAGGTGGGTTGTTAACAGGTCTCTTGTCGCCCATCTTTAATTGCCTTTGGGCTTTGGATGCTTTACGTATCTGACGGGCGATTCTTTCGATCTCCGGATCAAGTGGTTCGATTTCCTTCCCTCGGGTCTTCCTTGGCATAAACCAATTAGTACCTGAAAAGAAAGTAGGCGAAGTTAGCAATCCAGAAATTGAAAGTGATGGAACAAAGTAAATAAAAAAAATGTTCAATGTAATAGCACTTATAGCTGGTGGTGCTATCAGTTGCAACTAGTTCCCCGGCAACGACACCAAAAACTTGATAGCGGGTTCACACCCCCCTAAATCTTACCGCAAGTGTACGGGTCGAAATCAAGTAATAGTACTAGAAAGTACGAGTATCGAACACAGGGAACTAGGAACTAAGTATCACAATTACTATAAGATCTATTAACTGAACGTCGCAACTTTGAGTGGTTGGTATGACTTAATTAATTGCAAGCAAAATAAATCAAACACAAAACAATAGACAGCTTAAGAAACTTCAGATAGAGAAAACAGTTGAGGGTTGGAAATCCTAAGACTTACACATACAAACGCTTGACTCAAAACAGTTATCAGTTATTCCCCTTAATGAATACCCAATCTTAAAGTCACCGTTGTTCTTTCTCAAGCAACAACGAGTTTTATTTTGAAGACACAAGTTTTATCTCTCGATCTTAACTCATGAAACTCAAAACACATTAAAAACAAGATTTAACAGGACTAAAGCTTAATTTGATATCTCTATCCAAATTTCCACCTTAGGCATGCAATTTCTAGTTCTAGATTAACAATTAATTCTCTCGAACTTAATTGTTCACAACAAATCAAATGTAAATTGGCCAAATTCACAAAAGCATTAAGGACTAAATCACATGCTTCATTAAAATAGGAAAAACTGATAAAAATCTAAAGTCATTTGTTCATAAGCTTAAATCAAATTCATTCCAACCCCCAACATCTAGAATTTAGTTCATGTTGGTGGTGGATTCAAATATAAAGAAGGAGGATATAAAAACGTGTGCAAACATAATGATAATGAACGTGACAAGTGTAATGGTGGACTCCCTTCTCTCGTGCTCAAATCTACTTTCCGTGGTGAACGTATCTCGATTGATCCTCTATCGTGGCTCCAAAAGCTCTGGAAAAGCTCTGAAAATCGCCCCCAGTCCCTGTCGTTCGTCGTGTGCGATATATCCCCCGAATAATGACCTAATTCCGGAGTACATAAAGTCTGAAAAACGAACAGAGTGTTGCGCGGTTTTGGCCGCGGTTTGCAAACCGCGCCAGAAACCGCGCGTGTTTCTGAGGTGTTTCCGGGTTAGGTTTGGGTCCTGGTTCGGGTACGGGTCTTGGGCTTGGATCTCAGGCTTCTGTTGGGCTTCGTTTTGGCTCTTTTTGGGCTCTTTTCAGCTTCTTTTCTCGATGATCACTGCCTTTTATATAACTTGCACATTTCACTCGATAAACCATAAAATCCCGCTTCTTTTCTATCAACACAAGCCAATCTCATTGGTTTGAGAACCGAAAATAACGCCAAAAAGTGGCGTTATCAATGTTCAAGGCACATGACTGGAAATAAAGAGTTGCTAACCTCATTCAAAGATAAAATGGGAGGTGCAGTAACTTTTGGTGGAGATGGGCAAGGACATATCAGAGGCTATGGGGCATTAACAAATGGAGGTATATCAGTTTCTAAAGTTGCTTATGTAGAAGGGTTAAATCATAATTTTCTTAGCATAAGTCAACTTTGTTATCATGGTTTTGATGTCAATTTTAAGAAGAAATACCGTTCTCTGTTAGTTTCAGAGTCTCGTCAAGAATTGCTCAGAGTTGACAGAAAAGGCAATCTTAACAAAATGAATTTCAATCCAAATCAAATATCTAATACAAATAGACTCTGTTTAGTTTCTTTGAACAAAGAAGATCCCTGGCTCTGGCATAAAAGATTTACACACTTAAACTTCTCAAATCTTGACAAACTTGTGAAACTAAATCTGGTAAAAGGATTACCATCTCTTAAATTTGACAGAGACCATCTATGTTCTGCATGTGAAATGGGTAAGCTCAAAAGAGCTTCACACAGAACAAAGAGTGATCACAATTGCCTAAGACCATTGCACATGTTACATGTGGATCTCTGTGGTCCCATTTCTGTGCAAAGTCTTTCTGGCAAAAAGTATATCCTGGTTCTAATTGATGAATACTATAGATATGTAACAACCCGGTCTAGATAAAGTATGCAATTCAAATAAAATAGAAATATCCCAAAAACGGGTCCCAAAATTTCTTACATCAAATCAAAATCCGGTTGGTGGAATCAACCTACACAACTGAGAATAAAGTCTAAACTGAGCTAAAGTGTCACTACACTATCAAGCCTTCTCGCTAACGCCTTGCTCCCTTGCCAGAGCCTTTCATTACCTGTTTCCCTGAAAAGGTTTTAGTTTGAAAATGCGAGGGTTAGACCATGAGGTCTAGTGAGTCCCTCCTGACAGTTCTCAAAAGCATTTAAAACATTTTATCTTCTCAGTATAAATCATTTATAAATCTGCTCATATAGAAACATTCACGGAATAAAACCCGCCCCTCGTAAATTGGCACCCTGAAGTCACCCTAAGGTGACAACGAGTCAGTCTCATGCTGCCTTACGTGGGCCACACTACTCCTGGCATAAAGGGACTACTTTCCCGCATGAGCACTGGCGGGACTACTTTCCCGTCTTGGCCAGTTTACACCTCAAACAATGTATGCATACATCTCATAAAAATATCTTTAAACAAACTTCCATGCAGTTAAAGCATATAAATAATCATGCGAATAAAAGCACAATTATAAAACATGTCATTTCTCATCATATACTTGCTTTAGGAAAACATATTAAAAGCCACACATTTTAGTTAGAAAACTCACCTGGCTTGCTCGCTCCAAAGCTCCTCACTTACACTTCCGATCTCTAGGTGGAACACCTATTATATTAATAACGTACGTCATAATTCGTTCATTTATTGCTCGAGTTAAATCCCGAACTCAACCCAAACTTATCTAAGTTGGTAGATTACACTTCTAGTCCAAAAATCATAATTAATGGTCTTTGCTTACCCATCCAATTGAAATGCTATACCGGATCCCTTAATTTACCAAACTTTAGATTCTCATCATAATAATACAACATTGGTTCCTAAATATCAAAACTGGATCATGTTAATAATAATATGACCCAAATTAAATAATAGACTATCAATTACGTATTAGGCCCTTAATATACAATTATAGTCTTTAATAATAAACTAAGCCCAATTAAATAACTAAGCCCAAAAAGGACTTAAAACCTTTCGGCCCAACTCTCAATTCGGTCCAATATTAAATTCAACATTTATATAATTGAGGTCATGTGGCTTTGTCTACGTTGGTTTGCAATTCAAAGGAACTCCCATGATTAACCATACAATTCCCAACAATAAATGACTTGAAATAAGTCCAACAACTTCCCTTTTTATTTTAGCCCACCGACCCTCTTTTGTATTTACACCGGATCTTCTCAAACGTGGCCCAACTACCAAGACTCTAATCAATTACCGAGATTTTGATAAAATACTCGGAACATACACACACCCCCCCACACCGGGACCTAGTTAGCCAAAACACATCGGGACTTAAACCACAAACATCACCGGAACCTCTACTCCAAACCCGCAACCAAGTCCCGAAATTGGCGATTTCAAACGATTTCTCAAACTCCTAATTATTTGGCCAAACGACAAAAGATCCCTATATAAGTCTTTTACCAAAATTAACAACCGATAAACCAACCTCATTAGTTCACGCACAAAAACCAAAATTAATCGTTTAACCATCAAATTTTAGAGTTTAACCCACATATTACAATTTGTTACTAGACTTTAATTCCCTAACAGATTAAATACATTTCAAATCTCATATGAACATGAAATGAGAGAGTTCATACCTCAAAACTTGATGAAATCAAACCCCCATTGAAGGTTTTCCATCTCTTTTCTTCTTCTTCTTCTCGGTTCTCTCTCTCTCTCTCTCGCTGTCTCTTTCCCCGTCGTCTCCCTCTCTCTCTCGTTGTCTCTCTCTCTCCCACGGTCTCTTCCCCCGTCTCTCTCTCTCTCTCTCTCTCTCTCGCTGTTTCTCTCTCTCTCGCTGTCTTTTTCCCGGCGCACCCACAGGACACACACACAAGACCAACCCTAAAATGAAATGTTTCTCCTATTCTAATATCAAATGCGGCGTTCTAGAAGGGAGTTAATTTCCCTATTTCCCTTTTCAACCTCCTAAGTTTTTACAATAAACACTTATAGCCCCTAACTTTCAATTAAAACAATTTACTTATTTTGAGTTATTATAATCTCCCCTCCTTAACAGAATTCCGTCCCGGAATTCACTCCTAAAATAACCGACGTAAATGATTATCAATGCTTAAATTTCAACTCTCGGAATAAGTCTTTCTAATAACAAAACCAATACAACATACTCTCACGCCTTCGCTACGCAACTCTGATTAAACTCACAATCTCTGTTCCTAACTGTAACATACCATCATCTTAACTTTTCATCTTCCAAACGGATCTATTAATTCAGGAACACTACGATACTCGGGTTCCATAATTCCTTCGATTAACCACCTTGACCATAAATTCAGATAGATATATAAAACCATCCCGACTTTCTTACTCAGCTTTACCTTAAATAATTCCTTAACGATCGGTGTTAATCTCAATAGCACTTCCCCAAGAATTCTCGTAACCCATCTTATAAATCATAATATGTGAACAAAGGTTGTAAGCATCTCAATGCTTACCACCCTCTAATTACCTTATCTGATTCATGACCACAATACAGTTTCCAAACTCAACTGCCTTTCTCGACTAGTGCAATATAACCACCGATCTTTACTGCACCAAACATTACAATTCCTTCTCTTTTTCACAAGCAACTTTAACTTGGCCAACTTATTTCAGCTATAATTATCAACCCATTTCAAAAGGTAAACTCCAATTGAGACGCAGTTCATTTCTGTCTATCAACCATAAGTTATCATATATAACAACTTAGCATCAACATCTCGCTATGCTGGTAATCACAAAATCCATCAGTCAAAACTGATTTCTTAACCAACAACTCCACTGAGTAACTCAACCATTCACAATTTACCAAATAATTTGAAATTTACATATTCCATCATACTATCATCAAATTCTCACTTTAACCTATCGATTCTCCCTTATCAATTCTTAGTAAGAATCTCGGTAGAATTGTAAAACATCCGGTAATAACAAATAAATGTCATTACTTAACAAATCCAAAAAGTTTAATCAACCAATCAAAGGCTTATACCTCTATCATGACATCTTCAAATCACTAATGATCATACTACCACTCCGACTCATAATCATCATCAACATTCTTTAAACATAACCAAATTTCCCACTATCTCCTTCTAGGGTCATTCCCTCTCACATAAGAAACAATTCACGTTCTGCAAAGATTTAGCATTTACTAAAACACATTTGGCTAATCCACTCTTCATCCTCTTTAAACTTCCAATGATTCCAACATATACCTACTTAGCGACTCTTACAACCAAAAACACTTGGTTTCTCCTTTGAGTAATCTCACATCACTACTCCATCCTTCTATCCCGAACATAAACACACCATAAAGTCAACTTACACTCTATGTGCTCCAACAGTCTGGTTAATAGATCGACCATCTCATCTATAAACCCCAAAAGCTTCTATCTGATACTTTCTTTCTCTCTAACATCACCTCACTACGATACTAGCTGATACATTTAACTTGGCAACTAATGCCATTACATAACTGTACATTCCTCACTCGTAACATCACACTGCGGACCAAATCTCTCATGGTCATTCTTACACAATTCATACTTGCCTTCACATTTTCTCGCATACAAAATCGAGTCTAGCTCGCTACTTAGTCCTTTCTCACTCTAGCTGAACTATAACTCCCTAGTTCCCAATTAGCTCGAGTGTAAACATTCTTGCTCGCTCTTTACGATCCGAGCTCTTACAAAAGCTGGACACTGTCCCTCACCGGACGATAAAATCTACACGCTCGCTTCGCTCGAGTTACATACCTCATCATTCTACGAACCCTCCATACTTTATAAATAGATCGCTTATTCAAAATGATCACTTCCCATCTTCTTAACACCCCTACAAGGTGTTCTATCAACTTTCAACTTTCTGGTTCACGCCTTCGGTCTCAACTATCTTACACAACTATCGACTTCTACAACAACAGACAACCTGTAACTACTTTCTTAACTTATTCTTAAACATGGGTTCCTTACGGAACCTAATCCTACCATCATATCATAATCACTTCATAATACGTCTCCCTCTTTTCTGGACTTACTCTTGTAACATCAATATTACCAGCTCACCTCAAAACTCATACCCAACACCGTGGGCATTTCGCTTATGCCTCTCAACATTACTCATAACGAGTTACTAATACTAACACTTTGACGACTTCTACTCTTTCCCTTGGACTCAACCGTCCCCCGACAACCGTACCTCCAGTTACCGAACAAGGGTACAGACCCTCATGCAATCGACACTATAATTCACTTCTGACTCTTCCACTGTCCAACTCTCTTCTTGAACACACACCACATTACAAACGTTCCCCCTGATCTGACCAAAGCCTCTCCACTCTCGGAGTTCTTCCTTAGCTTAAAATGTAATACTATATGACCTAGTGAGTTCATAGCCTTCATGCACGACGACGCGGTAAATAAATCATTTCGTACCTTTCCTCCTTTTTAAATAAACAACATTTGGGCACCACTTGAGTACACATGTCCCCCTTACTAATATAATTTCAATACCCTGCACAACGATTCGGGAATCGCTTGCATGCATCTGTCCGTGCATTACAATCTTGCTCACTCCGAACGATGTTATTACGACATTATTATATTGCATGAAAATCTTTTCATATGACACAATTCTGAAAGAATTACCGACAAAGAGTAAACCAGTCGGTTCTCACACTCATTTGTATGATATCAATAGGTCGAAAAGCGTTTTGGTTATAAATGAATTGCAGGCAACCATTTTCTTGACCCTTTACAACAAATTTGACTTATCATGAAAAGAGTGGGATATTTTGCAAATCGTTAAGCTCAAGGTTTCAGTGTGTTTGTGAGAAGTCACTCTTTCTTTAAACAGACGCGTGCACTTTCTGACTCATTTTCGATCAAGATTTATATTTACACTTTTGACTTAAATCGGAAAAATTTCGTGTTACATAAAAGAACGTCATGCATGAGACTCCACTTGTAAATGAAGGCTACTCACTCAAACAAGGTCAACCCCTTTCCTTACGCAACTTATCATTGACACTGAACCTTCGACTAAAGGTCGTCCCTCTCGGTCTTGCAACAACTTGTAGTACATACGTTCTACATATCACTTACTCAACCATTTCCTACTATTTTCGTTCTGATCAGCTATCTCATTTTCTACTTCTACATGCTTCCTTTTCACTATAGGTATCTTATTTCATTAACCCTGCCATTGAAAAGCTCGATTAATAAATTAGAGCTCCACTGACACTTTCAAGATTTTGACACCGCCCTTTCTGACCATCCCAACGGACCTATTCATGATTTCTAGAACTGGGACTCTCCCGCGACAGGAGTCTTACTCAACTTAAACATTCATCCTCTCCGAATTCACACATAGCTACCTCTAGACAACTCATTACACTCTATACAACATTTCTTCTCTATGATGTATACATACATCACCTCATAAGTGACTTCTCATGAAACTTCCCCAACAAGAGGTCTTAGTCTACCTCTCAGGGATCTTGTTGACATCCTACAGTACTGAAACACGACATAAACACTAGTGTCTGACTACTACTTCGGAATAATAAGGGAGGTTAAGCACATACATGCACCTGTAAGTTCGCAATTTCACTGGCCAGGTGAAATTTCAAACTTACCTTACATGACAGTCCTCAGTACCCTATTAGACCATCCACATTGGTGATCTCATTTTTGAGATTGTGAATAAGACAAAAATACTTTTTTAAAAAAATAAATAAAAAAGAAAACCTACAAACAATCTCAAACGAACCTAATCGCTCAACAAACTAAGATTGGTCAAGATTGTTGTTTTATTTTTTAAAAAAATGACACATGTCATGATTTTATTGGTTTGTTTAGATTTTTATTAAATAAAACTTATTTTATTAGAAAATTGACTTTAATAAATAAATTAAAAAATAAAAAATATACCAAAATTCATGGTTTTCAATTCCCTACAAATAGAGACCAATGTTGACATATTTTCACCACACCAATTTTTCTCAGGTTCACATGCCAATGTCTCCCAATTATTGTATAAAAAATAAAAAATATAATTTTTATAAAATAATATTGTAGATTAGATTGGATTGTAGGGGATTGTGGTTGGAGTATGAAAATTTTGAGATTGGATTGGAGTTGAATATTATGTAAGTGGATGAGAGAGAAAATAATATTTTAATTGAGATTGGATTGGTTGAGATTGTTGTTGTGGATGGTCTTAGTCCTATCTCTACAATAGTGTCCTCCTAACGCATTTTCTGTATCTACAATAGTGCCCTCCTAACGCATTTCCTATTCTCAGTTGTGATTTCTACTCCAAAGTTTAAGTTTAGGCCTGTTCGGTCACCTAAATCCCTTAAACTATGGCTCTGATACCAACTGTAACAACCCGGTCTAGATAAAGTATGCAATTCATATAAAATAGAAATATCCCAAAAACGGGTCCTAAAATTTCTTACATCAAATCAAAATCCGGTTGGTGGAATCAACCTACACAACTGAGAATAAAGTCTAAACTGAGCTAAAGTGTCACTACACTATCAAGCCTTCTCGCTAATGCCTTTCTCCCTTGCCAGAGCCTTTCATTACCAGTTTCCCTGAAAAGGTTTTAGTTTGAAAATGCGAGGGTTAGACCATGAGGTCTAGTGAGTCCCTCCTGTCAGTTCTCAAAAGCATTTAAAACATTTTATCTTCTCAGTATAAATCATTTATAAATCTACTCTTATAGAAACATTCACGGAATAAAACCCGCCCCTCGTAAATTGGCACCCTGAAGTCACCCTAAGGTGACAACGAGTCAGTCTCATGCTGCCTTACGTAGGCCACACTACTCCTGGCATAAAGGGACTACTTTCCCGCATGAGCACTGGCGGGACTACTTTCCCGTCTTGGCCAGTTTACGTCTCAAACAATGTATGCATACATCTCATAAAATATCTTTAAACAAACTTCCATGCAGTTAAAGCATATAAATAATCATGCGAATAAAAGCACAATTATAAAACATGGCATTTCTCATCATATACTTGCTTTAGGAAAAGATATTAAAAGCCACACATTTTAGTTAGAAAACTCACCTGGCTTGCTCGCTCCAAAGCTCCTCACTTACACTTACGATCTCTAGGTGGAACACTTATTATATTAATAACGTACGTCATAATTCGTTCATTTATTGCTCGAGTTAAATCCCGAACTCAACCCAAACTTATCTAAGTTGGTAGATTACACTTCTAGTCCAAAAATCATAATTAATGGTCTTTGCTTACCCATCCAATTGAAATGCTATACCGGATCCCTTAATTTACCCAACTTTAGATTCTCATCATAATAATACAACATTGGTTCCTAAATATCAAAATTGGATCATGTTAATAATAATATGACCCAAATTAAATAATAGACTATCAATTACGTATTAGGCCCTTAATATACAATTATAGACTTTAATAATAAACTAAGCCCAATTAAATAACTAAGCCCAAAAAGGATTTAAAACCTTTCGGCTCAACTCTCAATTCGGTCCAATCTTAAATTCAACATTTATATAATTGAGGTCATGTGGCTTTGTCTACGTTGGTTTGCAATTCAAAGGAACTCCCATGATTAACCATACAATTCCCAACAATAAATGACTTGAAATAAGTCCAACAACTTCCCTTTTTATTTTAGCCCACCGACCCTCTTTTGTATTTACACCGGATCTTCTCAAACGTGGCCCAACTACCAAGACTCTAATCAATTACCGAGATTTTGATAAAAGGGAAGTTGTACTAAGCTCTATTGAGTCCACTCAGAGTTTGACACGTGTTGAAGTTGGACAGGGCATGCTATCATGCAAGTTGATGGACAGGTCCTAGGAACAGTAGCAAGATATTTCTTCAACAGTGGTAAGATATTATAAATATCTTCCAAGTCTTCAGTCTGAACCACAGAGGCTCTGTCAAGGGTGACAGAGGTTCTGTGGTTGGTCCTTTGTAGAGTAGTCTTCACTGGGTTCCTTGTCTTCGGATATTGTCCGCAGAGGCTCTGTTAATGGTAACAGAGGTTCTGCGGTTTTGGTCTTCTGAAAGCGTCCTTATGTAGTTTCTTCGGTCTTTGATCACTCTTGATCAAACTTCCTTTGATTCTTCTGAGATGCCCGACAGAGCTTCTGTTGTACTCAGCAGAGCTTCTGTGGAAGTTCTTCTGTACTTGGCCATTTTTCAATACTTCTAATATTTTAGAATATTGGAGCTAACAATCTCCCCCTAAGTATTTGTTGATCCAAACCCTCAGTGATTTGATAATAACCCTCTCTTATATACTTAGTGAAAATTGTAAGTAAACAATATGTATCAGAGTTTCACTATCGCTGATAAGTACTAAGATCTTCCAGTACCGCTGATAGGAACTCTCGCTCTTTAAATTAAACATTCAGCGAACACTGTTCACCATTAATGTGCTGAGTCTGTTCAGTCATTATGATGATCGCTGATAAGTTAGTTGTTTACTTATGATCCCTGAAGACAAGTTTCACGTCAACTAAGGTTCTACGCTGAAGTCGAAGATCAAGCTCAAGAACCAGCGACAAGTCTCCTAATGAACTGATGCGGATCAGCGAAGACTCAGATTTTTCCACTTAACGTGAAGTATCAAGTACAAGACTTCAGCTATCGCTGAACTTTATCATTCGCTGAATAGAAAATGATAATCGCTGAATCAACGAAAGCTGATCATGAAGTCCTCCGTACAAAGTACTTTTGTCTTAACCACCCTTGCACGACTCCGTACGAAATGTCAGAAAAGAACCTCCGAATATCTGAAATCGTACAACCACTCTGATACTACACTATTCATCCATACGGCTACTAAGGTTGTCAACTAAGGTCAATGACATGCAACCAACCAGCTGATGACACGTGTAAAGTATATACTGACTTGCATTAAATGCATGCAGTATATAAAGAGATGAACTCACTTCATTTGAAGTAACTTGCTAACTCTGGACAAGTTCAAATCTCTTATCTCAGATAGGTTATTATTAGTAATTTCCTTATCTCTCTTAGTGCAATAAACCTTAGTGTTCCAACTTGTTTAGATTTAGGTTTATCCTTAATCTTGTCTCCGCAACAAGCTGTAAATTGTTAATGATTTATCAATAAACAATTTAGAAAAGTAAAATATGTGTGTTTGTATTCAACCCCCCTTCTACAAACTTGTATAGGCCTTCGGGACCAACAAGTGGTATCAGAGCAGATTTGTTTAATCTCATAAACAAGATCTAATCTAAGATATTTCTCTTCCTTGCTATTATCTGAAAATGGCCACCAACTCAAACACACATTATATAGACAATGGTTCTCTTGCAAAACCCCCTAGATTTTCCAGAGATAACTTCAAATTATGGAAAAATAGGATGATACTCTTCTTAGAAGGTGTAGACCCTACTATACCTTACTATCTTGAGAACGGCCCACACATCCCTGTAACAATTGATCCTTTAGTTCCAGCCACTGCAAATAGACCTGCTATTCCAGAAAGGCTGATTCCTAAAGAAATCCATCAGTGGACCGACGAAGATAAGAAGAAAGTGGCTATAGATACAAAAGCCAGATCCATACTATCCATGGCCCTTCCTGACGAAGTCTACCATTCCGTCATGAACCTGAAATCATCAAAAGCCATGTGGGACACAATATGTGTTCAGTATGAAGGAACGTCTGAAGTCCAGGACTCAAGAAAGATCAACCTGGTAAGACAATACGAAAGCTTCATTTCTGGTAAGAATGAAACTCTCTCTGAAGTTCACCAATGTTTTAATTGCTTAATTATAGATCTGAAAACTGTTGGTAAGGAATATTCTAACTTTGAAGTGCTGACAAAGTTTCTAGAATGTTTACCTGAAAGCTGGGACAAGTATTCCATGTGTCTCAAGCTGTCAAAGGATCTTAGATCAATGACCCTTGCTACCTTATATGGTACATTGCTGAATCAAGAGCAATCTAGCCATCTTAAGAAGAATCTTGTAAAAGATTCCAAAAGCACCCATGTTGCTTTAATCTCAGAGGAACCTTCTACTCAGCGACCCTCGGTCACTATCACTGAGTTAGAGAGTAACTCTGGAAGTTCATCAGATTCTGATTTTTCAGATGATGAATCCTTGGCTCTCCTAACCAAAAAGTTCAGGAGATTCGCCAAGAAGAAAATGTTTAGAAAGAACAAACCTCTTTCCATAACTGACAAGCCTAAATCATCAGCTTTTGTTGATAAGGCTACTGCTACTTGTTTCAACTGCGAAAAGACAGGACATTTTGCTAACGAGTGCAGGTCTAAGAAAGTTTCTAGACCCTCAGTTTTTACAAAGAAATCCTTTGTTCCAAGGAATAAAGATGAAAGAAAAATATGCGAAGCTGAAAAGCTTTAAGAAGAAAGGGAAAGGCCTGATGGCTGACTATGATTGGGCTGCTTCTGATGAAGAGGCATCATCATCTGACTCTGAAGATGATGAAGCAAATCAATGTCTCATGGCCAAGATTGAAGAAGAGGAAGAAAGTTCAGACATTCCCTCCACTTCAACCTCTGCTATTCAGGTATCACCTTCTTTCTTTACCAATATTGCAAATATTGATGAAGCTGATAGTCTCCATAAGATCGATCTCTTGACTAGAAGTTTATACGAAGCCAGGAACGGCAAAACTGTGGTTGAAAACCAAAATCTTGATCTCGCTGAAAAGCTTAAAAACTGCCACCTTCAAATAGAAAAGCTTTCTAAAATTGAAGAAGATTTTAAAGATCAAGTATATTTAAATCAGCTAGTCAAAATCGAACGAGCAGAAGCTATCGCTGTATTAGAGGCTGAAAAAGCTACTGTTGAAGGATGGTGTAATTCTTCAACAAAGATCACTGAGATAATTAAGGCTCAGATTCCTCTGAGTGATAAACGTGGTATGGGTTATAAATATGATACTCCAAAACCAACCACTGAACGTTCAATGCTTAAATTTGGAACGTTCGTATCCTCAGTCACTGACACTTCATCATCTCAGTGCTCCTCGTCCATTACACCAATCCCTGAGGAAACTCCTACCTCCTCAAAAGGTAAGGAGAAAATGGTTTATTCAAAACCTACCTCTGTTTCTAAAGACAAAGGTAAAGGAATTGTTATTTATCAAAATCCTCAGAAGGGTACCTTAGTACCAAAGATGAATGCTTCTAAAGCCTCAGTGACCTACCCCTCTGGATCTAGAAAGCTGATATCTGGATCTATTCAGCGATCTACTCCTAGACTCAGAGTGGATGTCCTTGGTAAGAAATCTGAAGAACTGAATGTTCGTCCCATTTCTAAAGCCAATAGTTTACTTGGTGCTGTCACTCCTAATTCGAAATTAAAAGCTCAGCATACAAGTGGCCCTAGAACTACTTTTAGTTATAGGAAATGTTATCACTGTGGACTTACCGATCATATTGCTAGTAAGTGCCCCACAGCCACCAAAGCTGAAAAGATAGCTAAGGTGAAGATTGCCCCCAAGGCAAAGAAGACCAACCCTGATGCAAATCAGGTCAAGGTGAATTCTACCACTGAGATTAAGAAATTAACCAAAGTGAAGAAAGACAAAGCTGAATCTTCAAATGCTGTGAAGACTGCTGAACCTTCCATTCCAACTACTTCCACTGACAAACGTGTATACATGGTTAAGTGGGTACCTAAGAAAAACTAATCTTCCTTTGTATTGCAGGTTAAGAAGGGTATCTGGTATCTCGATAGCGGATGCTCTAGACACATGACTGGTAAGAAAAGCCTGCTCGCTGAATACAAGGAAGAGAAGGGTCCCTCTGTGACTTTCAGTGGAAATGGAAAAGGACATACCCGAGGGTATGGTGTACTTTCAAATGGTACAACCTCCTTCAGAAGAGTTGCATATGTTGAAGGGCTGAAGCATAATCTTCTAAGCATCAGTCAGCTTTGCGACATGGATAACAAAGTGATTTTCACTAAGGAATCCTGCTTTGTCACTGACAAAAAGGAGAAGATAGCTCTCAGCGGTTATCGTTTGGAAAATGTTTATGTAATAAACATGGACTCAACAACCACTGAGAACTCCTGTTTCTTCTCAAAGGCATCTTCTGATGTTAACTGGCTATGGCACAAGAGGCTCTCGCATCTAAATTTCAAGACACTGAATACTCTTTCCTCCAAAGAGTTAGTCACTGGTCTACCTCAGCATTCATACGCCAAAGAGTCCTTATGTTCAGCGTGTGAAAAAGGGAAGCAGACCAAGGCAATATTTAAATCAAAGCAAGTCTCCTCAGTGTCATCTCCTCTACAACTACTCCATATGGATTTGTTTGGCCCTGTTAACAAACAATCCATCGCTGGAAAGAAATATACGCTGGTCATAGTTGATGAATTCTCTCGCTTCACTTGGGTAATGTTTCTCCGTTCTAAGAGTGACACCCCTGAAGAACTCATCACCTTTGTTCGGAAGATGGAAACCCTGAACAATCTGACCGTTCGCTCAATAAGGAGTGATCATGGAACTGAATTCAAAAACAGTTCTCTTGATTCCTTCCTTGAGAGTAAGGGTATTTCTCACAACTTTTCGTCAGTGAGAACACCGCAACAAAATGGAGTCGCTGAAAGAAGAAATAGAACAATTATTGAAGCTGCACGTTCAATGCTCAGCGATTCTCACCTGCCTACTCAGTTTTGGGCAGAAGCTGTCAACACTGCTTGTTTTACGCAAAACAGGTCGTTGATAGTTAAAAGATTCAAAAAGACAGCCTATGAACTCTTTCATGGGAGAAAGCCTTCAATCAGCTTTCTTCACATCTTTGGATGTCAGTGTTTCATACTGAACAACAGAGATGCCCTTGGAAAGTTTGATCCTAAGGCTGATGATGGAATCTTTCTTGGATACTCCTCAGTCTCCAAAGCCTTCAGAGTCTTCAACCGTAGAAGACAAACTGTAGAAGAAACTATTCACGTCACGTTTGACGAATCCCGTTCAGCGAACTCTAAACCGTCCGCTGATACTGAAGAACTGAATCAATAGATGTTTTCTCATCTTGGTGATTCAGAAGAAGTTCCCACTCCTCATGCTCACACCATAGAAAATGATGGTCCTACTATCATTCCAGATATGCAGAATAGTGAAGCTGAAACATCTTGGGTCTCAGCTGTTCCTATAAACACTATACCTGCAGTTGATCCAAATGTCTCAGAAATTCCATCTATTTCTCAGCAATCAGTGAATGAAGTGACAAATGCAAACATTCCTCTCTTAGCTGATAATCCAGAAGTAGCTGAAGCCTCATCTTCAGTTTCTCCAGTTCAGACTAAGTCAGCGACGTATGCTCCGGCTCAGCGATGGACTGTAAATCACCCAATCGATCAAATTCTTGGTGATCCAAACGCTGGTATTCAGACTCGTAGAAGTGCAGGTAATATTTGTTTATTTGTTAACTTTATTTCTCTAACTGAACCAAAGAAAATAGATGATGCCCTCAGAGATCCAAACTGGGTCAGCGCTATGCAAGAAGAGCTGACTGAATTCGAAAGAAACAAAGTTTGGAAACTCGTTCGTAGACCAACTGACACAACGGTGATAGGCACTAAATGGGTCTATCGAAACAAGTTGGACGAACATGGTACTGTAACTCGCAACAAAGCTCGTCTTGTTGCTCAGGGATACAGACAAGAGGAAGGCATAGATTATGACGAAACATTTGCTCCAGTAGCAAGACTTGAATCTATTCGTCTATTCTTAGCATATGCTGTACACAAAAACTTCAAAGTACATCAGATGGATGTTAAGTCAGCGTTTCTAAATGGAAAGCTGAATGAAGAAGTCTATGTGGAACAACCTCCAGGATTCTCAGATCCTAAGCGTCCAGGTTATGTTTATAAACTGGATAAGGCACTTTATGGCTTAAAGCAAGTTCCTCGTGCATGGTATGATACTCTCTCTACTTATCTCCATATTGAACATTTTGAGAGAGGTAAGATTGACAAAACTCTATTTTTTAGAAAAGTGAAAGGTCATATCATTTTAGTTCAAATATATGTTGATGACATTATATTTGGTTCTACTAACCCTGAGCTTTGTACTCGTTTCGCTGATAGAATGAAAGATGAGTATAAAATGAGTATGATGGGTGAACTAACATATTTCCTTGGTCTTCAGATTAAGCAAACTGAAAAAGGAACTTTCATTAATCAAGGAAAATATGTTAAAGATATGCTGAAGAAATTCGACTTAACTGAAAGTTCAGCTATGAAAACCCCTATGGCACCACCGCTGACACTTGATAAGGACACAAAGGGTGTTCCTGTCAATGTCACGCTGTACCGTGGGATGATCGGCTCACTATTGTATCTTACAGCTAGCCGGCCCGATATTATGTTTGCAACATGCTTGTGTGCACGATATCAAGCTGAACCTAAGATATCTCATATGAAAGCTGTAAAGCGAATCTTTCGATATCTTAAGGGTACAGCGAATCTAGGTCTTTGGTATCCCAAAGACTCAGGATTCGATCTAACCGCCTATTCAGACAGTGATTTTGCAGGTTGCAAAATGGATAGGAAAAGCACCACAGGAGGATGTCAGCTCCTGGGTTGAAAGCTGGTAAGTTGGACAAGTAAGAAGCAAAACTCAGTGTCCACTTCCACAGCTGAAGCTGAATATGTAGCCGCTAGAAGCTGTTGTTCTCAAGTCTTGTGGATGAGAAATCAGCTACTAGACTATGATCTTCAGCTCTCCAAAATTCCAATCTATTTCGACAGCACAAGTGCCATCGCTATAGCCAACAACCCAGTGCTACACTCAAAGACAAAACACACCGAAATCAGATATCATTTTATCAGAGATCATGTGATGAATGGTGATATAGAACTTCATTTTATTCCAACTGATTATCAGTTAGCTGATCTATTTACCAAACCTCTTGATGAGACAAGATTCAACTTTCTCATCAGCGAGCTTGGAATGCTGAACTTTGAAGGATAAAACCTTCAGCGGTTCACATTGATCAGCGATAGAATAAAATCAACTTATATAATCCATTTCATCATCTTCTCTCTGAATAAACTTGATTCGCTGATATCAAGGTATGTTTTCTCTCTCTGACATATCGCATGTAAATGCAAGATTTCAAAATAAATTGCATCGCTGAATATCTCTTTCTTAACAGCGACTTTTTGAAATTTCTTAAAACCTTCACTGATATTTCTATTCAGTGCTTCATGTTTTCAAAGAGTCCCTGAGTTTTTTCAAAACCTCAGAGACAACCAAGAATATGAAAGGACAGTTGTGACGTCATTGCAACGGATAACACCAGGCACGATTTCTTTCTGACACACGTTTGCACGTTTCGTTCAAACTTCCAATCAAATGCAAACACGTGTCCGTGTCATGATGAAAACCTTTTCCCGCTCAAGGTTTTCTCTCTCTAAAAATCTCTATATAAACAACTCTTGGTTTATATTTTGTCTTTTACGCGATCAAATCTTCCTCCGCAAGAAAAGAATTACTGTTGCATTTGTGCTCTCAAATCTTCAAAGAACTGTTCATCATCTTCTTCATCAAACATCAAGGTTAATATGTTCTTATTTTTTACCAAATGCTTAACTTGTTTCTGATCTTATCATTGTTTTAAACAAGATCAAACAAAAGAACTTCTTAAAAATAAAATCATTTCTTTCATGGTTTTATGAACACAACCATTTCATGGTTGTTCTTCAAGTTTTAAATCTTAATCTTAAACTTGTTCTTCTTTCGTATCCAGATTTTTTTTTAAACTGGAATACAAGACTTTATGGGTTTTACATTTCGTTTCAAATCATGAAAAACCCTAATCTTCATTAAGACATTTATGTCTGAATGAAATGGACAAAATTCGAACCATCTTAATGGAAATTCTTTCCATATTAAGACAATTCTTATTTGTTAACATCTTTGGTTGAACTAATAATACAGAGAAATGGCAACTTCAAGGATCAATGTTACCGTTGAGTCCATCTTCGCTGACTCTGAGGAAGTGGATATCATCAAAGCCCCTCGGGTTAAGTTCAAGCTGGATCAACTAGATTGGACCAAGGTCAACAACCTCTCTGCGCTTCTCGAGTTTCCTCCTCGAAAGCAAGTCACACATCTGGATGATGCTGTGAATTTCCTGAAAAACTGCTGCATTTCAACAGCCCTGATCATTACACCTCCTGCAAGTCAGCTGCTACTATCCCAGTTCTGGTACTCTGCCAGACACTCTCAGCTACCATCCGCCAAAGATCCCTCCAAAACTATTGATTGCATACTCAGCGATACTGAGTATGGAACAATAAAGATAACCCCCGCAATCATTCGAAAAGCCCTGAACTTTCCCAATGCTACCAAAGAAAAACCGTTTGTTCCATTCCCTGACCATAAAAGGCACGCTTACAAAGAAGCTCTTATTGCATTTTTTGATGCAATGGGCTATGTCTGGGAAACTGGAAGGGACAAGAAGCCCGAGAAGAAGCTGACGCTGATAAAGAAGTCCAAAATGCCCAGCGAGATGAATTTCATCTTCGCACACCTGATCAGCTGCATGACAGCGAAGACCGGCTCCTCTGATCAAGCCGCTCAACCTCAGCAGGCTATGGGATACGCACTACTGAAAGGTCTACATATTGACTGGGCATCTATCATTTATGATGACCTAGTACAAAGAGTAGATTCTGCTGCTGACAGACCAGCATGGGTTCCCTACCCCCGTTTCATCAGCGCCATCTTCCAATATGGCCTGAAAGACAGCTATCCTCAAGAGGGTGACCTGAAACTTTCTCAGGTTGGCCCTAAGGTGCTCGATTTCAAACCTGTCGACAATGAGGTACGTCTCTCTACCCTTCTCTCACTTCTTAACCCTAATTCTTCGACTTCTGTGGCTCCTTCAGCGACAATACCCATCGCTGATTCCCCGGCCATACAATCCTCTCCTTCTAAGAAAAGGAAACACTCTACAACCCAACTTGGTTCCAAAAGGATCAAGAAAACCAAGGAGCAACCCCAACAATTCCATGCTGAAGACTCCTCAGCTCATTCTGAAGAGCTGAAGGAAAGTTCCGTGGTACGCTCTGCCACACCCGTGCAAGCCATCCCTCCAATCCAGACTTCAGCGTCTCCAAACGCTGAGGTTAGAAACTTGGAACCTACCCAACCTCCCTCAGTCTCTCAAAAGACTGATGAAGCGATTCTCAGCGATTCCAACGCTGAACTCAGAACCCGAACCCCATTCTTATCCTTCGCTTCTCCCTCCACTCACTTGGACACTCCTCCAAAGAACACTGGAGATGCCATCATTCCTGAACCCACAGCTGAAGCTTCTCAAAGAATGATGAAGAAAGGACCTGCAGAGATCACCATACCTCACCGTACTTTCGAAGAGGATATGGAACATTTTTCAGGAACTTGCAACTTTGACGAGTTCATCAATCCTCCTGCAGGTACAAATAAAATCCTATACACTGTAACTAAACCTGAAACTTCTGAGCTTTCCTTTGTTCACAAGTACTTATCTGTTACAGGTCCTAATTTGGGAGACATCAACGCCTCTCTGAAGTCTGTAGAAACCAAGCTGACAGATCTCACCACTACTCTTTCCACCAACTCTTCAGCTGTAACAAACGGTGGTGGAAAAGAAAGATTCCACAGACGACATCAAGATTGTTGATAAGACTCTCAGCGATTTCGCCAAGGTGCTCGCTGACATCTACACTGACTACACCTCACTCAAAAACTCCGTTTCCTCCATGTCTGGCGAAGTCACAACGCTGAAGACATCGGTTGGAGCCTTAGAGGGTGATATGTCAGCTGTAAAGACTGACTTAGGCTCTGTAAAGACCGACGTTGGTGCGATGAAAACGATGATCCAGCAGCTACTCAACAAGGCAAATACTCCAGCTCCTGAACCAACCCCTGCCCCTGCATTGGAAACTTTCACAGCGACGGATCGTAAAGAGCTGGAAAAGATCAATCCTGCTATAACTGGCCTAGAAGTCAGATTAGCAAAGATTGAAAGCTGTGTGGGTATCTCTGGCCAAGAAGACAGAGAGCCTCCCACAGTTGAAGAGTCTGCCCATTCCTCCCCCAGTCATCATGAAAAAGAGGGGGAGAAGAGCGCTGAACATCCCGAGGAAAAGAGCGCTGAAGACCTTTCCCATGATGAATCTATCAGGGGAGAGAAGAACGAAGACCTCACCTTCGCTGAAGAGGGTGAGAAGACTATTGAAGCGGAAGCAGCCGCTGGACCTCAGGGAGATGAAAACCCTGAGGGAACCGATAATCTCGCCTCTGTATCTGAGGGGGAGCAACTCGAAGAAGACACTGAAGAATCCGAAGCAGAAGATGATGAAGACGTCAACATCCCTGATAATGAACCATCCTCCTCTCCAAGGAATGATGATGATGATGACGAAGATGACGATGATTTCTTTATCGTCAAACCTGCCCCAAGGATTAAAGCTCTTAAGGGAATTTCAATAAATGAACCAACAGGGGAGCGGACAAAGACAAAGCCCTCAGCCTCTGGCGCTGAGAAAGGCAAAGGCAAAAGCGTCACTGAAGATGACAATCTGACGATCTTGCTTGAAAAGCCGGTTTGTCAGGTACACTAAACATCTCTCACTCCATCCCTCCTCTATAAGTTCTACTACCCTAGCCTACACCTGAACATATTTATCTTTCTCTTTCTACCCAAGTTCTTCTACCCATGTTCTTATTTGTAAGATCGCTGTGTTTCAACTAGTCCTCTCCCCTGTTTGAGGATGTCGCTGAAGGTTCTACTACTGCGACTTCACAAATAAAGCCAGCTGCTGCTGATGAAATAATCCCAGTCTTAGATCTGATCTCTGAGACTGATGAACCAGAAGAACAACCTCTCTTGCACAGAAACAGACCTTCCTCGGCTCCTCAAAAGCTGAGTGAGAGGATCAAAAGAGAAAAGAGGAAATAATAAAGCGATTCGAGGATCAGCGAATCATTCTAAGGCGTGATCAACTGCCTTCAGTTCCTCCTAAGTTCAGAATTTCAAAAGCTGAATACAAGGAACACCTCAGAGCTGAACGCCTCATCGCTGAAAGAAAGGAAGCTGAAGAGAAAGACAGAGAATACGCCATCAAGCTTACTCAAGAATCTGTCAAAGACCCCAAGCTGAAACGTGTTCCCATTCAAATCCAACGAAAGCTTTGGGAAGAAGCCCAGAAGATCGTTGAGAAGAAAACTGAAGTTTCTCAGACCACCCTGATCTGGTGTAAAGAGAAAATCCACTTCAGATATCGTCCAGCGAAGATCAACAAGGTATTCATCTCTGGAAGAACATCTATCGGAGTACCTATTGTTGACATCAAACTTTTCAGAGAAGATGGCCAATCCGAAGCCTTTCGCGCTGATAGTGTAAAAAGGTATGGTCTCTCTGAATGGCTGGAGATGAGGTTAGCTATCCATTCGTCACAATCTAAGTACAAGGATCATTTCGAAAAGCTGATAAACAGACAGATCGACTTGATATCTTCTTGTGTAGACATTCCTCCTCTTCCTGATCTTAAGCTGAAAAGAAAAAGGGCCTCTCCAAAGAAGAAACATCAAGATTCAAACTCAGGTCCTGTCATACGAAATGAATCTGGAATTGGTTTCTCTCGCGCTGAAGTGCTTGGTCCTGACCCTGATCTATCTGCCCTTGACATTTCTTTGCCACCATGTGAACTTTTCGTCCCTGGTAAAGTCATCAGTAATCCTTATGGAATATTCTTTCTCGACTACGACGGACGTAAATGTTTTCAATGGATCGCTGAGCTTCCAATCACTCCAATCGAACAGCTCAGAGATCTCATCTACTGGTGTGACTTCAGAAAAGACATTCAGGCACGACACCTAAAACCCTTGATCTTTGAAGAAGCGCTGAACAAAAGAAAACAAGGCGTAACGGTTCCTGACTGGATGATCCCCACTGAAAAGACGACCCTTGATGAACTTCTCATTAAGGAAGAACCTTTTGAAAACTTATATAATCTCCTTTTTCTCTATTGTATCAGTTATCCTTCTGTACTGGTAAATTATTTCGCTTGTACTTATAATCTTTCTGTTCTTCATTGTAACCTGATTCAATATCTTAAAGAAAGATTTCAGCGAACGTACTTTACTCCATCAGTACTGAAAAGATCCCAGAAAACAGTAAAAGGGACAAATATTTTATGAGTTCTTTTTATCCTTATGTTTTCATTAAATAGAAATTTTCTTTGTTGCTATGTCATAATCAAATAGGGGGAAATTGTTGATCCAAACCCTCAGTAATTTGATAATGACCCTCTCTTATATACTTAGTGAAAATTGTAAGTAAACAATATGTATCAGAGTTTCACTATCGCTGATAAGTACTAAGATCTTCCAGTACCGCTGATAGGAACTCTCGCTCTTTAAATTAAACATTCAGCGAACACTGTTCACCATTAATGTGCTGAGTCTGTTCAGTCATTATGATGATCGCTGATAAGTTAGTTGTTTACTTATGATCCCTGAAGACAAGTTAGACGTCAACAAAGGTTCTACGCTGAAGTCGAAGATCAAGCTCAAGAACCAGCGACAAGTCTCCTAATGAACTGATGCGGATCAGCGAAGACTCAGATTTGTCCACTCAATGTGAAGTATCAAGTACAAGACTTTAGCTATCGCTGAACTTTATCATTCGCTGAATAGAAAATGATAATCGCTGAATCAACGAAAGCTGATCATGAAGTCCTCCGTACAAAGTACTTTTGTCTTAACCACCCTTGCACGACTCCGTACGAATTGTCAGAAAAGAACCTCCGAATATCTGAAATCGTACAACCACTCTGATACTACACTATTCATCCATACGGCTACTAAGGTTGTCAACTAAGGTCAATGACATGCAACCAACCAGCTGATGACACGTGTAAAGTATATACTGACTTGCATTAAATGCATGCAGTATATAAAGAGATGTACTCACTTCATTTGAAGTAACTTGCTAACTCTGGACAAGTTCAAATCTCTTATCTCAGATAGGTTATTATTAGTAATTTCCTTATCTCTCTTAGTGCAAGAAACCTTAGTGTTCCAACTTGTTTAGATTTAGGTTTATCCTTAATCTTGTCTCCGCAACAAGCTGTAAATTGTTAATGATTTATCAATAAACAATTTAGAAAAGTAAAATCTGTGTGTTTGTATTCAACCCCCCTTCTACAAACTTGTATAGGCCTTCGGGACCAACAGTATTGAAAAATAAAAGGTTGAATTTATGCATTTTAACCTACGTATTAAAAAAAAAGAGGTTAAACAATACCTTAGAAGATTATTTCTTTCATTTGGAAATTATGCCGGAGGCATTTACATTTGAGTACATTAAATGAACAGAAATAAACGTTTGACAGAGGTTCTTTGAAGAGACTCAAATTTTTGCATTTGGGAAGTCGTCGAACTTTCTGTTGTCTTTTCCTACTTCCTTGAGTTCTTCATAGAATTTGAAGCAGAGATTTCTTATGCCTAGTGCAGCATCAATCTCTTTGATCATCATTGAAGCAGATTCTTCGTCCATAAGCTCTGTTGCTTTGTTCTCTTCTAGTATTTTTCTGAACATGTTCAGAGTACAGGTTGTGTACTTCTAACAGTCCATTATCACAAAAAGTTTAAGTTGATCTGCAGGATTCGTGTAAACTAACCTGTACCTTGGAGTTTTGATAATCTGATACTTAAGGTAGTCACGCCTAGATCGATGGCTAGTTGAAAGTCGAGCATGCTGTAGATTAGAAGCTTTTCACGCATCGCCTTTCTGAGAACTCGATAAGACCTTTGGTGGCAGTCGTCATTGAAGTTGTCTTTCGTCCATTGCAGAAGGTCAGGTAAGTCATAAGGATTGAGGTTTCGGATATCAGCATCAGAGAATTGATTTTCCGATCTGTCAGACCTTTTGACTTTCTAGATTGTATACATCGTATGAGGATAGGTTCTCATTTTAGAGTATTTACAATAGATTACCTTCTTTATTTTGTGAATGGAGTAAACTTGGTTGACCGGTTTTGACTTTGTAGAGGTGAAGATGGCATCGAATTCCTTTCTAAGCTTCTGATTTCGGACATGAGCTGGCAGATCGCTCTGTAAGTGCTGTCTGTAGAGATAACTGTAAACTTGCTCTTTCATTTGTTCAATGGTTGGAGTAGTTCTTGGACATGGTCTCCTTAGCTCATCCATCTGTCGAGTGATGTCTGCTACTTTACTTTCTGTTACTTTAGCTGTGGGATCCAGGGTTGGGTTTTCTGACAGAGGTTTCAAGTTGAATGCCCAGTCTTCCTCTTCGGGTTTAGGAGTGACGAAGGCATTAAAGGCACCTTTCATCAACTTCTCTGTAGCAACTGGTATCTTCTTCTTTGGCTCTTCTTCTGTCATTTTTCCCTTGCCTTTATCTTTTGGTTTTGAGGTTTCAGAGGTTGGGTTTTGGATTTGTGTGGGTGGGACCTCTATAGATTTATCAGTGAGAGGTTCTTTGGGTTTTGGGGTTGGATGCTATGATGTTTTGGTTGTTGCCTCTGAAGGTTTTGATACTTCGGGTTGTGAGGACTCTGTTGGTGAGGACTCTTCGGGTCTTGAAGGTGGGATGTCAAAACGCTTTGCTGATTGAAAAGCAGATACAAATTCCATTCTGCGAAGAATGTACTCTGCAGTGCGTTTTGGTCTTTGAGGTTTCGAGCTATGGATTTTACTCTAGTATTGCGCGGGATTGTTGGTTGTGAGGTTGGTGTTGGTTCTTTGGGTGAGAGTGGAGTTTGTTCTGAGGATGAGAATGCAAAAGTGATTACCTGAGGTTCTGTGGTTGGTGCATCCTCTCCAACGATATTTTGACTCTTCTTCTGAGTTCCTTGTTGTGGGGTTTCCTTTGGAGTTTCTGTAGTAGAGGGTTCTGCGGTTTTCTCTGTTGTTTTCAGCCTCTGTTGTTTCCTTCGTTCTCTCCCCCTCAGGATGACCAGATGCACCATCATCAGGATCATCCTGCCTTCTTTTAGCAACAGCTTCTGTTCTACAGGTGTCTTGTGCTGCTTGCCTTGCTGCTTCTTTCTTCATTGTTTCAAAGTAGATTGCGATCGAAGTTTTGAAGGCTTTGGTCGCACTTTTCTCGAATTCTGCAGCGGTTGTTTTGGCAATGTTAGTGGCAGAGGTGATGGCAGCATCAGCAGAAGTTTATGTAGTTGACTTCATTTCTGCAAGGGCTGTTTTAACCTCTGTGGATAAGGTATCCACTTTGGTATTTAATCCTGTAAGCGCGCCTGAAGTCGAATCTGTAAAAGTCTTGAATGAGCTTTGCAACTTATTCAATGTTTGAGTTACAGAGGTTACAAATACTTGGAACTCATCCTTCGTAACATGTTCCTCTTGGGTAACCTCTGGAGGAACAACCCCTTCTCCAGAGTGAGTCCCTGTTCCTGGGACACCTTCTTTCATTCCTGTTTGAACTTTGAGAATGGAAGGATTTCCATCTGGTCTTTGAGAAGAAACAAGAGTTTCAATCTCTACGGAAGTTCTGCGAAGAACAGTGTCCAAATCCACTCCAGAGGTGGGTATCGAAATGTTCTTCCGTTGACTCGGAGACTTGTCTAGAGTCTCTTCGTCTTTGTGCTCACTACTTCTCTCTGAAAGAAGTTTTGGCCCTTTATTGTGCGTGGCAGAGGAAACGAATTCCTCTGTAAGGTGTTCTAGTGTGATCTAGGGCGATGAATCACGAACTATAGGTGAGTCTCTTTGAGGAGACTCCCTAGGAATGGATTCCCCGGTATCTGTGGGCACAGACGTCGAAAGAGTGACCTCTGGCTGTTTGGTTTGGGTAGGGATCGAGTTGTGCGACTCTTTTTCAATAACTCCTTCTGCAGCTAGACCTGCGGAGTTAGATGTGTGGGTTGCACTGGGAGGGGGTGAGAGATGTGTGCCTTCTACAACTTCGGCATCTTTTTCTTTTTCTTTTTCTTTTTCTTTTCCTCCAGAAGTTTCTACTCTATCCTCTAACCTTGTTTCTATATTCTCATCTATTTGGACCTCTTCTTCTGCAGTCTCTTGTCTTGACAGAAGTGTTTCATGAACCTCTGTGAAGATTGGGGTTTGCAGAGGTGTAGGTTGATGTTTTTCGATTCCCTCTGTAATTGATTGCAGATGAGAAGATGGTTTCTTCTTCTTTGATTTCCTCTTTTTGGGTTTTGGTGCCTTCTCCTCTGTAGATTTTGACTTCCTCTTTCTTTTGGGAGAGGGAGGGGCAGAGGGATGTGCAGTGGGTGGAGAAGATGGTTCTGCAGGGGGTTGTTGGATAGCAGAAGCAGAGACAAGTGGTTCCTCTGTAGGGGTCTTGGTTTTCTTTCCCTTTTTCTTCTTCTCTTCAGATCCCTCAGAAGACTTCCTCTTTGAAGGATAGAGGTTTTTCCTTATTTTCCTTAAGTTCTTCTTGTTGGCCTTGTGTTTAGCCAACTTTATCTTCCATTCTTCCTCGGTAAGCCTCTCTAAAACACTACCTCCTAAGGGTACTCCTATACGCGGGGGTGTTACAGGACTGGGTTCAAGAGTCCTGTAAACGCGTGTGTACTCACTGACTAGTTCTATATCACTAGCATAACCTAACATTACCTTTGAGAGTGGCCTGCTGTGAGGGTATCCGTCCTCATGTTCTGTAGGGGTGTTCTTGGACATAGGAAATTGCTTAGGTTTGGGACCGTCCATTGGCCATTTTTGGATAAGGAGGAGGGGCTCGAAAAGTACACTGAAGATTCGCTGGAACTGCAGAGGGGGCAACCAGTTGGGATCAGATATTTTGGCTTTCTGGGAGGCGAGTTTGCGATCGATGGTGTTGATGATCTCTTGCATCATTATGGTGGCATAATCTAGGGGTAGATCATAGTACACACCATACATGATTGAGAGAATTTGAGGTGAGCTTTGATCGATGCTCCCGATTTTGCCCGTGAGGCAACGATTTAGGATGGAGAATAAGGTATTCCACAGAGGGGGTAGTCTAGCCCTGCGGAAATCGTTCCTCTTTTTCAACTGTTGGTTGTACCCTAACATGTGTAGAAAGACGATAAGTTCTTCGTTTGTTGGTTGGGGGGCATACTTTTTGATTCCCATGAGACCTCTTGTTGGAAGACCAAATTCTAATGAGAACATGGTGCGGTTGAATATTAGTTCAAGGCTCTTACTTTGGTCAGGCTTAGAAATATAGCCTCTTATCAAATCGGTGTCAGCGTCATAACGGCAAGATTGCCAAAACTGATGTAGATAACGTACGGGTATTTGTTCAACGGTTTTTCTAAGAAGAGGGTAAAGAAAGTGGTTCTTAAGGATGTTTAGCAGGATTGTATGTTCTTTGCCAAAAGCCGTAGGAGAAGGAACAAGATAACAGTTGTTCGATTTAATGGGAAGGGTTTGCTCGAAATGGTCATTTGAGAAAAATTGTTGCAGGTGGTTAGTGGGTACAAAGGATACCTCGTCGCCGGAGTCATGTCTATCGGCATCGGCGGCGATGTGTGGGTTGTGGGAGTGCTCAGAATGCACTGGAGATGGTGGTGGAGAGTTCGTCGGTGAAACGTGAGTAGCTTTGGAACTGGAAGCCATTTGAATGTTTGAAAGTTCTAGGTTTTCAGAAAGAAATAAGCAAGTTCGCCGGAGAAGATGAGAGAATAGTGAAGTTTGTAAAGTGATTTTAACTTGGGTTTTATACTGTGGTAACGGATAGGATTTGGAACGGTGAAAATGTGAGAAAGTTAAATAAAATTTGAGGTCCGCACTCGAGTTCATTCGGCGTGGTGCAAGTTTCCAGGACGACGTGATATGTACGTTAATGAAAACTCGACACGTCATCAGTGTCAGTGACGACGAGACGTCGTGGGCGGCCACATTAAATGAAAAGCGCGTGGGTTTTTAAATTTTCACCACAGAAAAGTTACCGTTACAGATACAGAAATTCCCAAGTGGAAATCTTTACAGAGGTTCTGTGGGTACAGAAGCTCTGTGATTTTGGAAAACTTTTATCTCTTTAGATTGTATCTTTAATGAAAATCGTTTGAAAAACACGGAGAGAATCAATAAATCTTTAGTAGATAGAAATTTTCCTACAGAGGTTTTTGGACTTCTGCCAGAGCCAACAGAGGCTTTGTGACAGGAAATTTCAAATAACTAATAATTTATAAACATGTTTGATCATCCAAGTTTTTGATCAGATTTAACAATGTATTTAGGACCTATTTAAAAGTTGGTGTCCTAGAAAATTGTAAATCTCAAAGATTTTGTGCAGCAGAAGTCATTTGAATGATTTGAGTGATCTACAGAGGTTCTTTGGTTGAAAGAACTCTGCGGCTTATGACTTCTGTAGCATTGTGTGAGTACGAGATACCAACCTATTTTTCTTCTTGATTTGGCGAATGTGATCTCTTCTGTCGCATTCTTAGCTCCCTCTTGACTTATGAATCTCTGTAGATTTAGCAAGGTCTCCTTTTTCGCTCCCCCTTGATCTAACAACCTCTGTAGATCAAGTATTTTATTCTGCTCCCTCTTGACCTATGCTTGGTTCAGAATAAGATAAGTTGAGCATAAACCATAGGTCAAGTCCATCAGAGGTTCTGTGAAGGTCGTCAGAGGTTCTGATCAGACCTTACAGAAGCTCTGTGATTTCAAGAACTATTGAAGATTTAAGAATTTACAAACAAAACAAAAAAAATAGAAATAAATAAAAATATTTACAAAGTTTACAGAATATCTAGGTTATACTTACAGAGGTTTTGGGTACCCATATTCGTATGGGTCCTATTGTATGAAACGCCTTTATGCACTTGTCATACATACCAGAAATGAAAGGCTTTTTGTCATTTTGAACAGGTATAGAGCCTTTCACTATCCACACTTTTTTCATTTTTTTAAAAGCTTGATTAACTAATTTGTCCAACCTATGATCAGGAAAAAAATTTGATGTTGAGGTCTGAATTTTTGAAAACATATTTGGCTTAAAGGATCCTTTTAACAAATTATTCCTTGAATTTGAAGTTGTGTTAAGTGAATGATTTGAGTTTGCAAAATCAAATTTCTTGATCCTTTTAGCAAAAATATTCTTTTTCCTTAAATTTACCTCAAGCATCTTTTGGAGATTAAATTTGCATCTCTTCTCCAACATGATCTCAGTTGATAAATTAGAGAGTCTTTTTGTTAATCTGGATATTTCTGTTTTAAAAATCCTTCTTTCTCTTTCAAAGTCATCTTTTTGACTTAAATATTGAAATCTTTGAACCTTCAACTGTTCAGATTTTTTTCTTTCAAAATTAGAATCTTTCCTTTCTTTTTCAAGGATTTTCTTTAATTCTGAGATTTTACAAGTAAGCTCCATAGACTTTGTTTCAAGAACAGTTTTCTTCTCTTCATAATTTCCTTTTTCATTGACCACAATCTTTTCAAAACTGGAAATCAGTTTAGAGAAATTTAAACATTTTAGTTCAAGTCTTTTCTTTTCTTCATCTGACATAGATAAGTTCCTTTTTAGTTCAAGATTTTCATAGTTTAAGATTTTAACAGATTCTTTAAGTTTAGCAATTTTATCAGAAATAATAAAAATGCTTTTGTTCTTTTCATCTAGTTCTTTTTCAAGAGAAGGAATTATTTTGCGAAAATTTGTGCTGAGTTTTGAGTAAAAAATTGAATCAGCATCACCACAAAATTTCATTCTAGACATTTTAAATGAGGTTTTTAACGAAAGAAACAGTTTCTATGATGTTACCAGATCGAATAAATCGAAAATGGTAGTAAAACAGAATCTGTTTGAAGGAATGAAGAACATGTTAAAAACAGACAGTTTCTTTCACAAATCTTGTAAAAACGAGGATCACTTGATATTAAAAAAATCAAGTTTTGCTCTGATACCAATTGTTGGTTCCCATTTTGTTTAGACAAGATTAACAGATCTATTAGTTCGAGTTTATGTTTGATGCGGAAGCGTATTTGAAGAACTAACAGATAAGTTTGTATAGAAACAATACAGAATATAAAGAAACAGTGATCAAAATATGATATCTCAAAGTTTACTGAGTTTCAATATATATAGCAAGAATAGATTTAAGAACAGTGAGTATGCAAAGCTTTAAACAGATATGACTCTAAATGTGTATAAGCTGTGTGTTCTTGATGACTTTTCTGTTAACTGTTAGGAAGAACTAAACATTAGTCTTCCTTTTATACTACTCTAAGGGGACCATAAAGTATAAGCTACTGTTGAACGGACGACATGAATAGTTGTACGTATTGTATTGCATTAAATGCCGCAGACGTCTATGTTGTACTAAGCCCTATTGAGTCCACTCAGAGTTTGACACGTGTTGAAGTTGGACAGGGCATGCTATCATGCAAGTTGATGGACAGGTCCTAGGAACAGTAGCAAGATATTTCTTCAACAGTGGTAAGATATTATAAATATCTTCCAAGTCTTCAGTCTGAACCACAGAGGCTCTGTCAAGGGTGACAGAGGTTCTGTGGTTGGTCCTTTGTAGAGTAGTCTTCACTAGGTTCCTTGTCTTCGGATATTGTCCGCAGAGGCTCTGTTAATGGTAACAGAGGTTCTGCGGTTTTGGTCTTCTGAAAGCGTCCTTCTGTAGTTTCTTCGGTCTTTGATCACTCTTGATCAAACTTCCTTTGATTCTTCTGAGATGCCCGGCAGAGCTTCTGTTGTACTCAGCAGAGCTTCTGTGGAAGTTCTTCTGTACTTGGCCATTTTTCAATACTTCTAATATTTTAGAATATTGGAGCTAACAGTATCGGTCGATTCTCTTGTTCTCGGGGGTAACCATATGAGGTACCAGTTTTGCGAGTTCATGAAAGCGCGCCGTGTATCGGTCTATATCTGCTCCAACCATGGTGTGATTCCAGAATTCAGTTTCTAGTTTCTGAATTTCAGTTTTGGGGCAGTACTCCTCAATGAGTAACTCCTTAAACTCTTCCCATGAAAGTTTGTATGCATCCTCTCTTCCACGGGTTTGAACCTGAATGTTCCACCATGTTAGTGCGCTGCCTTGGAGTTGATATGCCGCATACTCCACCTTGCGGTCCTCCGAGCATTTGCTAATATGGAGTACCGACTCCATGCTATCAAACCAAGAAAGCAATCATACGGTTCCTTCCTTTCCGTAGAATTCCTTGGGCTTGCAGGACATGAATGACTTGTAGTTGCACCTGGTACTGTTACTGCCCGGATTTCCTCAGTCAGTATTAATGCTGGCGGTTACTTGTGTGACTATACTGGGTATTGTTTCTTGTATGCGTTGAGCTATGATCTGTGCGATGTCGGGTGTTTGGTCTTCATGATTATCTCTCGTGCGGCGTGTGGATCTCCTTGGAGGCATGATTCTAAAACACATTTGCAAATATTGATTTGATTAAAATTTTGCACAAATTTTTAGACTGGTATTTTCCAAAAGTTTACACTATCACTTGAAGTTTTTGAAACAGTAAAATTAAGCATCAGATACATAGATGGGTTGATTGAAATTTTGCATTTCACCCAATGGGCGCTCCGTCCTAAGCGTCACCCGTCTAGGTATTGGGACACTTTTTCTCGCCGTTTGCCTAATACGGGGCCCTCCAAGGTTTGGTTGAACAATTATCGGGGTTGGTCATGGTAGTACCGAGGTCGGTGACACTCTCGGTCTGTCGTAAGGATCTCGCTCGCTTGACACTTCTTGCTCCGATCCAGTGTTCCTAGGATCCTCATTCTCCCGGATGCTCGGTGGCTTGACTCGAGGTCGACCGGTGATATAACCCGACTCATCGGCCGAGTAAAAAGAGAGAGAGTGGGATGATGATGATGACATAGTGAAACTGAGGCAAAAGTATACTTAGTTACTAATCACACTAGTGTAGTGTCTATCCTATGCAACGTCTACGCACTATGCATGATGAGTGTAAGTGAAAATTGACATACTCCTACTATAACCATTCCTAGTCTCGCATTGACCTTCCTTAATCGAACATAGGTGATCAAGCTATGTTTAATTAAAGTCTGTTAATATCATTCTAGACTTAGTTATACTAGTAGTAGGTTCAGTTGTTTTCATGTCAGTTTCGGATTTTGGTTATAGTTGGGTTTTTCCAATGGAAGACCGGTATTCTCTATAACCTTCGGCTCTGATACCAAATCTGTCACACCCCGCTTAAGCGGAAATACGAGATGCTACAGCTCAAGGTTTCATTGCGTAAGGTAGAAGACAACACACAATCATCATAGCTTAAAAGTTTACAAAAATTACATCTTGTTCCAAAATACAAATTGTCCGAAACATAAATTGACATGGTAAAGAAGATCGTGCTGGATGTAGCTACTAGTGGTGCCTTCTAAAGTTCCAACCTTACTTGATATTTCCTGAAAAGCATGTAAATGAGAGGGTCAACTATTGAATAGTTGGTGAGTTCACAGGTTTTCGGTATGCATAACAGTTTTAATGCATGTTTGTAAATCCGCACAGTGGATTGAGTATTCGGTTGTCAACATGCGCAAGGTATATTATTGTATGCAAAATGTTAAAGCAATGAGCCCACTACCCAAACCTCCTGATTGCACGCCCCAATGACACATGTTCCATCGCAAACATGATAAAGAAGACGGTAATTATGCATTCGCGAGGTGAGTGGGGAGTCAACCAAATAACGTTATCCATAATATACCAACGGCTCGAACAATGAGTTAATGGGTAATGTAAAGTGAACCGGGGACTTAAAATGAAAGTGAAACTTAGAATAAACTAACATAAGCATACATACCATAGCGCATAAAAATGCGTAGCATTTTGAATAAACAGTACAACCGATGCATAATGAAATCGTAACATGCTTTTCACCCCAAAAATGTACAAAAGTAGTAAAAAGGGGCTGTGAAAACTCACGGTGATAATGATGATGTTTTTGAGATGCTCACAAGTGCAACTTGTAATATGATCCTACGAATCGTAAGAGTCACTAGTAAGATTCAAGCTTGATTCTAAGGGTTTGGTGAATCCTACTTATCCAAAATGTCATAAAATGCCTTATGTAGAACTTCGTTTAAGGTTCATATTTTTGTGATAGTCTAAAATAACTTGCATGTCTCATTATTAATCTGATTAGTTAACACAAGTCTCAAATTTTATAAAATAATTTTATAAAGTAGGTTACAAGTTGCTTTTTAACAATACTTGGAAATTTTCTTTTTTGTCCAGATCCTTTGTGTCACTTTCAGTCCGTTTTTAGCTATTTTCCGAGACTCTTTTGGTCAGGAGATTTTTACTCAAGCTGACACTGTGTGTTAGGAAACTTTTGGCATATAAACCATTATTTTTGAAGGTCGAAATCTTTGAATTTGATAAGTCCATCAAATAATTTTTATAGTGCAGCTACTACAGAAGACATAGCTGTTTGCACACTGTTTTTGTGACGTCTGTTTGAAGGTCGAAATCTTTGAGTTTTTGAGTGAAACCACTTGGGTTCGAATCTTAACACATAAACATAAATTCCAGAAGACATTTCACCTCATTTGGTTAAATATTGAGAGAGTTATGACTTTTAAAGAGAGAGGTAGAAATCTGACAGAATGCTGTCAAAAGATAGCTTTAAGAAAATGCATCTAACTTTAAGTTTTGCCATGATTTTGTTCCTTTTGCATGGAATCCGAATTTGACACTTCCCCATATGAATATTTATTTTTAAACCTCTAGAACTACATGCATGTATATTAAATAAAGATATCTTTCAAAAATCCCCAAAAGGGTCTTCTTGCTTTCTCTTTGAAGATTTCATGAGTGGTCAAACCAAGAACTTGTTATTTCCATATAAAATAACAAGTTTTTAGCACATGCATGGAGAATAAAACATGTTTTTAGTGTAATATAAAGTTTTTCATAAACTTCTTAGAGATTAAGAGGTAGATTTTAAAGAAGAACACATGCATGCTAGTAGAAACTTGCAAAAGTTCCTTCTTTGATCTTAACATAGGTTTGATCATGGATTCATCACCTTTTTAACAACATGCAACATGTTTTGGGGATGAATCTACAAACATTAAGATTCAAGAATATGTCTAGCAAAACATACTAAAAAGACTAGAGTAGAAGAAGAAGAAATTTAAAGAAAATGAAAGAACATAAACAAAGAGATGTGTAGGCTTTGCTCTACATATGAGTTTACCTTATGATCTTTGAATACTTGAAGTTTCTTGAGTTTCTTGGCTGAATATGTGAGAGAGTTTTAGAGAGAAAGAAGAGAGAAAAAGAGAGAATGAGAGAATTTCTAGAGAGAAAAAGTGAGAGGATGAAATGAGTTTTGAAATGAAGTAGAATGAAAGAGAGAGGTGTTATGGGGGGGGGGGGGGGGGGTTTGGGGCCGGCCATGGGAGAGAGAGGAAGAGAGATGGAGTGTAGATTTAGGTGAAATATGATTGGACCTCCACAATTTTATTTATTTCTTTTTTCTAACAATTTAATTATTAAATAACCAATTTACCATATTAATAATACTTGTTTTATTTGCAAGTATTTATTTTTGCAAAGTACATAAATATATGTATTTAGAGTATTTGAATTGGCATTTTATGAGATTTATGGATAATTCACTCATTTAGGCAAATGCTAGGCAAAATTCTCAAATTTTCCTAACGATACTGTTTTTACTGCTAAATTCGACTGTTTTGACTACAATATGAATAACTGAAACGTTCAGTACAGTTTTAACCTGAAACGTAAATTTGACGGTTGTCACAGTGACCAAGCGTGGAACATCGGTATCCATGTATTTGTTTTAACTGATAAGGGTGTAATTGTTTATTATTTTGTGTGAACTCTTTTAAATTGTTATGTGTAGCGTGAATGTTGTTATTTGAGGGATCTCACTAGACCTTGTGGTATAACCCTCGCTTTTCAAACTAAACCCCCTTTTCACGTAAGCCGGTTTTAGAGGGTGCGTCTCGAGGCAAGGGAAAGATGTGAGCGGGAGCTTGCGTCTAGTGGAAGTAGAAGACTTACCCTTTATTTGAATTAGATACATTTCTCAGCTGTAACTAGGGTTGTTCCGCGAACCCCAGATTTTGATATTGAGACAGTGTGGGCCATTTTGGCAGTTTATATTATTTTTATATATTGTGGATGTTGTTTGGCTTATTTTAGTGTGGGTTGTTACAATTACTCACCTCACTTCCCCTCCCCACACACCCCAACATAATGGCTATTCGGAGCGTCGACATAGACATATCGTCGAAACATGGTTATCTCTTCTTTTTCATGCCTCCATATCCCTCAAACATTGGTCGTTAGCATTCTCAACTGTCGTTTATCTTATTAATAGATTACCTACTCTAACTCTTACGCATCACTTGCCCTTTTCACAAATTTGCAGTCTTACTCTGAATTACATGAAAATACGTAGATTTGGAAGCCTATGTTACCCATGGCTACGACCTTATACCCCACATAACTCGATCAACGATAGACACCATGTGTCTTTGTTGGATACTCTTCCACCCAAAGTGCCTATGACTGTCTTGATCCCAAAACCCACAAAATATATGTCTCACGTCATGTTAAGTTTGTTGAACAAACATTCCCTTTTCGTAATTTCACTTCTATCCAACCACCTCCTAACATTGATACATGGTGCAACCTCTTCCTGTCGTTTTTCCTACTTCACACGATGCAACCACCATATCAGAGTCAACCTCACCCCTACCCCTCCTTCTCCTCCTCCTCCATCTAATACAACTCCACCTCCCCAACCATCTCATCAAATCGCCACTCGTCTCCAAAACAACATGCGAAAACCTAAACCTAAATACAACCTTTCCATCAATCTTGCTAATGCCCTTATTGAACCTACTACACTCTCTCAAGCTCTCAATCTGCTTCCTGGCAAAAAGTCATGCAAGTCGAGTATGATGCACTTACTCACAGTCATACTTGGGATCTTATTCCTTCATCTTCCTCTTAAAATAGTATCGATTGTAAATGGGTATTTCGATCTAAATATAACCCCAATGGCATGATAGAACGCTATAAAGCACGTCTAGTGGCTAAAGGTTTTCATCAACGTCCCGGTCTAGATTATATTGAAATCTTTAGCCCCATTATTAAACCTTAAACCATCAGAGTCATCCTTTCTTTAGCTGTAACTTTAGGTTGGTCTCTCCGCCAACTTGACGTAAATAATGCATTTATCCAAGATACACTTATGGAAGAGATGTATATGACCCAACCTATGGCTTCATTGACAAAAGTCACCCCAATCATGTTTGCAAGCTCCGTAAAGCTCTCTACGGATTGAAACAAGCCCCTCTGGCATGGTACACGGAGCTCAAAAAATATCTACCCACTCTTAATTTTGTCAATCCCATCTCCGATTCTTCTCTTTCATTCTTCGTCACAATAATCATGTCCTCTATCTTCTTGTCTATGTCGATGATATCATTTTCACCTGTTCCAACAGAATTCTCATTGACACCTTTATATCTAAACTCTCTGCTCGATTCTCTCTTAAAGACCTTGGCACTCTCTCCTACTTTCTAGGTGTTGAAGTCATTCCTCACCCTCATGGTCTCTTACTAAGACAACAAAAATATACTCTTTATTTTTAAAGAAAGCTCACATGGAAGAAGCCAAACCAATGCCCACCCTATGATCACATCTCCACCACTCTCTCTTAACTTCGGGTCACCTCTTGCCAACCCAACAGAATATTGGGCCCTTATTGGAAGCCTTCAATATTTATCACTAACTCGTCCTGATGTTGCTTTTAGTGTTAACATGTTGTGACAATACATGCATTGTCCTACTGATGAGCACATGGTGGCTCTCAAACGTCTCCTACGATATCTAGCAGGTACAATCAATAAAGGAATCCTAATTCACAGTAATTCACCTTCACGACTTCATGCCTTTATTGATGCTGATTGGGCAAGAGACAAGGATAATTACATTTTGACTACCGGATATGTTGTCTACCTTGGCGACAATCGAATCTCGTTGAGCTCTAGAAGCAACGAACTATCGCCCGCTCATCTACTGAAGCAGAGTATCGAGCTATTGCATCGACCACAACTGAAGTTCTTTGGGTTATTAATCTGCTCACCGAACTCGACCACCAACTATGGTCCAACCATCCATTTTTTGTGATAACACATGTGCCACATTTGTTTCAACTAATCCGAAATTTCATTCGAAAATGAAGCACCTAGGCCTTGACTACCACTGTGTTCATGAAAATGTTCAAAATGGGACTCTCTGGTGTCCCACATTTCAAGTAAAGATCAGCTTGCTGATACACTTACCAAACCACTTCCTCGCACTGCTTTTCAGACTTTCTTATCCAAGATTGGCCTTCACCTTCGACTGTTCATCTTGCGGAGGGATGATAAAGATAAAGATTGTGATCATGATACACCATATCATATCACTTGATATATACCTCCATATCAAATTGTAAAGCCCGTGTCCCGGTATGTTTATATATATTTTAATTAATTGCTTTAATATCGTTCTTTTAGCGAATCTTTACTAACGGGGTTAGCAAGTTTGACCAAATGCGTAATAAATCTTTAAACCATTTTAAAGTGTTTACCTTTAATTGTTTTTGGTTAGTGGTTTGGTGTCAAAAAGGACCAAAAATGTTAGCTTACGTGTCTTTTGTTATAGATTGTGAGTTAAGACGTAATGGAGGGGCCTTTGTGCAAATCTTGGAAATATGTTGCATGGGTCTCGGCCCATGGCTGGAACCCATTCCCGTTTTTCTTTTTTTTTTCCTTGTGTTTCAAGCAAGCCAACAATCTCCAACCCTACAACTCATTCTCCTAGTTTCCTTGGTGTGTGGTGCGGCCGTAAGTGAAAGAAAAGGGAGAGAGAGCGATCGCGAGAAAGAGAGAGACGAGAAGAAAGACCACAGCGGCAGCCGTCGCCGCCGCTGCTGCTGTCGCCGGAGGGCGCCACCAACCTGGTTTCGTCGGAGATCGAGAGAGAGAGGTGTGGTCGTGGTGGTGAGACGTCGTCGTAGGTAAGTGTTTCCCCCCCCCCCCCCCCCCCCCCTTGTTGTTTCTTTGATGTCGCCGTGAAACCACCACCGGCGGTGACCGCCGCCGCCGCCGACCACCACTGCCGGAGGTGGCAGTGGGTGGTGCGTGGGGTGTCCAGCCCTAGTTGTAACCCGAACCGTTAAGCCTTGAACCGTTTTTATAAATCGTGATTTTATGAAAATTCTAAGTGTGTTGTCCAGTTTTCGTCTGATCGTAACTTTTCCGTCGTAACTCCGTTTGAGCCGAAACTGGCGCCCACGGTTCAAGTTCGGGGTCGGGCACGTTTTCTGTGTTTTAGCGGAAAACTGGTTCGGTCTCTAACTGGGCGAAAAAGTGGTCGCAAGTTCGGTGATTCGTCATTTTATGTGTAAAATTCTGGAATCTGCCACTGTTTTGTGTAGACCATAACTTTCTGCTCGTAACTCGTTTTGAGGTGAAATTGGTGCCCAAAGTTCCCAAATCGAATTGGGAAGGTTTTTCGTGTTTTGCCGAAAGTCTGATTAAGCCCGTAGCTAGGCTGTATTGGGCTGTTTGCGCAGGCTGGACCGAAAACTGGCAGTTTTGGTAATCGTTCGTATTTAATTCATATCAAATTGTAGAAAAATCGTTAGGAGGCGTATAATATGTCCTTGGAACCCTAACTCAGAGGACTTTCTGGTCATGTTATAATATTGGGGATTTTCTGGGTTTATAGGGGTCGAATCAGGTCCCGAATAGACCTGTTTTATGAGAACGGAAATAGTTTTAGTGACGGTTTAAGCGTGTGTCGTGTCATAGGGTCCGGGTCTCGTATTGACACGTTTTAACATGCGTTTAGGTGCTGGGAAGGGACCGTAATTGTGAAGCTTGAATTGTGTTGTTAAGCTAGGCGCGCATTCGAGGTGAGTTCTCTCACTATAACTAATGTCGGTTATTTTTACATTACGTTGTGTATGTATGTGGAAGTTTTATTTGCTTTTGATGCGGGGTTAAATAGTGGGGTGTCTAGTCGGACCTTTATTGTTGTGACTACGCGGGTGGCGTAGGAGTTCGGCGGGGCCGAGGATCACATACGCGGGTGGCGTAGTAATTCGGTGGGACCGAAGGTTGTATACGCGGGTGGCGTATGAACCCGGGGGTGCCGGGTTGCGTTTGCACGATTGTCGTGTGGTCGGTGGGACCGACGTATGCCTATTAGGTGGGTTGGTGTGAGTATGCATGTCTATGATTTGTTCGAAGACTTGTATGCTGTTTATGTGCAATTATCTGTTTTTGGTGGTGTGGAAATAACTGTGTTACTTATGGTGTTTGAATTCACTAATTTTCGTGCTTACCCTTTCCCAATAAACTGTGGTTTCAGGTGCGGGCGGCTCCAAGGCGTGACGAGTACACACTGGCGCGCGAGGAGAGCTGGTTGCTTTATGGTTTTAATAATTAAACGTTTATTCCGCTGGTTCTATTTTACAAAGATAGTAATTATGTGTTTGCAAACGAAACGTTGAGATCATTTAATGAGTTGTTATAAATGAAATGTTTATTTTAAAATTTTAAAATTTCTTGTAATTTTTGGGACGTTACAACTTGGTATCAGAGCACAGCTTGAGTGAATCAAACGCACCTCGGTGTGTTTGGTCTCAAGTTGCGGCTGGGAAATTTTCAAATTCTTTATTAAATCTTTTTGGAAATAAAAGAAAAAGTAAAGACCCGTTCGAGGAACGGTGGTCGGAGGCGCAGTGTGTACAGTCAGCCGGAGCCAAAGGGGAACAGTACAGTACTTAGTGTTTTATTGCTTTCTAGATCATAGAGTATGCATGCTAGATTGCCTGTTGTGGACACTATGTTGTATGCTGAACTACTTGCTATTAGGAATTTATGCTAATTATGATAGGTTACTAAGTGGATGCCCTCTAGGTTGTATGCAGTAAGAGATTTATAGCCTTAGAATATTCGATTTAGTTCTATTGCGCAGCTCTTGTTTGAGTCCAACCGTTCTAGGATAGAGTCTTGTATTCGACTGTCTATTTGTTTCGCACTGCATATAATCGGGTATTCGCGAGGTCACCCGTTATAATTAGTAGGGATTCGGTAGTTGCAAGGGTAGTGGGATAAGAGGAAGTTCCTAGAGAGCTGGGAATGGTGTTTATGTATGAGTACGTGTGCTAGATTGCTTTCTAGAACATAGGAGTATGTATGCTAAATTGCTTGGTGCTTATTACACTGTATTGCATGTCTGCTGCTTGCTATTAGGGATTTGGCAGTAGCAAGGATAGTGGTTTGGATGGAATTCCTAGGGAGCTAGGAAGAGTGTGTACATATGCCGGTGCGGGCATATGTGTATAGTTTCGGCGAGAAACTACTTGGACCCCTTGGGATGGAACTCGGAACGGGCGATGATAGGTGTGGATGGTAGTAGTAGAGCTCCTACTACCGGAAGCACAGGATCAATGCTCGAGTCGGGGAAGTCACGAGGAATCCAAGGAGTTGAGCGTGAGTGTTGCTAGTATGAGTTATTATGTGCTAATAACGCGTTGTATTGTCTACCCAGAATAGCCATCACAAGGAGGAACAACTATAGTAAACCTACTAGTACAGGTGTGTACTCGAAGTGTTTTGAGGTGATGATCGTTGGGGGTAGTGATGAAGGTCCTAAACTAGTAGTCGTTGGAATAGAAAGACGATTCTAATATTAGTCACTTGGAGTGACGATAAGGATGATATTTGTTGTAAGCAGATCATTTCGGGCCAAGATGGAAGATTGTGTTAGGGTCATAGGCTCATAGAGCCGACTTTGATTTGAGGAAAACCCGTAAGATGATTTGATGTGATTTCCCAACTTGCCTTAAGAGGTTTAAATGTCTGGATGACAATAGTAGACCGGAGAGTTTCGGAGTAGTAGGGGTCGAGACGTTGAATGCCAAATGAGTCATGCACGAAGTTATTTTGAAAATAAGATTGCATTAACAAATTCTTGTGTTTCAAATCTTTGTATGGACGGTGTTTTGGAATTTTGGGAACTGCTCAGGACACGCACAAGATTTTGAAATATGGTTTTGAAAGTGTATGAAATCGTTTTATCACGGGAGTGCAAACTTTGTTAGAATTTGTCTCATTTTCGTTATTTTTCCAACGACTCTTTCCGGTACGATGTTATCCGTGTTTTGGTGGTGGTTAAGATGTTGGGTAAGTGACTACGGATTGAGACTCTAACGTTGGAACTCCTCCACATGTGTTAGAGTTGAGACGAAAAGTTATATTCCACGATGTCTGTATAAAGGCTATTTTGGTGATTTGTTTAAAATGAGCTTGGAATTCCAGTGTCGCTTAACTTTTCGTTCGAGAGTTTGAATTACTAAGTGTTTTATTGCAAATAGTTCAGTGTGTGGATTGATTCATGCGTGACATAAGTGATGCATGGAGGAATTTTGGTAACATTTCATAAGGAGTTGTTTAGTGCGCTTTTTAGTCAGCTAAAGGTTTTATTGACATTTCCATGAAAATGCGATTTATCGACTTAGGGGTATGCATACTGGGGTAACCTTTGTTCTCGACATTTTGATGAACAAGTCGTGCATGAAAATGTTTTAGTTCCTTTTTGTCGAAATGAAAGACCATTTGATCCAAGGAGTGTTTTATGTTGTGAACATCATGCATACGATTACAGTGTGTTATATTTTGGAAATATAAATGCGTAGATTTTTGACATTCGGTTAATTTAGAATTACCGATCATTTTTTTGGGAAATTAAAAACTTTTGCTTTGGAGGAAACGAGTATTTTGAGCATTTTCGATAAATACATTTTTAAACTATAATGTTTTGACGTTATATGTCCCAAGTACGAAGCTTGAGGAAGTGTTACAAGCTTGCATGCCTGCCCCCAGTTTGAGATTTTATGAGGTTTTAGTCGATATTTCCAATTAATAGAAGCGGACTGGTTTCTGTCTTCAAGTTTGAAACTTACACGAGACAGTTGTGTTTTAACAAAAATATATTTGTAAACCGTGTCATCGTTTTGTGTGATTAGCTGACGCGCGAAAAATTTGTGGCGAACCCTGTGCCACGTCATTTTTTATGATTTAAAAAGAAGAATTTTTGAATCAAATGTCGTGAAACTTATTTTGAATTATGTGCACACCTTTGTCGCACCCTGTTTAAGGTCAAGCGGTTACTTTAAGTGCACGTCATGAGTCAATCCATACTGGAATCGAGGCGGTTCATTTTAAAGAAATTATTTTTTACGCTTGCTTTTGTGTGAGTAAACTGAACTGCAATGGAACGATTTTCAACATGATTTTCCTATGTGGGACGAGCGTGTCCAGTTTTGCGTAACTATCGATCAGGTAATAGTAGTTTTATTACATACGATCTTTTGAGATGAAAATCCTGATGTTGAAAATATTTTGTAAATGATTTTGTAAACCATTTGGGGAAATGTGCTTTTAAGTGTCATGTGTCATTTCGAGAATTTTTAGGGTGTGAGTCCTTTTGGAAAACTCTTTTGTTTAATCCGTGTTGAGTTTGAGACTAAGGTTGATTTCAGAGTATTGCTTGCTTAAACTTTGTTTAAACGCATTTTCCGACCTATGGGTCTAGCAAGCGTGGAGCATTTTGCTCGGTTTTGACTTGGAGTTAGTCATGGGCCAATTGCCCGGTTTTAATGGCTCGATGTGGAGTCTAGTTGATGAGTTGTTTTTGTCGCACCGTTTGGCATTCTTTGCACGTTGAGTGTTTACATGTTTGGGTGAGTGAGTCAATCCGGAATAGGCATGTTCTTGGTAGGCTGTTTGCTTTGGATCCTTAGACACGTCAGTCAGTCGTTGGTAATGGTTGGTTGGGTATCTCGGGGTGGCACCCCGGTATTCATGTGTTTAACCTAGACTTTCCAGTAGGTACTAGGAGGATATAGTTGTGGGCACTTACCTGGGAGGTAGTTCCGGTGTGCTGGGTCTTGAGGCGTTACCTGGGAGGTAGACGTCAAGGTGTATCCTCGATATGGTGTGACTTGGCTTCGTAGAGCAAGTGTGGATGATACGTCGACGGTGGAAGGTAGGTATTCCACGCGCGTTAGTACTGTAGGCCGAATAGTATCGGTTAAGGGATTGATGCCCTTTGTTATTAAGAGAATAAATGCGCATCAACCATTTTGAGGTAGGTGATATATTTAGGTGTCGACGTTTGGGATTGAGGCCAAACACCTTTAGTATAATCGGAGAGTTGTAGCCGATTTTAAGATAATCATGGTGACGGTAGTAGTAACCCTGAAATGATCACTTGTGATGGATGGTTATGGTTGAATGACCTACGTGTGTGTTAGTTGATTTGGTTGTGGGGGATATCTATTTGTGTTAGTGTCTAGGATAATACCACGCTTATGTTTGTTATTGTAATCGGTTGGACCGATGTTCGGCGGGTGGCCGATGTTTGTTATTGTAATCGGTTGGACCGATGTTCGGCGGGTGGCCGATGTTTGTTATTGTAATCGGTTGGACCGATGTTCGGCGGGTGGCCGATGTGAGTTATTGTAATCGGTTGGACCGATGTTCGGCGGGTGGTCGATGTTTGTTATTGTAATCGGTTGGACCGATGTTCGGCGGGTGGCCGAGGTTTGTTATTGTAATCGGTTGGACCGATGTTCGGCGGGTGGCCGACGTTTGTTATTGTAATCGGTTGGACCGATGTTCGGCGGGTGGCCGATGTTTGTTATTGTAATCGGTTGGACCGATGTTCGGCGGGGTGTAATCGGTTGGACCGATGTTCGGCGGGTGGCCGATGTTTGTTATTGTAATCGGTTGGACCGATGTTCGGCAGGGGGTCGATGTTTTGTTAATATAAGTTATTGAAAATCTTTGGAGTCTATTAGAATTCGTAGAAGTTAATCGTCAATTAATGATAGGAGGGATCGTAATCAAGTATCCTGTGGAGTATACTGGTGAGCAGCTTTAGAGTGGTTAGAGCTTGAGATTTGACTCAGGATGTATGGAATATCTAAGGTTGGGGGACAACCGTAGTCGCTTGGCTAGGAATGATTTCAATTGTCGGGGTGTTCTGCCGATCATAATCCCAGTGTCTTAGAAAGAGTACGTTAGTAAGAATAGTATTCGAGAAGTTTAGTAGGGGTTTCAAGTGGACTTAGGAACCTGAGGTTGAGATAAGGGAGAACTATCCGGAGCTATTCGTAGGCAGAGACTTCGAGGGCGAAGTCTAATCCAAGTGGGAGAGAGTTGTAAAGCCCGTGTCCCGGTATGTTTATATATATTTTAATTAATTGCTTTAATATCGTTCTTTTAGCGAATCTTTACTAACGGGGTTAGCAAGTTTGACCAAATGCGTAATAAATCTTTAAACCATTTTAAAGTGTTTACCTTTAATTGTTTTTGGTTAGTGGTTTGGTGTCAAAAAGGACCAAAAATGTTAGCTTACGTGTCTTTTGTTATAGATTGTGAGTTAAGACGTAATGGAGGGGCCTTTGTGCAAATCTTGGAAATATGTTGCATGGGTCTCGACCCATGGCTGGAACCCATTCCCGTTTTTCTTTTTTTTTCCTTGTGTTTCAAGCAAGCCAACAATCTCCAACCCTACAATTCATTCTCCTAGTTTCCTTGGTGTGTGGTGCGGCCGTAAGTGAAAGAAAAGGGAGAGAGAGCGATCGCGAGAAAGAGAGAGACGAGAAGAAAGACCACAGCGGCAGCCGTCGCCGCCGCTGCTGCTGTCGCCGGAGGGCGCCACCAACCTGGTTTCCTCGGAGATCGAGAGAGAGAGGTGTGGTCGTGGTGGTGAGACGTCGTCGTAGGTAAGTGTTTCCCCCCCCCCCCCCCCCCCCTTGTTGTTTCTTTGATGTCGCCGTGAAACCACCACCGGCGGTGACCGCCGCCGCCGCCGACCACCACTGCCGGAGGTGGCAGTGGGTGGTGCGTGGGGTGTCCAGCCCTAGTTGTAACCCGAACCGTTAACCTTGAACCGTTTTTATAAATCGTGATTTTATGAAAATTCTAAGTGTGCTGTCCAGTTTTCGTGTGATCGTAACTTTTCCGTCGTAACTCCGTTTGAGCCGAAACTGGCGCCCACGGTTCAAGTTCGGGGTCGGGCACGTTTTCTGTGTTTTAGCGGAAAACTGGTTCGGTCTCTAACTGGGCGAAAAAGTGGTCGCAAGTTCGGTGATTCGTCATTTTATGTGTAAAATTCTGGAATCTGCCACTGTTTTGTGTAGACCATAACTTTCTGCTCGTAACTCGTTTTGAGGTGAAATTGGTGCCCAAAGTTCCCAAATCGAATTGGGAAGGTTTTTCGTGTTTTGCCGAAAGTCTGATTAAGCCCGTAGCTAGGCTGTATTGGGCTGTTTGCGCAGGCTGGACCGAAAACTGGCAGTTTTGGTAATCGTTCGTATTTAATTCATATCAAATTGTAGAAAAATCGTTAGGAGGCGTATAATATGTCCTTGGAACCCTAACTCAGAGGACTTTCTGGTCATGTTATAATATTGGGGATTTTCTGGGTTTATAGGGGTCGAATCAGGTCCCGAACAGACCTGTTTTATGAGAACGGAAATAGTTTTAGTGACGGTTTAAGCGTGTGTCGTGTCATAGGGTCCGGGTCTCGTATTGACACGTTTTAACATGCGTTTAGGTGCTGGGAAGGGACCGTAATTGTGAAGCTTGAATTGTGTTGTTAAGCTAGGCGCACATTCGAGGTGAGTTCTCTCACTATAACTAATGTCGGTTATTTTTACATTACGTTGTGTATGTATGTGGTAGTTTTATTTGCTTTTGATACGGGGTTAAATAGTGGGGTGTCTAGTCGGACCTTTATTGTTGTGACTACGCGGGTGGCGTAGGAGTTCGGCGGGGCCGAGGATCACATACGCGGGTGGCGTAGTAATTCGGTGGGACCGAAGGTTGTATACGCGGGTGGCGTATGAACCCGGGGGTGCCGGGTTGCGTTTGCACGATTGTCGTGTGGTCGGTGGGACCGACGTATGCCTATTAGGTGGGTTGGTGTGAGTATGCACGTCTATGATTTGTTCGAAGACTTGTATGCTGTTTATGTGCAATTATCTGTTTTTGGTGGTGTGGAAATAACTGTGTTACTTATGGTGTTTGAATTCACTAAGCTTCGTGCTTACCCTTTCCCAATAAACTGTGGTTTCAGGTGCGGGCGGCTCCAAGGCGTGACGAGTACACACTGGCGCGCGAGGAGAGCTGGTTGCTTTATGGTTTTAATAATTAAACGTTTATTCCGCTGGTTCTATTTTACAAAGATAGTAATTATGTGTTTGCAAACGAAACGTTGAGATCATTTAATGAGTTGTTATAAATGAAATGTTTATTTTAAAATTTTAAAATTTCTTGTAATTTTTGGGACGTTACACAAATCCCTTGATCTATGCCTCCATATCTCTTGATTTGATTCTAGTAAGTACTTTTGTAATTATTTAGAATATTTGCTTTCATTAATTCGTATAAATACGTGTTAGCAATGTTGTAATAAACATGTCATTTTCCCATCAGTTTAGCCTAACTTTTTTTTCTTAAAATGACATGTATGTCAGGTTCTGCTAGCGGCGGGGTTACTAAGCCGTGAAAAGAGAGTTGGGTGCCATTAGCGTCAATCTTTTGGAGTAGTTGATGCTTTTGGACGATGTGGCATACAAACTTTGATAGCATTCTTTGGGAGATTATATTGACAACTGTTTATAATCTAAGTCTCAATAGTTTAGATTAGTAGGTTGTCATTTATTATTTCCACTTATTAATGTGTAAACGCTTCCACTATTTCCCCTAGTTAAGGGTGATTTATTTCTATAGATGTCAATTCACGTCATAATTATAGGTATAAATTTACCTCTATTTTAGGGGTGTTACACTGTGGTATTTCTGGTCGCCGGTGCCTAGCAGTAGTGGAAACTTTGGCATCATTTAGGTCTTCATCGCCTCTCTGCCTAGCATTTGGAAATCAGTTTTAAAATGGTATAAATTAGTTGTGTGACATCAACTAACATCATGAATGTAGAAACTATTAATTTGTATATTATTTAGTATCCCTCTAGAATAGGAAACCAAGTTGTACATTTGATATAGGTTCAACATTTAGTTTGATTTATATGCTGCCTTAGTTACCTAGAATTCTGTATATACTCTTGAATATTCGATATGTAATACCAAATATTTTCTTCTCAGTACAATGCCTATCTAAGGGTACCGTTTTCTATGAGTAAAGTTATTAAAGCCTTTTTAAAGTGAACATTAAATCACAACGATTAGAGAAAATAATGTACTTTCAAACTTCTCAAAAGGTTGCAAACTTTTTTTCAGGATCTTGCTGCTAATCAATTTGAAAACTTGATTCCAGGATTGTAGAAGGATGGTTGTCAATAGTGTTGCATGTTAAGCTAACTCCATCGATCCGAGAATACGAACCTAGATCACGCAACAGATGGAATATGAGGAAGAATCAATCATTCCATAAGCTCCAAGAGAGAAACAAGGAAAGGAGCAACATATTCTATCACAAACAAAGGAACCGTAAGATTTTGAAAGGTAACAATAGATTTTGATAAAGAAAAGAGAATAAACTATCATAACTGAAAATCATACCTGAAAATGCTTTTCTACCAATTTTGAGTTTACAGAGATGGAGAAGGCGAGAATCAAGTGGACGATTGAAGCTGCAACTTGGGGAAATATGGCTTGACTCCTAGAATCGAGAATCGAGAGGAAGATTGAAGATTTGAGGATGTAAAAAACATGCTAAAGTTTTTATTGGAAACTTAAAAGACTGGTGAAAAAAACCCCGGGAAGCTAAAAAGGCTAGTAAAAATAGCATTGAGAAGGTAAGGTAAATCGAAAAAACGACCATGCAATACGAGATTGTACAATATGTTTTAGAAGTTGTAATTAATAGATTTTCAAAATTTATGCGTTATCATGTAGTACTTACAGCTTAAAATAATGTTTTTAATACATTTAAGACTTTTATGGATTTGCTTTGTAAGGTAGTATAGATTTGAAGGAAATAAAAAGCACAAATTTTGAAAAAAAATAGTAAAAGGAAAAAACTGAAACAAAAAGGTAAAAGGTAAAAGATAAAAAAGAGTATAAAGACTAAAATGCTCTTAATTTAACTGAGTTATACATAGTTCATCGGATTGACCAAATCTAAAACAAAATTGCAATCAAAGGGACTAAATCTGAAACAATATAGCACCACATCGATACAAAAATATAATTATTTCAAAATAAGAATGAAATTTGATGATGAGTGGTAGGGGCCGTTTACCGGATGAATGATATTTCAAAAAATATAATTATTTCATAAGGACCAAAAAGTGTAATTTATGGGTCGTTTACCTAATCACTTACCCCGGTAAGTGCTTACTGGCAAATTCAAGACTATCACTTACTTCTCGGGTAAGATTTTAGTCCACAAAAATGGTATCGTATGCAACAATTTAGCCGCTAAGCGCTTACCGTGGTAAGAGTCGTCGCACACACTTACCGGGTAAGACTCTCGGTCCTTGCTTTCGACTCTCGATCCTTGCTTCCGCTCTTACCGGGTAAGATTCTTGGTCCTTACCATATTCATCCGGTAAGCTAATGTGACTTGGTAAGCACTTACCCGGGTAAGCGTTTTGTAAACGGCCCCTTAGTTTAAAAAGAACAAAACCAGGTTGGGTCCGGGTTGGTGTTGGGTTGAACCGTTTTTAATATAGTTCAGTTGTAGCGTGAATCAGAGATGGCCAAACATGGTTCTAGGCTAGGTCCAAATCAATCCCGGTCCCAAACAATGTTTTTGTAACCGGTCCTGGTCCCGACCAAAATACTTTAGATCGGTTAAGCTCTACAAGGTTTGGTTCCGGTCACGGACCGGACCCAAATCGGTCCCACTTATTTTCATGTATTTTTAAATTGATTTTTAACATATGAAAAATATTTTTGAAAAACTTGTTCTATCAAATACACTAACAAATACGTTTTATTATATTTGGGTCACCCGAATACACTAAAAGAATACGTTTTTGTAATATGTCAATGAAGTTTACTTTAAAATATTTAATTGAATCAATCGAATACACTAAAAAATAAGTTTACATTTTTATTATAATATACATACTAAAGTACACTAAAAAAAATACATTGTGGTCTTTAATCAAATATGTTTGAAAATACATTTACAATAAAATTTCCCATAACCGGTCTTGGGTCGGTCGGCCTACACCCTGTTTTTGGTAGGGGTGTCAATTTTGTATCAAGACACACCAACCAATTGGTATACCAACCGTACCAATTTAGTTGGTACCATCATAATTGGTAGCTAGTACCGTACCAACTATCAAAACTGGTTGATACGTGGTATTAGAAGTCGTATACCACGGTAATACCGTACCGTATCAACTTATTTTTTAATTATTTATTAATTAAATATAATCAATAATATAACATATTTTGATTTATAAATCTTAAATTATCTTGTTTTACATTTGCCCATTGTAATACGAAATGATATATAGAGCTTAATTGAATTTATTTATCTAACCTTAACAACTTTAGTAACTCGTCATTACCTCCACAGTCCATTTTTGCTCCTCAGTTGTCGCTTATGTTAAACTATTGGTGAATGTATGTGTTTATATAAAGATTATTTGAATGGTTGTATGGTAGGGTTAAATGGTATAACACATATCAACATGTTATTAATGCACACGACGTTTTTAGTGTAAGTAGATCTAGTTGATAAATATGTCAATTTAAATATTTCTTACTTCAATTTTTATGATGTTGGTATAACCGTACCAACATGTATCAACCGAAAAAATTTGGTACCAGTTAAGTTGGTACTAGGCCTGTAAACGAACCGAACGAACACGAACGGATGCTTGTTCATGTTCGTTCGTTTAACTTAACCGAACAAACGAACTAACACGAACGGTAAACGAACGAGATTTTTTGTGTTCATGTTCGTTCGTTAAGAATTTTTGGTTGTTCGTGTTCGTTTATGTTCGTTCATTAAGAGTTAAACGAACGTACACGAACGAACTTAAATGAACATAAACGAACGTAAACGAACGAATTTAAATGAACATAAACGAACGTAAACGAACGACTTTAAATGAACATAAACGAACGAACTTAAATGAACATAAACGAACGAACCCGAATAAACAAAAAAAACCCACCATACTCATAATTTCGTTCGTAAAAAATACCTTAACAAAATGAAAAACCGGGTTAACTTAGGAGGTATGAAAAATAAATTCTAAAAGATCAATTTACTTGATGATTTTACACATTAATTTCATATTATATAAATATGTTTATGTATAAACAAGCATAAACAAATTACATAAACGAACATAAACGAACGTAAACGAACGAACATTAACGAACATAAATGAACGAACGTTCACGAACATAAATTAACGAACGAAACCATTGTTCATGTTCGTTCATTTAACTAAACGAACAAAAAAACGTGATCATGTTCGTTCATTTATTAAATAAACGAACATAAACGAACTTCACGCCGAACAGTTCACGAACGGTTCACTGAACGTTTGGTTCGTTTACAGCCCTAGTTGGTACCAAGTATAATTGGTTGGTAACATGGTATAAAATTTTGAGTACCAATTATAATTGATTGATACACGGTATATAGAAATAAAAAATGGTATCATACCATGCTCACCCTAATTTTTTTGTGGAATATTGTAACCAACGGTCCCAAACGATCTTAGACCAGGCCAGTCCTAAATCGGTCTCGGTCTCGGTCTAAAATCGGGCCCATTTGATCCTCTCTATCGTGAATCAGGTGTGGACGGCAACTATAAGCCCATGTGCTCCTTAGAAATGAGTCACTATCAGTGCGTCCCAAACTATTGTTTGTCAGTTTATGAGTGGGCCAATAGGTTTTTGATACAAAAAACGTGGGTAGAATGTAATTGACTTTTCCTAGCTAGACATGACTCGCTTTTTTACACCCACTCATTGGTCTTGTCTCATTATACCCCGCCAGAAATTTTCCTACGTTGCAGTGGCGGATCCGAGATTTTTCTTTGGTGGGGGCACCTCTAAGGTAGCTTAAATGCCTGTAAAGTTGTCCGATTTATTTTTAGCCTAAATTCAACGTTTCAAGTGTTTTTAAAGTTATTTTTGGTTGATTTTATGAGATTTTTAAGTTATATTTATCGATTTCAAGTGATTTTTTTGGTTTTTAGTCGATTTTTAGAGTTAATTTTGGTTGATTTCAATACACTTTTTTTGGTTTATGGGTCTCGGACGAAAAATTACTAAGAAACATTAAGGTATAAAACTAAAAAAATCCAAGTTTTTAGCCTAACAAATTCATTTATTTTTCTTTTTCATGGGGCCTTTCCCCCCACTAACCACCAATTAGATCCGCCCCTGCTACACCTGAAAGGTTTTGAGCAAACCTACAACCACATGATATAGGCAACGGAAGCATATTTAAAAATATCATCTATGGCAATACAAACTAACAACCTATAAGGATACATATGTTCTAGATAATTAACTACAAAAGAATGAACCAAGAATACTTACTTGTTTATTGTGATTGTCGAAAACCACAATGATGAATCAAACCTTTGATCTCGCTTCTTGGATGTCAAGGACCAATAGTATGAATCCCTCTAGTGGCTCACACTTAAGAACACCAAATGCCAACAATCAAAAAGAGGCTTAAACCCTAAACCCTTATTAGGGTTTACGATTTGGGAGAGAGAGAGAGGGGAGGTTGACGGCCACCCGAGAGATTTCCAAAAAAACCAACTAGGGTTTGACCCCTAGCAGTTTATTTATAACCCCTCTTCTGCTTCTCGACCAAGTTATCTCTATTTTACAACTAGCCCCTTTGAACCGATAAGCTTGTTAAAACTATTTTAACCAATTATCATTTAGTCTCTGTACTTTATATAATTAATCTAATTAATTATATTGTAGCTTATAATTAATTCATCATCAAATGAGAAATAAATAAACTAATTGTTTTAACTCCCTTTTATTCTTCTGATTGTTTATTTGGGTCTTAAGGGAAACCCAAAAGGACCCTGCTATTATTAGAAATATTACCAATAGTTAATGACTCTGGACACTATATCCAACAGTCTCCCACTTGGACAAGTTATTAACTCTATTTGGTTCAACACTTTCAAATAATCAGCAGAGAGCAAGCCATCCAATGCAGCTGCCGAACTCTGATAAAAATTCGGTCCTAAAATAAGTGATTTAATGTTCCTTTGTTCTACAAGATATGATATGAACCTGAGACATGGATAAATGTCTATCTCATGGATCAAGATTATGTTTCCCGATTTCCGATATGTGTTGAATTCATCAGACTACTCAATTGAACACATCAATTCTAGTCAGGGTTTGGCCAAACACTTAATGTCAACACCAAATCATCGAGGGGCCCATGGATATCGCTTCTCCTGTTTAGGCAGAAGGAACAAATAAACTTTGACTACACAGTTCATTTCTACTCATCATATTATACATGGACATACCATGTATAGCTGCCAGTTACGGTCAGCGTTGGAGCACACCAAAGCATAACAGAATCCTAGAGCAAAACTCTATGTATCTCCGTTTGAAGAACATAAAATATTATCATCTCAAAATTACTCTGACTTAATCCATGAAGTAACTTTTGAGTGCGGGTTGTTCCAATACCCAAATCACCATTAAGTACTCATGAGTGTTAGTCGCACAAAGTGATACTTCCTCTCTATGTGCTTTGACTTCCCATGGTCTTTAGGTTCTTTAGTCAATGCGACTGCACCTTCGTTATCACATAAGATTTCAATGGGTTCACTGATGCTTGGTACAACGCCCAGATCACCTATGAAATTCTTCAACCATGCAGCCTCTTTCGCTGCTTCACTAGCTGCGATATATTTTGATTCACACGTGGAGTCAGCCACGGTGTCCTGTTTGGAACTTTTCCAAGTCACGGCCCCACCATTCAACAAGAACACCCATCCTGACTGCGAGCGGGAATCATCCCGATCTGTCTGGAAACTCGCATCAGTATAACCTGTTACTCGTAATTCATCTTTTCCACCATAGACTAAGAACACATCTTTAGTCCTCCGAAGATACTTAAGAATGTTCTTTACAGCCGTCCAATGACTTTCGTCTGGGTTCCCTTGATATCTACTCACCATGCTTAAAGCAAATGAGACATTAGGTCTAGTACATGGCATGGCATACATGATCGATCCTATAGCAGATGCATATGGAATTCGACTCATTATGTCCAGTTCTTTACTAGTGCTGGGACATTGATCTTTACTCAATCTTATGCCATGTTGCATGGGCAAATACCCTTTCTTGGATTCACTCATATTGAATTTCTTCAATATCTTATCCAAGTATGTACTTTGGCTAAGTCCAATTAAACGCTTGGTTCTATCTCGATAAATTCTTATTCCAAGTATGTATGCTGCATTTCCCAAATCTTTCATAGCAAAACATTTCCCGAGCCAGACCTTTACATCTTGCAACATCGGAATATCGTTTCCTATGAGTAGTATGTCATCAACATACAAGACTAGAAATACAACATTACTCCCACTAGCCTTAACATATACGCAGGACTCATCTTCGCTTCGAGAAAATTCAAACTCCTTGACCTCTTCATGAAAACAAATATTCCAGCTACGAGACGCTTGTTTAAGTCCATAAATGGATCTTTCAAGCTTACACACCTTATCTGGATACTCGGTATGTACAAAACCTTTAGGTTGTGCCATATACACATCCTCATCAAGTTTCCCATTGAGGAAAGCGGTTTTTACATCCATTTGCCATACTTCATAGTCATGAAATGCAGCTATGGCAAGCAATATTCTGATAGACTTAATCTTTGCCACTGGTGAGAAGGTTTCATCATAATCAATCCCTTGAGTTTGAGTGTAACCTTTCGCAACCAGTCTAGCCTTGAATGTGTGCACATTCCCATCCATGTCGGCCTTCTTTTTGAAGATCCACTTACACCCAACTGTCTTGCGACCTGGTGTATGATCAACCAATTTCCAAACTTGGTTATCGTACATAGATTGAATCTCGCTCTCCATGGCCTCTTTCCACTTGGCAGGCTTAGGGCCTGCCATCGCTTCCTTGTAGTTGGATGGCTCATCCGCAATATCAAATGTTTTATCATTGACTAGTGTATCTCCTTCCTTTGTAATATGAAAACCATAATAAAACTCAGGAGGTCGATTAACTCTACTAACTCTACTAGTTCTGCGAAGAGGTGGTGGAGGTATGTTAGTTTCCTCAACAGTTGGTTCAACCTCATGTTGAGGGCTAGTGTCAACTATAGGTTCATCATTGGTTGTTTCTTGAATTTCTTCAAGATCAATACTGCTCCCACTATCCTCTTTGGAAATGAGCTCCCTTTCTTGGAAGACTCCCCTTCTAGCTACAAACACTTTGTTCTCAGAAGGTTTGTAAAATATATATCCAAAGGATTTGTAGGGATAACCAATGAACCGACACTTCTCTGCTCTAGGTTCTAGCTTGTCGTTAGTTTTGCGCCGAACGAAGACTTCACAACCCCAGACCTTTAAATGTGCTAACGAGGGACGAGTCCCAGTCCACATTTCAGAGGGTGTCTTTGCAACCTTCTTAGTTGGAACGAGGTTTAAGATATGAGCTGCAGTTTCTAAGGCATAGCCCCAGAACGATATTGGAAGTGTAGCACGACTCATCATGGACCGAACCATATCAAGTAGCGTTCGATTTCTCCTCTCAGCAACACCATTGAGTTGTGGTGTTCTGGGAGGAGATAATTGCGAAACTATTCCACAATCCCTTAGATAGTCGTAGAATTCATGACTCAAGTATTCTCCACCCCTGTCGGACCGGAGCATCTTGATCTTCTTGCCCAGTTGGTTTTCTACTTCGTTTTTGAATCCTTTGAACACTTCAAAGGTGTCCGATTTGTTTTTCATCAAATAGATAAATCCATATCTACTGAAATCGTCAGTAAAGGTAACAAAGTATCTCTCACCGTTTCCTGTGGCAGATCTGAACGGTCCACATACATCTGTGTGGATTAAGTCCAACAGATCCTTACCCCTTTCCATTTTTCCTTTGAAAGGTGCTTTTGTCATCTTGCCAAGTAAGCAAGACTCGCATTTTTCATCCGACTTTAAGCCAAATGGTTCCAAGATCCCGTCCGATTGGAGGTTGGCGATGCGTTTCTTGTTTATGTGGCCAAGACGATGATGCCATAACGACGATTTATCCAATTCACTATTGGAGGAACCAACATTTAGAGTTAAGTTATTAATATTTCTACCAACACAAATCACGCTTTCATACACGCCATTACAAGGAGAGGCTTTAAAATAAAAACAACCATGTTTATAAACCAAAATGCAACCATTATTATTATCAAATTGAAATTCAAAACCATCCTTGTACAATGCATGAAAAGAAATAATGTTTCGAGCCATTTCCGGCGAGTAGCAACAATCTAATAACTTTATTGAAAACCCACTACTAAGCACGAGCTCAAAATCTCCAATCTTGGTAACAGCGGCAGTCATCATGTTTCCCATGATCAGATTCAACTCCCCATGCTTCATCGTCCTACTTCCCTTTAGTCCCTGGAAATTAGAGCAAATGTGAGTACCACATCACGTATCAAGGACCCAAGAGTTAGAAATCGAAGTACTATGGAGTTCAATTGTAAAAATACCTGAGGTGCCACACCCTTTGACCTAGTTCATTTTCAAGTCCTCTAGATATTTTGGGCAACTTCTCTTCCAATGGACCATTTCTTGACAGTAAAAGCATATGGCCTCTTTAGGGTCACTTATGGGTGGTATGTCAGAAGAATCAGTTTTTCTCTTAAGGCCTTTGTTGCGAGGAACAACTTTAGCCTTTCCCTTCTCTTTGGGATGAGAAACTTTCTTCTTCTTACAGCCACCTTCCCTAATGGCCAGGACGGGAGCAGTTGAGTGAGCACTTTGGGTCTTACCCATACTTGCTTCAGCATATCTCAACATGCCATGGATCTCCATCAAGGTCTTGTCCATATTGTTCATATTGAAGTTCACTATGAACTGTTTATATGCCCCACTGATAACGCCACTTTTTGGCGCAATTTTCAATTCTAAAACCAATGGGATTGGCTTGTATTTAAGCAAAGAAGCGGAATTTTACGGTTTATCTAGTGGAAGGTGCAGATTTATTAAAAGGCAGTAATCTTCGAGAAAAGAAGCTAAAAAGAGCCAAAACGAAGCCCAACGGAAGGCCGAGATCCAAGCCCACGACCCGCGCCCGAACCAGGACCCAGACCCGAACCAATCCTGACCCGGAACAGCTTCAGAAAATCGCGCGGTTTTGTGCGCGGTTTGCAAACCGCGCCACAAACCGCGCAACCCCCTGTTTCACGATTTTCAACTATGTTATTCCGGATTTTAGGTCATTATTGGAGGACGTAACACACAGGACGACAACGGCAGCTGAGGGGGCGATTTTGGGAGGGATTCTACGCCTTTCGGAGCCACGAGAGAGGATCAATCAAGGAGTAATTCACGACGCGAAGCGGATTAGAGCCGGGAGAAGGGAGTTCATCACTACATCTTTCACATTCACCACGATCACATTCATTATGTTTACACACACTTTCGTCTTTCTTTCTCTTGTGTTTGAATCCACCACCGACATGAACTAATCTGTTCATGTTGGGGGTTGGAATGAATTTGGTTTGTGAGCATATGAACAGATGACTTGAACGTTTATCAGTTTTCCTATTTCATGAATGCATGTAATTTGGTGTTAATGCTTTTGAGAGTTTAGCTAGCTTTCAATTGTTTTGTTGTTTCCAGTTGAGTTCGAGAGAATTAACTGTTAACTAGAACTAGGAATTACATGTCTAAGGTGAGAGAGGGGATAGAGATATATCGAGTAAGCCTTAGTCCTAATTGAACCATTTAGGTTGAGATCGAAAGATAAAATCTATACGTTCATAATAAATCTTGTGCTTAATGTGTTTTGGAATCCATAAGTTGAGATCGAAAGATAAAACTTGTCCTTTTCAAAATAAAACCCGTTGTTGCTCGAAAGAGAATAATGGTGACTTTTAAATATTGGGTATTCATTAAGGGAATAACTGGTAATCGTTTTAAGTCTGATATTCGTATGTGAAAACCTAAGGATTTCCAACCCTCAACTGTTTTCTCTATCGGAAGTTTCCAAAGCTGTTTACTGTCTTGTGTTTGATTTATTTTCTTGCAATTAATTAGTTTAACACCAACCAATTCAATTCCGATAGTTCAGTTAATAGAGCTTATAGTGATTTTGATACTTAGTTCCTAGTTCCCGTGGATTCGATACTCGTACTTACCGTACATTATTACTTGATTTCGACACCGTAGACTTGCGGTTAGATTTAGGGGGGGTGATACCCGCCTATCACCCACTAAGAGAGTTTAGCACCATGTCAATGGCAAGCTCTCTTGGGAAATCGACACCTAGATTTCCTAACCTGTCAATGTACGCTTTCATCTTTTGCACATGCGCACATACAGGGGCACCGTCCTATTGTTTACATTCCACAAGCGATTTTACGACTTGGAACCTTTCTTGCCTCGCTTGCTCCTGAAACATTTCACGAAGCTGCTCATTTAGTTCAAACGCCCCCATGTTCTCGAAACTCTTTTGAAGTTCCGGGGACATGGACGCCAACATGAGACACACGACTTTTGTGGATTCCGCGAATTGCTTGTTATATTCAGTTACTGCTTCAGGACTTGCATCATCATTAAGTATAGGAAGATCCTCGTCGAGCAAATATTCTTTGTCTTCGTACCTCAAGGCAATTCTCAAGGCACGAATCCAATCCAAGTAGTTTGGCCCAGTCAGCTTATCTTTACATAGGATAGAGAGTAACGTAAGGTTGGATGTTGAGTGAGTAGGAGGAGGAGGAATATTTTCAGCCATCTGTAGATATAGTTTTTTTAGTTAGTTTGATATTTAACCCTTAAAAAATAATTATCCAAAAATATTTAACAAGGCTAGGATCCATATTTTACTCTATGATGCGAAAAGGGATGCCATAATCACATCACAAGGTTATTTAGGTAAACAAATGCTATTTGTTAATTTCATTCACTATGAAACTCCTAGGTCTTTTGAGAATCACTGACTTATGTCAATAGCATGTTAATCTCGATTATGCTTATCTTCTATTTGTGACTGGGATGCCGAGGATCACAAACTAGATGGTGAATCGACCATGCAAAAACACATGGACCCCTCGGCTCAAGTACGCTTGAGAATCACCAGCGCCAAATCATTTTCGACTATAGTTTCACATTAACGTGCTGGCAAACCGCACACGCTCCGTTAACAAACTATAAGAATATGTGTGTTCTTCTCATGGGTAGCATAAGACTTTCACATTTCTTAGTATATCTAAAACGGGATTTTGGTTTTATACTTCATAGTTAATACTTTTAACTTGTCACATTGACCTATCAAACATTTTCGGTAATTCCACTAGTCCACACAAGAGGCGGTGAGTATGGTAACGCAGGGCGTTTTAAAAACCATTGACTCATTCGGCAACCATATTATAGGTAACCTCCTTAAACCCCCTTAGAGTGCTTATAGTGAGTACGCCTAGTCTCGATTTGACTATCAATGTATAATTTAATTTTTATATATAATTAAGGTCTAATATATATATATATATAAATTGAATGGAATTTTAAACAATTTAAAATTATGATTATCTAATTAATTCTAATTAACCATGTGAGGACACATTTAATAATTAATATAATCGTTTCCATAATTAATTCCAATTAAACATGTAATGACACATGCTAATAATTAATGTAAATATTTGACATACAATTTATATTCACTATATAAATAATGTTAATATTTATCTTACAATATTATTCAAACTTAAATATATCCATATAAGGTAAGAGAATATGTAAGATTATCTATTCAATAATTGCCAAAACTCAATATTTTTTTGTGTTTTTTTAGGCAAGTTAGGAAACTAGCCAAAAACAATTAGGGTATAACATTGCATAAAAAAACGACTACCCTATACCCTTTAGGGATTTCGATAAAACTTAATCGCTAATAATACAAAACCTTTTATGCAAGTAAAAAAAATTTTAGTTTCCAAAAAAATTAGGTTTTGAGGTTATGACCATGAAACCCTAACATAGGGATTAAGCAATCCAATGGCCGCAAAAAAATTTGAAATCGATTTTGTAACCTCAAACCCTAAATTTCGAAAACCCTAAACCAACACAAACAGTTTTGCAAATCAAATTGAAACTACTTTTGAGTTAATATCTAAGAACTATGGCTCTGATACCACTGAAAGGTTTTGGGCAAACCTACAACCACATGATATAGGCAACAGAAGCATATTTAAAATTATCATCTATGGCAATACAAACTAACAACCTATAAGGATACATATGTTCTAGATAATTAACTACAAAAGAATGAACCAAGAATACTTACTTGTTTATTGTGATTGTCGAAAACCACAATGATGAATCAAACCTTTGATCTCGCTTCTTGGATGTCAAGGACCAATAGTATGAATCCCTCTAGTGGCTCACACTTAAGAACATCAAATGCCAACAATCAAGAAGAGGCTTAAACCTTAAACCCTTATTAGGGTTTACGATTTGGGAGAGAGAGAGAGGGGTGGTCGACGGCCACCCGAGAGAGATCCAAAAAAACCAACTAATTACGATTTAGTCCCTGTACTTTATATAATTAATCTAATTAATTATATTGTAGCTTGTAATTAATTCATCATCAAATGACAAATTAATAAACTAATTGCTTTAACTCCCTTTTATTCTTCTTATTGTTTATTTGGGTCTTAAGGGCAACCCAAAAGGACCTTGCTATTATTAGAAATATTACCAATAGTTAATGACTCTGGACACTATATCCAACAACACCGTCCAAATATATAATTTTCCTTTGAAGTTTACGCTTAAAAAGAAACACAAATAATTATTACACTAAATAGTGGTTTACTAAATTTTATTCATTTAAATGTTTGTTGGATAAGAGTAATTTGTCTTGGTTTATTATATTAGATGAAATTCTTGATCATGAAAATGATAAAGTAAACTTATTGGTTAACGTAGATGGAAAATAATTAAAATACCCTAAGTCAAACCATGTTTTACTGAAATACCCCAAATCTCTCTCATGTTACAAAAATACCCCAAACATCCGCGATAGAGCCCGCGATCGCGGGCTCCAGGCCACGTGTCACCAAAGTTTGCCCACTTTGCCCGCGTTGGTCACTCAAGAATGCCCGCGGTCCAGCTTTCCCCCCTCAAGAATGCCCGCGTGTGCAGTTTTAGTCCCTGCCCGCGTTTGACTCTCGTTGACCCCCGCGATCGCGGGCTACACGTGTCCAAAGTTTGCCCACTTTGCCCGCGTTGGTCCCTCAAGAATGCCCGCGGTCCAGCTTTCCCCCCTCAAGAATGCCCGCGTGTGCAGTTTTGGTCCCTGCCCGCGTTTGACTTTCTTTGACCCCCCGCGATCGCGGGCAAAAGTGCCACGTGTCGGCACAGGGTTAACCCTAATTTCATTTTGACGAACCAAACCCTAAATTTGTTCTTCGGCCGCACTATACAAAGGGGGGGGGGGACCAAAAACCGGCCACTCTCATTTTTTTAATAACTCTCTCAATTTTTAATCAAACTCTCTCATGTTTCTCCCACTCTCTCAATTTTGTCGTGTGGAATACGCGTTCGGGTTTTGTGAAGATGTCTCGTATTACCTCTGTGGTATGTTTTCCTTATGTTTTTTGTTATTTTTTGTATGTTATTTTAAGTTAAGATATATGATTTGTAGGTTGTTATAGTGTTTATAACTTATGTTTGAATATGTTCTATGTTTAACATGATATGTATGGTTTTATGTTTGAATGTGATATTTGTATGTTATAATGTGTATGTTGTTATAGTGTGTTTTTTTATAAAAAAATTGTTAAGAGTGATTTTTTATAAAAAAATTGTTAAGAGTGTGTTATTATAAAAAAATTGTTAAAAATGTGTTTTTTTTTATAAAAACACACTCTTAACAATTTTTTTTATAAAAACACACCCTTAACAATTTTTTATAAAAACAGTTTTTTTATAAAAAATTGTTAAGAGTGTGTTTTTATAAAAAAATTGTTATAGTTTTATGGTTTTATGTTTGAATGTGATATTTGTATGTTATAATGTGTATGTTGTTATAGTGTTTTTTTTATAAAAACACACTCTTAACAATTTTTTTATAAAAACACACCCTTAACAATTTTTTATAAAAACAGTTTTTTTATAAAAAATTGTTAAGAGTGTTTTTATAAAAAATTGTTATAGTTTTATGGTTTTATGTTTGAATGTGATATTTGTATGTTATAATGTGTATGTTGTTATAGTGTGTTTTTTCATAAAAAATTGTTAAGAGTGTTTTTTTATAAAAAAAATTGTTAAGAGTGTGTTATTATAAAAAAATTGTTAAAAATGTGTTTTTTTTTATATGTACCCACGGTTTGTCCAAGCAGTGATTACTCAGGAATTGACGGATTTGCTTCAATTTACTGAGGTATATGTACCTAAACCCCCTAAAGGAAAGGTCTTCTCAAATATGAGGAAAACTTCCAGGGACTCGGAAGGAGTTGACACTCCATTGTTCTCTACAATGATGGGTGTGTCCCACACACAAGAAGGTATGGCATCAGGGTCAAGGCCCTCATTAGACCAACCCACTGATAGCCAAACCCCACCTTCAATCACCAAAGAAATCCCTCAGTCCATTCTTCAAAGACCCACTCCAAAAGTAACCAAAAAGTTTACAAGAAGAAAGGTACACAAGGCTCCTTCCCTTGATGTACCTCCTAAAAGCCCAAAGCCTTTAAGCCCTCTAGTGGAGCATTCTCCATTAGAGAATATCGAAAGGGAAACCACAGGGGTGTCTCCCAACCCCAAGAAGGTGCTCACTAAGGAGAAGGTTGAGCATGTGAGTAGCAAGGCTGCCACTACTTCTGCTAGCACAGAGAAGGACAGTGGTAACATAACTAAGCCCTTCCTCACGGCAACTCAGAATGAGAAATCATTCAGAGGTCCCAGGTGCCAAGAAACCACGGGGGTAGGCAGTGCTTTTGCTAGGCAAAAGACACCTACTAAAATTTCCAGTGATCCTTTAAAGGAGGTAAAAACTCCTAAACAAGGTGAGGATAGGTATACATATGAGGAATTGATGGAAACCATTGCCAATATTAACACAGATGTTGTAAGTCAGCAAAAGGAGATAGATGGACTCAAGAAAGTGGTCCTATATCAGTAAACACAGCTTGAGAAGCATAAGAAGCTGATTACCAAGTTGATGCACAGGAAGAAGAAAGCTCAGTATGTTCTTAAAAGAAGAAGCCCCAACAATGATGCTCCCAAAAAGGTTAATGCTGCTGAAATTGCAAAAGAAGCAGAAACTGATCATGCAGCAGAAAAGGTTAATGCTGCTGAAATTCAGAAAGAAGAAGAAACTGAACCAGCAGCAGAAAAGGTTAATGCTGCTGAAATTCAGAAAGAAGCAGAAACTGAACCAGCAGCAGAAACAAAAGAAGCAGCAGAAACCATGCAAGAAGCAGTATCTACAAAGGAAGAAGCAGCAGAAACAAAGGAAGCAACAGAAACTAAAAAGCCTACTTTGGAAGAAGTTGAAGTTGCAGAGGCTTTGATTAAAGCCAAACATGACACTCCTAAAAAGCAAGAAGAAACCCTGGGTGAAAAGCTGGAGTCACTGAAAAGAACAAGAACCAAGTCTATAGCTACCAAGAGGAAAGTTGTCAAGAAACCTAGGGTAGAACCAGTGGTAGAAGAAGAAAAAGAAGAGGATGTTCCAGAAAAGAAAGATGATACAAAGGTTGCTGAAGAAGAAGTAGCAACTCCATCAGGTCAACCAAGTAATGCTCAATGTGATATGTATATCACTGTGGTTGATCCAATCAAAGTTGACCCATTATCTTCCATGCCTCCTGAGATCATCTTCTGGGATACCTTGGTAGATCAGAGAAAGGAGTACATTAGAGTCAAAAGAGCAGATGGGAAGTTTGAGGTCTGTTCAACATGGGGAAAACTTCTCAAAATGTGCTCTAGATCTGACGTAGAGGAGATGTACAAGGTTGGAATGAAGCTGTATGGAAATATGCTGAATGAGAAAGGGATGTCTATCACCAAAATGGTTCTTGAATACCTGTGCCTAATGTTCAAACAAGAAGCAGTTCAGTATATGATAGAAAGAAATTTTCAAGCCATTACCAACTGGATGCTCATTGAAAAATGTGGAGTGTATGTCATCACACTTGACCATACATATCATGAGTATTATTTGGTGGATGTTGCATACAAGCATAGCATGAAAAGGTTGAATGGAATGCTACATGCTAAGTTGGCTTGCAACAAGGATTCTGTAATGGGAAGATACTTGGTAAGAAGGATTATCAATCAAAGTCTGGGTTTGAATCCTGATTTATGTGTTCATGATTAGGTTTTGGAAGCATCATCTGAAGAACTTGACTTCTCTATCTAAAAAGTCAAGTTAGGGGGAGATTGTTGGGAACTGAAGATTTGCTAAGTATGGTTAGTACTGCCAGAACAACGTTAGTACTGCCAGAACAACATTAGTACTGCCAGAACAACGTTAGTACTGCCAGAACAACATTAGTACTGCCAGAACAACAATACTACTGCCAGAACAACAAATACTACTGCCAGAGCAAGGTTAGTACTGCAAGTAAAAGTTAATGCTGCTGGAACAATGTTAGTACTGCTTGTGCATAACAATGTTAGTACTGCTTGTGCATAACAATGTTAGTACTGCTTGTGCATAACGTTGTTAATACTGCTTGTGATCATTATTATGGAATGCGAGAATGTTGGAGATAAAGATGGAATGATTGAAGATAAGCATGAAAGAATATTCTGAAGATCAATTTTGTTTTGATAGTTATCTTGTAATTATTCAGTATAAATAGTTTTTGTTAGATAGCTATTCGGTACACGAGAGATTTCAGAATTCGTTTTTGTTTTAGAGAGAATTAACCTCAAGGTATAGAACCCTATTTCTAGAGAAGTAGAAGTCGTCTTGTTGAGCCTGTTCAACAAGATTGAGGTTTGGTTGTAAACTTGTGAGTTGAAGTATTGAATACAAACAGATTGTGTTTTTCTGATTAGTTGTTCATCGAGTGTGTTTGAATTAAAGTTCTATTCCGCAAGATTCTTTAATTCTGATTTCTAAGTATAATTATTCTTGTTTGGAATCGATCCTGACAAGTGGTATCAGAGCGTGGTTTCTTAGAAATCTACAATCATTATGGACAACACAGTCGAATCAAACAGTACTCTTGTTTCAAAGGTTCCCATGCTCAGGCCTAATGAGTTTGACATGTGGAAGATTAGAATCAAGCAGTATATTTTGCTTACTGATTATTCCATCTGGGATATAATAGAGAATGGTCCATGTGCTGAAGGAAAGGTTGGACCAGATGGCAAAAGACCCCCTCCAAAGACTGATGCAGAAGAAAGGTTAGACAAACAGAGATGAAAGCCTTAAGCACTCTGCTTTTGGCTATTCCCAATGAGTATCAGCACCAATTTCATCACTGCACTGATGCTCAGATTTTATGGAATGCATTGGAAAAGAGATTCACTGGTACCAAGAGCACCAAGAGGAACCAGAAGGCAATTCTTAAGCAACAATATGAAAATTTTACTTCTACAAAGAATGAGTCTATGACTCAAACTTTTGATAGATTTAATAAGTTGATTGGAGAATTGGCTACAGTTGGAGTTCATATGGAGGCTGATGATGTCAACAGGAAGTTTCTAAGATCATTAGGTGAGGAATGGACAATGTATACTGTGTCTTTCAGACAGAATGACCAGTTAGAAGATAAAGAGCTTGATGATCTTTACAATGATCTTAGGGTATTTGAAGCAGAGGTTGAAGCCAAGAAGAAGCCCTCGGGATATGTGTATAATGCTGCACTGCTATCAGCATCAACTGATTCTACTGCTAACCCTGAATCAGTTAGTATTGCTGGTGGAGTCAATCAGGAGAAGGCCAATGATTCTGTACTAGAAGCTTTCTTTTCTAGTCATGTTAACTCCTCATTAATTAATGATGACTTAGAACAGATTAATGCTGATGATCTTGAGGAGATGGATATCAAGTGGCGGATGGCTATGCTTTCTATGAGGGTGAAGAAGTTTATAAAGAGGACTGGGAGAAACAACTTTTCCCAAAGAAGAGAAGATGGTGCTGGGTTTGACAAGTCTAAGGTGGAATGCTACAAGTGTCATAAGATGGGACACTTTGCCAGAGAATGCAGAGGAGGAGTATCTCAAAACAACCATCAACAAGCTCAGACTGGAAGCTTCAACCAGAACAGAAACTCTGTTCAAGCCCTTGTTTCTCAACAAGGAATGGGATTTGATTGGAGTGATCAAGCAGAAGAGGCAATTCAGAATCATGCACTCATGGCAGAAGTCTCAGATCTTCCTACTGAGGTAAAATCTAATCTCTGTTCTCAAGTTTGTATAGACACTGTGAAAAGGTATAGAGATCACAACCAGGGAATGTGTGATGACCTTAAGAGATTATAAAAGGATAGAAGAGATTATGTAGTGATTGTTGAGAGGTTTGAAGAACAAATTAAGGCTTTTCAAGCCAATGAACTTCAACACTCATATGATACAAACTACTGGAAGTGGGAAAAGAATGGTCCGGAGTTCCAACTGAAAGAGTCTAGGGAGGAATGTGAGAAATTAAAAGGAGAACTTGAGAAAGTAAAACTTGATGTTGAAAAGTTTTCATGTGCTTCTAAAGTCATGGACACCATAATTAATGCTCAAATCCACAGTAAGATGAAACCCGGCATAGGGTACAATGCCACACCCCCACCCTACAACAACACATACATCCCTCCTAGGTCAGACCTGTTAGAAACCATGGATAGGAAGGATTTACCTGAAGGAGCTACTAAAGTAGATCCATTAGATGAAGTTGTTGTTGAGGATAAAACTGAAAAAGAAGAGTCTAAGAAAAGGAACAAGAATGTCAGTGGTGAGATCCCCTTAGAGAATTACATCAAGACTAATGAGGAAGGTGGAAGTCCCTGGGATAAGAACAATGAGATGAAAAGATCTGAAAAAGGAAAGGGAGTTCATTATACACAGACCACTGTTGTGAATTCAAATACTTATGAACATTGTTCTTGCAAGAATTCTCAAAAGAATGAGCCCCAAAAACATGATAAAAAGAGGGGAAATCAAAGAAACTGGAATAATCAGTGGGCTCAAAAACAAGGAGTTGATCTGCAAAGGATTAACAGACCAAAACCTTGTTTTATCTGTGGCAAATTGAATCACCTTGCCAAACACTGTTATTTCAATCCTATTAACGAAAGGATAAATTTTCAAAGAACTTTTCAAAAATCAAATTGTTATAGGAAGCCTGTAAGGAACCATGTGGCTAAGAAACAAGCTAAATCCAAAAGCCACATGAGGAAAAAGACTGAAAAAGAATGTGTCACAATGTGGGTTCCTAAAAGCACTAGTGTTAGTACTGCTGCCTCTGTTCGTACTGCTGCCTCTGATAGTACTGCTGCTAGCAGTATTAACACTGTTAGTACTTCTGCTAGCAGTATTAACACTGATAGTACTTCTTCTAGAAGCAATACTGCTGCTAGCAGTGTTAGTACTGCTAACACTGTTAGTACTTCTTCTAAAGATAATACTGCTTCTAGTGTTTGTGCTGCTAGACCAATCATCTTGACAAAGTACTCCAGTACTGAAGTTCCTCAGGTTGAAAAACTTATCCAAACTGAATGTAAGTACTTTGATGAGCAAGGGAGACCCAAGACCACTTTGGCTTGGGTTCCCAATAAAAACTAATTGATTTATCTTATGTGCAGGGCAACCAACAGCTCAAGGGGAAGAGCATCTGGCATGTTGATAGTGGTTGCTCCAGGCACATGACAGGTAACATGGCCTGCCTCAAGAATTTCAAAAGAATTGATGGAGGACATGTTGCTTTTGGGAATAATCCTGCAGGAGGTAAGATAAGTGGTAAAGGTGATGTATCAAAAGGTAAGATGACATTTGAGGATGTTTACTATGTTGAGCAATTGAGATACAACCTGTTAAGTGTATCACAGGTCTGTGACAAGAAACATAGTATATTATTTACTGATTCTGAATGCATTATTCTTGCTCCTGGATTCAAAGTAGTTGATGAAAACATGATACTATTGAGAACTCCTAGAAAGGATAATGTGTATTGTTTAGATTTAGAAAGTGTTTCATCTGATTCATCCCTAAACTGTTTGGTATCAAAAGCTTCAATGGATGAATCATCACTTTGGCACAGAAGGATGTGTCACATGAATTTTAAAACAATGAATAAACTTGTTAAACATAATCTTGTTAGGGGTTTACCATCAAAAGTTTATTCATGTGATGATCATTGTGTTGCTTGTCTCAAAGGAAAACAACACAAAACTTCTCATAAGTCCAAAGAGATAAACACTATCTCAAATCCTCTTCAGTTGTTGCACATGGATCTGTTTGGCCCTACAAATGTCATGAGCATTGGCAAGAAGTCATACTGTTTAGTTATTGTTGATGATTACTCTAGATTTACTTGGGTATATTTTCTGAGAACTAAAGATGAGACAAGTGGACTGATCAAATCTTTTATTCTTAGAATTGAAAACCAATCAAATCAAAAAGTGAAAGTCATTAGATCAGATAATGGGACTGAATTTAAAAACTTTGATCTAAACACCTTTTGTGAGGAAAAAGGAATTGAGAGACAATACAGTGCTCCTAGGACTCCACAACATAATGGTGTTGCTGAGAGAAGGAATAGGACACTGATTGAGGCTGCTAGATCTCTGTTAGCTGATTCAAAATTACCCACTACTTTTTGGGCAGAAGCAGTTAATACTGCTTGCTATGTCCAAAACAGAGTTTTAGTAATAAAGCCTAAAAACAAGACACCTTATGAGCTTTTTCAGAAAAAGAAACCATTTATTGGATTTTTCAAACCATTTGGGTGTCCTTGTACAATTCTCAATACCAAATCTCACTTAGGTAAGTTTGATAGCAAAGCAGATGATGGTTTTCTTGTTGGTTACTCATCTCAGAGTAAGGCTTACAGAGTGTTTAATACCTCTTCTAGAATAATTGAAGAAAGTGACAATGTCAAATGCAATGAGAACACACCAAATCCTATTGGTTCAGGTCCTGATTGGCTATTTGACATTGATTCACTCACTAATTCTTTGGGTTTCAGTAGTAATGTAAATGCAGGACAAAGGGATGCACCACCATCACATCACAGAATTCAGTCTGTGATATTTCCACTCCCTACCATTGATCCTGTTGACTTCTGTGAACAAGAAAAGGAAGCTGAACCCATTCAGAATGAAGAAGAGAGAAGAATAGAGGAAAATCAGCCTTCAAGTCCAAATTCCAGAGAGTCTGAAGTGACTGAAGAAGCTGAAGAAAATCCAGACTTAAATGAGTCAAATCTGGATGTAATCTTACAAGAGGAATCTGGTCATCCATCAAGAACTCAGAAAAATCATCCTCCTGAGTTGGTAATTGGAGACATTGCTTCTCCCATGATGACCAGGAATCAAAGCAGACTTCAACAGCTACAAGATCAGCAAAATACAGTTAATACTGTACTCACTTGCTTTCTATCCCAAATTGAGCCCAAAAAGGCTTATGATGCTATGAAAGATCCAAGTTGGATAGAAGCAATGCAAGAGGAGCTGCTACAGTTCAAGCTACAGAATGTTTGGAACTTGGTGGACCTTCCAAAAGGTCATAGGGCAATTGGCACCAAGTGGATTTTCAGAAATAAGAAGGATGAGAGAGGAATTGTGATCAAGAACAAAGCCAGGCTGGTTGCACAAGGGTATACTCAGGAAGAAGGTATAGACTATGAGGAAGTCTTTGCTCCAGTTGCAAGGATTGAGGCAATTAGGTTGTTTCTAGCCTATGCCTCATATATGAAGTTCAAGGTCTACCAGATGGATGTAAAAAGTGCTTTTCTATATGGGACTATAGATGAAGAAGTGTATGTCTGTCAACCCCCTGGATTTGAGAATCCATTATATCCTGACAGTGTGTACAAGTTAAAGAAGGCACTTTATGGTCTACATCAAGCCCCAAGAGCATGGTATGACACCCTGTCTACCTATCTCTTGGAAAATGAATTTGAAAGAGGAATCATTGATAAGACCTTATTCATTAAAAGGAAAAAGAAGGACACCCTACTTGTTCAGATCTATGTGGATGACATCATCTTTGGATCCACAAATGATCACATGTGTAAAGACTTTGAGGAGTTAATGCACAAGAGATTCAAGATGAGTTCCATGGGTGAACTTACTTTCTTCCTTGGGCTTCAGGTGAAACAGAAGAAGGATGGGATTTTCATATGCCAATCCAAATATGTGAAAGACATCCTGGATAAGTTTGGATTATCAGACTCAAAGCCAGCAAGCACACCAATGGAGACACACAAACAGATCAATGCTGATCTTGAGGGGGAGGATGTGGATGTCCATCATTACAGATCAATGATTGGATCACTCATGTATCTCACAGCCTCTAGACCAGATATTATGTTTCCAGTATGTGTATGTGCCAGATTTCAAGTTACACCAAAGCAATCACACCTTCATGCAGTCAAGAGGATATTTAGATACCTAAGAGGGCAACCTAGATTAGGTCTCTGGTATCCTTATGAATCATCCTTTGATTTACTTGCATACTCAGATAGTGACTTGGGTGGAGCTAACATGGATAGGAAGTCTACTTCAGGTGGATGTCAGTTCTTGGGTGCAAGACTAGTATCTTGGCAGTGTAAGAAACAAACCACAGTGTCCTTATCTACCACAGAAGCTGAGTATATAGCTGCTGCAAGCTGCTGCTCTCAGGTTCTATGGATACAGAATCAGATGCTGGACTATGGGGTAACATTTCTGCACACTCCAATCTTCATTGACAACAACAGTGCTATCAGCATTGTTAACAATCCAGTCAAACACTCAAAAACAAAGCACATAGAGATCAGAATCTCTGTTTTCTGTCAAGAATCCTCAGGTACAATGGAGTTTATCGACGAACACAACGAGATTGCCATGCTCCAGAAGCCAAAACAATCCACAGGTTTTCACGACATTGTGGATTTCCTCAAGTCCACGCATATATCCTATGCCCTAGCGGTGACCCCGACAATCTACATCGAGCATCAGAAGCAGTTCTGGGAAAATGCCACCGTGGTGTCTGAAGATGGGCAGAAAATCATCAAAACAAGGGTGTGTGACAAACCCTTAAATGTTACAGAGGAGCTTATTCGCATCACTCTTCGATTGGATGATGCCTCAGGTATGACGTCTATTCCTAATGACGAACTATACTCAACTTTAACGAGAATGGGGTATGAAGGTCCCATTGGAATCTTTAAGTTTTTCAAGTCTAAATTTTCTACACAATGGCGATTCTTTGTTCATACCTTAATGCATTGCATGTCAAAGAAAACTACTGGATGGAGTGAGTTTAGCAGTACCATTGCTTATGCCCTGGTCTGCTTGGCCACTGCCAGGAAGTTTAATTTTTCACAAATGATTTTCAATGATCTTGTGTCAAACCTGGAATCCAAAAAGAGTATTTATATGTACCCACGGTTTGTCCAAGCAGTGATTACTCAGGAATTGACGGATTTGCCTCAATTTACTGAGGTATATGTACCTAAACCCCCTAAAGGAAAGGTCTTCTCAAATATGAGGAGAACTTCCAGGGACTCGGAAGGAGTTGACACTCCATTGTTCTCTACAATGATGGGTGTGTCCCACACACAAGAAGGTATGGCATCAGGGTCAAGGCCCTCATTAGACCAACCCACTGATAGCCAAACCCCACCTTCAATCACCAAAGAAATCCCTCAGTCCATTCTTCAAAGACCCACTCCAAAAGTAACCAAAAAGTTTACAAGAAGAAAGGTACACAAGGCTCCTTCCCTTGATGTACCTCCTAAAAGCCCAAAGCCTTTAAGCCCTCTAGTGGAGCATTCTCCATTAGAGAATATCGAAAGGGAAACCACAGGGGTGTCTCCCAACCCCAAGAAGGTGCTCACTAAGGAGAAGGTTGAGCATGTGAGTAGCAAGGCTGCCACTACTTCTGCTAGCACAGAGAAGGACAGTGGTAACATAACTAAGCCCTTCCTCACGGCAACTCAGAATGAGAAATCATTCAGAGGTCCCAGGTGCCAAGAAACCACGGGGGTAGGCAGTGCTTTTGCTAGGCAAAAGACACCTACTAAAATTTCCAGTGATCCTTTAAAGGAGGTAAAAACTCCTAAACAAGGTGAGGATAGGTATACATATGAGGAATTGATGGAAACCATTGCCAATATTAACACAGATGTTGTAAGTCAGCAAAAGGAGATAGATGGACTCAAGAAAGTGGTATTATATCAGTAAACACAGCTTGAGAAACATAAGAAGCTGATTACCAAGTTGATGCACAGGAAGAAGAAAGCTCAGTATGTTCTTAAAAGAAGAAGCCCCAACAATGATGCTCCCAAAAAGGGGGAGTCAGAAGCTGAATTCAACATGGAGAGTGCACAGGAAAAGGGGGAGAATGAGTGTGTTGAAGAAATTGAAAAAGAAGCAGAAACTGATCATGCAGCAGAAAAGGTTAATGCTGCTTAAATTCCAAAAGAAGCAGAAACTGATCATGCAGCAGAAAAGGTTAATGCTGCTGAAATTCAGAAAGAAGCAGAAACTGAACCAGCAGCAGAAACCATGTAAGAAGTAGTATCTACAAAGGAAGAAGCAGCAGAAACAAAGGAAGCAACAGAAACTAAAAAGCCTACTTTGGAAGAAGTTGAAGTTGCAGAGGCTTTGATTAAAGCCAAACATGACACTCCTAAAAAGCAAGAAGAAACCCTGGGTGAAAAGCTGGAGTCACTGAAAAGAACAAGAACTAAGTCTATAGCTACCAAGAGGAAAGTTGTCAAGAAACCTAGGGTAGAACCAGTGGTAGAAGAAGAAAAAGAAGAGGATGTTCCAGAAAAGAAAGATGATACAAAGGTTGCTGAAGAAGAAGTAGCAACTCCATCAGGTCAACCAAGTAATGCTCAATGTGATATGTATATCACTGTGGTTGATCCAATCAAAGTTGACCCATTATCTTCCATGCCTCCTGAGATCATCTTCTGGGATACCTTGGTAGATCAGAGAAAGGAGTACATTAGAGTCAAAAGAGCAGATGGGAAGTTTGAGGTCTGTTCAACATGGGGAAAACTTATCAGAATGTGCTCTAGATCTGACGTAGAGGAGATGTACAAGGTTGGAATGAAGCTGTATGGAAATATGCTGAATGAGAAAGGGATGTCTATCACCAAAATGGTTCTTGAATACCTGTGCCTAATGTTCAAACAAGAAGCAGTTCAGTATATGATAGAAAGAAATTTTCAAGCCATTACCAACTGGATGCTCATTGAAAAATGTGGAGTGCATGTCATCACACTTGACCATACATATCATGAGTATTATTTGGTGGATGTTGCATACAAGCATAGCATGAAAAGGTTGAATGGAATGCTACATGCTAAGTTGGCTTGCAACAAGGATTCTGTAATGGGAAGATACTTGGTAAGAAGGATTATCAATCAAAGTCTGGGTTTGAATCCTGATTTATGTGTTCATGATTAGGTTTTGGAAGCATCATCTGAAGAACTTGACTTCTCTATCTAAAAAGTCAAGTTAGGGGGAGATTGTTGGGAACTGAAGATTTGCTAAGTATGGTTAGTACTGCCAGAACAACGTTAGTACTGCCAGAACAACGTTAGTACTGCCAGAACAACGTTAGTACTGCCAGAACAACATTAGTACTGCCAGAACAACAATACTACTGCCAGAACAACAAATACTACTGCCAGAGCAAGGTTAGTACTGCAAGTAAAAGTTAATGCTGCTGGAACAATGTTAGTACTGCTTGTGCATAACAATGTTAGTACTGCTTGTGCATAACAATGTTAGTACTGCTTGTGCATAACGTTGTTAATACTGCTTGTGATCATTATTATGGAATGCGAGAATGTTGGAGATAAAGATGGAATGATTGAAGATAAGCATGAAAGAATATTCTGAAGATCAATTTTGTTTTGATAGTTATCTTGTAATTATTCAGTATAAATAGTTTTTGTTAGATAGCTATTCGGTACACGAGAGATTTCAGAATTCGTTTTTGTTTTAGAGAGAATTAACCTCAAGGTATAGAACCCTATTTCTAGAGAAGTAGAAGTCGTCTTGTTGAGCCTGTTCAACAAGATTGAGGTTTGGTTGTAAACTTGTGAGTTGAAGTATTGAATACAAACAGATTGTGTTTTCTGATTAGTTGTTCATCGAGTGTGTTTGAATTAAAGTTCTATTCCGCAAGATTCTTTAATTCTGATTTCTAAGTATAATTATTCTTGTTTGGAATCGATCCTGACAAACACTATTATACGTTGAAATAAAATACCACCACACTTTATCTATATATAACACTATTATACGTTGAAATAAAATACCACCGCACTTTATCTATATATAACAATATGATACGTTGAAATAAAATAAACCGCAACATCTATACAAAATAAAATAAACCGCAACATCTATATATAACACTAACTATAACATCTGTGAATGACTATGTAGAAGGATTTCTTTAACATCGACTTGACGCTAAGGTGCAAAGTTTCCTACATCGAGGAATTAGGAGCGCTCTTTAGGGGATTAGGTGATCGCGCGACTACCCTTGAGACCATCTATAGAGGGACACCGTTCGGGCCATGGATGGATGTGTCTTACTCTGGTGGCGACCCTACGCTAGTACACATGTTTCTACAGTTGGAGGTCGAGGACCCCAACGCTGAGCCGGAGGAGATGCATTTTGATTTCTTCGGCTCTCAATTGCATTTTGGGCGTCGTGAGTTCTGTCTAATTACAGGACTACGTTTTGGAGAGGCTCCCCCCTTCCTCCCTTAGAAGACTGCTCCTTCGTTCCTAGGGTTTGGGGCATTTCAGCATCTCGTTTGAAGCTGAAGGCAGCCCGGGACATGATGAAAGAGGGCCTTAGTGCCCTAACCGACGACGATGCTGTCCGTGTATGCTTGGTGGTGATCGTGGATATGGGCTTCCTGGGCCGTGAGTATAGCCAGTATGCTTCCGAGACGGTCCTTAGGGCCGTCGAGGACCTTGAACTGTTTAACAGCTACCCATGGGGTAGCCATATCTGGACACATTGCTACTCTATTCTGCACCGAGCCATAGCCAGACGCGTTGATCGACATGCAAAGATGAATCTTTGTGGTTTTACATACGCCTTCAAGGTTAGATACGTAGTATAACAATTGTTAATAATACATACAAACTGTTTGGCTTTTCTTTTTACGTACTTGCTCTTCTTGTCTAATTCCAGATATGGATCTTGGAGATGTTTCCCGCATCAATCCGATATTTCGTCAAGCGCGACGATCGAGTACTTAGGGGAACCCGTTGGGACAAGCGTGTTACCCTAAGTAGGTCGCTTTGGTTTCAGTTCTTCAATGCGTCTAGAAATGTAATTTCTTTTACTATGTTTACAATTTGCATACGTTAGTCCCGCTTATTAATTTCTTTTATGTTTTATCATATATTTAGCAGCCACTCTTGCCTTTCGATCGCATTGTGCCTACTGTCGACGAGATGGGCACAGATTGGTACAGAGACAGCGTGGCCTTTATTGACGCAGAGGCGGAAAGGGCTCGACGTCCCCCTACTTCCGAAGATGAGGAAGACGACGACAGGCCCCCTTCCGGTGGATACCAGCCGCCCCCTTCCTCCTCCTACCAGCCGGCCCGTTCCTCCTCCTACCAGCCGGCCCGTTCCTTCTCCTACCAGCCGCCCCATTCCTCCTCCTACAATCCATATGAGGCGGCCCCTTCCTACGAGCCACAGCGTGGCTCTCATGAGCACCTGTGGGACTACGTCCACGGGCCGCTAGAGTCACGTGTACAGCTTCTGGAGGGATTCTACAGACAGTTTAGCGCTGTCAATGTTAGTGTTTAACTTAATTTGTTGGCCACGTTTATTTAGTTTGTATATTAATATTACGTTCTAAATTTGTTTTAGCTGTCGAGTACGACACCGATCCCCGCTCCGTTCGGACAGGGGGCACAGGCGACGTTTGCCACCACATCCTATCCGTCATTCCCTGAAAATGTAAGTGACATTGAGTAACCATTATAGTTATATGTTTGTTCCTAAGTTTGTAACTCTTATAATGATCAATGTCACGCAGGCCGGGATGTCGGGGGCCGGGATGTCCCAAACGCCGTTCGCCACCACATCCTATTCTACTATCCCGGAAAGTGTAAGTGACACTGAGTAACCATTATAGTTATATGTTTGTTCCTAATTTTGTAACTATTTTAATGATCAATGTCACGCAGGCCGGGATGTCGGGGGCATACACCTCGCAGATGCCGCCGCCGTTCGCCACCACATCATATTCTACTATCCCGGAGAGTGTTAGTGACACTGAGTAACCATTATAGTTATATATCGATAATCCTAAATTTGTAACTATTTTAATGATCAATGTCACGCAGGCCGGGATGTCGGGGGCACAGCACATGCCGTCGTTCGCCACCACAGCAATCACAAACATCTTTGGCGGTTCGGCCGATGACTATTACAGGCCGGAAAATGCATACTGTAAGTTATTTTGGTAGTTTTGGTTTAATTGTGAACATTTCCTAAATTGTACTTAAAACATTGAGTAACGTAATTTTCAGACGGGGTCTCCTATTATCCAGGATCACTTCTCGGAGCACTTCTCGGAGCCTGACGATGACTCGATGGATGTTGTAGATCCACCACCACAGGTGACCCCGCTCCCTCAAAAGCGGTCGCATAAAATTTCACAATGGTTTCCTCACCCGTTTGGCCAACAAGGATCTACGACACCACCGGCCGCTAAAAAACAAGCAAAGAAAGCGGGGGGAAAGAAGGGAGGAAAGAAAAAGGGAAAGGTGTATTCACCGGAGCCTCAACCGGCATCAGAAATATTGAGGATGTGCCAGACTGGTCGCCTCCCCCCCTTGATCTTCATCCCTCACTTGAACTTGGAAATCACCCCCTCGTTTTTCAATGTATTGCTGGCCGTTGACCCTTTGGAGTCTGACTTACTGGATGTGGTTAGTATGAAGTTTAATTATAGTCATATAATCAAATATATTTATTTTACATGTCTAACCATCTATTTTTTATGTATAGCACATCGATTGTTGGGTCTCGTTGTTGCAAAGACATCGTGGAACAGACACGAGGTGGACCATGATGTTCAGTATGTTCTTTCATTACTTGTTGATTGAGCATCTAGGTCCCGCCTCCGTGGTTAATTCATGCAATGGCGTGGAAGGTACCTCTTGGGCTCTCCTCGATGTGGTATGTAAATCGTTTTACTCTTATTTTATTTAACTTGTTTTGTTGCTAACTAAGTTGTCTAATATTGTAATATTTCAGGTGTACATCCCAATATGCATTAATCCCCAACATTGGCTGCTTGGAGTGTTTGAACTTGACGCTATGACCTTGACCATATATGATAGCGACAGTGCCAATCTCTTCAGACAACAATTGGAAGAGCAAATGACAAAGTTTAAAGTTGTGCTATATGACTTGTTTTGCCGGGTCAAGGATGTTAGACGTCGCGAAATGACAGGTGCCTTTCGCTATAAGTTCGCCAAGAATGCACCCCAGCAGGCCGGGATAACTGCAGATTGCGGTGTCTGGGTATGCCGTAATGTCCAAATGTTGATAAATAAAAATGAGGTATGGGTAAACCCTGACGAGGCCGAGGTTGTTGCCAAAGATTTCCGCATACATATGGCGGAGTCCATTTATGAACATTGTCAAATAGGGCCACGTTAGGTTGTTTATGTAACATTAAATAATTGTTATTTTTAGTATTAACTTATTTTGTTAAAGTATTGTGATTGACTTACTGTTTACTTCATTTGGTTTTTGCTAATTTCATCCATTTACTCAACTTTGAGTATCGATATCTCTTTCACATATACTCTATTTTGGACGCATTATATATCATTTCGAAGATCTCATATAGAAGAACATAAACCTACTAAAAGTTAGTTATATATAACACATATATATAAATTTAAATGCGTCCAAAGTTTAGTAAAACCCATATTTCCAACACCTAGTAAGTAGGTTTATGAAACTTGCGATAATCCTAATACAGAGATTATTGGATGAACAAGCATTTATTTCTTGATTATTGGTGTATTGGTTCTTGTTGTCTGGAATATATGATGCAAAAATTGGTATCATGTAATGTAGAACAGTATCTATATTATAGAAACTTTCATTTGACAGTACCATATAAATCTGATCTAAATTCTCATTAATTAGCTATGTTTGACTACTTAAAGACCTTTATTCAAGAGCAGACGAATATTGCAGTTACTTTTTCAGTCGAATCTTACAGGCTCTTTTCAAACGATTCTTGCAGTGAACTATTCAGACGAATCCCAACTTCCTATCTATCTTTTATACAAACACACTCTCGCTTTTCTTAACACAATGGATGGAGGTTCAAGATCAAGGGGGAACAGGTCGGCGGATGTGGCTGGAAATTCACGTTCGGGAGCCTACCAACCACTGAACGACGGAGCTCGCCGGAGTACCTGGAAGGTACCGGAAACAGACGAGGAGTGGAAAAACTGTGGGCGAACTGCAGCCGATTTTCCATTCACGCCTGAGGAGGAAGCAGACTGGGAGATGGCATCCGACAATTACTACTTCGATAATGGCATGAGAACCCCACCAATGTATGATTTTATGCCGACGGGTCTTCGACAAAGTCAACGAATTACTCACACAGTGCAAAAAGCCATTGATGAGGCGAACGCCGGTATCGAAAAGGTAAAGGGTATGTGGAACCATAACGGGGGGATTCAGCAGGGGAAAATGGAGTATCTAGCGGAGAAGAAACGAGAACTGGCCATGACTAGGGCTCACGTTCGGCACCTGCAACAAGAGATTAAGGAAGCTGAAGAGGAACTAGAAGAACTCGAATCAGACTACATAGGAATGGAGGACGTGATCAAGGAAAAGGTTAACTTGATCACAGGACTCCAGGACGCCTTCCAGTAATAGATTTATTTGTTTACATGCACTGTATCCGTTTCGGTTGGGAAGATGATTTGCAATAATTTTTATATGATGTTGTTAATTAATTTCCTTGTTAAATAACTTAAGTGAATTTCTATATTAAAAACATTAAAATGGAAAGGAAACAATACATTAAAAACCACAAATTAAATAATTAACTATAAGGGTATGAATTTTAAATATAAAAAATATTTTTTTATGTAGTGTATAACTGTATATGATATATATTAAAATATATAAATCCAAAAAAATTCAAGATTGGGCTCATTTCGAACGTATCGAAGAGACGATTATAATGGTGTAATTTGTTAAAATTAAAACGTATTTTTTTAACGTATTTTAGTTAATAAACGATTATATGTGTTAAATGTAAAATTAAAATAATGAAACTAAAAGGTATAAAGTAAATTTAGTAAATAAGTATAGGGGTTGAAAGTGTAACATTACAAATCAAATTCATCAAATTGGACGAACGCGGGTGCTACAGTGGACTACGCGGGGGTGCTACAGTGTCTACGCGGGTCATATTTTCAAAAATGGTCCCTGAAATTTTTCAAAAATGGTCCCTTGCAATTGAAAAGTCACAAAATAATCCCATCGCGGGATTCCTTCGCGATCGCGGGATTGAATTTTTCAAAAATGGTCCCTGCAAGTTTAAAAAAAGTGTCAGAAATGGTCCCTGGCCCGCGATCGCGGGCTCCCATCGCGGAAAAATGGGGTATTTTTGCAAAGTGGGAGAGATTTGTGGTATTTCGGTAACACTTGGTCAAACTTAGAGTATTTTAATTAATTTCCCTAAAGTATATGCAACAGATTCTCTTCAAAATGAAGAACAAAAGGCTATAATATCTAAAGAAAATTACTATTTATCTTCAAGAGCTTCTTTATTTTGAAAATAACAATATAAATTATATTACAACAATATATTTAATACCTTTTATAAAATACTATTTATATATCCTATACATTTAATTTAAAATATTCTTATTGGTAAGAAAAATAGAAAATAATTTCGTTTTCATTAGTAACCGTTTTTGGATACTTGTCCAAATTTAGAACATTTCACACCCTCTCCTACTTTCTCCATTGAAGAGAAGGTTTTGGAAAATTCAAAATCCTCAAAAATCTCCATTTGAAAAATATGTTTGAGAGATGCTCTAAGAGGGTGTTTGGGAGTGTGTTTTAAATCTGCTTATTGACTTATTGGCTTTTTAAAAAGTCAATAAGTTAAAAAGCCTGTTTGGCAAATGCAAAAGGACTTTTAAAACAACTTTTTGGTTTGCCTTGGAAACGTGATTTTCAAGAAGTCACACTTTCCTGACTTATTGGTCATTTTACACTTTCCTATCTCAAAAGCTAATCCAAACACTTTTTTAAAAACTTCTTTTCCAAAAGCAATAAGTCAATAAGCATTTTTGGCCAAAAGCACTTTTAGACTAAAAAAGCACTCCCAAACACCCTCTAAGTGTCTCGTACTATATAAGCGGTAATCCAATTAGAAAAGTTTATCTAAAAGATATTTTAATATTAAAAACAAGCCTCAAGCCCCCATCAAACCTCACACATACTAACGGGTTGTTTGGTTGGGATATTCAGGGATAAGAAATGATAATGAAATGTGTTGTTTGGTTTAATATAATAATAATGGATTTATTAGCCTAAACCTGTTAATTTCCATACCCCACCAAATTGGGGGAATGAAAATTCAGTCTCGCACATCCTCTTCAGATTGATTTGTTTAGATCTATCGTTTTCTTCACATTCATCCTCTTTAGATCGTTTTTTTCACGGATCGTTTTCTTCACAGATCGATTTCTTCACAACTCGTTTTCTTCACCTCTTTGTGTCTCGATTTTGGCAGGCGGTTCTTTTTCACAGATCTAGTAGGGTTTTTATTAATTAGGGTTCTTGTTTAATCCACTAAACAACATCAATGCAATCATCATTCATATTCTCGTTTTTTTGCATTCCTATTCCCATTCCAGATGAACCAAACACCTCCTATAAATTTGGCCTTATCACAATTCACAGAAATCAAAAAATATAGGTGGGTGCTTTAGTGAGGACTAATATAAACCTCCACTTTTTATTTTTATGTTGGTGTTGGTGTTCGTTACAACAACAAGTAAGTAGGTTAATTAATATTTATCAGTATTTGGTTTTCTTTTAGAACGTAAAGAAATGTAATCATTTAAACCTAGTTAATTATGTCTATTTAAATGTTCTAATGTATAATATAAATACAACTGTACATTATGTAAAATATTTAATTGCTGCAAACATTTAAGTTTTGCTGTAAAAAACATAGACCTGAGTTTAATTAAACCCAAAATGTTATGTTCATGTTGGAAAATATTATTATTTTATTTTAACTTTTTAAATAGCATATATGTAAATAAATTGTCATTTGTTCGGATATTTAAAAGAGGAGTCCTTAAGATCTAAATTTATGCATGTTAAAATATTTTTTTATTCATTTGCAATATTTTATTACTATATATGAAAATTCCAATAAAATCCAATGGACTTTAGTGTATTAAGTCATTCGACTATTTTTTGGTACAAATAAGTCCTTGAACATTTCAAAACTTGTTAAATAAATTCTTAGGCTTTTGGAAACTTGTTAAATACATATTCTTATTACTTAAAAATGTAACTTGCAACCTATATGACAGGTAAAACAATAAATTAAAAAGCATCCTTATGCAAAAAAATATGTGTTAAAAATCACTTTCTACCTAAAGTTTTAGAAAAGTTTACTCTTTGCTTCCTTATAATTAGTTATTTAATTTATTTTATATTAACTAAAATATATCAAAAAATACGTTTTTCTATAAATTACACAATTATAATCGTCTCATCAATACGTTTAAAATGAACTCAATATTGAATATTTTTAGATTTAATCTTAAACTATTAAATATAATAAATACGTACGAATCATTATGACGTAAAGTGTAATTTTTTTTCTAAAGAGATGTTTTCTATTTGTTTTTTTTATTGTCAAAAGTCAAAACTATTCTTATACAAAAAAAAAATCATCGTGCGTAAACTTCGGCTTTTGGAAAGAGTGTTTGAAAATTGCCTAAAAATGAATTTGGTTGATTGAATTGACTATTTTAGTTAATTTCCCTATTTTTTTATTTGCAGGTGGATAAAGTAAGTGACATCTTTTTTGTTTTTTTTATAGTTTACTTTTACCTGCTATGAATGTTGTATGTTACGTTTTAAAGTAATAAATATGTATTTAACATGGTTTTCAGTAGTCCAAAGATTTATTTAACATGTTTAAAAATGTTAAAAGACTTATTTGTTCCAAAAAATTGTCAAATGACTTGATCTCTCCAAGCGCTAAAGCACATTGGGTTTTTTTGTACTTTTCCCTTTCTTTCTATTAGTTTATAATAAAGTATGGTTGTGAACAGTTCGACCCCCTTATCTAAATTTTTTGGCTCCACCCCTTGGCAAACTCATTTATAGTCGAGTGGGCTCTTGTGCATCCGTTCACTCGATTATTGTATGAGAAAAAAGTCGGACATCTGAAAGGTGTACACACTTGATTTTGGAATAAAGTTCATAACAAATGTCAACCATGGGTGAAATAATTTAGATACTTAGGGGTCGTTTACCAAACGCTTATCCGGGTAACCGCTTACGAAGTCACATTATCTTACTGGATGAATATGGCGATGACTAAGAATCTTACCCGGTAAGAGTTAATGTAAGGACCGAGAGTTTTACTCGGTAAGTGATGGCGAAGCGAAGACTCTTACCACGGTTAGCGCTTACCGGGAAAATTGTTGCATATGATATCGTTTTGGTCGACTAAAATCTTACCCGATAAGTAAGTGATAGTGTTGAACTTTACCGGTAAGCTCTTACCCAGATAAGTATTTTATAAACAGTCCCTTAGATTAAATTGTTTGATTAAGCAAATATTTAACTATTGATCTTTAAACTTCGTTTCTTAGTACCGGCCCATGGGCCCGACAATGTTACTACTAAAAGTATTAAGACCATCTTCAATGGGGTCACTAAATTTTACACTAAACACTAAATTTGATGTAAATCTCACTATTCACATCTCCAATAGGGTCACTATTTGCCACACTAAATTTAGTGTGATGAATAGTACTACACTATATTTGGTGTAACACTATTCATTTACCCTACTTTTTACACCATTTTTCAATTACTTTTTGGTCCCTCAATTTTGAGATTTATTACTTTTGTTTTTTAAAGTGTTAAAGTTTTAATAGTTTTATATATATATATATATATATATATATATATATATATATATATATATATATTATAAATTATTTTTATACTAATTTTTTATTTATGTTTTAATTAAGTAAATAATATACAACATGATAAAATATTCGATGAAATAAATAATTACATGTATTATTTTACATAACATGATAATTGAGGATGAATGTGATCTCGATGCACCAATTGAAGTTGCAAGAGAAGTGCCACCGATAGAGGTTGAAATAATGATGAATGATAATAACCAATCTCAACAATTTCTCGCTCGTTATAGACAAATCAAAGACAAAGTAGTACACTTCGAGTTTCGGAATGCGTTAATCGATCATTTGTAGGAAAAATATAGTAATGAAAATAATTAAATGCATATGTATTCTCATTTTTATTTGTTTTAATGTAACTTTTATTGTTTAAGAAAAACTTTTGTTTTATGCATTAAAATATTTTAGTTCATAATTAATAAAAAAATATATATTAAGTTATGATCTAGATATAAAATATGGGTACAAAGTGTAAAGTTAATAAATAAAAGGATATTATTGGAAGTTTAATATATTAATATAAAAATGATTTGGTGTAAAAAATAGTATTATCCATTGTAGAAGATTTACTATTAACACTAAATTTTATACTACTTTTGATATTTGGTGTAAAATATAGTGTGACCCAATGAAGATGCCCTAATAACAAAGATACAATTACATGGTTCAATTTCAAACTCACAACCTCAAACACGATGATTTAATATAACTACCACTACACCTATTTATTTTTCTCCCATTTTCATTTATAACTTTCTTTATAATTTATTTGTCTTTTTTATTGCAAATTCATCCTAAAAGTCGTTTTTATCTCGTTTTCAAAACAACATATATTTATTTTATAGATCAAGGCGGATTCCATACGAGAAAATGCATTTTATTTCCCAAATCAACAAAATGAACTTTTCCCTAGGTTAAACTATTATTTTACAGACCCGTAAAGGTGCACCTGCTCAGAATAATCCATCGGTCCACCACTGACCATTACTAACATTTATCGGGTAAGATTCTGGATTCTTGCCTTGCTTATTATCGGGTAAGATTTTTGGTTCTTATCATACTCACCCAATAAGATAAATGACCCGATAAATGCTTACCTTATTGGCGTTTGGTAAACGTGCCACAACTTTCAAATAACTGTTTTGCTTCTATTTTATAGGGTAAATTGAATTAAAATAAAATTTATTTTGTTTTATTTTTTATTTTACGGTTTACAAATCTAATTTTAACAATATACAACCATAGCCCATAGGTACCAAAAAAGTGTATTAATTAAAATAGCCATTTTGTGTTGATGGCTTTACCTCCTAGCCATTTTCTCCCTATTTTAGTGAAATAGCCAACACACTCGTGACACGCCTCGTGATTGCGAGGTCCTCCATCAGCCAACCCCAGAATTTACACTTTTTGTCCCTATATTAACCAATATCTAAATTGAAAAGATTAAAGTTTTGTGGGAAAAGTTGTAAAGTTGAAAGTGCAGGGCCAGTTGTAATCTTTGAAACCCACAAAAGGGCACAAAACCCTAGAGTTATTCCTTGTGTGTGTGTGTGTGGGTGTTGGCTAGAGAGAAAGAGAAGAGAAAAGGGGGAAGATTGGGTTCCATAGCAATTGAAGAAGGAAAAACAGCATCAATCATCAACTGGAAGAAAAGTGGTTTGGGAGTCTGATTCTACAGTGATTCTATCAGGTAATCCCAAACTCAAGTTCCTAGTTTAATGTTCAACTATTGTTGGTTTGTTTGAGGGTTTTAGCTAAAAGTTGAGGATGAAGCCCTAATGGGAGATTAGACAATCATCCTTGTGTTTTAACAACAAAGAGTTAGTAAGGAAGGGTCTAAGTATGCTTATTAATCTGTTTGTGTCACATTTTTGTTGGTTAAGAGTTTGATTAGCAAGTATTTTAATCCAAAAATCGTCACAGCCGCCGTACCCGGAAAATCGCCCTTGTGGCGAAGGTTATCGGGAGAGGATCCGGTAAGTGTAAACCGGTAGTTTCCGGTAAGTAGGAATCCGGAAGTCATCCGGTAAGTATGTTGTTCCGGTAAGTAGGAATCCGGAATTCATCCGGTAAGTATGTTGTTCCGGTAAGTAGGAATCCAGATAGCTCTGGTAAGTTGTGTATTAACCGGTAAGAGTTATCCAGTAAGCGAGTTATCCGGTGAGTTGTCCGGAAAGTAGAGTTTGACCGGTAAGTTAAGTATCTGGTAAGTTGAGTCCGGATAGTGTCCAGAAAGTTGGTATTAGGGTCTGAGCAGTTTATATTTCATCCATTTCTCAGGTAACCCGATTGTAAGTCAGAAGCAAAGTAAAGCAAGATGTTAAACGCACCAGGTGAGTTTTTTCTAACTAAAATACGTGACTTTATACGTGCTTTTCTAAAGAATGTGAATGAGTAGAAATGCCATGTTATTTTACATGATTTTACTTGTTTGAAAGTTATGTGAGATACATGCATACATTGTGGTAGACGTAAATTGGTTAAGTCGGGGGGAGGTTCCGCCAGTGCTCATGCCGGGGGGAGGTTCCGTTTATGCCATGGGAAGAGTGACCCAGCAAGGCAACGTGAGACTGACTCGTTGTCACTCTTGAGTGACTTTAGGGTGCCATTTACGGGAGCGGATTTATCCATGAAAGTTTATGTAAAGTTATGTGATAGTTTTATGAAAAGTTATGTGAAAGTTTATGCAAGGATATATGAAAGTTATGAACTGTTTTGAAATGATTTTGAGAACTGTTAGGAGGGAGCTCACTAGACCTCATGGTCTAACCCTCGCATTTTCCAAACTAAACCTTTTTAGGTAAGCAGATAGTAAGAGGCTCTAGTGAGTGAGCAGGAGCAGGATAGAGTACAGAAGCAGGTAGAGACAGTGCTTTTGGCACTTATAGAAACTAGTATGTTCTTAGTTGTGTATAGGTTGTTTCCGCCAACCTAAGTTTTGAGGCAGATGTAATGAATCTTTGGAACTAGTATTGTAATTCTTTAAATTTAAATGCTATGTATGCTTTATTTAGACTGGGTCGTTACAGTCCCTGTTCGTGAAATCCCAGGTTCACAATTGCAAACCTGGTCCCTGAAGTTTCAGAATTTACCTGTTTGGGCCTACCTCGCAATTACTAGGTTGTCACGGCACATGTTTGTCAGGGGTTAACCCTAGACGAATCCTCTCCTTGACAACCTCACTTTGACCAAAAATGTGCCCCCCACCCACTTGCATTTACGACTTCATTTATCCTCCCTCCCCCAACCATCTGGATTTACCCACAACCACCTCCCTCTTTATTTGGTATAAATAGAAGAGTTGTGGGGACCAAATAATTCACCCCAAACTCTTCCCTACTCTCTCCCTTTCTCGTGCTCTCTACGCGATTCATTTGTGAGTTACGTGAGCCATATAAGGTGTGGGTTGGTTGGTTGTTATATACGCTCTGGGGTTGGAAGGGGAGGAGTCATATCAAAATAATCATTTAACCCACCAAATGATTTATTAGTAGGGGTTATTGTTTCTACTTCTTCGTCTTCATCTTTATTGGTTTCTGATAATTCAACATCAGACATGCCCATTGAGAAAACATGGGCTTCGTCATCATCAAATCCAACAAAAAGTCTTTCTTCTTCTTCTTCATCTTCATCTTCATCATCATCTTCTTCTGCTACTTGTTGTGTCTCCGGAACAACATTTGGATAATAGTCATTAATACTATATATATGCTCTGGAATAAAGGTGGGGACGTAGGAGGGCTGAAATTGAGACTCATGCTCAGTCGAGGAATATACATTCCTTGACTCTGATATTGATCATCGGTCTCATGGTTTTTCAGTGTTGGAACTACCAGCGACATCACCTCTGCCGCACATCGATGAATCGACATACACAAAAAGTGTAGGAGGTCTATTTGACTCGGCTGCGAATTCCAGGGAACCACAAACATCTTCATCGTCAGTTAACTCAAACATTGAACCATCATTCTTGTACACTAACTTGGTTACACCAACAGCAGAATGTTCGATTCCACATTTTTTCTGAGCCTAACGAAGCAACTTGTGATGTGTAATGTTTGCTGGCAGTTGTACAACATGCTGCACAAACTGGTCAGAACAAACATAATCCTACTCATTGTTGTCTTGCACCCATTCACCTCCGGAACGAAGATATAACTTAACTTTTTCGACACCAGAACTCATTAGCAAATGAATTGAAGGAGAAAAAGAAATTGTAATGAACAAAGAAAGCAAGAAGTATTTGTTTCAGGGATATCTTTCATTGCTTTTTATAAATGGGGAATTAATTTGCATCCAACCAATTGCATGACAATAGTACAATCATTGTACAGATTTGTTGAAAATCAATGTACATTCATAAACGTCATGCAAAAAACACATGAAAAATACACAAATCTTGAAAAAATGTGAAGATACCTTGGTAAAAAACTTGGATTATTATGAAAAGGGTTGAAAATGTAACTTTTGAATGTTTAGGAGCCAGGTGGGCCAGACTTGCAATTGCAAACCTTGGTTTTCACTAACGGGGGGTGTTGATCCAAACTCTCTCAGTGACAAATAGCATATGTATGTATTAGTGCTTTGCCATCAGCAATAATATACCGAGTCTGTTCAGTATCGCTGATGGTACTAACTATTTTAACTTCATAAACTCAGCGATAAATGTCCATCAGTGATAACCTGAGCCTGTTCACTTATCACTGATGATCGCTCATAGTTTCATATGTAAGCAACGTTGTTTGTAATCCCCGAAGATAAGTTTCGCGACAAAGAGTTCATCGCTGACATCGAAGACAAAGTTGATGAATAAGTGACAAGTCTACTAATGATCTGATGCGGACATCAGTGAAACCAAGACAAATCCACACGCGCGAAAATTCAAGAAGAAGACTTCAGCGATAGCTGACTTACATCAGCTCTTCTCTGATGGAAGACCTACTGAGCGATCGCTGATCATGAAGCTTCTACTTCAAGAAATGTTTGTCTTGTCTACTTGCACACTCCGTACGATTTTCCAGACAAGACATGCTTTTGTCCAAGATCGTACAACCACTCTACCACTACACTGTTCACCATACGGCCCAAAGCATGTTGTGCAAAAAGTCAGAAGCATGCACCCAACCATATGATGACACATGTAAAGTCCTCCTGCCATGCATTTAATGCATCGGGTATAAATAGGAGGAATGCCCCTTCAGTTTGAAGGTGGTCTTCGCTGAACTTCTTAGTGCTTAGAAAAATATCCTTATTTTTCTATATCCTTGTTTCTCTCTATTTCTTGTGCAAGAACACTTAGTAATTATGAAGTTTGTTTAGATTAGGTTTTACTTAATCTTATTCTGCAACAAACTGTAAATAGTGTTTGATTTATCAATAAACAATTTAGAAAACCAAAATCTTGTGTTTGTATTCAACCCCCCTTCTACAAACTGTTTACTTGTATAACCCCTTCGGGACCAACAAGTGGTATCAGAGCAGATTGTTTAATCTCAATAAACAAGATCTTGCTTATACAAATCTCTTCCTTTCTATTCTTCAAATGACACAAAACACAAACACAAACTATATTGATAATGGTTCTCTTGCAAAACCTCCTCGATTTAGTAGAGATAACTTTAATCTCTGGAAAAATCGAATGATGCTTTACCTAGAAGGTGTAGATCCCACTATACCTCACTACGTGGAAAATGGACCCTATATCCTCTACATTCTCTCTCCTGCTGTTGCAGCCACTTCTACCACTCCAACCATTCCTGAAAGGCAGCTCATCAAATACGTCTTTCAATGGACTGAAGATGATAAGAAGAAGGCAACCATTGATACCAAAGCCAGATCAATCATATCTATGGCTCTACCTGATGAGTTCTATCATTTTGTCATGAACCTCAGATCCTCCAAATCCATGTGGGACACAATATGTGTTCAATATGAAGGTACATCTGATGTACAAGAGTCCATAAAGATAACTCTGGTAAGATAATATGAAAGCCTCATTTGTGGTAAGAATGAAACTTTATCTGAAGTACACCAACGTTTTAACTGTTTAATTATTGATCTAAAAAATGTTGGTAATACCTACTCTAACTCTGAGATTCTGACAAAATTCTTGGAATGTCTTCCTGAAAGGTGGGACAATTATACCATGTGTCTTAAACTATCTAAGGATCTCAAATATATGACCTTAGGCACCCTTTTTGGCACTATGCTCAATCATGAGCAATCTTGTCAGCTTAAGAAGAATCTTGTAAAAGATTCAAAAAACACACATGTTACTTTACTCTCCTCAGAGTTGATACCCACTCAGCGATCTTCTGTCACAATCACTGAGATGGAATCTAACTCTGATGATTCATCTGAAACTGGTCCTTCAGAACTTGATGAATCCCTGACACTCTTGACAAACTCCTTCAGGAGATTTGCAAGAAAGAGTAACTTCAGAAAAAACTAACCTCTCTCTATCACTTACAAGCCTAAATCGTCTCCCATTGATAAGGCAACTGCCAGTTGTTGGGAATTTCTCCTACAAAGTGTCCCACATAGGAAAGTATTTGAAACTTTTATGGGTTTATATGGCCATACCCACAAAAGTTATCAAAATGGAGAAAGGCCCAGGTAAGGGAACTTCCTTGGGCTTTAGTGAGAGCCTAACATATATTTAATGGTCAAAAGATTGGGCCTTGGGCGTTGGCGCTCTTGGGCTCTAATGATCATTAAATGGGCTTTTTGGTAATCCGAGCGGGTTTCCGCGCCGTGCCAGACTCTGTCTTTCGAGACAAACCGAGTCTCCTACGACTCTTCGTGCAGGTACAGCCGCACCGGCGTCCGCACCATCTTTCTGGGCGTAAACCAAACAGAGCCTCCCGCAGTTCTCCGCACCGGTCAACCTGTGCCGCCACCCACGCGGATCTTTGGAGCAGTTTGGCAGTTGGTTTCGGTTACCTCGAGAAAACCTATAAATATTGGGGGTTTCCCTCCATATTTTGCAACAAAAGTACCAGTCTCTCTCTCTCTGATCTTCTCCTCCAAAACACTTGCTTTTCACGAAACGCAATATCGATTCGATGGGATTGAATTGACGTGCATCAATTCGATCGGATAGTTGTATCCTCTAGACGACGTCCGGAACCGAGCACAATTGGGGACAAAATTTCGTCTTAGGACACTGCATCGGCAGGCCTCTATCCATATACAACACGTTCAATCCAGCAGTATCATCGAAAAGGTGCATAATCTCTATTTATACTTGTTTTGTTTGTAAGATTTTATCTTTTTATTTGTTTTATTTCCGTTTATAGTAAGATTGCTTCTATCACCACTTGCTATAACTGCAAAAGAAAGAACATTTTGCTTGTGAGTGCAGGTCAAAGAAAGTTTTCAAGCCTTCTTCATCATTCAAGAACTCAAGTACCTCTAAATCAAGAGATGACAAATACCTGAAGTTGAAAAACTTCAAGAAGAAAGGTAAAGGTCTAATCGCTGAAGAACACGATTGGGCTGAATCTGATGAAGAATCCGAATCTGATGAATAATATGAGGCCAACCTCTGTCTAATGGCCGATATTCAAGAAGTAAAGGAAGAACCCGCTGATATTCCCTCTACATCCTCAATCTCTCATGTATCAATCTCTCCTTCTCCAACTCTCATTGATGCTAATAGACTTCGCGCTATCGATTTATACGATGCCCTGAATGGCAAAACCCAAGTTGAACAACTAAATCTAGACTTAACTGAACAGCTTAATAAATGCCATTTAAAGATCCAAGAACTCTATAAAATTGAGGAAAGTTTAAACGATCAGGTCTATGTAAATCAAGTGATCAGTATTGAACGAGGACAAGCTATCGCTGAACTGAAAGCTAAGAAAGCTACTGTTGAAGGATGGTGTAAATCCTCAGCGAAGATCACTGAGATAAGCGATGCTCAGATCCCTGTCAATGACAGAAGTGGTCTTGGTTTTAATGCTAACATAGAAGAACCAACCAAATATCGTTCCATGCTTAAGTTTGGAATGTTCGTCTCCTCCATCCCTGACACCTCATCATATCAGTGCTCTTCTTCTCATACTCCTATCCCTGAGGAAAATCTTCCTTAAGCCCCAAACTCAAAGACAAAGGAAAAACTGGTTACAAAATTCTCAGAAGGGTACCAAAGTGCCAAAGCTGAAGAAGTCTAAACCTTCGGCTACTCAACCTTCAATCTCAAAAGTTAAGATCCCTGAACATGTTCAGCAATCAACTCCAAGAATAAAAGTTAATGTGATAACTAAGAAATCTAAAGAACCCAAGGTTCCTCCTATATTTTATGCTAAATGTATTCTTGGTACAGACCCTGCTCATTTAAAATTATCAAATGCTCATGCCTATGGTCCTAAAGCTACTTTCAGCTATAGGAAATGCTATCACTATGGACTTACTGATCATATTGCTAGTAAGTGCCCCACAGCCACCAAAGCTGAGAAATCAGCTAAGGTGAAGATGACTGTCTACAAGGCAAAAAAGATCACCCCAGGTGCAAACCAGGTCAAGGTGAAAAATACCACTAAGGTTAAGAAATTAACCAAAGTAAAGGTTACCACTGACGTTGCATCATCAGATGCTGTGAAGATTGCTGATCTTTCCACTTCTTCTTCCACTGACAAATGTAGATCCATTAGAAAGTGGGTACCAATTCCAAATTAATCTTCCTTTTGTTTGCAGGTCTCGAAGGGCATCTGGTATCTTGATAGTGGATGCTCTCGACACATGACTGGAGAAAAGAACCTGATCACTGAATTCAAGGAAGAGAAAGGTCCCTCTGTGACCATTGGTGGAAATGGAAAAGGCTATACCCGAGGGTTTGGTGTACTCTTAAATGGTACAACCACCATCAGAAGAGTCGCAAGCACAATCTTCTTAGCATCAATCAGCTATGTGATAAAGACTACAAAGTATGCTTTACTGCGGTTATCGTTTGGAAAATGTTTATGTAATAAACATGGACTCAACAACCACTGAGAACATTTGTTTTCTCTCTAAAGCCTCATCAGATGTCAACTGGCTTTGGCATAAAAGGCTCTCTCATATAAACTTCAAACACTTAACACCCTCTCCTCAAAAGAACTTGTCACGTGCTTGCCTCAACACTCATACGCTAAGGAATCCCTCTGCTCAGCGTGTGAAAAAGGAAAACAAACTATAGCTAGATTCAAGTCAAAACAAGTGTCATCAGTGACAAACCCTCTTCAACTCCTCCATATGGATTTATTTGACCCTGTCAACATACAATCCATTGATGGAAAGAAATACACTCTCGTCATAATAGATGAATTCTCTCGCTATACCTGGGTAATGTTTCTCCGTGCTAAGAGTGACACCCAGATGAAATCATCTCTTTTGTCAGGAAAATGGAAGTCCTGAACAATATGACTGTTCGCTCAATTTGGAGTGTGGTACGGGCGAAATATGTGATTTAATCGCAGTGGGCTGCAAACTATCCACAGTGGGAAGTGCAAGTGTACACTGACCACTATGATCGTCACAACAAGTAATAGTTGGTAAAATACCAGAATCGAATCCACGGGGACTGGGCAATCAAGACAATTCGGTTCTCATGAGCTTCCTTTTACAAGTTTCAATTACATAAGAAGCAATAGTTTGGTTTGTTTGGTGAAATGCTACTTTAACGATTTTACTTAAGATTTAAAAGAAGGAATGTAGGTTAGATTTTCCCTAGATTTTATATTAAATACCTGATCCTAAAAGTGATCCTTGTACTTGAGGTGGGCACCTTCGCTAGAAAAGCCCGGTTACAAAATACTCACACCTTTAAGCAAAAATCCCATACTCTTAGTATTTATCGTTTTGTCAATGGTAGTCTCAAAATGGACCTTTTCAGGCCTCGATGGAATGTGTAGAGACAAATACTCTAAGTGTTTTTAATACACCAACTAGCTTGCCTACTACTCCAGTGGGTTGAGATTAGCTCACTGTGCCGACCTCACTTTCGCAAGTGTCATAAGAATTCTTTCGAATCCCCTAGCATCATCCAAGCTCTTGTCACTGTGTTCTACAAATTTCTGAGTTAAGAACTAGACTTTAGATCCTTACAAGTGATCGTCTTATTCGCATCATTGGGCAATAATCGAGAGTGAATGACCAAAACAATAGTTATTCCAAGTATAAAGATTACTCAAGCATTTTCTCTAAAATCCAGGTACTTCTCTTTCCTACATCCCAAAGGATGCTTAGCCCATAATTACTGAAGTAAAGAAAATAAAAGATGAGAAGATGAACATAAATAAACTGAAAGTGACTTGAATTAAAATCGCAGTAGGGAACGAGGGTACGTCACTGCCACTGATTTCTTGAACTTACAATTACACTAGGAATTGAAAATACTGAAAACTAGAGAACTACTACAGTAAATGAAAGCTAACAACTTGAACTAAACTAGCACTAAATGTGGTAGATGAGATATGATGGATGAATTAAATGAACCCAACACCTCTTTATATACTAAGAGGAAAAGTTGGACTTAACAAAAGATAGGTTTTAATCTAGAGACTAAAGAATGAAGATAGAAGGCATAAAATTCAGCTTCTTTGAGTAATTCCTCTATCCATAAACTTGTAGCTCTTTTACCCATATGTCCCTTCACCTTTTCCAAAAAGTCCACTTAAAGTACCATGGGTTTTATTAAACAATTCATCTTGCCATGCTTTAGGGAACATGCTTGTACTTCACCATCCCATGCTTCTGCTATTTGAACCTTCTATTCTCCAGATTTTTTTACTTTCATGCTAAGATTTAATTTTCTTTTGTCTTCTTCTTTGCTCGTCAGTGGGGTCCGGATTGGGATGCGCAAGTCACTGCAGATATTTCGTGAAAAAGCAACAAAATATACCACACAGAATTAAAAAGACCAAAAATAATAAAAACACAGCAAAAACTGAAATAAAATATTTACAAATGGTTTTGACTTTCTTAACCAGAGTAGGGTAGAGAGTGGGATGGATTGTGAGCACTATCGCTCAGAAAGTGCTTCACCCTCTGCCCATTGACTTTGAAGGTTTGACCAGACTATGGGGACATTAATTCCACTGTTCCAAAGGGGCTTACCTTGATCACTGTGTATGGTCCCGTCCATCGTGATTTGAGCTTACTAGGAAATAGTTTGAGACTGGAGTTGAACAATAGTACTTGTTGTCGTTCGATAAATTCCCTATGGTTGATTCTTCGATTGTGCCACATCTTGGTCTTTTCTTTGTATAACTTTGCATTTTCATAGGAGTGATATCGCAACTCCTCTAGCTCATGCAATTGTAAGAACCTCTTGGTTCCCGCAGCATCCTCACTCATGTTAAGCTCTTTAAGGGCCCAAAATGCCTTGTGTTCCAACTCAATTGGTAGATGGCAAGCTTTGCCAAAAACTAATTTAAACGGAGACAATCCCAAGGGAGTTTTGTAGGCCGTACGATAGGCCCAAAGAGCATCATTAAGTTTGGTTGACCAATCCTTGCGATGTGATTTAACGACTTTCTCCAAAATACCTTTGATTTCTCGGTTTGAAAGTTCGGCTAGACCGTTGGTCTGTGGGTGGTATGCGGTGGCCACTCTATGATGTATATCATACTTAGCAAGGACCGAGATCATGACTTTGTTCACAAAATGGGTGCCTTCGTTACTAATCAATGCCCGTGGTGTTCCAAATCGAGTGAAAATGTTTTTATGCAAAAATTTCACCACGGTGTTAGCATCATTAGAGTGACATGCAACAGCTTCCACCCATTTCGAAACATAGTCCACCGCAACCAAGATATAAAAATTATTGTTTGAATTTGGGAAAGGACCCATGAAATCGATCCGCCAAACATCAAAAAGTTCTACCTCTAGAATGTTATTAAGAGGCATCTCATTCCTTTGTGAAATGTTCCCAATGCGTTGACATTGATCACAATTTTTCACAAATTCGAAAGAGTCTTTAAACACAGTGGGCCAAAAGAACCCACTTTGTAAGATTTTTGCAGCAGTACGGTTTCCACCAAAGTGGCCACCGTAGTGGGATGTGTGACAACCAAGGAGTATTTGATGTTGCTCACTCCCGTGGACACAACGCCTCAATATTTGGTCCGTCCCTATCTTATATAAGAAAGGGTCGTCCCAAACATATTGTCGTGTATCATGTAAAAACTTTTTAAATGGTTGTCCACTCATCCCGTGGGGCTTTAGTCCACTTGCTAAAAAGTTTGCAATGTCAGCATACCAAGGAATATTATTATCGTGATGTTGAGCTGCCAACAATTGTTCATCGGGAAAATTCTCTTTGACCGGAGTGGGATCCACAGTGGTCACTACCTTCTCGAGCCTGGACAGATGGTCAGCTACCTGATTGCTTGTTCCTTTTCTATCAACGATCTCAAGGTCGATTTCTTGCAACAATAAAACCCATCTAATCAAACGTGGCTTGGAATCAGCCTTGTTGATCAAATAATTTATTGCTGCATGACAAGTGTGCACTATGACCTTCGTTCCTATCAAGTACGACCTGAAACGATCAAAAGCAAACACTACCGCAAGTAATTTTTTTTCAGTGACAGTATAATTAATCCGAGCTTCAATCAGTGTTTTACTTGCATAATAAATGGGGTTGAAATATTTTGTTCTTCCTTTGTCCGAGAACAGCCCCCACAGCCCACTCGTTGGCGTCACACATGACTTCAAATGGGAGTGACCAGTCAGGAGTGGTCACTATGGGTGCAGTAACTAAGGCTTTCTTGATGGGTCAAAAGCATCTCGAGGTTCTTGGGTGAAATTAAATTTTTTTTCATGTTGCAACATGTTACATAGGGGTTTAGTTATTTTCGAAAAATCTTTGATGAACCTCCTATAGAAACCTGCGTGACCCAAGAAACTTCGAATGCCTTTTACAGTTGTGGGTTCGGGAAGTTGTGCCACTACTTCAAGCATGGCTTTGTCAACCTCTAACCCTCTTTTGAGACAAGATGACCTAGGACAATACCCTCTTCGACCATAAAATGACATTTTTCCCAATTTAAATTAAGGTCGTGGGTCTCACATCTCACTAGGCTTTTCTCTAAATTTCCCAGGCAGTTGTCAAATGATGTCCCTATCACAGAAAAGTCATCCATAAAAACTTCTATGGTGTCCTCAATCAAGTCGGTGAAAATGGCCATCATACAACGTTGGAAAGTGGCTGGGGCATTACACAATCCAAATGGCATCCTCCGGAATGCAAAAGTACCGTAGGAACAAGTAAATGTAGTCTTTTCTTGGTCTTCGGGGGCGATATGGATTTGGTTGTATCCGGAATATCCATCTAGAAAACAATAGAATTCATTTCCTGCTAACCTATCAAGCATTTGGTCGATGAAAGGTAGGGGAAAATGCTCTTTCTTAGTGGCTAGGTTGAGTTGTCTATAATCCTTGTATATTCTCCACCCCGTGACAGTCCTAGTAGGAATGTGCTCGTTTCTTTTCGTTCTCCACTACGGTCGTCCCTCCCTTTTTAGGAACACATTGAACGGGGCTCACCCAACTACTACTAGCTATTGGGTAGATGATACCAACGTCTATCCACTTCAGCACTTCTTTCTTAACTACCTCCTTCATTATGGGGCTCAACCTTCTTTGAGGTTGGACTTTTCCAGGGTGGTCACTCTCCAAGTTAATCTTATGTTGACATAGCGAGGGGCTAATACCTCTTATGTCCGCTATGGTCCAACCAATTGCCTTCTTATGCTTTATCAACAAATCAATCAGAAGTTGTTCTTGTTTCTCACTAAGTTTGGATGAGATAATAACCGGAAGTTTATTATCGTTAGCGAGATAAGAATATTTCAAGTGGGAAGGCAATGGTTTTAGCTCTAACTCGGGAGGTTGTTCTATTGAAGGGGGTTGAACGTTTCTGTCCTTAAAGTCCAGAGGTTCAAAGGCTGCCACTATTTCGTTACACTCATCCTCAAAAGTGTCATCTCTCTCAGAGTCGGAGTGCTCACTCTCACTCCCCACCGTGTTCACTGTATCAAAACTTAGGTTACCACTAATCGAACTCAAAGAAAAACAGTCTTCGGTTTCTATGTACTTAAGGGACTTGAAGACAATGAATGTTACCTCTTGGTCATTGACTCTCATAGTGAGTTCCCCTTTGTGCACATCGATCAAAGTACGTCCGGTTGCAAGAAACGGACGCCCTAAGATGATTGGGATATCTTTATCGGCCTCATAATCTAGAATTAGAAAATCGGCAGGGAAGATAAATTTATCCACTTGGACCAAAACGTCTTCTATTTTTCCTTTGGGGTAGGTAATGGATCGGTCGGCTAGTTGTAATGTCACGGTTATGGGTCTAGCCTCACCAATACCTAACTTGTTGAAAATGGACAATGGCATTAAGTTTATACTAGCTCCCAAATCACAGAGTGCTTGACCTATTTCTTGTCCTCCTATTGTGCATGGAATGGTGAAACTACCCGGATCTTTCAACTTAGCTAGAATCTTGCTAGTAAGGAGGGCACTACATTCCTTGGTCAAAGCCACAGTCTCAAACTCACCCAACTTTATCTTTTTGTTCAAAATAGCTTTCAAAAATTTAACATAGCTTGGCATTTGCTCGAGAGCCTCTACCAAGGGTATGTTAATGTGAAGTTGTTTAAAAATGTCTAAGAATTTTTTAAATTGAACATCGACAGTCTTATTCTTCATTCTTTCGGGAAATTGAACATTTCGTGGGTCGATTTGAGTTTGCGGTGGTGTTGGCCTTGGAACAGTAGGTTTTGGAATGGGCCCAAAAGTGGGAAGCTCAGGGACGTCGGTCCTTACTGTGGGTTTGATAGTGACGTGAGGAGTGGCCACTGTGTTTTTAGGGACAGTGGGTATTTGAGGCGGATCATCAGAGTCAAAAATGATATCTTTCAGATCCTTTCCACTCCTAAGCGTTATGGACTTAACTTGTTCTTTTCCTATCACCCTAGCGTGTTCGGTGTCACTAGGTAACGTCCCTGGTGGTCTATTCTTAACTTCAACGGCTAGATGTCCTACTTGAGTCTCTATGTTCCTAATGGCTGCTTGAGTTTGATTCGTGAAACCTTTGAGAATTGATTCGAGTGATGGTTGAGTCTCAGCGGGTTGATTTGGTCTTGGTTGGAACTGTTGTGAGGACTGTCCTTGCTGAAAGTTCTGTGGGGGATGCCCACTGTGATGTTGGTGGAATCCAGGGGGGTTTTGTGGTCTTTGTTGGACATGACTCGCCCCGTGGGGTTGGAGTCCTGGATTACCAGCCCAAGAGAAATTCGGATGATTTCTCCAACCTGGATTATAAGTCTGCGAATATGGGTTGTTCCTCGGGTTGGTTCCTATAACATTAACGGCCTCAGGATTTGCTGGACAATAGTCAAAAACCTGTTCCTCTCTACAGAGGGAACGGTTCTCAGTGAGATGTGTTGCGGAATTGACTTGGCCTCTATTTTGATTCAAAACTAATTTAGTCAAGGCCACTAACTGCGCATTCATGGTTTTAAGTGCCTCAGAATCAATGGTGTTGGTCTTTGGTATGGGTGCTCTAGGATTTGACCACTCGGTGTTGTTGTTGGACACTTTTTCTAAGATTTGATATCCTTCGTTGTAAGTTTTACTCGTGAATGTTCCACCTGCTGTTGCATCTAAGATGATTTTGGCTGCATTGGAAAGACCATTGTAAAAGGTCTCCAATTGGATGCAATGTGGGATGCCATGGTGTGGGAACTTTCGAATTAAATCTTTAAATCGTTACCATGCATCTGAAACAGCCTCATCTTCTTCTTGTCTAAACAAAATGATATCATTTCGAAACCTTACATTCATTGTGGGAGGAAAGTATTTTTGTAAAAATTTGTCAGCAAGTTCTTGCCAAGTGGTTATCGAGTGAGGTGCATGTGAGTTCAGCCAAGCCTTTGCCTTATCCCTTAATGTAAAAGGGAAAAGCCTTAGCCTTAACGCTTCATCACTCACACCTTGCAATTGAAAGGAATCAGTCATTTCTAAAAAAGACTTTAAGTGTGAGTGTGGATCCTCAGATGGTGATCCTCCAAACTGACCCATGGCTTGGATCATTTGAAACATCACGGGTTTGAGTTCAAAATGTGTTGCGACAATGTTGGGCCTTAAAATTCCGGAGCTTAAATCACCAACTCCGGACGTAGCATAGTCCCGTATTTTTCGATCTTTGCTATCGGCAATCGTCACTGTGGTCTCCACTACTGGCGGGTTAACGGGTCGTTCTGCCATGTTTACAGTGGTGTTCACAGTGGGTTGTCGATTTTTGTTTCTACGTCCTCTTCGAAATGTTTTCTCTATTTCAAGATCGATTGGCACCAAAGGTTCGTGTTGTTGCCTTGGCATGCAACACGAACAACTTAGAAAATCGAGTTACTCGGGCTTGAACAAAAACTAATGTCTAGAGATTTAAAATCACGCCAGTCCCCGGCAACGGCGCCAAAAACTTGGTACGGGCGAAATATGTGATTTAATCGCAGTGGGTTGCAAACTATCCACAGTGGGAAGTGCAAGTGTACACTGACCACTATGATCGTCACAGCAAGTAATAGTTGGTAAAATATCAGAATCGAATCTATAGGGACTGGGCAATCAAGACAATACGGTTCTCATGAGCTTCCTTTTACAAGTTTCAATTACAGAAGAAGCAATAGTTTGGTTTGTTTGGTGAAATGCTACTTTAACGATTTTACTTAAGATTTAAAAGAAGGAATGTAGGTTATATTTTCCCTAGATTTTATATTAAATACCTGATCCTAAGAGTGATCCTTGTACTTGAGGTGGGCACCTTCGCTAGAAAAGCCCGGTTACAAAATACTCACACCTTTAAGCAAAAATCCTATACTCTTAGTATTTAGCATTTTGTCAATGGTAATCTCAAAATGGACCTTTTCAGACCTCGATGGAATGTGTAGAGACAAATACTCTAAGTGTTTTTAATACACCAACTAGCTTGCCTACTACTCCAGTGGGTTGAGATTAGCTCACTGTGCCGACCTCACTTTCGTAAGTGTCATAAGAATTCTTTCGAATCCCCTAGCATCATCCAAGCTCGTGTCACTGCGTTCTACTCATTTCTGAGTTAAGAACTAGACTTTAGATCCTTACAAGTGATCGGCTTGTTCGCATCATTGGGCAATAATCGAGAGTGAATGACCAAAACAATAGTTATTCCAAGTATAAAGATTACTCAAGCATTTTCTCTAAAATCCAGGTACTTCTCTTTCCTACATCCCAAAGGATGCTTAGCCCATAATTACTGAAGTAAAGAAAATAAAAGATGAGAAGATGAACATAAGTAAACTGAAAGTGACTTGAATTAAAACCGCAGTGGGGAACGAGGGTACGTCACTGCCACTGATTTCTTGAACTTACAATTACACTAGGAATTGAAAATACCGAAAACTATAGAACTACTGCAGTAAATGAAAGCTAACAACTTGAACTAAACTAGCACTAAATGTGGTAGATGAGATATGATGGATGAATTAAATGAACCCAACACCTCTTTATATACTAAGAGGAAAAGTTGGACTTAACAAAAGATGGGTTTTAAACTAGAGACTAAAGACTGAAGATAGAAGACATAAAATTCAGCTTCTTTGAGTAATTCCTCTATCCACAAACTTGTAGCTCTTTTACCCATAGGTCCCTTCACCTTTTCCAAAAAGTCCACTTAAAGTACCATGGGTTTTATTAAACAATTCATCTTGCCATGCTTTAGGGAACATGCTTGTACTTCACCATCACATGCTTCTGCCATTTGAACCTTCTATTCTCCAGATATTTACTTTCAAGCTAAGATTTAATTTTCTTTTGTCTTCTTCTTTGCTCGTCAGTGGGGTCCGGAGTGGGATGCGCAAGTCACTACAGATATTTCTTTTGTCTTCTTCTTCGGAATATTACCAATAATGGGGGTTTTGAGAAGTGAAATGGCTAAAATTTGACAAAATAAAATAAAAATAAAAGGAAATAATAACTCTAAAATTAGAGTTATCAGAGTGATCATGCGACTGAATTCAAAAACAGTTCTCTTGATAACTTCTTTGAGAGCAAGGGAATTTCTCACAATTTCTCAGCGGTGAGAACACCTCAGCAAAATGGAGTCGCTGAAAGAAGAAACATAACGATCATCAAAGCTGCTCGATCTATGCTCAGCGATTCTCATCTTCCAACTCAACTCTGGGTAGAAGCTGTCAACACTGCCTGTTTTACTCAAAATAGGTCGCTGATCGTCAAAAGATTCAACAAAGCTGCCTATGAACTTTTCCATGGGAGAAAGCCATCAACCAGTTTTCTTCATGTCTTTGGTTGTCAATGCTTCATCTTAAACAACAGAGAATCACTTGGAATGTTCCATCCTAAAGTTGACGATGGAATATTTCTGGGATACTGGTACGTGCGAAATATGTGTTTTAATCGCAGTGGGTTGCAAACTGTCCACAGTGGGAAGTGCAAGTGTATACTGTCTACTATGATCGTCACAGCAAGTAATAGTTGGTAAAATACCAAAATCGAATCCACAGAGACTGGGCAATCAAGACAATACGGTTCTCATGAGCTCCTTTTACAGGTTTCAATAACAGAAGAAAATAATACTTTGGTTTGTGTGGTGAAATAGCTACTTTTAACGATTTACCAAAGATTTAAAAGAAGGAATGTAGGTTAGATTTTCCGTAGATTTTATACTAAATACTCGGTCTTCAAAGTGATCCTTGTATTCGAGGTAGGCATTTTCGCTAGAAAAGCCCGGTTACGAAATACTCACACCGTTAAGATAAAAATCTCATACTCTTAGTATTTGCTGTCTTGTCAATGGTAATCTCAATAATGTACCTTTTCAGGCTTCGATGGAATGCGTAGAGACAAATACTCTAAGTGATTTTAGATACACCAACTAGCTTGCCTACTACTCCAGTGGGATGAGATTAGCTCACTGTGCCGACCTCACTTTCGTAAGTGTCATAAGAATTCTTTCGAATCCCCTAGCATCATCCAAGCTCGTGTCACTGCGTTCTACTCATTTCTGAGTTAAGAACTAGATATTAGATCCTTGCAAGTGATCGGCTTGTTCGCATCCTTGGGTATGAATCGAGAATGAATGACCAAAACAACAAATATTTCAAGTATAAAGATTACTCAAGCATTTTTAATAAAATCCAGGTACTTCTCCTTCCTACATCCCTAAGGATGTTTAGCCCATAACTAAAGTAAAGAAAGCAAAAGAGTAGAAGTTGCACATAATAAAACTGAAAGTGACTTGCATTTAGCCCACAGTGGGGAACGAGAATTCGCCCCTGTCACTGTGTATTACGAATTACAAGAAAGAAATACAGAAATTTAAAGTTAACTAATGCAGTAAAATAAAGAACTAAAGTTACACTAATGTAGTAGTTGAGAGAATTCAAAACTAAACAATATCTAGCAAAAACTACTACTTGATTTGAATTGTAAGAATGTAAAAACCTTGATGCATTGAATGGCACCCCAAGGCCTCATTAAATACTAGGAGGAAGGTATGGGCATGGCACAAAACCATGGTTTAGTCCCATGTTTCAGATCTGCAGATTTGCACACCATGCCTTGAATAGTAAACACCTTTTCACCAAATGTTGCTTTATAGTACAAGGTTGTTGTACTTTTCACTATTCCTCTTTAAGGAAGGCATGTCCTTCTTTATCTTCATTTGACCTGCTCTTTGACCCATTCTTTTCTCCAGAAATGTTTAAATCCCAGCTGCTACTTTCTTTCTCTTTTTCCTTCTCGTCATCTCAGGAGTGGGGAGCGGAGTGGGCACTCCGCAAGTCACTGTGGATAAAAATCGTGAAAAACACCCAAACTCCACCAAATAATTTATTAAAGACCATGGTTCACTCCTTTTGCTCGTTTTCATGAAATATACCAAGAATGGGGTTTTTAAGAAGTGAAATGGCTAAAATTGACAAAATAAACTGGAAAATAAAAGGAAATAATAACTCTAAAAATAGAATTATCACAACCTCAAACTTAAATCATTACTTGTCCCCAAGTAATAAAAAGAAATAAATAAATTGAAAAACAATGCATTTGAACCTTGAGGGACTTACATACTTCTTGACTTGAATGGGCGTTGATCTCCTTCCTTCGATACTTCCTTCGGTCCCAAACTTAAAAACTTCACTTTTGTACTTGACGAAATCTTTCCCTTGTTTACCATTTTGATCAATAGGGCTTTCTTGGGTTTGAAGGTTTTATGGCTTTGAATCTTTTCCCAAGGGTTTTGGCAAGAATTTCCAAACATGGACCGAAGATCTCGCTTTTAGATTTTATTTCAAGAAGTGGGTGTTTAGTAATTTGCAATGATAAGTACGTACACTTTCAGGCTTTATTTGGGTATGGCTATTTTTTTCTGATGGTCCAGAATAGGCACACCATCTTTTTCTGGGAGTGAGCACTTTGATGGTCCAGAAAAGGCACACCATCAATTTTGTTAGTGACACTCCGATTTTCTTTTGTTTTTGTATTTTTGTATTTTTTTTACTTTTTTTTGGGAGGTGGGTATTGCTTACCCACCTCAAACTTAGACTTCACAGTGTCCCCACTGTGGACAGACTGGAAGTCACTCTGGAAGTTCCCTCACCTCAAATTTAAAAATTCACAGTGTCCCCAATGTGACATGGAAATATGGGGCGAACGAGGTGGTTGAGGGTACAAAAAGGGTTGTGTTTGGATGCGAAAAATGGCCTATTTCATTTCACGGGACAAGTTGAGATTTTGTACTTACAAAATGGACCTTTTTAAGTCGGAAGCCGAAAGTTGTACCTTGAAATGGAAACGAAATCAAACACACATTCAAACAATAAACATGTTAGTACCCAAAAGTACCTACATAGCGGTAGGATTTTGATAACTCTATTTATAGAGTTCTTATTTCTTTGAATTTTGGATTTTATTTTGTCAAATTTAGCCATTCCGCCTCTCAAAAACCCCCATTCTTAGTATAAATGTCGAAAATGAGCAAATGGAGTAAACCTTTGTGTTTAATAAATTATTTGGTGGATTTTGGGTAGTTTTCACGTTTTATCTACAGTGACGTGAACAGTGCTCACTCCGGTTCCCCACTGCTGCCGCTGGAAAAGACAAAAAGAAGAAATCTGAGTTAGACAGCATGGTGGGGGCAGTTAGAAGGTTCAGTAACAAGTACAAGCATGGGGATTATTTTATTCTAGGCTTGCTCCTAAAGAAGATGGCAAAGTGAATTTAATATTCATACCTAAGAGCCTAGAAGTCAACTTTTTGAAGAGTCCCATGGTTAGAAGCATCAAGCCCTTGGTTAAAGAAGAAACATGGGGCACAAATGGTCCTTGTGCTCCCATAATTCAGCTGATGCAAAGTCAAAAGATCTCATTGGGTATTACCCAAGCTCTTTCCTTGGTGTATAAAAGGAAGGGCTTGGGTCATTAAATGGATCATCATCAATCAATTGTCAATCTTTAATTTTAGCAAGCATCTTAGTTTGTAGACTAAAATTCTCTCAAGTTTAGAACAATTGTTAGTTTTAATTTTCTGCAGTAGTGTAACTTTAATTTCTTGTGTTTTTAAAGTTCTAGTTTAACTTTCAGTTGTAGTTCTCGAACAGTGGGCAACTTACGTTCCCCACTGTGAGCAGTAATTCAAAGTCACTTTTTCAATCATGTCTAAATCTTCATCTTGTGTTTTATTTACTTCAGTTATGCTAGGCTAAACATCCTTTGGGATGTAGGCAAGAGAAGTACCTAGATTTTAGAGATAATGCTTGAGTAATCTGTATACTTAGAATATTTGTTGTTTTGGTTATTCATTCTCGATTATACCCCAAGGATGCGAACAAGCCGATCACTTGTAAGGATCTAAAAGTCTAGTTCTCAACTCAGAAATGGGTAGAACGTAGTGACACGAGCTTGGATAATGCTAGGGAGTTCGAAAGAATTCTTATGACACTTACGAGAGTGAGGTCAGCACAGTGAGCTAATCTCTCCCCACTGGAGTAGTAGACAAGCTAATTTGTGTATGTAAAACACTTAGAGTATTTGTCTCTACACATTCCATCGAGGCCCGAGAGGGTCCATTCTGAGATTACCATTGACAAAACAACAAGTACAACTAGTATGGGATTTTTACTTAACAGTGTGAGTATTTTGTAACCGGGCTTTTCTAGCGAAAAGACCGACTTCAATTACTAGGATCACTTTTTGAGATCAAGTATTTACTATAAAATCTAGGGAAAATCTAACCTACATTCCATCTTTTAAATCTTTAGTAAAATCGTTAAAAGTAGTTATTTCACCAAACCAATTCAAGATATTATTTTCCTCTCTAATCGAAACTTGTAAAAGGAGCTCATGAGAACCGAATTGTCTTGATAGCCCAGTCTCTGTGGATACGATTCCGGTATTTTACCGATTATTACTTGCCGTGACGATCATAGTGGACAGTGTACACTTGCGCTGCCCACTGTGGACAGATTACAACCCGCTGTGGTTTATTTTGCATGTACCATTCACACGTGTCAAGTTTTTGGCGCCGTTGCCGGGGACTGGCGTGATTTTTAAATCTCAAGACATTAGTTTTTGTTCGAGCCCGAGTAACTCGTTTTTCTAGCACCGTTCGTGTTGTATGCCAAGGCAACAACACGGACCTTTGTAACCAATCGATCTTGAAATAGAGAAAACTTTTCGGAAAAGACGCAGAAACAAAAATCGACAACCCCCTGTGATCCCCACTGTGAACATGGCTGCAGTACCGCCACCTGTAGTGGAGACCACAGTGACGATTGCCGATAGCAGAGATCGAAAAATACGAGACTATGCTACTTCCGGAGTCAGTGATTTAAGCTCCGGGATTAGAAGGCCCAATCTTGAAACAAATCACTTTGAACTCAAACCGGTGATGTTCCAAATGATCCAAGCCATGGGTCAATTTGGGGGATCACCATCTGAGGATCCGCACTCGCACTTAAAATCTTTCTTAGAAATGACCGATTCCTTTCAGTTGCAAGGTGTGAGTGATGAAGCATTAAGACTAAGACTTTTTCCTTTTTCACTAAGGGATAAGGCAAAGTCATGGCTGAACTCACATGCACCTCATTCGATAACCACTTGGGATGAACTTGCCGATAAATTTTTGCAAAAATATTTTCCTCCCACGAAAAATGTAAGATTGCGAAATGATATTATTTTGTTTAGACAAGAATAAGATGAGGCTGTTTCGGATGCGTGGGAACGATTTAAAGATTTACTTCGCAAATGCCCACACCATGGCATCCCATGTTGCATCCAATTGGAGACCTTTTACAATGGTCTTTCCAATGCAGCCAAAATCATCTTAGATGCAACAGCCGGTGGAACATTCACAAGTAAGACTTACAACGAAGGGTATCAAATCTTAGAAAAAGTGTCCAACAACAATACCGAGTGGTCCAATCCGAGAGCACCCATGCCAAAGACCAACACCATCGACTCCGAGGCACTTAAAACCATGAATGCGCAGTTAGTGGCCTTGACCAAAATCGTTTTGAACCAAATCCCGAGCACGTTTTTGACTTCTGTGGAGAAGAGCACGTTTTTGACTTCTGTCCAGCAAATCCCGAGTCCGTAAGTGTTATAGGGACCAACCCAAGAAACAACCCGTACTCACAAACCTATAACCCAGGTTGGAGAAATCATCCAAATTTCTCTTGGTCGGGAAATCAAGGACTCCAACCCCACGGGGCGAGTCATGGCCAATCAAGACCACACAACCCACCTGGATTTCAGCAACATCACAGTGGGTAGAACTCACATCACAGTGGGCAGAACCCACCAAATTTTCACCAAGGCCAATCCTCACAAATATACCAATCACGCCCTACTCAACCCACTGAGGCACAACAATCAATCGAGTCAATTCTCAAAGGTTTTATGAATCAAACTCAAGCAGCCATTAGGAATATAGAGACCCAAGTAGGACAGTTAGCCGTTGAAGTTAAGAATAGACCACCAGGAACGTTACCGAGTGATACCGAGCAAGCCAGGGTGATAGGCAAAGGACCTGAACATGTCAAGTCCATCACACTAAGGAGTGGAAAGGATCTGAAAAATATCATTTTTGAATCTGATGATTCGCCTCAAAACCCACTGTGAGCACCACAGTGGGCACTCCTCAAGTCACTGTGATCCCCACAGTGGGGACCGACATCCCTGACCTTCTCACTCCTGGACCTGCCCCAAAACCGACTATTCCAAGGCTAATACCACAGCAAACTCAGATTGACCCACGAAGCATACCCTTTCCTCATAGAATAAAGCCTAAAAATGTCGATGTTCAGTTTAAAGAGTTTTTAGACATTTTTAAACAACTTCATATTAACATACCCTTGGTAGAGGCTCTCGAGCAAATGCCAAGCTATGTTAAGTTTTTAAAAGATATTTTGAACAAAAAGAGGAAGTTGGGTGAATTTGAGACTGTGGCTTTGACCGAAGAATGTAGTGCCCTCCTTACTAGCAAGATTCCACCTAAGTTGAAAGACCCGGGTAGTTTCACCATTCCATGCACAATAGGAGGACAAGAAGTAGGTCAAGTACTCTGTGATCTAGGAGCTAGTGTCAACTTGATGCCGCTTTCCATTTTTAACAAGTTAGGGATTGGAGAGGCTAGACCCACAACCGTGACATTACAACTAGCCGACCGGTCTATTGCCTATCCCAAGGGAAAAATAGAAGACGTTTTGGTCCAAGTGGATAAATTTATCTTCCCCGCCGATTTTCTAGTCTTAGATTATGAGGCCGATAAAGAAATCCTAATCATCTTAGGACGTCCATTTTTTGCAACCGGACGAACTTTGATTGATGTGCACAAGGGAGAACTCACGATGAGAGTCAATGACCAAGAAGTAACCTTCAATGTCTTTAAGTCTCTTAAGTATATAGATACCGAGGACTGTTTCGCTTTGAGTTTGATTAATGAAACCCACAATTTTGAAACAATGCCCACAGTGGGGAGTGAGAGTGAACACTCTGAAACTGAGAGTGAAGACACTTTTGAGGATGAGTGTAACGCCTTAGTAGAAGCCTTTGAACCTCTCCACTTTATGGATAGAGATGTTCAACGCCCTTCAATAGAACAACCCCCCGAGTTAGAGATTAAACCATTGCCTTCCCACTTAAAATATGCTTATCTCGCTAAGGATAACAAACTTCCCGTTATTATATCTTCCAAACTTAGCGAGAAACAAGAACAACTTCTGATCGATTTGTTACAAAAGCATAAAAAGGCAATTGGTTGGACGATAGCGGACATTAGAGGAATAAGCCCCTCTTTATGTCAACATAAGATCAATTTGGAGAGTGACAACCCGGGGAAAGTCCAACCTCAAAGAAGGTTGAACCCCATCATGAAGGAGGTAGTTAAGAAAGAAGTCTTGAAGTGGTTAGATGCCGGCATTATCTATTCCATTGCTAGTAGTAGTTGGGTGAGCCCCGTCCAATGTGTCCCTAAAAAGGGAGGGACAACCGTAGTGAAGAACGAAAAGAACGAGCTCATTCCCACTAGGACTGTCACGGGATGGAGGATATGCATGGACTATAGACAACTCAACTTAGCCACTAAGAAAGACCATTTTCCCTTACCATTCATAGACCAAATGCTTGATAGGTTGGCCGGAAAAGAATTTTATTGTTTTCTAGATGGATACTCCGGATACAACCAAATCCACATTGCACCCGAGGACCAAGAAAAGACCACCTTTACATGTCCCTACGGCACTTTTGCGTTCCGGAGAATGCCATTTGGATTATGTAATGCCCCCGCCACTTTTCAACGTTGTATGATGGCCATTTTCACCGACATGATAGAAGACACCATAGAAGTTTTTATGGACGATTTTTCTGTGATAGGGACATCATTCGAAAATTGTTTGGGAAATTTAGAGAAAAGCCTAGTGAGATGTGAAACCCACGACCTAGTTTTAAATTGGGAAAAATGTCATTTTATGGTCGAAGAGGGTATTGTGTTAGGACATCTTGTCTCAAGAAGAGGGTTGGAAGTTGATAAAGCCAAGCTTGAAGTAGTGGCACAACTTCCCGAACCCACCACGGTAAAAGGCATTCGAAGTTTTTTGGGTCATGCGGGTTTTTATAGGAGGTTCATCAAAGATTTTTCGAAAATTACAAAACCCCTATGCAACCTATTACAACACGAAAAAGATTTCATTTTTTCCCAAGCATGCCGAGAGGCTTTTGAAAAAATTAAGGAAGCATTAGTCACAGCACCCATAGTGACCACTCCTGATTGGTCACTCCCATTCGAAGTAATGTGTGATGCCAGCGAGTGGGCTGTGGGGGCTGTTCTCGGACAGAAAAAGAACAAAGTCTTTCACCCCATTTATTATGCAAGTAAAACACTGATTGAGGCTCAGATTAATTACACTGTTACGGAAAAAGAATTACTTGCGGTGGTGTTTGCTTTTGATCGTTTCAGGTCATACTTGATAGGGACGAAGGTGATAGTACACACAGATCACGCGGCAATTAAATATTTGATCAACAAGGCTGATTCCAAGCCACGGTTGATTAGATGGGTGTTATTGCTACAGGAGTTCGATCTAGAAATCGTAGACAGAAAAGGAACAAGTAACCAGGTCGCAGACCACCTGTCAAGAATTGAGAAGACAGTGGGAACTGTTCATCCCACTCCTGATCCCACTCCGGTAAAAGAAACTTTTCCCGATGAACAATTGTTATCTGCTCAGCATCATGAGAATAATGTTCTTTGGTATGCTGATATTGCAAACTTTTTAGCTAGTCGACTTAAGCCCGATGGGATGAGTGGACAACCATTTAAGAAATTTTTACATGACACACGACAATATGTTTGGGACGATCCATTCTTGTATAAGATAGGGGCGGACCAAATATTGAGGTGTTGTGTCATTGGGAGTGAGCAACATCAAATACTCCTTGGTTGTCACACATCCCACTACGGTGGTCACTTTGGTGGAAACCGTACCGCCGCAAAATTTTTGCAAAGTGGATTCTTTTGGCCCACTGTTTTTAAAGACTCATATGAATTTGTGAAAAATTGCGAGCAATGTCAACGTACAGGGAACATTTCACAAAGAAATGAAATGCCTCTTAACAACATTTTAGAGGTTGAACTTTTTGATGTTTGGGGAATCGATTTCATGGGACCTTTTCCAAATTCCAACAACAACTTTTATATTTTGGTAGCGGTAGATTACGTTTCAAAATGGGTAGAAGCCATTGCTTGCCACTCAAATGATGCCAACACCGTGGTGAAATTTTTGCATAAAAACATTTTCACTCGTTTGGAACACCACGGGCATTGATTAGTGACGAGGGTACCCATTTTGTAAATAAAATCATGGCCTCTGTTCTTGCTAAGTATGATATTCATCATAGAGTGGCCACCGCATACCATCCGCAAACCAATGGTTTGGCCGAGCTTTCAAATCGTGAAATAAAAGGGATTTTGGAAAAAGTTGTTAAACCGCACCGAAAAGATTGGTCAACCAAACTTGATGATGCTCTTTGGGCCTACAGAACGGCCTATAAAACTCCTTTGGGAATGTCTCCATTTAAATTAGTTTTTGGCAAAGCTTGCCACTTACCGATTGAATTGGAGCAAAAGGCGTTTTGGGCCTTTAAAGAGCTTAACATGAGTGAGGATGTTGCGGGTATCAAAAGAAGTTTACAAATGCATGAGTTAGAGGAGTTGCGATATCACTCCTATGAGAACGCCAAGTTGTATAAAGAGAAGACCAAGATGTGGCACGATCGTAGGATCAACCATAGGGAATTCTTTGAAGGACCAAAGGTACTACTATTCAACTCCCGTCTCAAGCTCTTCCCAGGTAAACTCAAATCCAGATGGACGGGACCATACACCATTGTCAAGGTGAGTCCCTTTGGAACAGTGGAGTTAAAGTCTCCACAGACTGGTCAGACCTTTAAAGTCAACGGGCAAAGGGTAAAGCATTTTCTGCATGAGAGTGCCCACATCCCTGCCCACTCTCCACCTCACTATGGTTAAGAAGCATTGGGTCCACTTGTAAATATTTTATTTCTGTTATTTGCTGTGTTTTTATTCTTTTTGTTCTTTTTAATGTTGCATGGTAGTCTGGTTTTATGTGTGTAGGCACAACTCCCAATTTTCAAAGAAAAAGTCAACAAAACGCTTCGCAGTGGGGAAGGCGCAGGTCCCTGCGCTCCCCACTCTTGAATCTGACGGACGATGGGACCATTTGTGGGGCCCAATGCTGATAAGACTTCACTTTTTCTGCCAACTACTCAACTTTTGCTGCCACATAACCCTAGTTCTCCATTTTCCAAGAAAATCATCATTGTCCTTTGTCCCTCTCTCTCCTAAAAACCGCCGGTTCAACCCAAAAACCCACCATTAACTCCCCAAAAACCACTTTTGCTTCCAAATATTCAAAAACCATCTTTTTCTTCTCCATTTCTCTCACACGAACCAGAACCAAAATCCCTCCAATGGCTAGAAGTAAGAGGCCGATTTCGAACCCTCAAGCACCTAATCGAGCGGCGGTCCGCCGTCGAAACACCGAAAACACCCCACCGGAAACCGTCACCGGTGATCTTAATGAACCACCGCCGGTCTCCGGCGAAAATCCGGCGACTTCTAGTGCACCGATGACATCTGGTGCACCAGACGAAGGTTCCTCCAAACAAGAAAGCCCGAAGGCTATTTCCTCTCCACGCGTCTCAACCACGAGTACCAGCCTATTTGACACCGAGGCTCTGCAAGCCGAAGAGGAAGAACGGCGATTGGAGGAGGAATACATTCAACGAAAGGAAGTCATACGAAAGAGGAAGGAGGATGCCGAGAGAAGGCGTAGAGAGGAGGAGGAAAGGGTCCGAAAAGAAGAGGAGGAAAAGAAACTAGAGGAGGCAAGGATTAGGGCAGAAAAGGAGAGGATCTTCGAGGAGGAGAGGAAGAAGGCTGAAGCAGAATTGTTTGCTAAGAACGAGGAGTTGCAGAGAATAGTGGAGGAAAATTATCAGAGTCAGTATGTTAGTTTTAAGTTTGATAAGGAGAAGAGTGCTGTTTCGGAAGATGTCCACAGTGGGGAGAACCCTATTCCCCAAGCCGAAAAGAAGAGGGGAATGGTTACCAGATCCACGGTGGCCAAGACACGAAAAACACCGACAAAGAGGCCTGCTAAGCAAGCTTCACGAAAAGGTAAAAACCCTGCAACCTCTCTAAGTTCATCGTCTATGGAAATTGATGGTGGGGATGAGCAAATTCAAACCCAAAACCCACATCAATCCACTGTGGGCACTGAACATGCCCCCAGTGGAGTGCCCAGGCAGTTCACCTCTCCGGAGGTGGCTGCCCACTTTGAGTGCATTGCGAAGCAAAAGTTGAAATTAGAGAGGGGTTTTGACCCCGATTTCGCTGAAGTTAATTCATTTGTCAAGGATAGAATTGTGATACATGATTGGTCGATTATATCTGCTGCTAATCGACGTGCCAATGCCTCGCTAGTGCGTGAATTTTACGCCGAGGCCTCTCAAAGTAAAGACCCCTTTGTGGTAGTTCGAGGTAGGAAAGTTTGTTACAATCCAGGGGAAATTAACCGAGTATTAGGGAGAGGAAATTCGGGTATTTGTGAGTTTGCGCAGTTCTTGAAGAAGATGACTCCCGCAAGTGAGGACCTCATTTTAAGAGAGATAGCAGCTGAAGGGAAACCATGGAATAAGGACGATCAACGACGGTGCCTAAACGCTGGTTCCCTCACTACCAAGGCTGCCGTTTGGTTCCAGTTTTTCCGTGCTTCATTATCCCCAACTTCGCACGACACCACTTTGTCGATGCATAAGTGTGCGCTGTTGTACTGCATCCTCACGGGAAAAAGGATCAACGTGGGCACTGTCATGCATGCGGCCATCGATCAAGCGCGTACCCGAAAGAAGGTAATTTTGCCCCTCCCTTGCCTTATTACTTCATTGATGATAGAAACAGGTGTACCGTCGGCTGTGGAGGACCAGTGGTTAGATTCCACGAGTAATATCAATGTGGGAACCATCCGAAAGATGGGACGGCATATCACCACTCCTCCACCCGAGCAGGAAGAAGATATCCCCACAGTGGGGACTGTTAACCCCACTGTGTTCATAGCTGAGGAGCACGTTGCAAAAACGCCTCGTACACCGGTGCGCACTACCGATGCAGGATCTTCCAGCAATCAAATGACCGAAATCTTGGCGGCTTTACGTAAGATCAATTACCGCTTAGACTTGATGGAAGCCGAGCAAAGATACCAAGGAAGAGCCACGAATTCTTTTTGGATGTACACGCGGGAACGGGATGAGGTCATGGGGCAGTTTGTGAATGAAACCAACCCGGTGTTGGCAGCCCAACTCCCGAGCTTTCCCGAGGATATTTGCGCAACGTATGCTAGTGAGGATGACGTTGCGGAGGATGATGCCGACAGTTCACCGAGTACCAACCCGAGCTCCTGAATGGTTTGTTAAAACATTGGTTTTACCAGTTTGCTCCCAAAAACAATTTAATTTTCTATATGATGCCTATGGCTAGGCTTTTGACACATTTCCAGCTTTAAACTATCCGTTAATGATGCATGAAAATCCTACCGTAGGTAGGTAATTTTGGGTTACTAACTTGATTATTTGGTTTGAATGCTTGCATGATTTTTTTTCCTTTTTAGGGTACAACTCTCGGTTTCCGACAATTCAAGGGTCCCTTTTGTAAGTACAAATCTCAACTTATCCCACAATGTGAAATAGGTCCTTTTTGCATCCAAGCACAACTTTTTTTTGGTGTTTCCCCAACACACCTCGTTGAACCCTTCCAAGTCACAGTGGGGACACTGTGAAGTTTTAAGTTTGAGGTGGGGACTTCCAGATGTGACTTCCAGTTTGTCCACAGTGAGGACACTGTGAGGTCATAAGTTTGAGGTGGGTAAAGCCTTACCCACCTCCCAAAAAAAAGAAGAGAAAAATACAAAAATACAAAAACAGAAGAAAAAACGGAGTTGCACTAACAAAGTTGATGGTGTGCCTTTTCTGGACCATCAAAGTGCCCACTCCCAAAAAAAGATGGTGTGCCTTTTCTGGACCATCAGAATGCCCACTCTCACAAAAATAGCCATACCCAAAATAAAGCCTGAAAGTGTGCGTACATACCCATGAAAAATCCAAAACACCCACTTCTTGAAATAAAAATCTCCAAGCGAGATCTTCGGTCCATGTTTGGAAATCCGTGCAAAAACCCTTGGAAAAATCTTCAAAGCCGAAAACCTTTCGAACCCAAGAAAAGCCCTATTTTTCAATTGTGAACAAGGGAAAGATTTCGTCAAATACAAAAGTGAAACTTCAATTTTGGAACCGAAAGAAGTATCTAAAGGAGGAGATCAACGTCCATTCAAAGTAAAGAGTCGGTAAGTCCCTAAAATTTCAAATGCATTGTTTTGTATATATTTTATTACTTGGGGACAAGTAATGGTTTAAGTTTGAGGTTGTGATAACTCTATTTATAGAGTTATTATTTCTTTGAATTTCGGATTTTATTTTGTCAAATTTAGCCATTCCGCCTCTCAAAAACCCCCATTCTTAGTATAAATGTCGAAAATGAGCAAATGGAGTAAATCTTTGTGTTTAATAAATTATTTGGTGGATTTTGGGTAGTTTTCACGTTTTATCTACAGTGACGTGAACAGTGCTCACTCCGGTTCCCCACTGCTGCCGCTGGAAAAGACAAAAAGAAGAAATCTGAGTTAGACAGCATGGTGGGGGCAGTTAGAAGGTTCAGTAACAAGTACAAGCATGGGGATTATTTTATTCTAGGCTTGCTCCTAAAGAAGATGGCAAAGTGAATTTAATATTCATACCTAAGAGCCTAGAAGTCAACTTTTTGAAGAGTCCCATGGTTAGAAGCATCAAGCCCTTGGTTAAAGAAGAAACATGGGGCACAAATGGTCCTTGTGCTCCCATAATTCAGCTGATGCAAAGTCAAAAGATCTCATTGGGTATTACCCAAGCTCTTTCCTTGGTGTATAAAAGGAAGGGCTTGGGTCATTAAATGGATCATCATCAATCAATTGTCAATCTTTAATTTTAGCAAGCATCTTAGTTTGTAGACTAAAATTCTCTCAAGTTTAGAACAATTGTTAGTTTTAATTTTCTGCAGTAGTGTAACTTTAATTTCTGGTGTTTTTAAAGTTCTAGTTTAACTTTCAGTTGTAGTTCTCGAACAGTGGGCAACTTACGTTCCCCACTGTGAGCAGTAATTCAAAGTCACTTTTTCAATCATGTCTAAATCTTCATCTTGTGTTTTATTTACTTCAGTTGTGCTAGGCTAAACATCCTTTGGGATGTAGGCAAGAGAAGTACCTAGATTTTAGAGAAAATGCTTGAGTAATCTGTATACTTAGAATATTTGTGGTTTTGGTTATTCATTCTCGATTATACCCCAAGGATGCGAACAAGCCGATCACTTGTAAGGATCTAAAAGTCTAGTTCTCAACTCAGATATGGGTAGAACGTAGTGACACGAGCTTGGATAATGCTAGGGAGTTCGAAAGAATTCTTATGACACTTACGAGAGTGAGGTCAGCACAGTGAGCTAATCTCTCCCCACTAGAGTAGTAGACAAGCTAATTTGTGTATGTAAAACACTTAGAGTATTTGTCTCTACACATTCCATCGAGGCCCGAGAGGGTCCATTCTGAGATTACCATTGACAAAACAACAAGTACAACTAGTATGGGATTTTTACTTAACAGTGTGAGTATTTTGTAACCGGGCTTTTCTAGCGAAAAGACCGACTTCAATTACTAGGATCACTTTTTGAGATCAAGTATTTACTATAAAATCTAGGGAAAATCTAACCTACATTCCATCTTTTAAATCTTTAGTAAAATCGTTAAAAGTGGTTATTTCACCAAACCAACTCAAGATATTATTTTCCTCTCTAATCGAAACTTGTAAAAGGAGCTCATGAGAACCGAATTGTCTTGATAGCCCAGTCTCTGTGGATACGATTCCGGTATTTTACCGATTATTACTTGCCGTGACGATCATAGTGGACAGTGTATACTTGCGCTGCCCACTGTGGACAGATTACAACCCGCTGTGGTTTATTTTGCATGTACCATTCACACGTGTCAGATTTCATGCATTCACAACCAAAATAAAAATGTAGCAAATTGTCAGAAAGCCTAGCCATAGGCACAAAATATAAAACAAACAGAAATTAAAATTGTTTTAGGGAGCAAACGAGTGAAACCATTGTTTTTAACAAACCAATCAAGGAGTCGGGGTTGCATCCGGTGAACTTGCGGCGTCGTCCTCTTTAAAGTCGTCATCACTGGCATATGTCGGGCAGATATCTTCTGGAAATTCTGGGAGTTGAGCTGCTAACACCGGGTTGGTCTCTTTGAAAATCTGGGTCTGCACTTCATCCCGCTCTCTCGTATACATCCAAAATTTTTGGGTGGCCCTATTTTGATACCTTTGCTCACCTTCCAGCAAATCGATTCGGTACGTGAGTTTCTTTACAGCTCTCAGGATCTCAGCCATTTGGTTGTTTGAACTTTCTGCAGCGGATGGACGGAGTGGTGTACGAGGTGTTCGCACAATGTGTTCCTCAGCAATGCCCACAGTGGGGTTAACAGTCCCCACTGCGGGAATATCTTCAGCAGGCTCGTTGGGAGGAGTGGTGATGCATCTTCCCATTTTTCGGACTGTTGCCACACTGATGTTACTTGTGGAATCAAACCACTGATCCTCCACAGCTGAGGGTACACCTGCTTCTATCATCAATAAAGTAATAAGGCAAGGTAGGGGCAAGATTACCTTCTTTTGGGTCCGCGCCTGATCAATGGCCGCATGCATGACAATTCCCACGTTGATCTTTTTCTTAGTGAGGATGCAGTATAACAGAGCACACTTATGCATTGACAAAGTTGTATCGTGTGATGTCGGGGACAAAGAGGCACGGAGAAATTGGAACCAAACAGCGGCCTCGGTAGTGAGGGAGCTAGCGTTTAGACACCTTCTCTGGCCATCTTTATTCCATGTCTTCCCCTCGGCTGCTATCTCTCGTAAGATGAGATCATCATCCGTCGGGGTCATCTTCTTTAAAAACTGCGCAAACTCACAAACACCTGGGCTCCTTCTTCCCAATACCCGGTTAATCGCTCCTGGATTATAACTAACTTGTTTTCCCTGAATCATCACAGTGGGGTCCTTAACTTGAGAGGCCTCGGCGCAAAATTCACGTACTAAAGAGGCATTGGCACGTCTATTGGCAGCGGCTAATATCGACCAGTCTTGCGCCACAATTCTATCCTTAACAAATGGGTTGGCCTCAATTAAATCGGGGTCGAAACCCCTCTCTAAGTTCAGTTTCTGTTTTGAAATGCATTCATAGTGGGCAGCCAATTCTGGAGTGGTGAACTGCCTGGGCACCCCACTGTGGATTGATGTGGGTTTTTGGCTTGGATTTGTTCATCCCCAACATCAATCTCCATAGAGGATGAACTCAAAGAGGGTTCGGTTTTTTTACCTTTTCGTGACGCTTGTCTTTTTGGCTTCTTGGTCGGTTCTTTCTGTGCCACGGTCACCTTAGACCTGGTGACCACTCCCTTTTTCCTCATGGCCCGAAGAATGGGGCTCTCCCCACTGTGGGCATCTTTCATCACCGTATCCTTTTCCATAACATCCCCAAGTTTACTATACCGGTCATGATAATCTTCCTCAACCTTTCTTTGCAATTCCTCTTCTTCAGCAAATACCTCAGCTTCAACCCACTTTCTTTCCTCTTCAAAAATTTTCTCTTTTTCAGCCCTAATCCTTGCTTCTTCTATTCTTCTTTCTTCCTCTTCTTTTTGGATCCTTTCCTCCTCCTCTCTTCGCCTCTTTTCGACTTCCTCTTTTCGTTTTCTAATGGCATCCATTTTCTGATTGAACTCCTCTTCTAATCTTCTTTCTTCTTCCTCGGCTTGTAATGCCTCGGTATCGAAATGGATGGTGCTGGTGTCCGAGACTCGTGAAGAAGACATAGCCTTCGGGCTTTCGTGTTTAGAGGAACTTGCGTCCGGTGCATCAGAGGTTATTGGATGTTCGCCGGAGACCGGAGGCGGTTCGTTCAGGTCGCCGGTGACAGTTTCCGGCTGGTGGTCCTTGGTGGTTCTACGGCGGACCGCCGCACGGGTGGTTGCATCCGGGTTCGTGTTCAATCTCTTACTTCTGGCCATTGTTAGGGTTTTGGGAAGGATATGGGTTTTTCTTTGTCTGGTTCGAGAGAGAGAAATGGAGAAGAGAGAAAGTATTTTGGTTTAATTAGAAGAAAAAGTGGTTTTTAGGATTTGAAAAGATTTGTTTGGCTATTGGGTATGGAGGGAACGGTTGAGTGAGAGAGAGGGAATGATGATGGCTTTTTTTTCTTGAAACAATGCAAAAAGGACAAGTGGCATAAAAGTAGACATCTTGTGTAATAAAAGGTGATGTGTGTCAGCCATTAGGTCACCTAACTTGTCCTTTCAAGCGCCAGATTGGCAGTGGGGAACGCAAGGACTTGTTCCTGCCCACTGCACTGCTTTTTGTTGGCCTTTTCTTCAAAAATCGACAAACTCTCCTATACACATGCAAAACAAACTACCATGCAGAATTAAAAAGACCAAAAATAATAAAGAGACAGCAAACAACTGAAATAAAATATTTACAAGTGGTCCCGATGTTTCTTAATCATAGTGGGGTGGAGAGTGGGATGGAATGTGGGCACTTTCGTTCAGAAAATGTTTCACTCTCTGCCCATTGACTTTGAATGTTTGATCAGACTGTGGGGATTTTAACTCCACTGTTCCAAAGGGACTAACCTTGACCACGGTGTATGGTCCCGTCCATCGGGATTTTAGCTTACCCGGAAAAAGTTTAAGACGAGAATTGAAAATAAAACCTGTTGGCCTTCCATGAATTCCCTATGGTTGATTCTTCGATCGTGCCACATCTTGGTCTTTTCCTTGTATAATTTTGCGTTTTCATAAGAGTGGTAACGCAACTCTTCTAACTCATGCAATTGCAAACATCTTTTAATTCCCGCAGCACCCTCACTCATGTTAATCTCTTTAAGGGACCAAAATGCCTTGTGCTCTAATTCAATCGGTAAATGGCACGCTTTGCCAAAATATAATTTAAATGGAGACATTCCCAAAGGAGTTTTGTAGGCCGTGCGATAGGCCCAAAGAGCATCATCAAGTTTGGTTGACCAATCTTTACGATGTGGTTTAACGACTTTCTCTAAAATACTTTTGATTTCACGATTTGAAAGTTCGGCTAAATCGTTGGTTTGCGGGCGGTATGTGGTGGCCACTCTATGATGTATATCATATTTAGCAAGGACCGAGGCCATGACTTTGTTTATAAAATGGGTGCCTTCATCACTAATTAATGCCCGTGGTGTTCCAAATCGGGTGAAAATATTTTTATGCAAAAATTTCACCACGGTGTTGGCATCATTAGAATGACAAGCAACGGCTTCCACCCATTTCGAAACATAGTCTACCGCTACCAAGATATAAAAATTATTGTTTGAATTTGGAAAAGGTCCCATGAAATCGATCCCCCAAACATCAAAAAGTTCTACCTCTAGAATGTTGTTAAGAGGCATTTCGTTCCTTTGTGAAATGTTCCCGGTGCGTTGACATTGCTCACAATTTTTCACAAATGCAAAAGAGTCTTTAAACACATTGGGCCAAAAGAACCCACTTTGTAAATTTTTTGCAGCAGTGCGGTTTCCACCAAAGTGGCCACCGTAGTGGGATTTGTGACAACCTTGGAGTATATGATGTTGCTCACTCCCGTGGACACAACGTCTCAATATTTGGCCCGTCCCTATCTTATATAAGAAACGATCGTCCCAAACATATTGACGAGTATCATGTAAAAACTTTTTAAATGGTTGTCCACTCATCCCGTGGGGTTTTAGTCCACTTGCTAAAAAGTTTGCAATGTCAGCATACCAAGGAATATTATTTTCGTGATGTTGAGCTGCTAACAATTACTCATCGGGAAAATTCTCTTTGACTGGAGTGGGATCAACAGTGCCCACTATCTTCTCGAGCCTGGACAAGTGGTCAGCTATTTGGTTGCTTGTTCCTTTCCTATCAACGATCTCAAGGTCGAATTCTTGCAACAATAGAACCCACCTAATCAACCGAGGCTTGGAATCGGCCTTGGTGATCAAGTATTTTATCGCTGCATGACCCGTGTGCACTATTACCTTCATCCCTATTAAATATGACCTGAAACGATCAAAAGCAAACACCACCGCAAGTAATTCTTTTTCAGTGACAGTATAATTAATCTGAGCTTCAATCAGTGTTTTACGTGCATAATAAATGGGGTGAAAGATTTTGTTCTTCTTTTGCCCGAGAACTGCCCCCATTGCCCAATCGCTTGCGTCACACATGGCCTCCAAGGGGAGTGACCAGTCAGGAGTGGTCACTATGGGTGCAGTAACTAAGGCCTCTTTGATTTTTTCAAAAGCATCTCGGCATTCTTGGGTAAAAATAAATTATTTTTCAAGCTGCAACAGGTTACATAGGGGTTTGGTAATTTTTGAAAAATCTTTGATGAACCTCCTATAAAAACCTGCGTGACCTAAAAAACTTCGTATGCCATTTACAGTTGTGGGTTCGGGAAGTTGTGCCACTACTTCAAGCTTGGCTTTGTCAACTTCCAACCCTCTTTTTGAAACAAGATGACCTAGGACAATACCCTCTTCTACCATAAAATGGCATTTTTCCCAATTTAAAATAAGGTCGTGGGTCTCGCATCTCACTAGGCTTTTTTCTAGATTTCCTAAACAGTTGTCAAATGATGTCCCTATCACAGAAAAGTCATCCATAAAAACTTCTATGGTGTCCTCTATCATGTCGGTAAAAATGGCCATCATACAACGTTGGAAAGTAGCGGGGGCATTACACAATCCAAATGCCATTCTCCGGAATGCAAAAGTACCGTAGGGACAAGTAAGGGTGGTCTTTTCTTGGTTCTCGGAGGCGATATGGATTTGGTTGTATCCGGAGTATCCATCTAGAAAACAGTAAGATTCATTTCCTGCTAACCTATCAAGCATTTGGTCGATGAAAGGTAGGGGAAAATGGTCTTTCTTAGTGGCTAGGTTGAGTTGTCTATAGTCCATGCATATTCGCCACCCCGTGACAGTCCTAGTGGGGATGAGCTCGTTCTTTTCGTTCTTCACTACGGTTGTCCCTCCCTTTTTAGGGACACATTGGACGGGGCTCACCCAATTACTACTAGCAATGGGATAGATAATACCGGCATCTAACCACTTCAAAACTTCTTTCTTAACTACCTCCTTCATGATGGGATTCAACCTTCTTTGAGGTTGGACTTTCCCAGGGTGGTCACTCTCCAAGTTAATCTTATGTTGACATAAAGAGGGGTTAATACCTCTAATGTCCGCTATGGTCCAACCTATTGCCTTCTTATGCTTTATCAACAAATCAATCAGACGTTGTTCTTGGTTCTCGCTAAGTTTGGAAGAGATAATAACGGGAAGTTTATTATCCTTAGCGAGATAAGCATATTTCAAGTGGGAAGGCAATGGTTTAAGCTCTAACTCGGGAGGTTGTTCTATTGAAGGGGGCTGAATATTTCTGTCCTTAAAATCCAAAGGTTCAAAGGCTGCCACTATTTCGTTACACTCATCCTCAAAAATGTCATCACTCTCAAGGTCAGAGTGCTCACTCTCACTGCCCACTGTGGGCACTCTACAAAGACTGTAGGATCCATAAATCGAACTTAAAGCAAAGCAGTCTTCGGTGTCTATATACTTGAGGGATTTAAACACATTGAATGTTACCTCTTGGTCATTAACTCTCATCGTGAGTTCTTCTTTGTGCACATCAATCAAAGTTCGTCCGGTTGCAAGAAACAGACGTCCTAAGATGATTGGGATCTCTTTATCGGCCTCATAATCTAGAACTAGAAAATCGGCAGGGAAGATAAATTTATCCACTTGGACCAAAACGTCTTCTATTTTACCCTTTGGGTAGGCAATAGACCGGTCGGCTAGTTGTAAAGTCACGGTTGTGGGTCTAGCCTCTCCAATACCTAACTTGTTAAAAATAGACAATGGCATCAAATTGACACTAGCTCATAAATCACAGAGTGCTTGACCTACTTGTTGTCCTCCTATTGTGCATGGAATGGTGAAACTACTCGGGTCTTTCAACTTAGGTGGAATCTTGCTAGTAAGGAGGGCACTACATTCCTCGGTCAAAGCCACAGTCTCAAACTCACCCAACTTTCTCTTTTTGTTCAAAATATCCTTTAAAAATTTAACATAGCTTGGCATTTGCTCGAGAACTTCTACCAAGGGTATGTTAATGTGAAGCTGTTTAAAAATGTCTAAGAATTTTTTAAACTGAACATCGACATTTTAGGCTTCATTCTTTGAGGAAAGGGAATGCTTCGTGTGTCAATCTGAGCTTGTTGTGGTATTGGCTTTGGAACAGTAGGCTTTGGAACAGGCCCAAGAGTGGGAAGGTCAGGGATGTCGGTCCCCACTGTGGGGATCACAGTGACTTGAGGAGTGCCCACTGTGGTGACCACAATGGGTATTTGAGGCGAATCATCAGACTCAAAAACGATATCTTTCAGATCCTTTCCACTCCTCAGAGTGATGGACTTGACGTGCTCTTTTCCTATCACCTTAGCGTGTTCGGTGTCACTAGGTAATGTCCCTGGTGGTCTATTCTTTACTTCAACGGCTAGTTGTCCCACTCGAGTCTCTATGTTCCTAATGGCAGCTTGAGTTTGATTCATAAAACCTTTAAGAATAGATTCAATCGATTGTTGAACCTCAGCTGGTTGATTGGATCGTGGTTGGTATGGTTGTGAGGACTGTCCTTGGTGAAAGTTATGTGGGGAATGCCCACTGTGATGTGGGGACTGCCCACTGTGGTGTTGTTGAAATCCATGGGGATTGTGTGGTCTTTGCTGAGTATGACTCGCCCCGTGGGGTTGGAGTCCTGGATTACCAGCCCAAGAGAAATTTGGGTGGTTTCTCCAACCTGGGTTATAAGTCTGCGAATATGGATTGTTCCTCGGGTTGGTCCCTATAACATTAACGGCTTCGGGATTTGCTGGACAATAGTAAAAAAGATGCTCCTCTCCACAGAGGGAGCAGTTTTCGGCTAGATGAGTTGCAGAATTGACTTGGCCTCTATTTTGATTCAAAACGATTTTTGTTAAGGCCACTAACTGCGCATTCATGGTTTTGAGCGCTTCGGAATCGATGGTGTTGGTCTTTGGTACTACCGCTCTAGGATTGGACCACTCGGTATTGTTGTTGGACACTTTTTCTAAGATTTGATATCCTTCATTGTAGGTTTTACTCGTGAATGTTCCACCGGCTGTTGCATCTAAGATGATTTTGGCTGCATTGGAAAGACCATTGTAAAAGGTCTCCAATTGGATGCAATGTGGGATGCCATGATATGGGCACTTTCGAAGTAAATCTTTAAATCGTTCCCATGCATCCGAAACAGCCTCATCTTCTTCTTGCCTAAACAAAATTATATCATTTCGAAACCTTACATTCCTCGTTGGAGGAAAGTATTTTTGCAAAAATTTATCGGCAAGCTCTTGCCAAGTGGTTATCGAGTGAGGTGCATGCGAGTTCAGCCATGACTTCGCCTTATCCCTTAGTGAAAAAGGAAAAAGTCTTAGTCTTAATGCTTCATCACTCACACCTTGTAACTGAAAGGAATCGGTAATTTCCAAAAACGATTTTAAGTGTGAGTGTGGATCCTCAGTTGGTGATCCTCCAAACTGACCCATGGCTTGGATCATTTGAAACATTACCGGTTTAAGTTCAAAATGGTTTGCTACAATGTTGGGCCTTAGAATCCCGGAGCTTAAATCGCTAGCTCCGGAAGTAGCATAGTCCCGTATTTTTTTATCTTTGCTATCGGCAATCGTTATTGTGGTCTCCATGACAGGTGGTCTATCGGCCATGTTCACAGTGGGGATCACAGTGACTTGGCGATTTGTTTTCTTGCTTCTTCGTGTTTTTCAAAACGTTTTTTCTATTTCAAGATCTATTGGAACCAAATGTTCGAGTTGTCGCCGTGGCATACAACGCGAACAGCTTAGAAAAACGAGTTACTCGGGCTCGAACAAAAACTAATGGCTTAAGATTTAAAAATCACGCCAGTCCCCGGCAACGGCGCCAAAAACTTGGTACTTGCGAAATATGTGTTTTAATCGCAGTGGGTTGCAAACTGTCCACAGTGGGAAGTGCAAGTGTATACTGTCTACTATGATCGTCACAGCAAGTAATAGTTGGTAACATACCAAAATCGAATCCACATAGACTGGGCAATCAAGACAATACGGTTCTCATGAGCTCCTTTTACAGGTTTCAATAACAGAAGAAAATAATACTTTGGTTTGTGTGGTGAAATAGTTGCTTTTAACGATTTACCAAAGATTTAAAAGAAGGAATGTAGGTTAGATTTTCCGTAGATTTTATACTAAATACTCGGTCTTCAAAGTGATCCTTGTATTCGAGGTAGGCATTTTCGCTAGAAAAGCCCGGTTACGAAATACTCACACCGTTAAGATAAAAATCTCATACTCTTAGTATTTGTTGTCTTGTCAATGGTAATCTCAATAATGTACCTTTTCAGGCCTCGATGGAATGCGTAGAGACAAATACTCTAAGTGTTTTTAGATACACCAACTAGCTTGCCTACTACTCCAGTGGGATGAGATTAGCTCACTGTGCCGACCTCACTTTCGTAAGTGTCATAAGAATTCTTTCGAATCCCCTAGCATCATCCAAGCTCGTGTCACTGCGTTCTACTCATTTCTGAGTTAAGAACTAGATATTAGATCCTTGCAAGTGATCGGCTTGTTCGCATCCTTGGGTATGAATCGAGAATGAATGACCAAAACAACAAATATTCCAAGTATAAAGATTACTCAAGCATTTTTAATAAAATCCAGGTACTTCTCCTTCCTACATCCCTAAGGATGTTTAGCCCATAACTAAAGTAAAGAAAGCAAAAGAGTAGAAGTTGCACATAATAAAACTGAAAGTGACTTGCATTTAGCCCACAGTGGGGAACGAGAATTCGCCCCTGTCACTGTGTATTACGAATTACAAGAAAGAAATACATAAATTTAAAGTTAACTAATGCAGTAAAATAAAGAACTAAAGTTACACTAATGTAGTAGTTGAGAGAATTCAAAACTAAACAATATCTAGCAAAAACTACTACTTGATTTGAATTGTAAGAATGTAAAAACCTTGATGCATTGAATGGCACCCCAAGGCCTCATTAAATACTAGGAGGAAGGTATGGGCATGGCACAAAACCATGGTTTAGTCCCATGTTTCAGATCTGCAGATTTGCACACCATGCCTTGAATAGTAAACACATTTTCACCAAATGTTGCTTTATAGTACAAGGTTGTTGTACTTTTCACTATTCCTCTTTATGGAAGGCATGTCCTCCTTTATCTTCATTTGACCTGCTCTTTGACCCATTCTTTTCTCCAGAAATGTTTAAATCCCAGCTGCTACTTTCTTTCTCTTTTTCCTTCTCGTTATCTCAGGAGTGGGGAGCGGAGTGGGCACTCCGAAAGTCACTGTGGATAAAAATCGTGAAAAACACCCAAACTCCACCAAATAATTTATTAAAGAACATGGTTCACTCCTTTTGCTCATTTTCATGAAATATACCAAGAATGGAGGTTTTAAGAAGTGAAAGGCTAAAATTGACAAAATAAACTGGAAAATAAAAGGAAATAATAACTCTAAAAATGGAGTTATCAGATACTCTTAAGTGTCCAAAGCCTTCAGAGTCTTCAACAAGAGAAGACAAACCGTTGAAGAAACTATTCATGTCTCCTTTGATGAATCCCGTTCAGCAATTTCAAGACCAAATGCTAAAAATGAAGAATTGAATCAGTGGATGTTTTCTCATTACGGTGAACCTGAAGCTAACTTCAACCCTGACCCTTAGGTCAACAACCCAATCGCTGATTATGACCCTATCATCATTCCTAGCATGCAAACAAGTGAAGTTGAATCCTATTCTTGGGTCTCAGCTATTCCCATAAACACTTTGCCTCCTTCTGAACCATCAACCTCTGAAAATCTATCCACTTCTAATCAACAATCAGTAAATGACATATCATTTGAACCTCAGCAACTCTTGCCTGGTATACCTGACACTATCGCTGCTGAAGCTTCTTCTTCAGCACCTCCAGAAACCCGTTATGGGCTAGAGACTCAAGATCCTGCTCAGCGATGGACGTTGAATCATCCAATCGATCAAATCCTAGGTGATCCAAACGCAGGTATTCAGACTCGGCGAAGTTCAGGTAATATATGTTTATTTGTTAACTTTATTTTGCTGATTGAATAAAAGAAAACTGATGATGCCCTCAGATATCCAAACTGGGTCAGTGCTATGCAAGAAGAGCTGGCTGAATTTGAAAAAACAAAGTTTGGAATCTTGTCCCCAGACCATATAACAAGACTGTTATAGGCACCAAGTGGGTGTATCGAAACAAGTTAGATGAAATTGGAACTATAACCCGCAATAAAGCTCGACTAATTGCTCAGGGATACAGACAAGAGGAAGACATAGACTATGATGAAACCTTTGCCCCAGTGGCAAAACTCGAAGCTATTCGACCTTTTCTAGCCTATGCAGTTCATAGAGACTTCAAAGTTCATCAAATGGATGTCAAGTCAGCATTCCTTAATGGAAAGCTGAATGAAGAAGTTTATTTTGAACAACCACCAGGATTCTGATCCTAAGCATCCAGAATATGTTTATAAGCTGGATAAGGCCCTCTATGGTTTAAAACAAGCACCTCGTGCATGGTATGACACTTTATCTTCCTTTCTTATTGCTGAAAAGTTTGAACGTGGTAAAATCGATAACACTTTATTTTTCAGAAAAGTTAAAGATCATATTATTATTCTTCAAATATATGTCCATGATTTTATATTTGGTTCTACTAACCCATCTATGTGTACTCGATTCGCTGAATGAATGAAAAATGAATATAAGATGAGTATGATGGGTGAACTAACATACTTCCTTGGACTTCAAATCAAGCAGAACGATAAAGGTACATTTATCCATCAAGGTAAGTACGTTAAAGATATGTTGAAGAAATTCTATCTTACTCAAAGCTCAACTATGAAAACTCATATGGCACCTTCGCTGACACTTAACAAGGATCCCTCTGGAAAACCTGTTAATGTCACTACCTATAGAAGAATGAACGACTCTCTTCTCTATCTTACAGTGAGTCATCTTATTATCATGTATTCTACTTGTCTTTGTGCACGATATCAATCTGAACCCAAAGAATCACATCTGATCGCTGTGAAGCGAATCTTCAGATATCTGAAGGGTACAACCAACCTAGGTCTTTGGTATCCCAAAGACTCAGGGTTCGATCTAACTGCCTATTCAGATAGTGATTTGTCAAGTTGAAAACTAGATAGAAAAAGCACCACAAGAGGCTGTCAGCTCTTGGGTGGAAAGCTGGTGAGTTGGACAAGTAAAAGCAAAATTCAGTGTCCACCTCAACCGCTGAAGTTGAGTATGTAGCTGCTGGTAGATGTTGTGCTCATGTCTTAGGGATGAGAAATCAACTATTAGACTATGACCTTCAGCTATCAAAGATCCCTATCTATTGCGAAAACACAAGTGCCATAGTGCTATACTCAAAGACTAAACACATCAAAATCAGATATCATTTTATCAGAGATCATGTGATGAATGGAGATATAGAACTTCATTTTATTCCAACTGACTATCAGTTAGCTGATATATTTACCAAACTCTTGATGAGACAAGATTTACCTTTCTCATTAGCGAGCTTGGAATGCTGAACCTTGAAGAGTAATTCTTCAGCGTTTATGCATTATGTCAGCTATAAGGTTCTATCTCTGAATAAATGTTCTCTAATACTAAGGTATGTTGTCTATCCTAGATCACTGAAGTTCTCTTCAGTAAGATGTCTTTCAAAGAAATCTTGATCACTGACATTTCTCTATCAGTGATCCTTTTTGAAAAAGATTAACTCGTCACTGATATTTCTCATAAGTGATTCTTCAAAAATCAATCCAACCCTGATACTTTTAAATAATCAGGGATGCCTTTTTGAAAACTGAAACGAAAGTTTCTTGTGACGTCATCATAAGAGGATAAACCATGCACACCTTTTTGTCTGACAATTTCGTCCGTTACACTTCCTGTCCAATCATCTTCGTGGGACGTGTCCGTGTCAAGATGAGTATTTTTCCTGCTCATCACCCTTTCTCCCTCCTCTCTCATTCCTATATAAACAACTCTAGCTTATATTTTTCCTCTTTACGCGCACAAAATACTCTCTAGGCAAGAAAATCCTTTGCATTCGAACGAACTTTGAACCTAAGAATTTGATCCTCAAACTTTCAAGACAAACATTTTCCTACTTCTAATCCTTAATGCTTGTTGGATAACAAAAACTCTTCTTTTGATCTTAAATCCTTATTTACAAAGATCAAAATGTGTTTTTATTATTAAAAGATCATCCCCGTTCATGATTTTATCTTAAAAACCGTAAAAAGTTTTCTTAAGTTTAAAAATATTCTATAAACTTTCTCTCTCTTCTTAAATGCGTTTTTCCAGAATCCTTCCTTAAAAGGAAACTGGTAAAACATAGTTTTCTACCATTTATAGTAATCCTCAAACTGGAAAATCATCTTTACAAGTTTCATTCCCTATAAGGAAACTGGTTTAAAACCCTAATCTTTTATTTTTGGAAATCGTTCCTAACTAAGAAAGTTTGTTCCTCTTCTCCCTTGTTCTATTTTTTTCTCAGAAATGGCCCAAGCTGTAACAATGGTGAAATCCAAGAATGTCAGGTTCGAGCTGAACCAAGTGCAATTTGTTGCAAACAATCATCTCGCCCTGCTCCATTTCCCTGAGAAGAAACCCTGCCTTCACCTCGCTGACACCGTCAACCTCCTCCGCAACTCGCCCATTTTCTATGCCCTGATTGTCTCACCCCCAGCTCACCGAAATCTTCTCCAGCAGTTCTGGTACACTGCTGAGCGTACTGAGGTTACGCTAAAATCAAAGAAGGTTGTCACTTTCATTGCCTTCCAGACTAAACTCGGACAAGGCAGTATCACTGCAAACGGTATTCGCTCTGCCCTACACCTGTCAGTGGGACCATTTGAAGCCCCACCCACTGATGAATAACTCATCCGTTTCCTTGATCTCATGGGCTACACATAAGATTTGAATCCCCGCACCGACCTCCCTGACAAGAAGATTACAAAAATCCTGAAAGCCTAAATGCCATCAGAGCTGAACTTCCTCTTCTCCCTCTCATCTGTTCCATGAGTGGGAAAACAGGATCACTGGATCCAGTAAACCGCTATCAGCTGTAGATGGGGTACAACCGCATCATTGGGCGTAAGATCTACTACACCAGGATGATCTTTGACGACTTGATGGTCAAAGTGGAAAAAGAGAAAAGAGAGATGAAGGTACCATACGTGCGCTTCGTCTCATCGCTCCTTTACTTCTTCCTGAAAGAAGAATACCCGACATAGGGTGATTACCAGCTCCCACAGCTAGGAGTCAGAATCCTAGATGTGGAGCAGTCCGACAACGAGGTAAGTCTATCTTCCCTGAAACTCCTTCTCTCACCTACTTCTTCTACTTCTCAGACAACCATGTATGCGGTACACCCCCCCGCAACTTCCAATGTTGCCACATCCACATCCTCTTTGAAGAGGAAACAATCTGCAACCACTCTTGCTCTTTCCAAAAAGACCAAGAAAGTTTCTAAGGAGAAAACACCCTCATCTTCATCAACATCAAGGGTCGTCTCTTCACAGGCGACGCTTGAAACATTCATGGTTCGCTCCACCATACCTAACACTGCTACAACAACCACATCAGCGAGCTTCTCAATAGTTGATGTATCACTGACAACTACCCCACCACTCTCAGTGCCTCAAATCACTAGCGAGTTCGATTTCAGCAATGTCGGTGCCGCCCTACAACACTGCACGACCTTCTCTTCAACTTTTGCTCCTGCCACTTTCTCTTTGGTCAACACATCTACCGCACCAGTGACAACGATCGTTGACTCGCAAGAAACGCTGCTTCAGGATCTCATCCGCAAAAATGCTATAGCACCTGATGGTCTCCCTCTCCGGGGATCTTAGATTATGCCTCAAACGTCATTGTCTCCTTTGGAGCATGACATGATTTATTATGGCGGGAGTAGTCATTTTGACCAATTCTCGCAGCCATCAGGTACTCCACTCTCCCTACCCTTCTCTTATCAACCCCTTCCTAATTTTGAGCTTTTTTGCTCAAAGTTCTTCTTTTTTTACAGGTCCTAATTTGGGCACGATCACCACCTCAACCAAGGAGGTCAGTGATTGGACTCTCTTACCACAAATATCTCCAACGCCACCACTACAATCAACTCAGCCGGAGATACGTTGATGGACCTCTCCAATTCCCTCTCCTCCAAGGCTGACAACTCTCAGCTCTCCGCCTTGAAGGACAAAGTGATGCAGCTCAAGACGAACGTGGCCACGAATACCAACGCCCTACAATCACTGACCACGAACGTCACTACCCTAAACTCCACAGTTTGTGCCCTCCAAAACCAAGTTAATGACCTCAGCACCAAGGTTGACAACAACAACTCCATTCTCTCCTCCTTACTCACCAAGCTGAATGAACCCATGGCTATTCCCATCCCCGCATTCATTGCTGATGATCGCAATAAATTGGGAATGGTGGCCGACATAGTTTTAAGAGCCACGGAAGCGATCCATGGCCTAGAAGCCAGGGTGGACAACCTTGAGGCTGCAAAAGCCTCAACCTTAGTGACTCCTAGTCTGGAAGACAGGAACACTGAGGGTGCAGCTGCAAATATTGTTGTTGATGTTGCTCTCTCCACTCCCCTTGATGATGACAAAGAGGGAGAGAATGAGAAAGAAAACCTCCTCACGATGAGGGGGAGGAAAATAAAGAAGACCCTCCTCACATTGAGGGGGAGGGAAATGCAGAAGACCCTCCTCGTGCTGAGGGGGGGGGGGGGCTGAGGAAAATCCAACTTGTCCTTCCTCTCCCTGGACTCAAACAATAAACATTGCCTCTGAAGAGGAAGACGATGAAGAAGAGGAGGAAGAGGATTAGGATATTCAGGATGATGAAAACCCTCCTACCCTGGTGGAGATGACGATGATGATGATGATGAGTAAGCAGGCCTCTGGTTTAAACCTGCCTCCATCAGGGTTCCACCTCAAAAGGGCGTCGTCTTCACTGAAGCAGGGGAGAAGACTTCGAAGACACCCACAAAGAAGGCTTCCTAGGGCAAGCAAAAACAGATCGCTGCCTCTGGCAATTTGAAAATCTGCTTTGTTGCTGAGAGGGAACAACCTTCCCAGGTATGCCTCTTCATTATTTCCTACTCCGCTTCTATCCTCTCTCTCCTCAAATCTCTTCTATACACTTAACTTTTTCTCTATATTTTCTTACCCTCAAACCTAACTTATGTTTCTTGTATTCAGCTAGTCCTCTCCCCTGCTAAAGGGGCAAGCTGAACAACAACAACCAATAATCTCAGCATATACTGCTGATGAACAACAAATAATCACAGTCTCAGTGTTGGAGACTGATGAACAAGAACAAGCAGAGGAATTGCTGAGTCACCCAAACTGACCCTCAAGACCACCTCAAAGGTCTGTGGATGAAGAACGAGAAATAAAATCAGTAGTGATACGTCATCTATATGGTCAACGCCTCAGAGTCCCTCCTCAACCATGTCTGGAATTCCTAACCCCTGAAGAATTGGAAGAATCCATCAGAGCTGAGCATCTACTTGTTGCATGCCAAAAGGATGCAAAATTTTCCCTTAAGGTAGCGCAGAGCTCAGTCTCTGATAAGAAACTAAAGAAGCAGCCGATCAGAGTTCAGGAATAACGCCTAAAAAATGTTGAGAAGGAAGCCCGAAAAGAAAGAGCAGTCATCAGTGATTCCATGCTGGAATGGTGCAGAGACAAGGTAGATGACAGATACCATCCAAGCCGAATAATCACTGCAAACCTAAAGGGAAGAAGTGTATAGAAGACATTACTGGTGGAAGTCACCATATTCAGGGAGAATGACTCGTTGATAGTGCTTTGAATACACCTATAGACTTGTGATGATCAAACCCCAAAGCAAGTATACAATGGAGTCCAATATCATCTTTCAAGTAATAAAATGGTAAGAACCAAGTATCGTATTCCACAGGGATACGTATCTTAAGTTGCAAGATCTCGAGATGAAAGACTAACTTCAGATGACGAATTCGAAGACTTTGATTTGTTTGATATATCTTTGACTAAACTTATTAACAAGGAAAGCAAGGGTGCAAGACTTTGGATGAGTAAAGAAACACAACTTTCTGTGGACCAATGTTGTAGCAATGTTGGCAGTATGTGTCAGTCAACAACTAACTGCATTATCTATTTTGAGAGTGATCCTTCCGGATTCTTACCGTTGCACTTTTGTTTAGCTATCAATCAACATATTCCTATGAAGTATCAAGACCAGTGCGAGTGTCAAACGGAGTTCTCAAAATATATAGATTTAGCAAATTCCTTTGTCTAAAAATCACTCTTCCGAGACGATTCCCATATCATTCAAGTTGACGTGTTTTAAGTGTCTCATTCCTGAGTCCACTACACTTTACCACCTTAACTAGTGATCAACTTGTCGAGAATAATCAATTTGAAAAACACTGAAAACAAATTCCTTTGTAAGTAACTCTTCCAAGTATACCCTCAATGTCATTCGAGTTGACGTGCATATCAATGGCTCATTCTTGAGTCCATGGCACTTTAACACTTTTCAAGTAATCAAGTCATCAAAAAGGTTCTTAGATTTATAAAACTTAAATGAAATAATGGAGCATCGTTATTGAGAAACGATGTCCACTTTCCGTTGGTTTAAATACTCACCCTTTTTGTCTCACACCCAAGCTTTAAAATTAGCTACTCATACTGAAATGTAAAATACAGGAAACATAAATGACGGAATTGAAGTGCATAAATTAAATGACTGGAAATAAATGACAAGAATTTAAACGACTTAAAGTAAATGCAAGAAACTATAAAAGACAGTAAATAAAGAAAATGCAATATATTAAATTTGAACTTGAGATGATTCTAAAGATTGGTTTGTCACATACCACCCTAGATCTCCACCTTAGCTCTCCTAAAACTAAAACAAACACCATCTATTTATACTACAACAAGAGGGTAATATGGTAATTTGACTTAAGCTACCAACTACACAACAACCATCCCTCTTTGTCAAAAAGCATAAAGTTAACATAGTGTTTTCTACTATTTACAAATATTAACATGTACTTAAATAGTAAAAGATACTTTATCATCCAAGATCTTCCAAAAAATCTTCTAAAAAATCTTCTAAAAGATCTCATTTCCCAAGCTTCAAAAAGGCCGACTCCAAACAGATTCGTGACTTAACAAATTCAGCCATCCAAAAAGGTCTTTGTGGGCCCCGTCAGATCAATGTTGTGGGAATGCTGCAGTAGCTGTCAGTTTCACAAAAAATAGAGAAATTAGCCTACTTATAGGAATAAAACAGGTAACTTCACAACTTTTAGCTTCATGACACAAATATGGAAAAAAAGATAGAGAAAGACTCAATATTGGGATAAAAGTAAAAATAACCTATTCTAAATAAGATAAAATAAACACATACGCATAGATTTCTCAATGCGTATCACACCCTCAAATTTGAATTGTTGCTTGTCCCCAAGCAACTAAAAGACACAAAAATAGAAAATGACTCAAGATAAAAGATTCAAGATTTTGGCATTAAGTGCACACATGACAAAGGTTATCACACAAAATGTAAATCATAGCCTTTTATAAATCCTTAGTGAGCATCATGCAAACTAAAAGTGTATGGACCATAAGCTAGCAAAATATTGTTATTGTTTACTCAAATACATGCTACTTCTAAGATCAAAAGGGCTTTTGAGATGGGTTCACTCTTGTTGGCTCATTCTTTTCCCCACTTTGCTTTTTCCCTCAAAATAGCATAGATTTTTGAATTCTTGGCACTTTTTGTGCTCTTTTTGTTGAAATCATGCACCTTGCTCTATGGGACATTTTTGGTGCTTCTTGACATTTTTCCACAAGGCATCATATTAGAGCTTTGCTCTATTTGTTTGATCTTTTTGGCCTTTATAGATGGACATCCTCTACCCTCAAATTTATTTGGATGGACATCCCCCCCACACTCAAATTGGAATGGTACGATGTCCTCATTGTATGCTTTTTAGAGGTAAGTGTATAAGATGATGTCAAGTGGCAAAAGTGAGAAAAGAAACAATGGACTCGATCATTTCCTAGAAAATGTAGCAATGTGTGAATAAGATGTGTCCCAAGAACATATGGCTAGTTCTAGCAAGAACAGCTACTAGATAAGATGCAATTTAAACAAAGAATTAATTGGGCTATGATGACACAGTTGCAACAACCAACACATGCAAATCTTGATAAAAAGAAATTGTTAGCCTAAAAATGGAAAAACTATTCCAGACACAAAAGAAATAAAATATGAAGCTAAAGGGAGTGAAAGGAAACTTGTCCTACTCCAAAAGAGTAGGTTATGGACCAAGTGGTTGGAATGAATGTTGCGGCACAAGACTCTGCATTTCCTTCTTTTAGCAAGGTGTTCTTCTTTTTCAACAACAGGATCTCTTGTTGACAACTTCTTGAGGAATGGTGGAATTCGCTGGAGCACCTCAGTATGCTCCTTAGTCGTAACTGTCCTCACCAACTTAAACTGGTGTTTCTCTTTCCACTTATGCTTATACACGTTTCTCATCACGTGTTTCTCTCCTTGATCATGGCACAAAACTTTGATGAAACAAATGGGGGAACAGGTCATCCCACAAAGAGCTTTCCACACCACCTCACCAACAATAGTACTTGATTTTGTGAAGCTTCCCGAGTCCATGGATTGATCATCACGTCCCTTTTTAGAAACAACTTAAAGATTTTCTGCACAGCTTTGCTGCAAGAATGCTGCAGCATCTGCAACAATATGTTCCTTCTGCGCATATTTAAAGTAGGGGTTAATGACAATCTTGGCATTTTGTTGCACCTCTTCACTATTTTGAAGTGAAGAGGGGTTGCTCAAATGCTCAAGTTCTTCCTCATAACTTTCCATCTCTTGACTATTTTCCAAAGTATTGACCTCATCCTCATCCTTACCAATACACTCAATTTTTTCAATCTCACTTGGTATAGGAATTTGGTTTTGTCTATTGATCTCTTCAACAAGAGTTGTTATGTTCATAATACGTTCGTTTATGTTCTTTAAGAAATCCTTCATCAAAGTTTCAAGAGATTTGAAGTTTTCAATTAGTTCTAAAGTGGGTGTAGGGGGTAAAAATGAGTTGTTAAAATCATCCCCTTGAAAATTCCCAGAAAAATCAACGTGTTCCTCCCAAGATTGGTTAAAAGTATTTGAACAAGTGTTACTCCAATCTTGGTAGGGAGGTATTGGTGATGTGAAATTGTCATGATCTTGACTATTTAAAAACAAATTAGGATGATCCTCCTATGATTGAGTGTAACCATTGAAGTGTGAGGTATCCCAATTACTATCTCCCATGAAATAACATGATTTGGGGTTCGAAGAACAATTGTATGAGAAATGATTTCTGCCACAGAAGTCACGGAAAACGGTTTCATACGGCCCAAACGAATGTCCTATTGAATCCATATTCACAGAAAGATAAACTCAAAGCTTGTTACTTGTACACACATGGAGACGTATGACTAGCAACAAAGATGGTAGAAAAATTAGCTTCTTAAGACTCAATATCTAAGGAACTATAGATTTACGCCTATCCCCGACTACGGCGCCAAAAACTTGATAGTGCTTTGAATACACCTATAGACTTGTGATGATCAAACCCCAAAGCAAGTATACAATGGAGTCCAATATCGTCTTTCAAGTAATAAAATGGTAAGAACCAAGTATTGTATTCCACAGGGATACGTATCTTAAGTTGCAAGATCTCAAGATGAAAGACTAACTTCAGATGACGAATTCGAAGACTTTGATTTTTTTGATTTATCTTTAACTAAACTGATTAACAACGAAAGCAAGGGTGCAAGACTTTGGATGAGTAAAGAAACACAACTTTCTGTGAACCAATGATGTAGCAATGCTGGCAGCATGTGTCAGTCAATAACTAACTCCATTATCTATTTTGAGAGTGATCCTTCCAGATTCTTACAGTTGCACTTTTGTTTAGCTATCAATCAACATATTCCTATGAAGTATCAAGACCAGTGCGAGTGTCAAACGGAGTTCTCAAAATATATGGATTTAGCAAATTCCTTTGTCTAAAAATCACTGTTACGAGCCGATTCCCATATCATTCAAGTTGACGTGTTCTAAGTGTCTCATTCTTGAGTCCACTACACTTTACCACCTTAACTAGTGATCAACTTGTCGAGAATAATCAATTTGAAAAACACTGAAAACAAATTCCTTTGTAAGTAACTCTTCCAAGTATACCCTCAATGTCATTCGAGTTGACGTGCATATCAATGGCTCATTCCTGAGTCCATGGCACTTTAACATTTTTCAAGTGATCAAGTCGTCAAAAAGGTTCTTAGATTGATAAAACTAAAGTGAAATAATGGAGCATCGTTATTGAGAAACGATGTCCACTTTCCGTTGGTTTAAATACTCACCCTTTTTGTCTCACACCCAAGCTAATTAAAATTAGCTACTCATACTGAAATGTAAAATACATGAAATATAAATGACGGAATTGAAGTACATAAATTATATGATGGAAAATAAATGACAAGAATTTAAAATGACTTAAAGTAAGTGCAAGAAAATATAAAAGACAATAAATAAAGAAAATGCAATATATTAAAATTGAACTTGAGATGATTCTAAAGATTGGTTTGTCACATATCAACCTAGATCCCCACCTTAGCTCTCCTAAAACTAAAACAAACACCATCTATTTATACTACAACATGAGGGTAATATAATATTTTGACTTAAGCTACCAACTACACAACAACCATCCCTCTTTGTCAAAAAGCATAAAGTTAACATAGTGTTTTCTACTATTTACAAATAGTAAAAGACACTTTATCATCCAAGATCTTCCAAAAAATCTTCTAAAAAATCTTCTAAAAGATCTCATTTCCCAAGATTCAAAAAGGCTGACTCCAAAACAGATTCGTGACTTAACAAATTCAGCCATCCAAAAAGGTCTTTGTGGGCCCCGTCAGATCAATGTTGTGGGAATGCTGCAGTAGCTGTCAGTTTCGCAAAAAATAGAGAAATTAGCCTACTTATAGGAATAAAACAGGTAACTTCACAACTTTTAGCTTCATGACACAAATATGGAAAAAAAGATAGAGAAAGACTCAATATTGGGATAAAAGTAAAAATAACATATTCTAAATAAGATAAAATAAACACATACGCAAAGATTTCTCAATGCGTATCACTCGTCTCAAACTTTCTACATGTCAAAGTTGGAACTTTTTGGTCTCGGTGAATGATTTGAAGTCAAGAGTGCAATCCAAAAGTCCAAGTCCAAGTTCAAATCCTATGCGGAGAAGTTCTTGAACCTGCATATCAACAAAGTCACATCCAGAATGGATTTGCCTCCTCCAGCTCTTCTTCAAAATCAAAGACCTGTACCAGCTAAGAGAAAACGAGCTTCAACCTCTGGTGGGCCTACCATTCGAAATAAAACAGGTATCGAAATTTCAAGAGAGGCAGTGCTCGGACCCCCACCTGATTTTTCAGCACTCAACTTATCACAACCACCAGGAGGACCCTTCAAACCTGGCTAAGTGATAAGTGAACCTTATGGTATCATCTTCCCTGACTGGGATTGTATAATGCGCTTTCAACGATTTTCAGATATAACTATCTTCCTAGTCGAACAACTCAGAGATCTAGTCCATTGGTGCAATCAATCAAGACCATGCCTCTTCCTTAAAATTCACATGCTCAGCCAAACAAAACTCAGAAGACAACAAGGACAGAAGGTACCTGACTAGATGATCCATGAAACTGACTCTTTCGACGAAATGCTCTTCAAATACGAACCTCTATAGTTGATAGATTTCCCTATTGTACTCTCTTGTTATTTATCAGTAATTACTTTTTGTACTTGTAATTTTTTTCTTTCGCTTGTACTTGTAATTTTCAACTTCCCTTGAAATCTTTTTACGAAGTTAATGAAATTTTCAGTGAAAGTACTTTACTCCATTCAGTACTAAAAAAGATCCCTGAAACAGTAAACGGGACAAGCATCTATGAGTCACATTTATCCTTATGTTTTTAACACTTAGCAATTTTCTTTTGTTGCTTTGCCATCATCAAATAGGGGGAGATTGTTGATCCAAACTCTCTCAGTGATTTGATGATGTCCCTTAGAATAACTTAGTAAAAATTACAAATAGCATATGTATGTATTAGTGTTTTGCCATCATCAATACTATGCTGAGCCTGTTCTGTATCGCTGATGGTACTCACTGTTTTAACTTCATAAACTCAGCGATAAATGTTCATTAGTTATAACCTAGAGCCCGTTCACTTATCACCGATGATCGCTGATAGTTTCATATGTAAGCAATGTTGTTTGTAATCCCCGAAGACAAGTTCACAACAAAGAGTTCATCGCTGACATAGAAACAAAGCTGATGAAAAAGTCTACTAATGATCTGATGCGGACATCAGTCAAACCAAGACAAGTCCACATGCGCGACATTTCAAGAAGAAGACTTCAGCGATAGCTGACTTACATCAGTTATTCTCTGATGGAAGACCTACTCATCAATCGCTGATCATGAAGCTTATACTTCAAGAAATGTTTGTCTTATTTACTTGCACACTCCGTACGATTTGTCAGACAAGACATGCTTTTGTCCAAGATCGTACAACCACTCTACCACTACACTGTTCACCATACGACCCAAAGCATGTTGTGCAAAAAGTCAGAAGCATGTACCCAACCATATGATGACACGTGTAAAGTCCTCGTGTCATGCATTTAGTGCATCGGGTATAAATAGGAGGAATGCCCTTTTCAGTTTGAAGGTGGTCTTCGCTGAACTTCTGAGTGCTTGAAAATATCCTTATTTTTCTATATCCTTTTTTCTCTCTATTTCTTGTATAAGAACACTTATTGATCCTCAAGTTTGTTTAGATTATGTTTTACTTAATCTTATTCCGCAACAAACTGTAAATGTGTTTGATTTATCAATAAACAATTTAGAAAACCAAAATCTTGTGTTTGTATTCAACCCCCCCCCCCCCCCCCTTTCTACAAACTGTTTACTTGTATAACCCCTTCGAGACCAACAGGGGGCAAAAGTGTGAATTCTAAAACTTCATTTCACGAATAGGGGCCAAAGGTGTAAATTATGGGGTTGGTTGATGGAGGACCTCACATTCACGAGGGTGTTGGCTATTTCACTAAAATTAGGGAGAAAATGGCTAGAAGGTAAAGTCATCAACGAAAAATGACCATTTCAATTAATTTCCTTTTTTATTTATTTATAAAGTTATAATACATTCTCTACTTTTTTTTCACAAAATTATAATATGTTTGTTAAATATATAAAAACATGACACACTCCTTTAATTGCATCAAAGTTGTAGTATCTCCTTATAGTTAGGGATGTAAATGAATTGGACGATCATTAAAAGAAGTATATTTGTATTCATTCATTTAACTTAATTAAATAAATATATAAATATGAAGAATATTTATTGTGTTCATGCTTGTTCGTTAAAAAATATGTTAAACGAATGTAAACGAATGTAAACGAATGTAATCGAATGTAATCGAATGAACATAAACGAACGAACAAAAACAACCACAATTACTTATCATTTCGTTTCTAAAAAATAACATAACAAACTAAAAAAATCCGGTAAACTTACGAGGGATAAAAATGAACTCTAAAAATTTAATTTAATTAATGATTTTACATATTAATGTCATAGGCGAATGATCGTGCGAGAAGTTGAAGTTAACACGAGAAACATGAGAAGTGGATCTGAAGTGTTGATCACTTTTAATCAAATGTCCTCCCATAAATTGCGGCTTGGAAGGGAATTGATCGGGTGCATCTCGATGCATCTTATTTTGGTGAATCTCATCCTAATGTGCATCTATTTCTCATTCAACGCTTGATAACCACTTCTCATGTTAACCTCAACTTCTCATCGAAACTCAATTCTAATGTCATTATATACAAATATATTTATATATGTAAACGAACATAAATGAACGAACATAAATGAACAAACATTCATGCACGTAAATGAACGAACAAGACCATTCTTCATGTTCGTTCATTAAACTAAATTAACAAAATAATTGTTCATATTTATTAATTTATTAAATAAACGAATTTCCAATCAAACAACTTACATTTAAATATTCAATTCTTTTATAGACTTAAGTACAATAAGCCTTAACTTGTCTTTGAGCTCTCTTTCTCTCTGAAGAAAGAAAAACCCTTCGTGGTCAGACAGTTCTTGTCTTTGAGCTCTCAGGCTCCAGCCCTTTGTTCTTTTCCGACGTTGTCTTCTCCGGCCTTCAACCCTTCGTGCTCCCGGTCAGTTTTTTGTTACAGTAACCCAAACCTTTCTGACCATGTCCTACTCTTCGAATCCTTCAGCTGATGGAGACGACGACATCACTCGGTTAACCACAAAGCTCCAAATATCCCTAAAAGAAACTAATATTCCAGAAGTCGAAGACGACACATAAAAGTTACTGGTCCAATCGGTTGAAGAACTCAGTCTCGACACCTTTTCTGAAACATCTATGGTGGCAAGAGTGTTTTCCAGGAAAAACTGCTCCATCTCCTTTCTAAAAAACATTTTTAACAGAATGTGGAAGTTCAAGGAAAGTTGGCAGATTAAGCATCTTGGGGATGACCACAAAAGTTCTTTCTTCGTTTTTTCTTTCGCTTCTTCAAAGAACCAAGTATGGGTCATCCAACGTACCCCTTGGATCTTTTCAGGAGGTTTCCTCCTCGGGGTTCCGTGGCCGGAGTCGGGAAACTAGAAGGAGGCAAACCTGACAACAATACCGCTCTCTCTCTCCATCAACAACATCCCCCTGAAACTCTACACCCGAAATAATCTCACCTCGTGGGTAAAAGCTGCGGACCCAAACGCCGAACTCAGATGGAAAGGGACGTGCCTATACAACTACGAAGATAAACGTCCCCGTGGACTCACGCCCTTGTGTCGGGCTTTTTATCGAGTATGATGGAAGGAAAAAATGGCTCCAGTTCAAATTCGAGAGACTACCTTTAATCTGCTACCGGTGCGGAATATGGGGTCATGAAAATGTGAGATGCACAAATAAACCGGTGGTTATTCGTGACCCGGAAGATCCGGATAGGAAATTGTGGCAACTCTATGGACCGTGGCATTCCGGGAACAACGTGGGCGATTGTTTTACTCCGTTCTTTGCTAACAAAGACAGTAAAATACAGGACTTGGAGGGACTGAGCAAGGAGGAAAAATTAGAGGCCATCTAGTCGGAAAACAACAACGGGAGCAACTCTGGCGACAATCTCCGATCAGCTCCTTTGTTGACCACAAAAGCTAGTAACAACCAAACCCCTGAAAAGGACAAGGAAATCTTCTGCATGGGGAACAAATCGCAGCCACAGGAGGTAAACAGTACAATCTCTACCCAATCTGTACTCCCTACAAGTCAAAAGGACACCCATGAAACTTCCAAAAATAAAGCACTACCCTCTTACACAACGGATAATAGAAATACCACCAAGATGACAACAGGAAAGAACCATAGCTATTTCTCACCTTGAGCTCCCATAGCTGATTTGTCTATATCTCAAAGTACCATAGTTGACCAAATCTCTGCCACCAAAAAAAGTGATCTGACCAAAGAGACCATACCTTACGTTTTGCTCCCAAAAGATAAGACAACCAATACTGACACTATTCATCAACGCACCCCTAATACTACTCCTAGCCTAGACTCCTTTACCCCTCCTATTGAGAGCCCAGTACCACCTACGAATGTTAACCCCTCTCCCACACATATACAACCTACGGCCTGCATGGTATTTCCCATGCAAACCGAGCCATGCAATCCCTCCCAGCTTGCGAGTCGTAAACGCATCTCCATCAAAAATAGGGCACGATCTACGAACAGCAAGAAACCAAAAGTTGAACCCCCATCTGAAAATGTTGTGTTTGAACCCTCAGTTGCGCCCCCTATGACTTCGCAAGCCCCCCCCCCCCCCAACGAACCAGAGGCGGGTCCGTTTCAACGGTCCTGCCTAGAACAATGAAGATTATGGCTTGGAACTGCCGGGGCTTGGGCAACCCGCGTGCAGTTCCGGTCCTAAAGGACCTTCAACGAATCTACCGCCCCGACGTTATCTTTCTTTTTGAAACGCTTGTTGCGCAGTCTAGAATCGATGCTATTAAAGTTAACTTGGGTTTTGATAATTGTATTGTCGCTGATTGTAATGGCCGCATTGGCGGTATTTGTGCTTTGTGGAATGACACTTCAAATGTTTTGCTTTTGTCTTACTCGCAAACTTTCACCGATCTTCAAATTAATGATAATATCAATGGGACTTGGAGGATTACCGGTTTTTATGGTTTCCCCGATAGAAGTCGACGAAGGGAATCGTGGAATCTCCTCCGCTCCCTCGCCACCCGTTCCTCTTTCCCATGGGCGATCATCGATGATTTTAATGACCTCACCTCTCAATGTGAAAAAGGGGTCTCCTTGAGCATCCGGATTGGTGCATTAATGGATTTCACGACGCCCTTTCGGATTGCAATCTCATGAACATACCCAAGCAAGGCTTCCCCTTCACTTGGTGTAGACACAAAGGAAAACCCAACGAAGTGTGGGAACGTCTCGACCGTGCGGTGGGGTCTTCGGATTGGCTACATCTCTTTCCCAACGCTTGGGTGGAGAATTTGGTTAGTCCTATTTCCGATCACTCCCCTATTCTTCTTCACACCCATGAGATTCGCAACATCGGTCACACGACAGTTAACTTATTTCGTTTTGAAAACAAATGGTTCCATGAGGAGGGCCTCGATCCCATGGTTTTAAATTCGTGGAATTGCGGCTACAATCGTGACCTCCCAAACAGGCTCTCTTTGGTTGCTGGCAAACTCCGCAAGTGGGGGCGAAATCTTCACGCTGCCCAAAAAGTGGCGCTTACAAACTGTCGCCAAAAATCACCTTTTTAAGAGAACATGGTTCACCCGACAACGCTTGCGAGTTCGATGTTACCAAGAAAAATGTACTTTCGCTCCTCCTTAAGGAGGAGGATCATTCGAAGCAACGAGCAAAATTATTTTGGCTTCGTGAAGGAGACTTAACCACAAGATTCTTTCACGCCCACGCCAATGGGAGAAGGAAAAAGAACCTTATCCGTCGTCTAAGAAATTCTGATGGGTCTTGGGTAACGGACCATGGGGATCTTTGCTCCCTTGCCATGGATTATTTCAAACAACTCTTCTCGGATAGTAATGGATCGGCTAACCTCATCACCGATAAAGTGAGGACTTGTATCTCGCCAAGTGTCAATACCCACCTCGATGCTCCTTTCACCAAGCAGGAATTTAAAGACGCCCTCTTTAAAATGCACCCCGACAAAGCTCCGGGCCCCGATGGCTTTAACCCCCGTTTCTTCCAACATTATTGGGATGTGGTTGGGGACACCGTGTTCACGTCGGGAGTCTCTTGGCTCAACAACGGCTATTTTCCCAAAGGCACTAACGACGCCTTAATCACCCTCATTCCTAAGTGTTCCTCACCGAACACCATGAAGGACCTACGTCTCATCGCCCTTTGTAACGTCACGCTTAAAATCATTACTAAAGTCCTCACTAATCGACTCAAGAAATGTCTCCCCAAGGTGATCTCGGAGAACCAATCAGCCTTCGTTCAAGGAAGTCTCATTACGGATAATATCCTCCTTACTTTTGAACTTATCCATACCATGAACCGTAACACCCGGAAAAAGTTGGGAGCCGTTGATCTCAAGATCGACATTAGCAAAGCTTACAATCGGCTCGACTGGAACTACATCCGCCTTATCCTCACTAAAATGGTCTTCTCCGTTCGATGGGTGGAAATGGTCATGTTGTGCATCACCTCGGTCCGATATTTTGTCCGATTTAATAACGATATCTTGGGACCGATTTACCCAAAATGGGGTCTCCGTCAAGGCGATCCTATTTCCCCGTACATCTTTATCATTTGCATGGAGGGTCTCTCTACCCTTATGGCGGACGCTAACAATAGAAACCTCATCCATGGTTGTCGGGTTACTAGCCACGCCCCGGCCATCTCGCACCTCCTTTTTGTGGATGATGCTTTCCTTTTTTGCCATGCAAACGTGGAGGAGTGCACGACCCTCAAGGCGATCCTCGATCTCTTTGAGCAAGCTTCCGGGTTGGCGATTAACTATAATAAATTGGGTATTATGTGTGGTAAGAGCCTCGATCCCACTTCCAAGGCAAATATCTCCCATATTTTCGGGGTAACAAATGCGCTGAACACCGGGAAGTATTTGGGTCTTCCGTCCTTAATTGGGCGAAACAAGAAGGCCATCTTCCGTCATATAAAGGATAAATTATGGCATCGCCTTTCCAAATGGAGACACAAACCGATTTCGAGTGCCGGAAGACTCACCCTTATCAAGGCGGCGGCGCAAGCAATCCCGGTCTTTTTCATGAGTGTCTTCTTACTTCCCAAGTCTCTCTTGAATGATATCCATCGCCTCCATAATACCTTTTGGTGGAGTACTAAACGAGATGGCTCACGCTCCATTAATTGGCTTTCTTGGGAAAAGCTTTGTTCTCCCCAAAGTCTTGGAGGCCTTGGCTTCCGTAATTTCTCGGCTTTTAACATAGCGTTGTTGGGTAAGCAAGGGTGGAGACTCCTACATCATTCGGATTCTTTGATTAGCCGCATTTTCAAGGCAAAATACTACCCCAAGGGGGACTTTTTCGACGCAAAATTGGGCCATAACCCAAGTTTTGGACAGCCCACAACGAGCTAAAAAAGGGGTATATATGGAAAATCGGGAACGGGGAAACTATTTCCGTTTGGAAAGATCCATGGCTCCGTGATGACAACAATTTTTGGACGGAAAGCTCACCCTCCCCGGGTGATGATGACCTTCGCGTCTGCCATTTGTTCGCACCAAATACGAATGACTGGGACCATGCTCGCCTTAACCGCATATTCTCTACCCGTGATATAAGAGAGATTAATATGATACCCCGTTCGTCCGGTGGTCGCGATCGCTTGATTTGGCATGCTAACCAAAACGGTTCCTTCTCGGTCAAAAGTGGGTATAACTTCTTGATGAAGAACAATCACAACCAACCCCCTTCGGCTGTGGATGTCAATTGGAAACATATTTGGAAAGCCTCCATACCCCATAAAGTTAGAAGTTTCGCATGGAAAGTAGGCAAAGACGTCCTTCCCCATAGAGTGAATCTCCAAAAACGAGGAATCAACGTCTCTTGTCTTTGCGCACTTTGTGGGTCCAACCCGGAGAACAATTGGCACCTTTTTGTGAGCTGCCCGTTTTCTATCAAAGTTTGGAAAGAGGAAAATCTATGGAACCACATCGACTCGATAGCAAACTCGATGGAAGACTTCCCTGCCTTTTTTGCGACATGCATCAACGACAGCCGGGGTTCTTTTCGCGACGATTTTATGATGTTTTTGTGGAGTATTTGGAAAACCCGAAATGAGGCTTGGATCAATGACGCGGTTAAAAACCCGAGGTGGGCGACCCGCCTAGCAGTCGCAACCCGTTCGGAATGGCTCTCAGCAAATAATTTTCATTCAAACAGACCTACTCCATTTCGCCATGATGACTGCAACTTATGGCACGCACCCGGGTTTTCTTAAATGCAATGTCGATGCTGCGATCTTCTCCGCCTACAACAGATCGGGTTCGGGTGCGGTTTTCAGAGACCACAACGTCACTTTTATCGGATGCCATTCCACAACAGACATGGGCACCCCCTGTTAGAGAATGTGAGGCCATGGCCCTTGAGTATGCGTTAAGTTGGGCTATTTGCCATGGCTTTCAAAGGGTCGTTTTCGAAACCGATGCAAAACTTGTTGTCGATGCGATCCGAAGTGACTCCGAAGACCTCTCGGAATTTGGAGCTATTATTGATCGTTGCAGATCTATTCTCTCCCAGTCAAGCGAATTCTCCTTAAACTTCGTTCGTAGGATTGCAAACGTTACGGCACACACTCTCGCTAGGAATGCTCCAAATTTTCCTAGTCGCACTACTCTGTTAAACTGTCCTAGTCTGTTATTTGATCCTTTAAACTCTACCTGTAATCTGGTTCATGAATGAAAATCTTTCTGTCTTAAAAAAAAGTACAATAAGCCTTGTAAGTTATATTTGTCAAAAATAGAATAAGATTTTATACTTTTTTCGTGAATCGCTGAAGAATATTTTTGGATGAATTCAATTAGCACCTCACAAGACACAGCAGGTGATAAGGGCACATGGTTGGATTACGACAAATTAAATACACTGCGACATGACGTATCAAATAACAACTATCATGAGAATTTAATTTCGATATTAAAAATATAGAGTAAATTACACGATTGGTCCCTGTGGTTTACATAAAATTGCATTGCTGGTCCCTAAAATGATATAATTACGTGTTTGGTCCTTGTGGTTTACATTTTCTCACGCCTTTGGTCCCTGTGTCCTAACACTGTTAAAATATTATGTTAAGTAAAGTTTGCTTTAAGGGCCTTTTGGTCATTTTATATATTTCCTATTTTTGATAAAAAAAAAAACCTAATTTGTATATTATATTAATAATATTATTCATATATATATATAATATGTACACAAATGGACCAATCGTGTAATTTACTCTTACTATTATCATATCTTTTAAAAAAACACCATACCAAGAACAAAGAACACCAAGATCAAACTCAGATTTTAAAAACAATTGGTTATTAGTTACATCAATTTCTTCCTTCTACTCCAATGTTCAGTCAAACCCAGATTTTATAAACAAGATCAAACTCAGATTTCAAAACCTAAATCAAACATACACACTAAATTAAACAAAAAAGAAAATCTATTGTAAATTTAAGAAGGCAAGACTTCCTTATTTGATGATTATCCAGAGGTGGAAGGTAGATGAAAGTCATGCTACCTAATTGTAAATAAAAGTTGGTTTTATGAAAATATAAAAGTCTTCCATAACTCTTGATACTAAACTGGAAATCAAGTGCCAATCAAACAAAAGGCACAACCTTGGCACCAATTGACATCGAATTTGAGAGGGACCAAGAATGTAACACACATCTATACATATTTATAACACACACACACACATACATCTACACATATTTATATAACACACACACATACAAAAGCATAGTGATTATTTTAAGAACACAAAAGCTGGAACCCATTTCATCAATCCAAAACATGACATAAACATTAACCCACTTTATTCACAAACACAAGAAATGGATGCAGATTAGAATTTGTTCAAACTAATTCATACAAAACACAAGATAAACAACAAATTTGTTCAAGAAAACCTAAGTTTGTGTAACTAAATCTTCACATCGGATCAACAACCTCCTCAAGAAATTGATGCAGATGTACTGATGTACATTGACGGAGAAGATGAAATGAATCTACAGAATCGGGTTTTATCTTTGTTCGAACTCCAGCAGATTAAGAAAACAATGGTTTCAAAATCGAACTTCAAATTTGATCAACCCCAAATCAAACTTCAGATCTGAAAACGCTAAAATCGAACTTCGATGGAGAACGGGGTTTCACCGGGGAGTCGAAGAGAGAGAAGGAGAGACAGGAGGAGAGAAGGGGAGGATGGAGGCGACGTGGTTCACCGGCGAAGATTTTGGGTACCGGTGTGTGTCGATAATCATCACTCTTCAAAACCTAGAAAATCGGTACGAGAACGGAGTAACAACGACAGTCGTGGGTTCCATGATCTCGGTGGTGGGGGACGGTGGAGGAGGGTGATAGTGACGAGATGTGGAGGCCGGTGATGGTGGCTGGAAAAGAATGGTGAATGATGGTGACGAGATGTGGAGGACGGTCGTGGGGATGGTTTCTTTATGTATGATGTATGTTTGTAATAATGTACAATATATGTATAAATAAAATATAATACATTTTATTTTTTAATATAAAATAGAAAGTATATATATATATATATATATATATATATATATATATGAATAATATTATTAATATAATATACAAATTAATTTTTTTTTATCAAAAATAGGAAATATATAAAATGATCAAAAGGCCCTCAAAGCAAACTTTACTTAACAGAATATTTTAACAGTGTTATGACACAGGGACCAAAGGCGTAAGAAAATGTAAACCACAGGGATCAAACACGTAATTATTTCATTTTAGGAACCAACAATGCAATTTTATGTAAACGACAGGGACCAATCGTGTAATTTACTCAAAAATATAATATGAATCATGTATACATGGTAATACATAAAAATGGTTTAATCAATTCCTAACCACACAATGTAAAAGTGTACGTACGATCTGCCATCAATTGCGTTATTAATGATTTTAGGTGTTTTTAGTAGAAAAGTCTTTTCTAATAAATCTTCAACTTGCACCTTGTAGGTTTTAATTGTTGATGTACGTAGTGATAACATGATATCTATGTATTTTGTTAACATATAATTTTATTAAAAACTAGTAACAATTATTATTAATGAACATTTTAAGAAGAATGTAATGTTCAAGCATTTGAAATATCTATTGGAATAATAAAATATATACTGTTTTTATAAAAATTTGGATGATCGAAACTACTATATATTTACAAAAATACAAGATGTATATAACGTTTTTTTATTCAACACAATCTTTTTAAAATAAAGAGTGAATTGCATCACTCGTTCTATGCTAGATATTTACAGGATTATCCGTCGCAAACTTATCGGCGGATTTTTGACGAAAATTAAAAGGTCAAATTACGTCGACTTCTGACGGAAATTCGTCGGTAATCCGCCGATAATATATATTTAATTTATTTTTTTAAAACATGTCTCTTTTCCGGCGGATTTCCGTCGAAAGTCAAAATTAGTATGCAATTAATTAAATTTTAAATAAACAACGGTTAACTAACCAAGATTTCCGACGGATGTTAATTAATTATTTTTATTAATTAAAATCCGCCGGAAACGGATTTTATTTTTTTTAAACGGTTCTTTTTAAATTTAAAAGAAAATTAAATTTTTTTGGATCTGCCGGAAATCCGCCGAAACATATTTTATTTTTTTAAAACGGTTCTTTTTAAATTTAAAGAAAAATAAAATTTTTTGGATCCGTTGGAAACGTTATGTATATATTTTTAAAAAGGTTTTATAAATTTGTAGGAAAATAAATATTTTGGATCCGCCGGAAACTAAACGTTTAACGACGGATTTTCGGCGAAGTTCTTTTTTTTGCTATATAAATTTAAATATATTTAATGATAAATCAAAACAAATTTACTTTATTGTAGAATATATCGGCGGATTTTAATTTTGAAATTAAAATGCGTAGTATATATACATTCGGTTCACAAACACACATATATGTTTGTATTCGTATTGCGGCACACATGTATGAGTTCACATGTATATACGCTCTGTTCACATGCATACATATATGTTTATGTTTATATGTACAACGAGTAACATATATACATATATGTTTATGTTCATATGTATAGCGAGTCACATATCTATAACGGTTCACATAGTCTAGCTAGGTAGCAGCTTCCGGATTACCATCTGAGTCTTCATCGATCAAATCTAGAACTGGTCTTTCCGGAACTGTCAGCATCAGGTTTTCTTCTGGTTCTCCCTCGGGCTTTTCAACCGTCGGGTCTGCTGATTCTGGCACTTGATCTCTAACCGGTGTAGATAACTCCATATCCTGAACCATGTTTTGATCTTCAGGCTGTTGATGTGGCTCAGGTTCGTCTGGAGTTTCTGTTAACGGTTCTGTCGTTGAGGTTGACAGCTCGGTCAGTCTATGTCTCTTCTCCCCCTCATGCTGATCAGGACCCTCCTGATCATCATGTTTTCGTTTCAAGCCCTGTGCTTGACCCTTACATGTGTTCTCCAGGCTGGCAACTCTCTCGGATAAAGTTTTGAGGGTTCGTTGGACGTCGGTTAAGGTTGGGGTAAGGGTATCTAGCTTCGTGTGTATCTGGGCTTAGGAATCTGTTTGAGTGGCTGGGGGTTGTGTTTGTGAGCGAAGTAGACTCACAAGGTCAACTTCAGTGGATATGTCGGTGTTTAATTGGGACAAGAGCTTATCGAGTAATGCGGCTTTTAGGGCATCGATGCTCATGTTCTGCGGGTTTGGTGTTGGGTGAGGAAGTGTGACCTGTGGTTGCGTAGGGGGGTTAACTGTTGTCCTTACCCTTTATGAACCGTTTGATGAAGTCCATATCCTCTGCAAGCTTCTTCAGTATCTCAGCTTGGACAGCCTTTAAGGCGCCGTCCAGAGTTTCCTTGGAGACGAACTCCGGGATGCTAACGCCTAGAGCACTTAGCATACCAGTTGTAGTAACTACGATGGATTGCATCGCAGTACCGCCTGCGCTCACGGTTGGCGTAAGGATAGTCGTGGCAGGAGTTCCACCATGTCCTTGCAAGCCACCAGAAGGTAGACTCACTCGGCTTGTTCCAGTTTAGTCACGAAGAATCTCGACAGTAGCAGTTGTGATGTTTTGTGTCCTAACCAAGGAAAGAATATCATCAAGTGGCTCTAGACTCAATCGTGCATCCAAAGAAGTCGAGAACCGGGGCAAGAGTTCTCTTGTTTCAACACCAGAACTCTCTAAGTGAGATACCGGTGCTAGATGTGCTACGCCCCCTAGTGAAAATGAAGCAATATCCTTTTGAGAGGACACTAAGTGGCTGGGTGGGGTGTGCGATTGCGTCGCTAGGCCTACGACGTCTGTTTCAATACCATGTCCCAACGAATGAGATGGGGTAGCAGATGTGGCTGCTTGGCTTAAAGGAGGCTGGGTAGAGGCAACCTGAGTAGGTGGCCTCTGCTCTCTATATCGCTCATTATTTTTCTTACTCCTCCTTTCCCTCACTTGCTCACCAATAATTTCATTTTCAACTGAAGCTCCCTCCGCTCTCCTTGTCTCTCCAGTTTCGGCTTTAGGTCTACGGATAGGTCCCATGCAGAACTGGTCATCATTGTTATCCGATTCCGTGGAATCCGAGGAACCTAATTCAGAACCGGACGTTGAACCTGATTCAGAACCAGATTCGGAACCCGACTCTGAGCCAGAGCCCGACTCGGAGCTGGAAGAGGAGGCTGCCTCTTCTTGTGCTTGTTCTCGCATGATGTCGACCACTTCCACCTCATGCAATTAGGGTTCTTCGATTCGTGGTGAAGGAGGTGGAGTGGGTTGGCGTTGGGACGAGCTAGCTTCACGTATTGACCTTTCAGCACCGCCAGCGTCATGTCCCCTTACGATGTTTTCTCTCAACATGCCCTGTCCGGGAGCCCCTGCTCTCCGGACCCTACCATATCTAGTTCGAGGATCCTCACGTCGCTTGGGGCGCGCTCCGTGGGCAGGTCCTGCCGGATCTGGCTGGACCATTGGAGCGACTAGGTTGTTCTCTCGCCTATAATCTATCACACTCGGTGCCGAAGGGTCAGCGAGAGCTAGCAAGTCGGTGGGTAGGACCATTGGGACCAGGTCAGGGATAGGTTGGTTGTTCTGAATCCTAGTCATACGTGTAGAAATGAGTACCTCGTGTTGAGCTCGTCGTGGAATCGTTGGGTAGACATCCATAAAGTACTCGACGATCAGCTGGAGGAATCTGGGGAACGGGAGGCACGTCAGTCTTTTGTTGCCTTCCTTCTGTTGTACTTTGTCTGTCAGTTCAGTCCAGAGAATTGAGGCATACTCGGTGTGTCTGTTGTAGGCCGCATCATGGAAGAGACGTAGGAGATTCAGCGTCATTTGGTCGATTCCCTTCGTGATGGATGAGAAACACCTGTTGAGGATGGAGAAGAGAGTGTACCATATGGGTGTCAGATGTACCCTGGAGAAGTGCGATGGGTGGTTGAGCTCCCTAGCATAGCCGAGAGCACACAGTTCTTCGCACAGCACCGCGTCGGACACAACAGCATCAAAGTTATTTCTTCCTGGAACTGATGCCGCCTCTGGAAGATCTAGAATCCGGCACAGGAGATCTCGAGTTATGATCACCGGTGTGTCAGCAATGCGACCGTGAAGGTCGGTGTCTTGGCCACGTGCAACTGAGGTGAGAGACCTCCAGAGTTGCTGCACGTATAATGTTGGAACGTTTGCAGTTGCCGTCAGAGCACGGTTGATTGGGTGGCGTTTGAGAATCTCCACGATTACCGGACATTGACAGATTATGGACTCCGTGTCTAAGTGAAAGTTGTTCGGTTGGATCGGCAAATTCGGACCACCGGGAAGGAGTGTGGCATTACCTTGTGGTTGTTTTGGTTGAGCCATGAGTGTACCTGTGAAAAATCGATAGTATTGAGTTTCCATACGCATATCCAAACCAATCTCCAGTTTCAGGGTTCGTATTCTCGGATTTGAGTGAAACCGAGAGTCGAGTCCGATCTGAAACATGTCGCTGACCGGGTGTTTATGAGCCTGGAGTGAGTGCATATCGACAAGTGAATACACAACCAAGAGACTCAATTATAATAATAAAGTAAAAAAGATGAACACTCCCGGAATGACCCAACTCCGGAACCGGAGTGGGATCCGGAACCGGGATCGGGACCGTGACTCGGAGTGAGTACCGGAACCGGGTTATACCGGATCTGGTGTCGAAACCGGGACTCTACCAATCCAGAAGACGACATAGGAGATGGCGGAACCCAGAAGTCGCATGACTTCAGGACACGCAACCCCGGAATCGGTACCGGGAGTTCCCCAAATCAGGAATCGGGGCGATTAAGTTCAAATCGATAAATTCAGAAACCAAACCGAGGGTCGATTATGGATCCTAACACGTGAAACATTCCAACGGACACAAGATTGATCGATTTCACGCAATCAGGATCGAGCCGAAGGGTTCCGCAACCCTAATCGGCGCCGATAGTGTGAAATCGATCAAAATCGATCGATGAACGCTTCAAATCAAAGTGTGTAGAGTGATCGATTACATCTTTAGAGAGATTAGGATACATACCTAATGATTGAAGAAGAAATCGGAGTCTGATCGGAGCCAAAAGCGATTGAGTGAGAAGAAGTTGGTTTACGATAGGTTTGGCGCGAAGTTTTGAAAGTAGTGAGAACCTTAGCCAAAAATCTGGTTTATATACCGGTCGATACCGGGATTGAACCCGGTACCGGATCCTTACCTTTCCCGGTTCCAACTTAACTCAACTTTAAAAAATTGGCAAACATTACCCCGAAGTTAAAAAAACTTTGAAATCAAACTTTGAAATATGGAACTTACATTTTGCCCCCTCAGGTTTTGAAAATTCAATTCTCCCCCTCAACTTTTCAAAAATTACCGTTCTCCCCCTCAACTTTCAAGAATCAACTTTCTCCCCCTCAACTTTCCAAAATTACACCTCTCCCCCTCAAATTTTCAAAATTACATCTCTCCCCCTCAACTCTTCAAAAAATTATAATTTTCCTTTCTACCTTACAGAAATCAAACTTGCTCCCCCTCACACATTCAAAGAATAGTGGGGAACTTACCTTGGAGACTTGGTCTTTGGTGAACACCCTTCAGAACAGGAGGTTAGTAGCTCGGGAAGGTAGAAGAAAACAAAGACGAAAATAATAGGAATAAAGAAACATGCATAAAATTGAGAAATAAAACGAAACACTATTAAATAAATACAGAAGACGATGCACCGATGTGCTTGAAACACCGAGACTTCACTAAGAGACAAGTGTATCTTTTGAAGAGACGGTTATCCCATAGTGAACAGAGGGTGTGACAAGTACAAGGGTGAATTAGACTTTCAAGTTCAGCATACCAAGTTTGGACATGAGTTTATTGAACCGTTTTTCGTCCAAAGCTTTTGTAAACAAGTCAGCCAATTGATTTTCTGTACATACAAAATAGAGTTCCACCGTACTTCATTCCACATGATCTTTGATGAAGTGATAGCGCACGTCTACATGCTTGGTTTTCGTATGTTGGACCGGATTGCTGGTGATAGTTATGACACTCTTGGAATCACAATAGATTGGGATGTTCGAGTACTGGAACCCGTAATCCTTCAGTTGAGTGCGCATCCAAATGACTTGGGAACAGCAACTAGTCGCGGCCACGTACTCTGCTTCCGCCGTGGATGTGGAGACACACGTTTGCTTTTTAGAGGCCCAACTAACCAACTTGTCGCCAAGGAATTGGACGTGACCCATTATGCTCTTCCGGTCAAGCATACTTCCCGTATGATCAGCATCTGAGAATGTTGTGAGTTCGAAACCTGTGTCCTTAGGATACCAAAGGCCAAGATCAGCAGTACCTTTTAAATAACGTATAATGCGTTTAACTGCTATAAGGTGTGACTCTTTCGGTTTAGACTGAAACCGATCACACAAAAAAGTTGAGAACATTATATCCGGCCTACTTGCCGTCAAATACATCAATGAACCTTTCATTCCTCTATAGGAACTAGGATTCACATCCTTTTCGTCAGGATCGGCGTGTAACTTAGTACCCGGTGACATGGGAGTCTTCATGGGTGTACAATTTTCCATCTGGAACTTTCGAAGAATATACGCGATGTACTTAGATTGATTGATGAATATCTCGGTCGACAGTTGTTTAACTTGAAGACCGAGAAAGAAATTCATCTAACCCATCATACTCATTTTAAAATGCGATTTCATAAGGACTGAAAAGTTATGACAGTATTGTGCGTTCGTAGAGCCGAAGATAATGTCATCGACATAGATCTGAATCAAAATAATATGCTTACATTCTCTCTTAATGAAGAAAGTAGTGTCGATTTTACCTTTTGAGAAACCCGCGTTTACGAGAAATGTAGACAATGCATCATACCAGGCTCTCGGTGCTTGCTTCAGTCCATACAGTGCTTTGTCGAGAAGGTAGACATGATTGGGGAGAGTGTTGCTGACGAAACCGTCTGATGTCGCCTCTGATGTGCTTTACCGATTTTGCAACAGCTTTCTTGATTCCATCAAGCTTAGGGTCAGAATCACTTTCAGTTTCTTCATCTTCATGCTCAGTCTCACTATGGGGTTCTTCTCGATGAGAACTTCGTTGAACGTGTTTGTCCTTTTTGTGAGATATGAGAGCAAGAGGGTCTTCTTTCGTCTTCTCGCTAGACTTCTGATCTCCCATGAGTTCACAAACATCATCTTCATCTTGTAACAACATCTCATAGAGTTCGTGCAACGGAACATTCTCTAAAGAACGGTTGTGACGAACATGGAGGACAAATCCATTCCATTCTGGTTGAAGGTTGTTCAAGAACTTGATGTTGTTCTCCGTGTTCGTCTTAAAGATGTTGTTTTTATGAAGATCGTTGATGAGCGTGCAAAATCTTTCGTAAGTTTCGGTTAGAGATTCCCCTCGTTTGGCCCTGAACACTTCATATCGAGTGAGGCAGTTGGTTATCTTCAGCTGGTTCCCCTCTCGACTACCTTGCATAATTTTTGCCAGTTGATCCCACATTCCTTTGGCCGTATCTTTCTGACTATCGATGTTGCAGTAGATATTATTTGGAAGACTGTAGAAGAGGTACGTCTTAGCCAGTCTATCGCCATCTACTTGCCTCTTTTCTTCATGAGTCAGCTTGTCATATGGTTTGACTACCCGTTGCGTTGGGGGTCCGTCTTCTTGCGCTTGGATATCCATCATTGGAGGAGGAACTGATCCGTGGGTCAACGATTGGAGGATCTCATCATAGAGAGACTTGGTCTCGATGAAACACATGAAGCGGTCTTTCCAAACATTATACTCCCCTCGGTACAGGATCAGCGGCTTGAGTTCAGATTCTATGGCTAACGCATCTTGAGTATTCATGACTCGGGCACTTGTGTGATCGTAAGATGATTTGAGTGATCCAAAGGTAAAAGGAGTGATCTAACGTAAAACCTAAGGGAGTGAGAGAACTAAGATGTTCCTAAGTTCAAGTGGGCAACTAGAGTAACTTGAAGAAAATAATCAAAGAATAAAGCAAACACTAAGATGTAGGAAAAATAAAGTGAACTGATAAAGAAAAGGCTTACCAAAGTGTGCAGGATGAGAAATCCGGAACAGAGGATCCGGAACCGGAATGGGATAAGATCCGGGATGGAATCTGATACACACCGGAACCGGGACTCGTCCGGAACCGGAATGCGTTCCGGTATAAACCAAACCCGGTACGAGACCGAAATCAAAGATGGACCCGGTATGACTCCGGGATCCGATGTGTGAGTGCGGGAATCTCAAGAATCGGGGACTGAAAATTTAAGTCCCGTATTCAAAACCCAGTTCGGAAGAATACGTACCTGGAGGTGCAAACACTCACCTTTTTGACTGGAAAGCTTCGATTGACTTCTGCAAACACTTTAAGAACACACCCAACAACCAAAGAGTGCAAAAACAACTAACCAAATCGAATTTAGCCCACTTTTAAGCAAAAATTGAGAATTTTTCAATAACAGAGTGCGATAAACCCTGAATTGAAAAATCTCAAAATCGATGAACGAAGAATTAATCAAACGTGTTCAAGTGATTACCAAGACTCTAGAAACACAAAGAGAACACTTTCTTTAGCATCAATTTCGATTTTAACTCAGAAATCAAAAACAATTAATAGGCTTTTTCAAAGAAACAGTCAAACAAACTGGAATGACTCTAAATTGAGAGATTTTACCTTTGGATCGTTCGTCTTTCTGCTTTGATACCAATTGTGGATCCCAGATTAACAAGTGCAATCAATGTAATCAACACAATAGCATTAACAAGTCATAAATCTTACTTGATTGAATAGCAGAAACTATGAACTTCTCGGTAGCCGTACAAGGTGTTTAGCAAATAGTAATTAGGTCATTAACCCTAATTCAACACAAAGTAAAACTATTTATATCCCATTAGGGATAGTTACAAGATTTGACATAAACAATCCCTAAACTTTTATTCAACTGACTTTGAGACCTAACATACCACATTCGGTACATTCCTGTCGACTTTACCCTGTGGTATTGTGGTTGGGCATTGTCGCACATGGGTACCTGGACCATATAAACGTGTTTTTCACCACTTCTCCTCATTTTCACTTCACCCATTTCATTTCTCTCTCCCAAGAACCGAACCCCATTGCCCCCATAGTCGATTATCAGCCTTTGAAACACCAATACTCAAGATATCATGTGATTCTTCTTCATCTACCAAGGATTTGGAAGCAAAAGCTAGTAGTTCTTCATCTCCTCTTCATCTTCTTGAGTTTCTAAGCTTTCTAGGGTTTCACCTAACCCTCTTCTAAACCCGTCCATTCTTTTGATAACTTGGAGTTTGAAGATCATTTTGGTAACCGTAGAGGTGTTTTGTTGGTGGAATCAAGTTGTGGTTAAGGTAACCTTCTCTTTTCGTTCACCTAAGAAATTAGGGTTTTGAGATAAATGGAGATGTTGATGTAAAATGTTTGGGTAACAATTTTAAGTGTTTGGGGACGAATATTTATGGTTGGAAACTTGTGGATCTAGGTTTATGGAAGTTTGGGCTTGAGGATTCAAGTTTCTTTAAAGGAGCTCAAGTTTGGGGAAATCTAGCTTTAGCCCAAATTTAGCAAGGTGAGTTCAAGTTGATTTGTGAAAACGTTGTACATGCCAAAAATGTCCATTTTAAAGTGTTTATGTGTTTTACATGAAATTATCAATTGTTGAGTTATTTGGTGGGTTTTGATTATTTGAAGTGCTTGTAAAAACAACTACATTTGGGATTTTTGGATAATTTGATAAATAAATTATAAATGAAAGTGTTCTGATAATTTATTGCATAAATGGAGATTATTTGGTAAAAAATACCCTTCTAGTGTTTGTTGGAAATATGCATAATGTATGTTATAGTGTGTTTGAAAATACGCAAGTGTGGGTCATTGGACTTTGGTCATTCCCGACATTGTGAACATTTTAGAAAGTGTAAACCTTTTTGGTTTGGGAAAAGATGTATTTTGGGTTTTTGATGAATAAATCTTAAGTATTGGCATTTTAACGATTTATCATACGAATGTAAATCTTTTGGTATAAATACTCCTTGACGGGTGTTTTGGGAAAATGATTTGTCTTAATCTAGAGTTGATTTGAATTATTCATGACTACGGAGCATGTTTCACATAATCGTGGGTTATTTACGTTTTGTGGCATTTTATGACTTTTAATAAATGATCAATTGATTTTGGTTGAGCTTATGGCTCGATTGATGACTTTATTGAGTCTTGAGAATATTTGTCTGGTTTTAATAATGTAATGTAGAGCTTTAGTGTGAGTTGCATTTATTGCATTTTATTTGGAAATACATGTTTTGAGTGCGGGTGTCATTTAGGTGGAGTCATGTACTTTTAGATTGTAATGCATTGGATCCATAGACATATGAGTCAGTCATATTTATATAGTGGAGAGTCTTGGTATTCTCACTTTGGGAAGTATGTCGTTTTGGCATTGTTATGTCCTGGTGTTGTGGAGATGAACCTTATTAGGTTGTACTTCAGAATTTTGGGTTTGTGGTTTGATGTTCTAACACTTATGCACGAGGGTTGAACATCTTGTGTTATCAAGTAAGGAGTCTAGGCTCCATTTCTTTAGTGCCCGTAAGTAGACAATAAAGGTCCAATGGAAACCTTGAGGTGTAACTTAATGAACAGGCAATAAGATCGTGTATCCTTGAGGTGTAGTTGGGCACAGGCAATAAAGGATATGGTGGTGCCACCCGTTGTTAGGTGTGGAACTTGAGGTGTAGCTTATTCTAGCAGGCAATAAAGTCCGACTTCAGTTGGAGCTTATTAAAGCAAACAATAAAGTCATGATATGAGTTGTAGTTCAATAACATAGTTATGCGGCTTAACTTTGTGTTCTGCCACATACAATGGAAGCGGGTCTCCTCCGTCACCGAAAGGTGTTGTTTGGGTATTTATATTTTATCCATGTTTTCGGTGGCGTATTATTTTATATGGATTGTTTTCCATGATTTATAGGTTTTGTATTATGCATCATCCGTGTTTGGAAGTTTCAAATAATAGGTTTTGTATTATGCATCGCCGTTGGGGAAGTATGGACCACCTAAGGTTGGGAGACAACCGAAGTCATCTGGTTAGAAGTTACTCTAGTAGATGGAGTGTTTACCCGAACATATGTGTAATGTACTTAAGTGGACATTGGTTGTGAGTATCCGCATGAAGTCTGTCATAGCAGTTCCGCATGAAGAAATTTGGATTTCAATTGGAAGCTGAGGGAACATGAAAGGTGTTGAGTTCGATAACCTTTGGTTGTAAGGGAACTAGATTTCGAGGACGAAATCTCTTTTAAGGTTGGGAGGATTGTAAGACCCCGATCTTTGGAAGATATCGATCTTTTAAGATAAATATGAAAAATAGGATTTTGGATTGAATCCTAGATTGTATAGTCTTGTTGGATGGAGAATTCAAATACGAGTCCAACGGTTCTTTCCGGAGCAAAATCGGAGCTAAAACGAAGAAGTTATGGCCAAAACAGTGATCAGGCAAGAAACCGAGCAACCAGTGTCGCGCGCAAGTCTTGGAGCGAGTCTACCCGCCCGGACACCCACGCCAAGCCCTAGAACTGCATAAAAGCGCGATTTTCAGTCCCAAAATTTCATTTCTTCATATCTCTCTCATTGCAACTCCGATTTTCTTGATTCAAGATGCTATGGTTTCGTTTTTGAGAGCTTTTCCAGGATGGATTATTAGTTTTGATGTTCATTGGAAGATTCAAGAGCATTTGGTGGTGGTAAGCTTCTCATTTCTCACTCCCAAACTCCATCTCTTCTCTCCCAAATCATTTCCTCTTCTTCCCCCTCAAACCCTAACTGATTTTGGGGCTTTTCATGGAGATTAAAGTGTTCATTCTCCATCATATGTTAGTGGTTTCATCTATTGATGCAAGAGCAAGTTTTCATTTCCAATACTAGAGATTTTTAGGGTTTCTAGGTTTTCATCAAAACCTAAGTGGTAAGTTCATTTCCTCCATTTACAAGCTTCATTATGAGTTATAAATGTTCCATTGATGATCTCCTAGTGTTTTTTTTCTCCAATTTCGGTTTGGATGATTTTGAGAAAATGTTAGGGTCAAATCAGGTTGAATAGAAGTTCAATGGTTAAACTGTTAAATATTCATTTTCAGCCTTTTAATGTGTAACGGGCCATGGGCTTGAATGTCATGGGCCCATGGTATATAATGTTTTGTATGCCTTAGTTTTTAGGCTAGTTGTCAATTTACACTTTCTGAATCGTATTGTAATTCTCTCTGTTGAATAAAAGTGAACTGGATGACAAATTGAAATTATACTAGTTGTTCATATCTATTGATTTCTACTATTCGTTGCATTAATCTGGAACTCACAATTGGTATCAGAGCATACGGACGATTCGATTCAAAGTGACAAAAGGTTTATGGTAAGAATTCTGTTTAAGTTTGCGACTGTATTCTTGGCATTCAAACTCAGATTTTGATTCGATAAAAATTGCCTGTTTTCGTTTATTGCATTCCGTTAGTATTATCATTATAAGCGATTCTGCAATTTTTCGTAGCCTAATTCGATCATCTTATTAGTTTTTGAGCAGATTCAAGTTCTTAGTTTTTTGGTTTCTGTTCATCACAAAAATCGAATTTTTTTCTGACAAAATCGTGTTATTCTGCTTTAGATTCGATTTGGGTATTGTTAGTATTGTGTTTTGTTAGGTTTCTAACCTTTCAGGATTGATTTTTAAGCAACCCTAGTCGAATTCCATCGATTTTGGAAACCACAGTCGCACTTTCCGGATACCAGCCCAGCTTTCCGGAACATCACTTCACTTTCCGGGTAAGTTCCACTTTTCTCATCTTTCTGGATACAATTGATCCGGAAACCCAAAGTTTCCGGTAAACTCGTTTATTCAGACAACTCAAAGTTTCCGGTAAATTGACTCCTTCCGGACACTGACATCCGGAAAGACCTTCCGGAAAGTACCTCATTTGGAAACCTATTTCATCCAGTATGTTTGTTTTTCATATACTCTATCCGGTAAACTGAGATCATCCGGTAACCTCCAAGTATCCGGAAACCTTTGTTTATCCGGACACTTCTGATTACCCGGATACTTCTGTTGATTGAACACCTTCACACACAATCTGATCCGGACACTTCCAGATCAGACATCTTATATCTGGATTCCTATCGGTAAGTTCAGTCTAGTCGATTTCTTACCTGTTTTAGCATAAACCACTCTTAGAACCTGCGTTAGGACACCACTCTTAGTGCCTTGCGTTAGGATTTCACTTTGAATCGAACCCATCGTCTGACGATCACTTTAGTGCAACTTAAGATGTCTTCGCACGACGCTTTCGCTATCGGCACCGACTCCAAGCCGCATTGCCTCTACCAAGGTGAATACAGCCAGTGGCGAGATAGATTCTTGATTTTCATCGAGTCTAAGGACAATTTTGAGTTCATCTGGCGAGCTCTATGTAATGGGCCAATACCCAAACCCGTGAAGACCATTCAAGCTACTGCAGCAGGCGGTGAAGCTCGCACTGAGGACAAGACACTCACAGAAATGACTACGGACGAAAGAGGCATGATTGAGGGTGAAAAACATGCCAAGAGATATCTCATTCAGGCTCTACCCAACTCGATCTACACAGCCATAGATAGCCACAAGGAATCAGCAAAGGGTATGTGGGATGAAGTGGAGAAAATGATGCGCGGGAGCAAAGTCGGAAACCAACTGAAGATTAACAGCTGTATAACCAAGTTTGATGGGTTCAAGCAGCGTACCGGCGAATCTCTCTCCCAGACCTATGAACGTTTTTGTCTCCTCCTCAACGAGCTACACAAAAACCACATTACTCGATTTAACACGGAGAACGCGCTCAAGTTTCTCAACAACCTCTTGCCTGAGTGGAAAGTATTTGCATCCCACATCAAGAATAACCACTTAATGGAGAATGTAGGTATCCACGAGCTTTATGAGATGCTTCTTCAGGACGAAGATGAAGTGATGGAGATTCTGAACGAAAAGAAGTCTGCGTCCAAGCCACATGCTGATCCACTAGCTCTTATGTCTTCAAAACGAGGCAAATCTTCTGGCCGTCGTTCCAAACGTGCCCAAGAGTCAAGTGAATCTGAGCCAGAACCTGAGGAAAAAAAGGACAATGATTCTGATCCTGAATTAACAGACATTAAGAAAGCAGTGACTCTGCTCTCCAGATCCTTTCAGCAAAAGAAGTTCTTTAGGAAGCCGACGTCCAATAATCAGCGCTACTCCACCTCCTCCAACAAGCGCCATGATTATCAAGAAAAATATAAAGGAAAGCAGAAAGCAGATGATCATACACAGCCTGACAAGAAGGAGAAGACCGAGAAAGAGGACCGCAAGCCCAAGACAAAGAAGGACGAACCTGTTACTTGCTACAACTGCGGGAAGTTGGGTCATTTTTCCAAAGACTGTAAACAACCTTGTGGATCCCAGATACATAAGCAATCAACAATTAATCAACACAATCATTAATAGCCAGCCATAAATCTCACTTGTAATGATAGATCGAATGAATAAGATTCAGTGGCAGACTGTAGCCGTACAAAGGTTTTGTAAACAATAATAATGATCATTAACCTAATACTAGGTTAAACACAAACTATTTATACCCAAAGGGTATTTACAAGAAAATACAAAACTAGTCCCTGAACTTCTAATTCCACACATATTAAGACCTAACAATCTCCCCCTTGGAATAGAAGTTCGCGTTCACGCCAGTCTGGAACATAGCGCTTTCGGATAGCAAAGAGCACTTCAAAATATCTGATGCACCTTCTGAATTCAATCCGGTCTTCAATGGCTTTGAGAAGATATTCGGCAAGGTACTCGCGAAGATTGACATATTGCTCTGGAGGAGCATTCTTGACTTCTTCTTCTAAAATCTTCTTCAGATCAGACTGGATTTTCACCAAAGTTCCCTCGCTAAATTTGTGCACTTCACTTTTCTGATTAACCGTCTCTCCCCTTTTCCGTTCAGATACACGAACCCTGTTTCTGGTTTAGAAAGTAAAGAGTGTACATGCGCATCTTCAGGGAGGTTCAGATTGGGCTTTAAGATGTTGATCTTTTTCTGATTACTTTCGAGTCCCAACTGAAAGTCTTCGATGTATGATAATGTGATCGTGCACTTCATAAATCTTTTGATAGCTTCGAGGGCTTTGGTATAAGGTAGAGGCCGAATAGTAAGAGTCTTCAAAAATCTGAGTAGTACTGGGAAATCTCTCAGGCAAAGATGTTTGAAATCGGATTCTGAGAAGGTCCAAATATTTCCGTCATCCCTTTTTACTGAGAAGGTCGGAAAGACAACTTTAACGATTCTGTCAGATTCAATACTCACGATTTCGGTGATTCTGTGCTTGGAGTAGACCTGATGTCTCATTCTGCCTCTTTTCATAACTTCCACATACTTCGATCTGATCGGCTCATCAAGGAACGTGGCCCCATGACATTGTACAGGGTCAAGAGGCCTTATCCAGTGAGCGAATATTTTCTTATGAGATTCTTCCAGATACGGTACTAAGATTCGAAACCTTTCCCAACGAGCTGGTTGAGAATGTTGGGGTGGAACCGCTTCTGGAATTGACACAATAATTTCAGATGAACCTGCAGTATCAGTAAGATCAGACGAAGCGGTAGATACCTGTTCACCCAGAAGAAGAAGTTGGTCATAATCAAACTCTGTCATCAAATCGTCATCGCCCTGTATTTCCCACAAGGCATCAGTTTCTGTCTGAATAGCAACAATCGCTCTTTGCCTCCAATCGGTTTCAAGTTCCGGATCGCCGGCCGAGTCCTCATCAATAAGCTCTAGGACGGGCCGCTCCGAAACTGTTGGCATTAACGTGTCTTCCGAGGGACCTTCAGGCTTTCAACCGTCGGGTCTGCTGACTCTTCTAAGTTGTCTCTGACCGGTGAAGAAATCTCCATATCCTGAACCATTTCGGACTCTGACGGTTGTTGTTGTTGTGGTTCAGTTGGAGTTACCGTTGAAGTTTCTGCCGCCGCGGATGACAGCTCGGTCAGTTTCATTCTCTTCTCCCCCTCATGTTGATCACGGTCATCCGGATCATCATGTCTACGCTTGGTACCCTGGACCTGACCCTTACAGGTGTCTTCAAGGCTGGCGACCCTCTCGGTTAGCTTGTCGAGGGCCTGCCTGACTTCGGATAGTTGAGCCGTAATAGAGTCGGTCGGTATGATAGGGGGCGGTGTTTGGGTTTGCGAGCGAAGAATGCTCACTAAGTCTGCATCTACTGAGGCGGAAATGTTGGAGTCGGTCAACAGCTTGTCCAGTAGGGCGGCTTTGAGATCATCAACTGACATGTGCTGGACTGCCGGAGTGGTTGACGGTTGAGATAGTCTGAGTTGAGGAGTCGGTTGAGGAGCCGAAGATGCCGTGGCTTTACCTGTGATAGATCGACGAATGAACGCCAAGTCCATGGAAACCTGCTTCATAATGTCCGATTGGACAGCCTTTAAGGCACCGTCCACGTATTCCTTGGAGACGAACTCCGGGAAACTAACTCCGGCGGCACTTAGCCTTTCCGTTGTAGTAGCTGCGGCGGATTGCACCGCAGTACCGCCTACGTTCACGGTTGGCGTGATGATAGCCGTGGTAGGTCTTCCGCCCTGTCCTTTAGAACTACCAAAAGGTAGAGTCGCTCCGGGCATTCCGGTCGAGGCACGAAGACTCTCGACGTTAGCAGAATCAATGACCCGTGTCCTAGTCAAAGGAATGTCAATATCGAAGGGATCTAGACTCAATTGTGCATCCAAAGAAGGCGAGACCGGGGGAGGCTGGTCTCTAGTTTCAACACCAGAACTCTCCAAGTGAGAGACCGGTGGAAGTTGTGCTTGATCCCCGTGAGAAGTTGAAACCGGATCCTTTTGAGAGGACACGGAGTGGCTAGGGAGGGTGTGCAAGTGCGTCACTGGGCCCACGACGTCTTCTTCAATATCCCTATGCAACGAATGCAGAGGAATAGTAGATGTGGCTGCCCGGCCAGATGAAGGCTGGTTGGGGGTAACCTGTGAAGATTGCCCCATTACACGCTCACGGTCATTCTTTAACTTACTTCTCCTTTCACGCACAGGCTCACTTTCAATTTCTTTTTCAACTAAAACTCCCTCCGCTCTCCTTATGTCTCCAATATTGGCTTGGGGGTTAGTTGCATCATCATCGTCGTCGTCAGATTCAGTTTCCTCACTGTCGGATTCCTCAGACCCTTCTTCGTGACCAGAGGCCGAGCCTGATTGAGACTCGGATCCGGATACCGATTCGGAGCCAGAGGCGGTGCCGACAGTTGTTCCGGAGGAAGAACCGGATTCGGAGCTGGAAGAGGAGGCTGCCTCTTCGGCTGTGTGTACTCGGGAAACTCCTTCCACCTCCATATCGTGTAGGGCGGAACCTTCAGCAAGTGGTGAATGAGGTCTAGGTCGAGACGTACTAGCATCGCGTGATGGCCGCTCGGAACTACCCACGCCTGAACCCCTCACTATATTTTCTCTCTGCGCGCCCCGTCCGACAGCCCCTGCTGGTCGGACCCCTCGTCCTCGCATACGTGGACCCTCACGTCGCTCGGCTCGCGCTCCTTGGGCAGGTCCAGTCGGATCTGGCTGGTCCATAGGAGCGACTATGTTGTTCTCTGTCCTATATGCTATCACAGTTAGTGCCGATTGGTCCCCGATAGCTAGTAAGGCAGCAGAAATAACCATAGGAACTATACTTTCTAAGACTCGAATATTTTGGATACGAGTCATACGAGTAGAAATAAGTACCTCGTGATCAACTCGGCGAGATGTTGTGTGATCGGATTCCATGAAATGTGCGACAATCATTTGAAGAAAGCGTGGATACGGAAGAAATGAGAGTCGTCTATTGCCTTCGATCTTCTTTTGCACCTGAGCCACGAGTTCCGTCCAAAGCATCGCCGCGAAGTCAACATTGCGACTGTAGATAACAGCTTGAAATAAGCGAAGCATGTTGACTGACGTACGGTCAATGCCTTTCGTCACTGCGGAGAGACACCTGTTCAGGATGGTGAACAGAGTGTACCAGACAGGCTGGAGGTGAGTTCGAGTGAAGCTCGAAGGTTGATGAATGCCACCTCGATATCCGAGAGCCTGAATGTCTCGGCACAGTTCTACATCAGTGACTTGCCCGTCGAAAGCTTCTGGAGCTGGAGCTGCATTCGCGGCCTGTAGACCAAGGATGTTGTGGAAGGTCTGGACCGTGATAGTGAACTCTGAGTCGCCGATACGGGCCCGAAGTGCAAAGTGTTGGCCGCGCGCAATGAGTTCGAGTGATCGCCATAGTTGATGTACGTAAACAGCTGGAACCGAAGGATAAGCCGTCAACGCTTGGTTAAGAGCATGGCGCTTCAGAATCTCCACTATAACAGGGCATTGGCAGTTAAAGTTTGTCGGAACCAGATGGTAGTTGTTTGGAACCAGAGGAAGGTTCGGACCTTCTAGAAGTAATGGGGCATTGCCTGGCGGCGGATTCGGATTTGGTTGAGCCATGTACCTGTAAAAACGAGTTTAAGAGTCAATAACCAGTGCTTTGTTTGACTTATAATTAAGTCTCGAGGCCCGTATTCTCGGATTTGGAACACCGAGAGTCGGGACAGTGCAAGACCATTCACGACTCGAGTCTTGTAGGATCCGAGTTTAATGAAAGCAAGAAAGAACAGTTAAGGTGCATATAAGCAAATATTGAATCTTACGGAGCTCGCAAAGATCAGTACTAGAAAATTGGAAATACCAGGGCCTAAGAGCACCGGGAGTTAAACTACCGGGACTTCAAAAACTTAAGGTACCGGGACTTGGAACTACCGGTACATGGAAATACCGGGACTCAGGACTACCGGGACTTGGAACTACCGGTACATGGAAATACCGGGACTCAGGACTACCGGTACATGGGACTACCGGGACTTAGAACTACCGGTACATGGAACTACCGGGAGTCGGACTACCGGGAGTCGAGACTACCGGGAGTCGAGATCTACTAGGACAAGTCTACCGGGAGTCCGGACTACCGGGACAAGTCTACCGGGAGTCGGGACTACCGGGAGTCGAGACTACCGGGAGTCCTAAAACCCTAACAGTGTCGCGATAAAGATCGATGAAATCGATCGTGAGTAGAGTTCTACAACTCGATTTTGAGTGATAAACGCAATAATAATAGAGATTAGGATACGTACCTGAAGATTGGAGAGGATTGGAGTCCGATTGAGGAAGAAATCGCAAGTCAGAGAATGGTACCGGGAGTTTGGGGTGCGGGAGTTTTTGGGTGCGGGAGTTATGAAAAATATGAAAAAAAAATCAAGGAAAACCTTGTTTATATACTCCGGTCCCGATACCGGGTGAGGTTGGTACCGGGTCCCGTAACTCTCCCGGTTCCATATATTCCAACTGCTAAAACTAAAAAAAACTTTGACACTCCAAAAAAAATTTGCTCTTCTCCCCCTCAGATTTTCAACCTGACATCGCTCCCCCTCAACTTTTCAAAAATAGCAGTTTTTTTTTTAATAAACACACAATTGAGAGAAAAGAATAACTAAATAAAACTTTGACAAAATGACAAAACTCCCCCTAGACTTGTCAAACGGATATTTCTCCCCCTCTATTTCTCAAAAAATTGGCTTTTCCTCACAGAGATAGAATACGTACCTTTGGAACTAGGCATTCGAGGAATCATCTTGAAAACACACAGTTAGAAGCACGGGAATAACAAAGACAAGACGAACAACGTAAAGACACACGGAAAACTGGAAAAACAAACGAAAGGAAACACTACCCGGGAATGTACAGAAAACAAGTCATCGATGTGCTTGAAACACCTAAGACACACGGCGTGATAAGTGTATCTGTAAGAGGTACAGTTATCCCGTTGTGTGGGAAAGGTGATTCCAGTACAACTGAGACTCAAACTTTCAGATTAAGCATACCAAGCTTGGACACTAGGGCGAAAAATCGCTTTTCGTCCAACGCCTTGGTAAACAAATCTGCCAGTTGATTTTCCGTACATACAAAGTAGAGTTCCACTGTACCTTTCTCCACATGGTCTTTGATGAAGTGGTAGCGCACGTCTATATGTTTCGTCTTTGTATGCTGCACCGGATTGCTTGTGATGGCGATAGCACTTTGGAGTCACAATAGATGGGGATGTTCGAGTAGTTGTACCCGTAATCCTTCAGTTGTGTCCACATCCAAATCACTTGGGAACAGCAGCTGGCCGCGGCTACGTACTCCGCTTCCGCCGTGGAGGTGGAGACGCAAGTCTGCTTCTTTGAGGCCCAGCTAACCAGCTTGTCGCCTAGGAACTGAACGTGTCCCGTCGTGCTTTTCCGGTCAAGCATGCTTCCCGCATGATCAGCATCAGAATACGCTGTAAGTTCGAAACCTGTATCCTTCGGGTACCAAAGGCCAAGATTAGCAGTACCTTTCAAGTAACGAATTATACGCTTAACTGCTATCATATGAGACTCTTTAGGATTAGACTGAAATCTAGCACACAGAAAAGTAGAAAACATTATGTTCGGTCGACTTGCCGTCAAATACATCAGCGAACCAATCATTCCTCGATAGGTAGTAGTGTTAACAGCCTTTACATTAGGATCAACGTGCAACTTCGTACCGGGGGACATAGGAGTGCGCATGGGTGAGCACTGTTCCATCTTGAATTTCCGAAGAATATCCGCGATGTACTTAGATTGATTGATGAATATCCCTGTCGACAGTTGTTGAACTTGAAGACCGAGAAAAAAATTCATCTGTCCCATCATACTCATTTTAAAATGCTTTTTCATGAGGAATGAAAAGTTGCGACAGTATTGCGGGCAAGAGGAACCGAAGATAATATCATCGACATAGACTTGGAACACCGAGAGTCGGGACAGTGCAAGACCGTTCACGACTCGAGTCTTGTAGGATCCGAGTTTAATGAAATCAAGAAAGAACAGTTAAGGTGCATATAGGCAAATCTTGAATCTTACGGAGCTCGCAAAGATCAGTACTTGAAAATTGGAAATACCAGGGCCTAAGAGCACCGGTAGTTAAACTACCGGGACTTCAAAAACTTAAGGTACCGGGACTTGGAACTACCGGTGCATGGAAATACCGGGACTCGGGACTACCGGGACTTGGAACTACCGGTACATGGAAATACCGGAACTCAGGACTACCGGTACATGGGACTATCGGGACTTAGAACTACCGGTACATGGAACTACCGGGAGTCGGACTACTGGGAGTCGAGACTACCGGGAGTCGAGATCTACCGGGACAAGTCTACCGGGAGTCGGGACTACCGGGACAAGTCTACCGGGAGTCGGGACTACCGGGAGTCGTGACTACCGAGAGTCGAGACTACCGGGAGTCCTAAAACCCTAACAGTGTCGCGATGAAGATCGATGAAATCGATCGTGAGTAGAGTTCTACAACTCGATTTTGAGTGATAAACGCAATAATAATAGAGATTAGGATACGTACCTGAAGATTAGAGAGGATTGGAGTCCGATTGAGTAAGAAATCGCAAGTCAGAGAATGGTACCGGGAGTTTGGGGTGCGGGAGTTATGAAAAATATGAAAAAAATCAAGGAAAACCTTGTTTATATACTCCGGTCCCGATACCGGGTGAGGTTGGTACCGAGTCCCGTAACTCTCTCGGATCCATATATTCCAACTGCTAAAACTAAAAAAAAACTTTGACACTCCAAAAAAAATTGCTCTTCTCCCCCTCAGATTTTCAACCTGACATCGCTCCCCCACAACTTTTCAAAAATAGCAGTTTTTTTTTAATAAACACACAATTGAGAGAAAAGAATAACTAAATAAAACTTTGACAAAATGACAAAACTCCCCCTAGACTTGTCAAACGGATATTTCCCCCCTCTATTTCTCAAAAAATTGGCTTTTCCTCACGGAGATAGAATACGTACCTTTGGAACTAGGCATTCGAGGAATCATCTTGAAAACACACAGTTAGAAGCACGGGAATAACAAAGACAAGACGAACAACGTAAAGACACACGGAAAACTGGAAAAACAAACGAAAGGAAACACTACCCGGGAATGTACAGAAAACAAGTCACCGATGTGCTTGAAACACCTAAGCCACACGGCGTGATAAGTGTATCTGTAAGAGGTACAGTTATCCCGTTGTGTGGGAAAGGTGATTCCAGTACAACTGAGACTCAAACTTTCAGATTAAGCATACCAAGCTTGGACACTAGGGCGAAAAATCGCTTTTCGTCCAACGCCTTGGTAAACAAATCTGCCAGTTGATTTTCCGTACATACAAAGTAGAGTTCCACTGTACCTTTCTCCACATGGTCTTTGATGAAGTGGTAGCGCACGTCTATATGTTTCGTCTTTGTATGCTGCACCGGATTGCTTGTGATGGCGATAGCACTTTGGAGTCACAGTAGATGGGGATGTTCGAGTAGTTGTACCCGTAATCCTTCAGTTGTGTCTGCATCCAAATCACTTGGGAACAGCAGCTGGCCGCGGCTACGTACTCCGCTTCCGCCGTGGAGGTGGAGACGCAAGTCTGCTTCTTTGAGGCCCAGCTAACCAGCTTGTCGCCTAGGAACTGAACGTGTCCCGTCGTGCTTTTCCGGTCAAGCATGCTTCCCGCATGATCAGCATCAGAATACGCTGTAAGTTCGAAACCTGTATCCTTCGGGTACCAAAGGCCAAGATTAGCAGTACCTTTCAAGTAACGAATTATACGCTTAACTGCTATCATATGAGACTCTTTAGGATTAGACTGAAATCTAGCACACATAAAAGTAGAAAACATTATGTCCGGTCGACTTGCCGTCAAATACATCAGCGAACCAATCATTCCTCGATAGGTAGTAGTGTTAACAGCCTTTCCGTTAGGATCAGCGTGCAACTTCGTACCGGGGGACATAGGAGTGCGCATGGGTGAGCACTGTTCCATCTTGAATTTCCGAAGAATATCCGCGATGTACTTAGATTGATTGATGAATATCCCGGTCGACAGTTGTTGAACTTGAAGACCGAGAAAGAAATTCATCCGTCCCATCATACTCATTTTAAAATGCTTTTTCATGAGGAATGAAAAGTTGCGACAGTATTGCGGGCAAGAGGAACCGAAGATAATATCATCGACATAGACTTGAACTAACAGAATGTGCCCACCTTCCCTCTTTATGAAAAGAGTTGTGTCGATCTTACCTTTCGAGAAGCCGGAGATCAGAAGAAAAGTTGACAGTTTATCGTACCAGGCTCTCGGTGCTTGTTTTAGTCCGTATAACGCTTTGTCGAGTCGATACACATGGTTCGGGTGATCCGGATCTACGAAACCTTCGGGTTGGGAGACATACACCTATTCTTTTAGATCGCCATTCAGAAACGCCGTCTTCACATCCATTTGATATACCGTGAAGTTTTTGTGTGCGGCGTACGCGAGAAACATCCGAATCGAACCACTGGTGCAAACGTCTCTTCGTAGTCGATCCCCTCTTGTTGTCTATACCCCTTAGCGACCAAACGTGCCTTGTTTCAGACCACGACACCATTCTCGTCCTTTTTGTTCTTGAAAATCCATTTCGTGCCAATGATGGTTCGGTGCTTCGGGCGAGGGACCAGACGCCAAACTTTGAGACTCTCGAATTCGTTGAGCTCTTCTTGCATGGCCATTATCCAGTCCGGGTCGTGTAAATCATCCTTTACTGATGCCGGTTCGACATTGCTCAAGAAAACCGAGAAGAGGCACTCGTTACCGGTTGCCGCACGGGTTTGAGTATTGCTCAGCAACGCAGGTGCAGCGTCATCTTCAGCTTCCGAGGTAGCTCGAGTCTGAACTGGAGCGGTCGGACTGCCAATAATTTGTTCCGGAGGGTGCGCTCGAGTCCATTTCCTCGTGTGGGGTAGAGGATCCGAAAGAGGTTCTGAATTATCCGCATCAACGTAGGACCCAAGGGGTAGATTCTGAACAGCTTCAAGGGATGGAACCGGATGTAGTCTTGGAACGGCCGCAGGTGGAGATACAACAGCGGTTGACGAAGATGTGGCAGTGTCGTCTGAGCCGTTTCTTGCTCTGGGGGAAGAAGTGGTTGGAACCACTGATGAGGGAGGTGTCGTCGTCGCAATTACAGGTGAAGTAGGTGAGTCCTCCAAGGATGTATCATTGGGGGTCGGAGGAGGACCGGAAAAGTCGGTCGACACCACTATAGTTCCATCTGCATTCAAAGAAGCATCAGTAGAAACTGGGGGAAAAAATAAATCATTATAAAAATCTTGAAACAGAAGATCTAACTCAGAAGATTGTGACTTCGACATATTGGACGACGAAGGATCTACTGTTGTATGCTTGGGTTCCGATCGAGGGAGATCAGAAGCCAGCACTCCAGTAAGCGCGGGTTCCGAACTGTTATGTCCAGAAGCCAGGTCGACCAATTCGTCGAAGGTCACGTTAATACTCTCGATCACACTCTTGGTCCTTTTATTATAGATGCGGTATGCTTTGGAAGATGTCGAGTAGCCAATGAAGATCCCCTCGTCCGCCTTCGGCTTGAGCTTGCCGAGATCATCCTTATCGTTCAGAACGAAGCATTTTCACCCAAACGCATGAAAGTATCCGATGTTGGGGGTGCGCTTATTGATGACCTCATAAGGCGTCTTGTTGAAGCGCTTGTGGATGATGGGTCTATTTTGAGTGTAGCACGCTGTCGCGATAGCCTCGGCCCATAGAAACATAGGGAGTGCGTACTGAGTCAGCATAGTGCACGCCGCTTCCACCAAAGTGCGGTTACGACGTTCCACCACGCCGTTTTGTTGTGGAGTCCTTGCTGCCGAGAAGGTGTGCGAAATCCCCTCCGAAGTGAGAAAATCGCTGATGAGACGATTCTTGAATTCCGTTCCGTTGTCCGTGCGAATCGTGACTACGGTCAGCTGAAGGTTGTTTTGAACTCCCTTGAGGTGGTTGATTATAACCTCTGGCATCTCGTCCTTTGAACGAAGGAACTTTACCCAGGTGTACCTTGAATAGTCGTCCACCATCACTAATACGTACTTCTTGTGACTTATGCTTTGAACGCGCATAGGGCCGCAGAGATCCATGTGAATCAGCTCTAATGGACGTGACGTGCTTGGAACCGGTTTTGGCTTGTGAGAAACCTTCTTCATCTTACCCATCTCGCATGCAGAGCAGAGATGTTCTTTCGCGAATTGTAGTTCTGGCATACCCTTGACTAGTCTGTCCAGCACCAGCTTATTGATGTTCTTGAAGTTGAGATGCGATAGCCGTCGATGACATAGCCAGTTCTGTTGAGTAGTAGCTTTGGACAGCAGGCAAACTTCTTTATCGGTTTTGACTGTGGCGAGATTGATGGTGTACAAGTTCGTCCGTCGAGTACCAGCGAGAATTTCCGTCCCATCGTCAGCTAGAATACTGCATCCCTTCGCCTTGAATCGCACTTCAAGATCCTTGTCACAAAACTGGCCGATGCTGAAAAGGTTGTGACCAAGGCCGTCTACGTAGGACACCCATTTGATCATGAGTTTGTCCTCAACTAGGTCGCCATAGCCCATGATCGGGGCCACATTATCGTTTCCAAACCGAACATCACCGCAGTACTCCTCCTTGAAGTTGGTGAGTAGCTCCCTTTTACCAGTCATATGCTTGGAGCATCCAGAGTCGAGAAACCACACATGACCGGGCTGCAAAACAGAGATTAAGCACGTTTAGGTACCCATCTGGTAGTGGGTCCTTGGGTGTTAGGTGCAGCACCATTGTTTGAGACCCGTTTAGAGCTGGGTCTTTTTGGTTTGGATTTGCGTGAACCATTAGAATTAAAAATATGATATGATCCAACCCAATCAATTGCATATCTAGAGTCAATCAAGTCATTCACACCACAAACAGAACAACAAACATATTTACGCGAAAAACCAATCAATTGATGAACATTGTCAAGTTTAACAGGAAATTTAAAACCATGTTCAACAGAATTGTTCCAACCAAATTCATGTTTGTCGTTATTATTCCTATTATTCAAAACAGAAGTAAATGACTTGGTCTTCTCAGGGCGCATCTTAGCATTCTTCTCTACCCACTCTCTTCGAGCCGCTTTCCCCCGACCCGTACTATCTGAAATTACATTAGTTTGAGCGTTAGAGAGGTTTGAGAAAATGGGTTGTTTAGATGAGCCTTTACCGGTTGTACCACGTTTCTTAGAACGACGTTTAGATTTGGTTTTTGAAGTGGTCTTGGAAATGGTTTTCGAATTCGAACATTCGCCCTTCTCAAAATTAACCGGTTCGGGCAATTTTTCTAAAAATTTAGAGTGACTAGGAAGCTTCGGATCGAAGTCAAATTTAGAAAAATCATCGTCATGACAAGGAGTGGAGTTCATAAACTCAGAAAATCTTCTTGCAGAATCAGGTGATGTGTCTCCATCAGAGTCAGATAAGGAGTTATTCACAAACGGATTGTCAAAAATTTGTAAAAGATCCTTTTGAACAAAATCAGGTTCGATGGCCTTACCTTTATCCTTAAAGCTCAAATCTTTAGTAGTGGTGTCATCAGACACTCCCATAAAGGCTTTGCACGACGAACTATCCGAAAAGATCTGAGCATCATCAAACGAGATTGTTTCAGGAGTGACCGGCGTCATTGGGGTATCCACAGAATTCCCCTTAGCCATTCTCAGCGTTAAGGCTTCAGATGCCAAAACAGCCAGTTGGGACGTCAACTTATCAATCTCGGTTCGATAGGATTCTCTTTCAGATTCGGGTAGTGTGTCGGGTTTAGACCGTTTGAGCTTTTCAATAGACTCTAAAAGTACAATCCTTTCGGTTTCATAAATGACCTTATCTCTCGCAATTGACTCTTCCAGTTTAAAAATAATGTTTTCCAAAATCAGAGGTGGAACATAACGTTTCAACTCCGTTTGATCATTAGAGTCTTCATCTGCGGTTGCCGGAACAGGAGGTGAAGTCTCAACCGTTTTGGCGAGAGAGCAGATGTCAAAATAGTCATTTGAGAGATAAGGAATTTTGCTTTTTAAATACGATGCATTAAGCGTTTCGTACACGAAAGGAATTTGTACATTTATGTTCTTCCTAGGCGGCTCATCATCCGATTTCGTGTTATTTTCCGAAGAAGAATTATCCGTTTTAGGTTTTGCCTCTATTGGAGGTAGAGGTATGGCGGTTTTTCTTTTAAAGTCCTCAAACTCCTCATCTTCCTTAGATGCCTTAGTCCACTTGATTTTGTACTCTGGATAGATCGTGTCTAAGCCCATGAAATCAAATTCATAAAGAGTGGGAACCTTTGACAAGACCTTCTTTAGGTAGCACGGATTATCATATCCGAGTCCCCAAAGTGAGTTGTAATATTTGAACTCCTTGGGCTTGTTCAAGTGAATGGTTTGTTCAGATTGACCAAGTTTATAAAGTTTGGATTTAAGTTCTTTAAGCTTATTGGTCAATTTTTCATTCTCTTTCAAAACATTATCTTGAACTAAAATGCTTTTAGAAAATTCCTCTTGAGATTTCTCTAACTTTTGAGTATATTCAGATATTTGGGTCTCGAAAAGTTTAGCTCTTTCTGAATAGGCCGAGCACTCAGTTTGATAATTATCTATCACACATTTGTCCTCAGCCTTTTCAATTGCTAGTCTGCCTATGGTATCATATTTTAACTTAACCTCGGCTTCTAGCTTAGAGATGTGGGCGTCTTTGGTCTTAACCTTATTTTTAAAAGAATCCAAAGTGCGCACCATTTCATGCATTTGATTTAACAAGTTAGCATTGGAAGAACCACATACCTGGCACTCGTGTTTGTCCTTCTTTTCGTCGGAAGAATCATCTTCGGAATCAGTATCTTCCGGATTCAGACCAGTGTAACACATATGAGCTTCCGCATCTTCATGCTCATCATCAGTCTTGAGCAGCCAGTGATCGTCTTCCGCCATCAATGCTTGACCTGCCTCTTTCTGTCTTGCTAGAAGCATTTTGTTCTTGTAGTACTCAGCATTACGTACTACAGGCTTCCGGCAATCTTTGGCGAAATGACCTCGCCTCCCGCAGTTGTAGCATTTCACGGGTTCATCATCATCTCGATCATCAGACTTTCCTTCAGTGCGCTTCCCATCGTCATTTCTCTTTCTTCCATCATCATTCTTGCGTTTTCCATTGTTTTTGTCCTTGTAATCCCGACGCTTGGAGTTAGTGGAGTATCGTTGGTTGTTATTCGATGGCTTCTTGAAGAACTTTTTCCGTGCATACTCCCGGGTTAATAAGGCGACAGCTTTCTTGATGCTATCAAGCTCAGGATCAGAATCACTTTCTGGTTCGTCATCTTCATGTTCGGATTCACTCGGAGCTTCTTCTCGATGAGAACTGTGAGACGATTGTTTTTCCTTCTTGTGAGATATTAAAGCAAGAGGATCTTCCTTTATCTTCTCCTTAGACTTGTTATCTCCCATCAACTCAGAAACATCATCTTCATCTTGAAGTAACATCTCGTATATCTCGTGCAGCGGAACATTCTCTAGCGAACGATTGTGGCGGACGTGTTGAACAAAGCCCTTCCATTCAGGTTGATGGTTTTTGAGAAACTTGATGTTGCATTCTAGATTGGACTTGAAGATATTGTTCTTGTGCAAATCATTCAGAAGAGTACAGAAGCGTTCATATGTCTCAGTGAGTGATTCGCCTCTTTTTTCCTTGAAGGATTCATACCTAGCGAAACAATTCGAGATCTTCATCTGATTTCCTTCTCGACCGCCTTGCATTATCTTGGCTAGCTGATCCCACATTCCTTTGGCCGTGTCCTTGTAGCTGTCGATGCTACAATAGATGTTGTTTGGAAGACTATATACCAGATAAGTTTTAGCCAATATGTCACCATCGGCTTTACGTTTCTCTTCTACCGTCAGTTTGTCATACGGTTTGGGCACTTTGTGGGCAGGAGGTCCACCTTAATAGCTGGAACATCCATTAATGGTGGAACAACAGGGCCCTCCTTGAGCGAGCGAAGAATCTCCTCGTAAAGTGGCTTGGTTTGAATGAAGCACAAAAATCTGTCTTTCCAAACATTGTATTCCCCGCGATATAGAACAGGAGGCTTGAACTCAGATCCGATAGCGAGTGCGTCTTGTGAATCCATTGAGATTGCAGTGGTGATCGTAGGACGTAATGCGATTCAAAGGATTTTGAGAAACCTAAACGCAAATTCACACGCAAATCCTAACAGAGTGTAGCCTAATACAGTTCTACTGAATGACTAATACAGTTCTACTGAATGACACAGAAAAGTACCGGGAGATGGCAGTACCGGAAGTTGAAGTACCGGGAGAAAATAGTACCGGGAGTTATCACTACAGAGAGATGACTACACCGGGAGTTAACACTACCGGGAGATATCAGCACCGGGGGTTATCACTACCGGGAGATGACTACACCGGGAGTTAATACTACCGGGAGATATCAGCACCGGGAGTTATCACTACCGGGAGATGACTACACCGGGAGTTACACACTACCGGGAGATATCAGTATCGGGAATATTCACTACCGGGAGTTATCAGCACCGGGAGTTATTACTACCGGGATATATTAATACCGGGACTTCGAAACCAAATCAGAAACAAGAAAAACTTACCCGGTTCGATGAATTTCTGCAGTCTTGATGAGAGATAATCTGCATGTACTTAGTACTAACACGGAAACTAACCCAAAAACTCACGAAAACAATACTAGAAACGAATCAACTAGCACTTTTGACTAGAAAACTTATTACTTCTCACGAACAGGGAGCAAACACCAAACAGATCAAGAATTTTAAAAATCAAGGATTTTTACTCAACCAGGCGATTTGAAAACACTTGTATATCTTAGAAAACTTATACGAAGAATTTATCTAGCCTCAATTTTAGGTTTTAACACCAAAATCGAAGCAATCAAATTCTTGAGATGAACACAGTGCATGCGATGAATGATCAAGAAAAATAAAAAAATACCTTTGAATCAACGTCCTTCTGCTCTGATACCAATTGTGGATCCCAGATACATAAGCAATCAACAATTAATCAACACAATCAGTAATAGCCAGCCATAAATCTCACTTGTATTGATAGATCGAATGAATAAGATTCAGTGGCAGACTGTAGCCGTACAAAGGTTTTGTAAACAATAATAATGATCATTAACCTAATACTAGGTTAAACACAAACTATTTATACCCAAAGGGTATTTACAAGAAAAGACAAAACTAGTCCCTGAACTTCTAATTCCACACATATTAAGACCTAACAAGTCGTAAAGAATGCACACTATTACAAGGCAAAACTCGCATTGGCAGAACAAAAGCTCTATTTGTGGAAGATGACTACTGGCTGGGTCGTTCTGATGTCGAAAGCGATTCTGAAGATGCCGACGCTTTCCTGGGCTACCACTCTCATCCAGAAGAAACGACAAAGCTGTGTCAGGTATGTGAACCTATGTATCAAGATCTTTATAACCGAACACAACCTCTTGTTGAACGGATAGATTCCTATAAGGCCACCGCTAATGAACAATTGCTTGAAATTAAGTCATTAACTGAAAAGCTAGTTGTTCAAAAGCGGATAACTGAGAAACACAAGTTCGAAAATGCTAATTTAAAAGATAAATGCAAAAATCTTTCAATAGCACCTAAGGACTTAAGGGCCAAAATATCTGAAATACAGTCACGGCTAGATCAGTGTGAGAATGAGAAAGCAGAAATTGTTTATCAATGCTCTGCTTTTCAAATTCAGCACAAGGAGATTGTCACTAAAACAACTGATCTTGAAACCAAACTCCACAAAAGAGGCCAGACTGCCCAAACCATTCACATATTTTAACAAGGAATGGGGAATCGGATACGATAACCCACAGTACTTGAAAAAGGGTATATTCAAAAGACCAACACTTTATGACTTTGGTTGTCTCGGTATAGACAAAAAGTATCCTAAATATGGGATAAAATGGACTGGTCCTCTTGAACCTGAAAAAGAAGAGGAAACTGAGGAATATAAGCGCAAGCACACGACCAAAATGCAACTTCCTTTTTGCTACGAGCCCACAAACTATTATTATGAGAAAAATCCAAAGAAATACCTCTCGAATGACTATTTTGATTGCTATAAGGTTGTGACGCCCAAGGATTCCTCCAAAAAGGATGAGGTCCAAGCAACTGAACCCAAGACTGAGACGGATGAGTTCAAACTCTATGTTCCCCCTCTCGTTTTGGAAGCAAAAATAGTCGAGTTAGAAGAGTCACTCGAGAAGGAAAGGTCTTGTTTTCAAAAGGAAAAGCAAACGCTTATTACAGAACTTGAGAAACTCAAATCCGAGAAAACCGAAGTTGTGTCGGATGAAGGACAGGAAATCCTTCGGTGTGAAATCAATAAGCTCACATCAAAACTGTCTGCCTTGGCAACAGAAGCGATGAAGGAGCATACGAGAAATGGTCACCTCCAATAACAGATTGACCTACTCCAAAATGAAAAGCAGATTTCACCCGAAATTTCCACCAACTCATCTGATACATCCTCGTGTAAAGCTTTCATTGGAAAAATCTCTTCACAAGACGGTAAAGAGTCTCAAGATAAGTGTGTGTTAAGGAATTTAAACTCTGACTTTTTCCTTGCTTCCGCACCGAATTCCCCAAAGCACACAGACACAAAGTGTTCCTCACCTCCCTCGACCAGTCCAAGTCCAGTGATTCCGGATATAGATTTTTTAGGTTTATGAATTCTGAGGGCAATTCTGATAATGGGTTTGATTCGTTCCCCTTCGACAAACCTCTTCCAAGTCATACTGACTTTATTTCACCAGTAGTTAATCGGCCGGTCAATTTTCAAAAGGGCGAATGTTCCAAACCTAAGACCCCGGCTGTGATTAAGATTTCTAAAACTGAGTCACATTCTCAAAAACAATCACAGCCGAGGTAGAAGACCGATCGATCTACTAATAAAAGGCATGTTTCCTCAAAATCCACTGATCGTGTCGTCAATGTTGTTTCAGATAAAGTCAGTCGAGCTAAACAGGAAAAACAAAAGTGGCTAGCTAAGGAATCTATCGAGAATGCTGCATCAAAGTCATTTAATACTGTCTTTTATCCTGGAATGAACAAAATTGATTGTGCTTGGAATCATAGGAATGATTTTGTTGAACAAGACATTAAATTTCTGCTTAAACTTTATTCTATTCAGCAGTTGATTCAATTATCGCATGATTGATTGTGTTGTTCTAGTTGTGGTTGGAATGACTTTGATGACATTAATAATACTGATTGGTTTGGGTCATATCATATGTATAATTCTGCTCCCAAACGCAAACCCTGTAAAAGCAAAAAGAAACATAATACAAAATGGGGTTCCCAATCAGAGGTTAACCCCAAGCAAGAAAAGGAAACCCATTTCAAAACGGGTTCCTCCTACTGAGGTTAAACCTACACCCAAGAGACAACCTACTTCAAAACAAGTTCCTCCGAAAGGTGTAAAACCTAACCCTCCAGGACCCATATTCAAATGGGTACCTAAAATCCGCTAATCTCGTTTTGCAGGACGGTCATGTGTGGTACTTAGATTCTGGATGCTCCAAGCACATGACCGGGAGGAGGGAGCTACTCACGAACTACAAGGAGAAATATTGTGGAGACGTGAGATTCAGGAACGATGACAAGGCGCCGATTTTGGGTTACGGCGACATTGTACAATACAAGATCACTATAAAGAAAGTTTCATACGTCGCGGGATTGGGACACAACGTATTCAGCATCGGCCAATTCTGCGATAAAGATCTCGAGGCCAGATTCAAAGCTAAAAGGTGTAGCGTCCGCACTGACGACGGAACCGAACTGCTGGTTGGAACACGAAAGACCAACCTCTACACCATCAACCTCTCAGCCCTGAAGACCGATGACTCTGTCTGCCTGATGTCAAAGGCCAATTCCCAGCAAGCGTGGATTTGGCATCGACGTCTCTCGCACCTGAACTTCAAGAATGTCAACAAACTGGTGCTTGGCGGACATGTGAAAGGCATTCCCGACCTTCAATTTGTGAAGGACCAACTTTGCGGGGCATGTGAAATAGGAAAGATGAAGCGAGCGACGCACAATCCGAAAGCTGCTCTGAGCACGTCTCGGTCCCTCGAACTTATCCATATGGATTTGTGTGGACCGATGCTTGTTCAGAGCATCAACAAACGCAAGTACGTCCTGGTGATGGTGGATGATTTCTCACGATACACTTGGGTAAAGTTCCTATGCTCGAAGGACGAAACCCCGGAGCAGATTATCAACCATCTAAAGACCATCCAGCTGAACCTTCGACAGCAAGTTCAGACCATCAGGACCGACAACGGGACGGAGTTTAAAAATCAAACGGTGAACGAATACCTGACATCAGTCGGTATCTCGCAAACCTTCTCGGTTGCACGCACTCCTCAACAAAACGGGGTGGTGGAAAGACGCAACCGTACCCTAGTCGAAGTCGCTCGTACGATGCTGTCACAGTCCAAGCTGCCTTTATTTCTCTGGGCCGAAGCGGTGTCAACTGCATGCTACACGCAAAACCGCTCTATCATCAACAGGCGGTTCAACAAGACACCGTACAAGACCATGAACAACCGCGTTCCGAACATCAAGTATTTCCACGCGTTCGGATGCACGTGCTACGTCCTCAATGACAAAGATGATCTCGGCAAATTCAGTCTGAAGGCAGATGAAGGAGTTTTCATAGGATACTCTATTCAGGCTAAGGCGTATCGCGTTTACAACAAACGGACCAAAACCATTACTGAGAGTGTAAACGTCACATTCGACGAAGCCACAGAATTGCCTTCTGAACAAATCAGTTCAGAACCCGGTTTAACTGGTGTTGTAGCTTCCGAACTTTCACGTTCGGGATCTGCATAAACGGCAGTAAATCTGATTCACGCATCTACGTCGAATGCTCAACTTTCTGATTTAGATTTACTGTTTCAATAATTTTATGATGATATGTTTAACATTTCTATCCCTCGTGTCTCAGCGCAACCAAGACTTGAAGCTGCTTAAATCGAGGACTCGACGAATCTCTCTGGTCCGCCGCCCTCGACTAGCACTCCAACAATCACTGTGGAGACACCTCAACCCTCATCATCAACATCATCTGATACAACCATCCCCCCCCCCAGAGGAACCAGTTCAAAACCCGGAAATCGCTCCTGAAGATTCGTCCTCAACGTCACTCGTAGATCAACCTCTGCCTTCCTCGGAACCAGAAGTTGCTCAACCTTCGACGAATCCACCAAAGTCTCCTCCAAGAAACCAGCATGCTACACTTAAAGCCGTACAAGACCTTCGACTGGTGGATACGTGGATCCGAACACATCACACTCCACTCAACAGCTGCTTCCACACACCACCAAATGGACAAAAGCTCATCCCCTGCACCAAATTATCAGTGATCCCAGTACTCCAGTTCAAACACGAGGCGCATCGGCCAACTTCTGCCTCTTCTCTGGCTTCCTGAGTAAGATCGAGCCTACAACCGTTTCCGAAGCCTTAGAAGATTCGGACTGGGTCATGGTCATGCAAGAGGAACTCAATCAATTTGAGGCCCTTAAAGTATGGCGACTTGTCCCACGTCCCTCTCACAAGACGGTGATCGGCACCAAATGGATCTTCAAGAACAAGAAGGACGAGGACGGAATCGTCGTACGAAACAAGGCGCGTCTCGTAGCCAAGGGATACCGTCAACAAGAAGGGATCGACTATGACGATACATACGCTTCGGTGGCGAGAATCGAAGCAATACGTATGTTCCTTGCATACACCGCGCACAAAAATTTCACGGTCTTCCAAATGGATGTGAAGACCGCATTCCTCAATGGCGAACTCAAGGAAGAGGTGTACGTATCACAACCGGACGGGTTCGTGGATGAGAAGAAGCCTAATCATGTCTACGTACTAGACGAGGCGCTCTACGGTTTAATGCAAGCTCCACGGGCCTGGTATGATACGTTATCCAAGTTTTTAATAAAATCGGGATTTTCACGAGGTAAAATTGATACAACTCTCTTTATTAAAAACGAAAAAGGTCATATAGTGTTAGTTCAAGTGTATGTCGATGACATAATTTTTCGTTCTACTAACCCACAGTTTGCTAAGAACTTTGGCAAATTAATGGGACAATTTTTTAAAATGAATATGCTGTGTGAGATGAATTTTTTCCTCGGTCTTCAAGTCAAACAACTGTCGACCGGGATATTCATAAATCAAGCCAAGTACATCCGGGATATTCTTAAGAAATTCCAGATGGAACAGTCCTCACCGATGAAAACTCCCATGGCACCCGGTACAAAGTTACACGCCGATCCTAACAGAAAGGATGTGGACACTAAAACGTACCGAGGAATGATTGGTTCTTTAATGTACCTAACTGCTAGTAGACCGGACATCATGTTCTCGACATTTCTCTACGCCCGGTTTCAGTCAAAACCGAAAGAGTCGCACTTAATCGTTGTTAAACGAATTTTTCGTTATCTGAGAGGTACTGTTGATCTTGGCTTGTGGTACCCGAAAGAGACAGGTTTTGAGCTTTCAACATATTCGGATGTGGATCACGCGGGCAACATGATGGATCGGAAGAGCATATCGGGTCATGTGCAGTTCTTGGGCGACAGTCTGGTGAGTTGGGCATCCAAAAAGCAGCAGTGTGTCTCTACGTCGACTGCCGAGGTGGAGTACGTGGTTGCCGCAAGCTGCTGTTAACAAGTGATATGGATGCGTACGCAACTCAAGGACTACGGTTTCACATACACCAAGGTGCCCATCTACTGTGACTCGAAGAGCGCTATTGCAATATCCAGCAATCCGGTCCAACATACAAAGACGAAGCACATAGACGTTCGGTACCATTTTATCAAGGATCACGTTGAAAGAGGTACAGTCGAACTCTACTTTGTAAATACAGAACATCAGCTAGCAGACCTGTTTACAAAACCCCTGGACGAAAAACGCTTTAATTATCTAGTGTCCAGGTTAGGTATGCTAAATCTAAAGACTTGATTTGATTGTGTGCCCGATACAAGTTCCATACATCTACGAGAAACTGTCTAATCATCATCTGTTGTTCACACTCCAGATGATTGAGTTTACACTTTCTCTCATCTGTATTCTCCTTGTATCTGTTACATAGTTAGGTTCAGTCTCTGTATTAATTAGGTATATTTTGCTTGTTTACTTTCTTTTCATGTGTGTTTCCTTTTGTTTAATAATGTCGTCTTATTCAATTTTGGCTATATCTGTGCTTTCACGAGTTGTTCATGTGTTCAGGGGGAGCACGATCAAGTATCAGGTAAGTTACTTCCATTGTTGAGGGGGAGTGTCACACACAATTCTTTTACTTCCATACAGGTTGTCGTGTGTGTATGGACATTCCTGGGTGTTAATCACATCACACTACGCACACATTCCGAGGGGGAGCAAAACCTTAGTTGCTCATCATTTGAGGGGGAGCGTCTCCATTTTTTCTTTCAAAGTGTCAAAGTTTTTTTGACGTCACCTCACCCACTCACATTCCCGGTCCGAGGGGGAGCAGGGAAATTTTTTACTCAGGGACAAACTTGGTCTAAATTGAAAATTTTTGGACTATCCGGACAGTTACCCGATAAGTGCCCGGGTAACCCATCTGGTAAGCGTCCCCTATACATAAGCCATCCGGACACCATTCTATTCATTTTATCCGGATTCCTCGAAAACTCTCTCTTAAACCCTCTCGACATACTCGCAGCTGGTAACTCTCGGATTTCTCTCATTCGTGCTCCGTTTTCCACGAAATCACAGGTATATGCTCCTAATCACCCGTCGATTACTTTGTAACATTTGAGTCGAGTGTTCACCGGCGATTTGAGTCGATTTTAGGATCAACCGCGGGTTTCTAAAACCCAATTTGGGTCAATTCGCATTCTGGTCGCATTTTGTTTTCTAGACCCCGATTAATCATGGTTTGTAGCGTATATTTGCACTTCGAACTAACTAAACCAAGTAGATTTAGTTTTTGATGGTGTTTTTTAGTCGATTCGGGTACCCCGGTAAGTCGTCCGGGAACCCTACTTTATCCGGTAACTACCATCAAGTCCGGTAACATTCACGTTACCCGGACACATTCCTCATACCCGGTAAACTCGTCCGTCCGGTAACCCAATGTCGTCCGGATACTTTTGTATCCGGTAAGTTCGACAATCCGGATCGGAAGTTATTCGAAAACCCTGTTTCATCCGGTAACCTACACTTGACCGGTAACCCAATCCAATCCGGTAACCATCATGTTTCCGGACACTCTATTTTACTCGGTAACCTACACTTGACCGGTAACCCAAACCAATCCGGTAACCATCATGTTTCCGGACACTCTATTTTACCCGGTAACCATATTTCAACCGGTAAGTGTCTTTATCCGGTAACTATGTTGGCTGGTCCCCATTTTTTTCGGTAAGTCTCAACTGTTCGGATACCCTGTTCATCCTGACACTGCTTGAGTCCTGTACCTCTGCATTTTTCCAACATTGGCATTCCCAATGTCATGCTCCAACTGCCAGTTCTCAATGAACCGCTAATTGAGCCATTTAACTGCTAAGGTACGCATCAAAGTTGTATTTTATCCCGTCCAAGATCTAACTCTGAGTTTTTCAGGTACACTAAATGGCGGATCAACAAGAGTAACAACAGCAGAACATTCCTCCTCCAGATGAATTTATTGACGAGGCGGCCGACAATGCCTTGGTTCCCGATGACCATGGCATTGAGATCTCACCGAACAACCACCAGCTCGATGCCGCCGAATTCCGACCCATACACCGAGTGGTCGTCGATATCATGCCCGGTCACCCACTCCATCAAGCACTCACTGCCACAACTGATGTGCCTGTACTATACGTTTACCAAGTGTGGCGCACGGCCAGAGTTGTCACTGCCAACATCTCTCAGACCATTTCGGCACGCGTCGACAATCATCCATTAACCCTCACACCGGAGTCCTTCCGCAGACTCCTGGCTCTTCTAGAACCTACTGTCGGAGGCAACGCCGCATATGCCTCCGCCGTCGATGAAGTAACACTATGCGCTGACATCCGCGCTCTTGGGTATCATCACGAGCTCAACCGCCCATCAGCCTTCAACCGCAAATACATCGCGCCCGTCTGGTACACGTTATTCACCATCCTGAACAGATGCTTGTCCTCCAGGTGGAAGGGGATCGATCAATGCACAGTCGACTTCCTACGCCTATTTCATGCTGTCTGCTTCAATCGGCACATCGACTACTCAGCGATCATTTGGCATGAACTGGTGCAGGCCATCCGACAAATTGGCGGATCCAAAGAGAAGTGGTTCCTTCCATTCCCTCGTTTCCTTTCTCTGGCCATCCGACAACAAATGGAGGCGAATCCACTTATCCCGAGACGTATCAATCATCCGGTATGTCCCCAATTTAACTTGCAGTACTTAGTGATTCGCAATCCACCGACTACCCCAACCATGCCTATCCCAGAACACCTACTAGCACACGCGGACCCCAATGCACCGAGTGTGGTAGATTACAGGTGAGAGTTAGGGAATCCCATGGTCCAGCCAGAGCCGGAGGGACCTCCACAGGGACATAAAACTGAACGACGTGAGGGTCCATGGACGACAGGAGGTAGAGTCCGGGTAGCTGGGGCTCCCGGATGGGGTGTTTTGAGAGTACGTGGGAGGGGAACAGGCATGTGCGGTGCATTGGATACGCTTGCCGGTACTACCCAACTCAGCCAACCCGGATCAAGCCAACAACCACTCGTACATACCACCCGTACTACTGATGAGGCCGGACCGTCGACTAGATTACACGAGGTCCCGGTCACTTCCGCCCCATTGCTCGAAGAAGACCCTGGTACGGACACCACAAAGCCAATATCTCCGTACACACAGGTAGAAACTGTCGATTCCGACAGCACGGACACCGATACGGACCAAGCCATTCGTGCATCCCTGATTCCACACCGTATCGGCCGTCACCCTACATTAACTGAAGATTCTCCTTCCGCCTCACCCACACCCTCTACCATCCCAATAGCTGAGCCTATCATAGGAGACATAAGGAGAGTGGAGGGTGTATTAGTTGAAAATACAGAAGTGGTGAGACAGAGTGAAGTTAGATCGAAAAAGAATCATGAGAGAGAAAGCTGTAAAAATAAAGAGGCTTCAGAGCGAACCAAGCCTAGTGTCGTCTAGGTAGCCGCATCTGCTACTTCGTCTCATTTGTTGGGACGAGGTATTGAAGAAGTCGTCGTGGACCTAGCGGCGCAACTGCACACCCCTCCTAGCCACTCACCCATCTCTCAACAGATGGGTGTTTTATTTGAACACGGGGATTTAGCACATAATCTACCATTCTCTCAATCGGAGAGTTTAGGTATTGAAAATAGAGAGCAGCTGCCCCCACTCTCGACTTCTTTGCATGCACATTCGAGTCTAGAGCCAACTGATTTAATATTTTCTTCGTCTAGGACACAGGACGAGACTCTACAAATCGGTGCTCTTCGTGACCCGATCGGAACTTCCATAGTGTCTCTGCTTTCGAGCGGAACACGGGGATCGGAAGGAAATCCTACCACGGCCACACCTTTGCCACCCGTGAACGTAGGTGGCTCTACCTCTAAGGTCGATGCCTCAACGGGTGCTGTAAGTGACCCCGGTGTTATATTACCCGACTTCGTGTCAAAGGGATATTTGGACAACGCCCTAAAGGTTGTCCGAGAGAAACTGACGAAGGAGTTCCGGACCGAGCTCGACAAGGTAAAATCTCTGCTTAAAGGGAAGGAAAAGCTGGTAGAACCCAAAACCGCACCAATCCCTCCACCGAAAACCGCTCAACCAACATTTTCGGTGGACACTTTGAAGACCATGCTCCTAGCCCAGCTTCTACAGACTGCGGATACCGACTCCTCGACTGAAGCAGATCTCATCTCCGTTCTTCAATCACAATCATCTGCTCAGTCGTCTTCCGTCAACACTCGTATGGATTAGCTTGACGCGACTCTCAAGGAAGTTCAGCAAGCCCTAACCACCTTATTCGAGAGAGTCGCCTCCATGGAAGAAACCTGCAAAAGTCAAGCCGGTGGACTAAAGCGAAGGCACGATGATCAGGATGATCCTGAGCACCGTGAGTGGGAGAATAAAAGACTGCGATTAGACGAGTCCGCCCCGATCCCTACTGACACTACTACAACCGTGGTTCAACCGGAACCATCAACTGTGGCAACTGCAACCGAAGATCAACCTGAAGCCCAGTTGAGTTTAGCTAAAATGGAGATAGATATGGATATCTCTGATGATGAAGACCCGACGGTTGAAAATCCCGAGGGAGAAGCACAGGAATTGGTCATTTATAATACATCATATAGGCATGCACTTGATCTGATTGATCCAGATTCCGAAATCGACCCCGAGACTGAAAATTCATGGTATAAAAAAGCCGCCAGTGCAATAAATCTCCAGGTAAACTTGATCTTTCCTACTGATGAAGACGGCAACGTTGATTATGACCAGTTTCTACTACAAAACCTGTATGGTACACCTGCCCACTCTACACAAGCTCTTGAAACTTCTACGATACCGGAAACGTCAACTGCTACAAATCCGACATCTCCTCAACAACCAACTGCTTCTGATCATCCTCCTCCTCAACAGCAACAAATCCGATGGGAGAAGATCATGATCCTTATTCCTCACCTGGAGGAATCACTGAAGAAGCTATACGTTCACAGGTTACGCCCCATCGAGCCAACTTTCTGCCTTGGGATTTCTCATTTCGATAAGGAATACCAAAGTCAGTACTTAAATGCCATGAAGCGGTGTCTGCCAGTTAGCCAAGTCCGAACCAAGCACAAAATCTCTGAAGTGCTCAACATCCAAACCGGCCGAATCCTTAGAGTCATGTTTCCTGTATTCACCGTCCGACGCGAAGACGGTAATGAATGGAGATTTTCCGAAGCTGACTTTAAGAACCTCAGACCGTTTGACTTCTACGCTATACTGAAAGACCTCCGAACGAGAACCGTCCGACCACTTCATGTAACCAAAGCGCTCGAGGCTGTCCGTCGATTCCTGATTCACACAATCATGATGTCCTATCTCACAGACTTTCAAATGGGAATCGAGAACAAAGCAAAGAAGATAAACCTGCTGAAACCGAATCTGAAAGCGCCCGAGCTGAAGATGTATCCCGAGAACGCACTGCTTCTAGAACCAGAATTTGGGATAGTCTACCTCAACGATCAGAAACAAAAGAGGTTTCTTCGCTTCAGCCAGGTCGACAGATTCTGCGATGGCACACTCCTCAAAGTAAGAGATGCTCTTCGTAACATCATCACTTATGAATCCGAAAATCACAAATCGTTGTTTGTCCCCAATTCAAATGAGACAACCGCACGAGAAGCACTAGAAGTGATAGAAGACCGCATCGACTACCGCCGAGCCATCCGAATGTTCGAGATTCACTTTGTGCTCCAAAAGAGATACGTCGAGAACTGGCGCGAACTCGAACTTCAATTCAAAGGGGGAGATTGTTAGGTTCAAATCAGGTTGAATAGAAGTTCAAGGGTTAAACTGTTAAATATTCATTTTGAGCCTTTTAATGTGTAACGGGCCATGGGCTTGAATGTCATGGGCCCATGGTATATAATGTTTTGTATGCCTTAGTTTTTAGGCTAGTTGTCAATTTACACTTTCTGAATCGTATTGTAATTCTCTCTATTGAATGAAAGTGAATTGGATGACAAATTGAAATCATACTAGTTGTTCATATCTATTGATTTCTACTGTTCGTTGCATTAATCTGGAACTCACAGAAAAGTTAAGTCAAATTGGGGTTTTGGGTATAAATGGAGATTTTGATGGTTGATGTTTGGGGAACAATTCTAAGTGGTTGGATATGATTATTTATGGTTGGAAACTCATGGATATAGGTTTTTGGAATATTTGGCTTGAAGATGCAAGTTTCTTCAAAGGAACTCAAGATGGGGAATATCTAGATTTAGCCTAAATCTAGCAAGGTGAGTTCAAGTTGATTTGTGAAAACGTTGTACATGCCAAAAATGTTGTTTTTCAAGTATTTGTGTGTTTTACATAAAATTATCAATAGTTGAGTTATTTGGGGACTTTTGATCTATTGAAGTGTTTAACTTTATAAACTTTGTAAAACACCCATATTTGGGATTTTCGGATATTTTGATAAGTAGAAATCATAAATATGTCCTTAAATGATTTATTGCTTAAATGGAGTTTATTCAATGGTTTAAGCATGTTGGGGTAATTGATTTTATAAACCATTTGGGAAAATGCACATTTTCGTGTTATGAGACATTTTGGAATTATAAGGGTATGAGTCCATTTGGGAAACCATTTGTCTTAATCTGTGACGAGTTTTGGGTTAAAAATGTCTTTGAGGTATACGTTTGCATAAGTGATGTTTAAATGCATTGTACTTTATGAGGACCGTTATTTATTGGTCTAATGGGTTTTGAGCATTTTGCTCGGTTTTGACTTTAAAGGAGTCTTTGGGACATCTTGTCTGATTTTGATGGCTCAATATAGAGTCCTATTTATGGTTTGCATTTATTGCAACATATTGCATATTATTGATAATTACATGCTCGAGTGCTTTAGTCATTCTTGTGTAGTATTGTAATTTTAGACTGTGTTGCATTGGATCCATAGGCACGTAAGTCAGTCTTTATTTGATGGTCTACTGGGTGTTGCGGGATTTGACCCGGGCCCCATGTTTTATGACATTTACCTTGTAAGGGTACAATAGGAGGGCTGAGTCCGGTTGAGCTGTCAGGTTGATTGACGGGTTTATGACCTCCGCCATGTCGGGGCAATGCCATGGTTGTAACCACGCTTGTGTCGGGCCTTTGGTGGTATTCATGGTAGTATTCGCTAAGATCAGCTGTCTCTTTGGGTATAACTTTGTAACACCTCGAATTTCCATTATATTATATTTAATATGAATGGGTCGAAATGTAATTTAGTCTAAGATTTGGACTATTTGTAAATGTAAAACTTAAGGGTTGAAATTGTAATTGACCAAAGTTTTAGTTAATTGTGAAACTTGAAACTTGGAGGTTGATTATGTCAATTATTGAAAGTTGATTTCATATTTAAAGGAGGAGTCGATTATGTATTGAGAAATATCTCAATTTGGGTTTTCTTGAAGTCGTTCTAACAAGCAGAGGAAGAAAGAGTTTTTGAACCTTGAAATTGCTACGTTTGTGAAAGATTGAAGGTGAAATCGATTCGTATTGCAGACCCTGTATTCAATTCGGATTAAGCCCAGGTGAGTTCATCCTTTAAATTTTGTCTTAATAGAATTGATAAGTTGGAATTGATTTAGTGTTGTGAAAGTATTGATATATGTATGAATGATACAAATTGAATATTAGAGTATAGAACGAAATATAAAGGAACTGGATAAAATAAGTGAAGTCCGAAAGATGGATGGTACCGGACTGTACCGTATTCCGGATGGTACCGGATTTGGTACCGGATCCGGAATCTACCGGATTCCGAATAGGTTCCGGAATTAAGGTTCCGGATTGGGTTTTTCCCGGATTCCGGATGGTAGTTCGGATAAAGGTTTCTGGATTCCGTATGTGATCCCGGATGGTTCCGGACTTGTGAGTCCGGATACCATTTCCGGATGTTACCGGAACCCCCGTGCTAAGTCTCCGAAGGGGGGGACAATTGAGAATACGGGTATGTTAGATTATTTGGAACCTTTAGCTTTGAGAATACGATATGAAATGTTTTGCGCATTCGAGTGAATATGCACGTATGCTAGTAAATGTAATGGATCCATAGGCACTAGTATTATGTGAAAACGTGGAATAGGCGTGGACTAATCGTAATTCCCGTGTGTTAGATAAACGTGGAATAGGCGTGAACTAATCGTAATTCCCATTTCGTATTAAGATGAGAAATCGTGGGATAGGCGTGGACTAATCGTAATTCCAGATTTCTGTTGGAAGTTAAGAGATAGGCATGGCTTAATTGTAATCTCTACTTCCACTCCAAGAAATACGCATGGACTAATTGTAATTTCTTAGATATGAGCAATGATCTAGAATCCGTGGTGGTTCGTAGTGGGCTCTCGAACATGATACTATGACTGACTTAGTGTTTATCATATTCATGGAATCGGGTATGATCCCGTCATCGCAAGATGTTTTATATGTACGGTAAGAATGATGGCAAACCAGGTTTGTTTATACGCTTTGTTTACATTGGTTTACAAGGCTTATAGAGTTTTAATTTGAAATTGGATGTTTTCACTAGGCGTAAGCCTAATCGTTTCAAATTAAATTTTCTTACCAGGTTCTAGCTCGGGAAAGGATAAGTTGGGTTGAGCGTCGAGAGGTTCCTGAGTTATACTTTTGATGACGTGATGGAGAAGTTAATGGAAGTATTGATGTTTTGGAGATTTTGTAGAAAACATTTATAATCTAATTGTGCATGTTATGGATTAGATTAGTAGGTTGTTTATAAAAGTAGGATGTATACAAACCTTGTTATGACTTCTCCATTTATGTATGAAATTTTTGGGAAATAGTTATTGTGGACCTTGTAAATGTAAGGTTTAAATTTGTTGAAATTTTGGACGTTTTAAACTTGAAGGGAGTCGTAGGGACACTTGGGCTTTCATGTCGTGAAGTGTCATATGATTAACGTTGTATGAGTGGCATACTTTTGTGTTCCTCCACTCTCAATGGATACGGGTCTCCCCCGTCGTCGGCCAACACTATTTTGGATATTAATGTCCTTACTTTATTATCGTTGGTCTTGTGCGTCAAGTGCAAATGATAACTCTAATATTGTATTTCCCTCCACGTATATTAAGGTTTGAATGGAGCATGTCATTTCCATGTTTTGGTATTTGGAGTTACTCTCTTTTATGCTCGCGTGAGTATCGAGTTTTATCCGTATTTTTTGTAACGTTTTATATTTATTTGACTTGTTGTTCATGGTGCATGGGCCTGACATTATGCCTCACCCATGATTGAATAACTTGAATAATAGAGATTTATTCACGTTTATATAATTGGGATTTAAATGTTGTAACACCCTCGAATTGGGAAAGAGCAACTAAATAAAATTTTCGATAATACATCTAAAATAATAGAATTTCTCCCTATAAACTAAAGCGGGAAATACCCTAATTTAAAGACTAGGATTAACCTCAACAAGTTATAATCCAAATTCCATTACAAAGACTAAAACCACATCAGGTGTTACTTAACTCAAGTACAAATTGCTAATCCCAAAGATGAATGTGGAAGACTTTACTTAACCAATTCACCTCTCGAGCACACTTCTAGCACTCGACCTTTCACGGTGTCACTAGAAATACTCCCAACCTGAACCTGTTGCACATGCCGACAAATAAAAATACGGTTGACGACATAATACTCAACCCAAAATTCATGGAAAAACAATCCATATAAATATAATACTTCATCGAAAACATGATACGAACCAATACTCACGCAAACGTAAAATGTAATGAAGTCAAAATACCATAAATATGGAAATGACCTGCTTCATTTAAACTTTAATATACATGGAGGGGAATCTAATATTAAAGCCATCAAATTGCAGTCAATCGTACAAGACCAACGATAATAAAACATAGACATTATAAAATCCCAAGTAAGGTTGGCCGACGACGGGGGAGACCCGTATCCATTGAGAGTGGAGGAACACAAAAGTATGCCACTCGTACGATGTTAATCGTACGACACTTCACGACCTAAAAGCCCAAGTGTCCCATACGATGCCTTTCAATACACACCCAAAGAGACAGTTGACCTTAGCGGGATATTACTAAGAATACCACCAAAGGCTCGGCACAAGCGGGGATACAACCATGGCATTGCCCCGACATGGGGAAGGTCATAAACGCCCGTCAATCAACCTGACAGCTCAACCGGACTCAACCCTCCTAGTGTACCCTTGAAAAGTAAAGGTCATAAAACATGGGGCCCGGTCAAATCTTGCAACACCAAGTAGACCATCCAATAAAGACTGACTTACGTGCCTATGGATCCAATGCAACACAGTCTACAATAACATGCCCATCCCGGAATGACTAAAGCACCCGAGCATGTAAATATCAATAATGTGCAATAATATGCAATATGTTGCAATAAATGCAAACCATAAATAAGAGTCCACATTGAGCCATCAAAACCGGACAAAATGTCCCCAAGACTTCCTCAAAGTCAAAACCGAGCAAATGCTCAAAACCCATTAGACCCATAAATAACGGTCCTCATATTACAAAATCCATTTAGGCATCGTTCAGGTAAACATATACCGCAAAATCATCATTAACCTAAAACTCGACGCAGGTTAAAACAAAGGGTTTCCCCAAATGGACTCATACCCTTATAATTCTCAAAATGACTCACGGCACTAAATTGTGCATTTCCCCAAATGGTTTATAAAATCAATTACACTAACATGATTAAATCATTGAATAAACTCCATTTTGAGCAATAAATCTTTTAAGGACATATTTATGATTTCTACACATCAAAATATCCAAAAATCCCAAATATGGGTGTTTTACAACATTTATGAAGTTAAACACTTCAAAAGGGTTAAACCCATCAAATAAATCAACAGTTGATAATTTCAAGTAAAACACATAAATACTTGGAAAATAACATTTTTTGGCATGTACAACGTTTTCGCAAATCAACTTGAACTCACCTTGCTAGATTTATGCTAAATCTATATTTTTCCCCAAACGTAAGCTTCTTTGAAGAAACTTGAATCTTCAAGCCAAATCTTCCAAAAACCTAGATCCATAAGTTTCCAACCATAAATATTCACATCCAACCATAAAGAATCATTCCCCAAACATTTTACATCAAGATCTCAACTTATACCAAAACCCTAATTTCATAGATGAAGAAGGAGAAGATTACCTTAACCAAGCACAACCAAAATCACCCAATAATACCCCAAAATGGAAGAGAAGGTGAAAACAACAACAACCTAGCTTTTTGGTAGAGAGGGATTACCTTCACCACTTGAATCCTCAAAGCAAACCTCCTAATCTCCCACAAAAGCTTCAAGCTTCCATATCTTCAACAATGGTGGAAAGGGGTTTGATTTGAGTAGAGAAGATGAAGAAGAGGAGGAAGGATTTAGGGTTTTCTTGAGAGGAAATCGGTTTAGAGAGAAAGAAACTGAGTTGTGGGTTCGGAAAATGAAATGAGGGAAGAGAGAGAGAGAGAGAAAGGTCTTAAAACAACCAAAATATCCCATCAGGCCCTTCGCGGACGTCCGGCTTAGACACCATGCGGACGTCCGGCCTTCGAGTTGGTCCGCACCCATGAATCCTCTGTTGCTTCTGCGGACGACCCGCGAACTTCCGCGCTGATGCGGACGTCCGGACTTGCGCCCATGCGGACGTCCGCAAGTCCCAAAATTTCGTTTTTCAATTTTTGGGGTGTTACAATCCTCCCAATCTTAGAATGATTTCGTCCTCGAAATCTAGATCCTTACAACCAAAGGCTATCTAACTCGACACCTTTCCTGTTCCATTAGCTTTCAACTAGAATTTAAATTCCCCCACGTAGGCTGCTATGACAAACCTCAAGCAACCCTTACCAACGATGCCCTCTCAGGTACATTATACTTATGTCCGGATGAACGCTCCATCCACTAGACTAACTCCCAACCAGACGAATTTGGTTGTCTCCCAACCTTAGGTGTTCCATACTTCCCCAACGGCAGATTCGAACTCCCAATCAATCCACATCCACATGTTCTTAAATTTTCTCTCTAAACTCAATGGCTCCCACTGCTGACTGTCGCTTAATTCTAACGAGCCCTAATAGATTCCAAAACCTGCGGTCGTCACTGACCCTTCGATTATACAACTCCAAGAATCCGTCCAAATATTAATCATTATATCGGCAAATTCCTTTACCACTCAAGGAAAGTCATTCTACTAGATCCAATTATTACAATCTGAACTTCTTAAAATCGCTACAAGCGATACGATCGTCCCTTAAGATTGGACTACAATACTCCAAATACGCTAACGGTTCTTAACCTCGAACCCAAAAGTTGACATCTAGTCATACCACCAAGTTTTGAACTCTGACAGAACTCCACACATGAGTTCCGTTCGCCGAGCATTCCCAAAAAACCAAGGTTATCAATATGGTGTCCATAAGGTCCTATACGTCCTTTTTGCGAAAATTGACTAAGATCCATAAAAAGGTTGCCAACAAGACGATTACCACCAACATTAACAGTAAATACCACGAGACTAACCTTCCAGTCACAAAATACGCCGACTCTGCAAACAACACTACTTGGCCTACGGTACCGACACGCGTTAAAATACCCAGCCTTCCACTGACGGAGTTCTACACACACTTACTTTTAACCGGGGTTACTTAACCTTTCCAAGGTTCTAATGAGTTCAAGGTTTTCAAGTGAACTATTTAACAAATATGCCAATCAAAAACTCTTTATAGAAATTTTCAACACAAAGGTTTTCATATCAAATTAATCGTAAGCATAAAAACTACTACTATCAATTCGGTAGTTGCGCAAAAATGGACACGCTCGTCCCACATATGAAAATCGTATTGAAAACTATTTCATCGTAGTTTAGATTATTAATAAAACGCAAAAGCGTAATAAATGACTTCTTTGAAATGAACGCTACGGTCCTAGTATGGATTGATTCATGTCATGCACGTAAAATAACTGCCTACTTTAAATAGTGTGCAACAAAAAGGTTGGCACGTACTTCAAAAGAAGTTTAAACGACATTCGACTCCAAAAATTTCTTTTTAACCATAAAATGGCATGGAACAAGGTTCACCACAAAGTTTGCGCGCGTCAGTTTATTTCACAAAAATGATGAAACGATTCATAAGTACACTTTGGTCAAAACATAAAATGACTTGTGTCAGTTCCAAGTTTAAAGACAAAATCAATACGTTTTCATCATTTGAAGATATCGACTAAAACATCATGAGGGAATTTCAAATTGGAGTATGCATGCAAGCTTGTAACACTTTCTTAGTAGTTTTTCTTGAAATGAAATAACATGCATCAGATGGTTCATACGAAATTTCAAAAGATGAAATCCTTTAAATAAATTTCAAAATTTTCTCATTTGGTCATATAATGACATATGAGTAAAACCTCTTTGACAAGACTCTCACACATTAGTGTGTTTTCTCAAACTTAGGAGAATAGTAGGTGCTTCTAAATGGTGGACACCAAAGAGGTTTTAGATCGACTTCCAATTTCGAATCATACAAACAGTGTGCATTAATGTTCCACAAATCTAAATAATTCCACGCACTCTAGGTTGGGACAAATGATTTTTCCAAAATCCCCATTATAGAGCATTTACACTAAAAAGTCTTTTCACTTGTGATACAAAACGTCAAAATGTCGATGCTTAAAATTTACTTATTAAACACTCAAAATACACCTTTTCTCTAAAACCAAAAAGGTTTACAATTTTCCAAAATATTCATCAAACTAAAATTGACCAAATGTCAACGACTCACACATTCATGTTTTCAGAATGTACCGTATCGTAAACCATGCATGATCCCCACAACACTAAAACATACTTTGACCAAATGACCTTCATTTATGCAATGAATTATTAAACATTTTCATTCACGATCCATTTATCAAAGTGTCGAGAAGTAATGGTTACCAAGCTATGCATACCCCTAGGTCAATATAATGCATTTGCATGAAATGATAATAAAACAATCAATTAACCGAAAGCGCAATAAGCAAATTGTTATGAAATACTATCAAGATGTTCTTTCATGCATTACTTACGTCATGTATAAATCAATCCATACACTGAACAAGTTGCAACAAAATGTGCTAATACAAATCTTTGAAAGAGAAATTACGCGACACCAAAGTTCCAAAACTCACCCCTTTTGGTCGTCTTATGGCATAAAATAATATTTCTCAACAAAACCTGAGTGGGACAAAATGCCCAACATAATTCATAAATTCCCACATAATAAATGGAGTATGCACATTATGAAATTGCACTCACGCGACACAAAACGACGTAAGAACAAAACTCCATGAAACTCAATGGGGCTCAATGACCTCAAGTCAACAAAATGGCACTAAACCTTTCGCTTCCAAAAATTGAATTGCAATAAGCAAAATCATGACTAAAACGTCAAAAATCCAAAAATTCCGTTTTTGTTGTAATACCATATAAACAACATTGTTCAACAAACTCATATTAAATAAATTCTCCAACATAGCTTTACATAGACATAATGGAAGATAACTTTATGGCTAAACCTTCACATATGTGGAGGAGATCCAATGTTAAAGTCATAAGCCGTAGTTACTTGTCCAACATCTTAAACATCATTAAAATATGGATATCACTGTATCCAAAAGTAACATTGGACAATAAACAAAATAAAGCAAATCACAAAGTTTGCAATTTCCGCAATAAAATAATTTCATGCATGTTCAAAACCATGATTCAAAATCTTGTGTGTGCTAAACGTTTTTCCTAGATTTTGTAACTCAGTCCACATGAGGATTTGAAACACAAGAAATAACTAATGCAATTTATTTTAAAAATAAATTTTGTGCATAACTTAGTCGGCACTCAACGTCTCAAACCATACTCCTCCAAATCCATCCGGTCACACTACCGTCATCCGGATGCTCAAACCTCTTAAGGCAAAGTTGGGAATTACCTCGATTAACCTTACGATTTCTCCTCGAATCTAAGTCGATTCAATAAGTCTATGGTTCTAATCCAACCATCAATTTCGACCCAAAACGGTCCACTTAAAGAAATTACCATGCTTATTGTCACCCTAAGTGACTAATACTAAAATCGTCAATCTTTTTCAACGACTACTCGCTTAGAAACTTCTTCGCTACCCCAACGGTCATCACATTAAAGTAGTTCAAGTATGCACATGTAACTAGCAGGTTAACCATGACACTGGCCAGGTGTCATTATGAACGCACCGTACATGCTTATCCTTGCTACTCTCGATGTGATTCTCGTTTCTAATAACTCCATCGACCACAAAACATCCTATCTTAAAGTGCCTAATGGTGAATTTCACTTTCATTGACTTAAAAGAACGCTAGCTTGAGTCTAGGTATCCAAATTCAACACCTAATTCTCTCAAACTTATGCTCTGATACCAACTTGTGACACCCTCGAATTGGGAAAGAGCAACTAAATAAAATTTTCGATAATACATCTTAAATAATAGAATTTCTCTCTATAAACTAAAGCGGGAAATACCCCAATTTAAATTCTAAGGTTAACCTCAACAAGTTATAATCCAAATTCCATTACAAAGACTAAAACCACATCGGGTGTTACTTAACCCAAGTACAAATTTCTAATCCCAAAGATGAATGCGGAAGACTTTACTTAACCAATTCACCTCTCGAGCACACATCTAGCACTCGACCTTTCACGGTGTCACTAGAACTACTCCCAACCTGAACCTGTTGCACATGCCGACAAATAAAAAGGGTTAGGCTAACGACTAGTGAGTTCAAGAGTTTATAACATGATTTAAATAATTCTTTGAATGAAAGTTTGCGACATAAATTATGATTTCCAAAAGAGTTTATGAAAAGGATGTAAATGACTCATTTTCCAACGCACACAAAATCTATGAGAGAAGTTCCTAAAATGTAAATAGCGTTTTCCAAAATGAACTCCAATCCAAACTCACTCAATACGTGAATAAATCTTCATTATGCAAAACCTTCAAATACGGTTGACGACATAATACTCAACCCAAAATTCATGGAAGAACAGTCCATATAAATATAATACTTCATCGAAAACATGATGCGAACCAATACTCACGCGAACATAAAATGTAACGATGTCTAAATAACATAGATATGGAAATGACCTGCTTCATTTAAACTTTAATATACACGAAGGGGAATCCAATATTAAAGCCATCAAATTGCAGTCAATCGTACAAGACCAACGATAATAAAACATGGACATTATAAAATCCCAAGTAAGGTTGGCAGACGACGGGGGAGACCCGTATACATTGAGAGTGGAGGAACACAAAAGTATGCCACTCGTACAATGTTAATCGTACGACACTTCACGACCTAAAAGCCCAAGTGTCCCATACGACGCCTTTTAAGAGACACCCAAAGAGACAGTTGACCTTAGCGGAATATTACTAAGAATACCACCAAAGGCTCGGTACAAGCGGGGATACAACCATGGCATTGCCCCGACATGGTGAAGGTCATAAACGCCCGTCAATCAACCTGACAGCTCAACCGGACTCAGCCCTCCTAGTGTACCCTTGAAAAGTAAAGGTCATAAAACATGGGGCCCGGTCAAATCCCGCAACACCTAGTAGACCATCCAATAAAGACTGACTTACGTGCCTATGGATCCAATGCAACACAGTCTACAATAACATGCCCATCCCGGAATGACTAAAGCACCCGAGCATGTAAATATCAATAATGTGCATTAATATTCAATATGTTGCAATAAATGTAAACCATAAATAAGACTCCACATTGAGCCATCAAAACCGGACAAAATGTCCCTAAGACTTCCTCAAAGTCAAAACCGAGCAAATGCTCAAAACCAATTAGACCCATAAATAATGGTCCTCATATTACAAAATGCATTTAGGCATCGTTCAGGTAAACATATACCGCAAAATCATCATTAACCCAAAACTCGACGCAGGTTAAAACAAAGGGTTTCCCCAAATGGACTTATACCCTTATAATTCTCAAAATGACTCCTGACACTAAATTGTGCATTGCCCCAAATGGTTTATAAAATCAATTACACTAACATGATTAAACCATTGAATAAACTCCATTTGGAGCAATAAATCTTTTAAGGACATATTTATGATTTCTACACATCAAAATATCCAAAAATCTCAAATATGGGTGTTTTACAACATTTATGAAGTTAAACACTTCAAAAGGGTTAAACCCATCAAATAATTCAACAGTTGATAATTTCAAGTAAAACACACAAATACTTGGAAAATAACATTTTTTGGCATGTACAACGTTTTCGCAAATCAACTTGAACTCACCTTGCTAGATTTAGGCTAAATCAAGATTTTACCCTAAACGTAAGCTCCTTTGAAGAAACTTGAATCTTCAAGCCAAATCTTCCAAAAACCTAGATCGGTAAGTTTCCAACCATAAATATTCACATCCAACCATAAAGAATCATTCCCAAACATTTTACATTAAGATCTCAACTTATACCAAAACCCTAATTTCATTGATGACAAATGAGAAAATTACCTTAACCAAGCACAACCAAAATCACCCAATATTACCCCAAAATGGAAGAGAAGGTGAAAACAACAACAACCTAGCTTTTTGGTAGAGAGAGATTACCTTCACCACTTGAATCCTCAAAGAAAAGCTCCTAATCTCCCACAAAAGCTTCAAGTTTCCATATCTTCAACAATGGTGGAAAGGGGTTTGATTTGAGTGAAGAAGATGAAGAAGAGGAGGAAGGATTTAGGGTTTTCTTGAGAGGAAATCGGTTTAGAGAGAGAGAAACTGAGTTGTGGGTTTGGAAAATGAAATGAGGGAAGAGAGAGAGAGAGAAAGGTCTTAAAACAACCAAAATATCTAATCAGGCCCTTCGCGGACGTCCGGCTTAGACACCATGCGGACGTCCGGCCTTCGAGTTGGTCCGCACCCATGAATCCTCTGTTACTTCCGCGGACAACCCGCAGACTTCCGCGCTGATGCGGACGTCCGGATTTGCGCCCATGCGGACGTCCGCAAGTCCCAAAAATTTGTTTTTCAATTTTTGGGGTGTTACAAATGTTCATTCACGTTTTGAGTGAGTTTGGATTGGAATTCATTTTGAAAAACGCTACATACATTTTGGGAACTTTTCTCATAGATTTTGTGTGCGTTGGAATATGAGTCGTTTACATCCTCATCATAAACTCTTTTGGAAATCATGATTTAAGTTGCAATCTTTCATTCAACAAATTATTTAAATCATGTTGTAAACTCTTGAACTCACTAGGCGTTAGCCTAACCTTTTTATTTGTCGGCATGTGCAACAGGTTCCAGTTGGGAGATAGTACTAGTGACACTGTGAAGGGTTGAGATCTAGATGTGTTCTAAAGAAGTGTTTAGCTTGGTGAAGTCTTCCACATATTGGGAATAGCAAGTTGTTTTGGGTTTGAGTAACACCCGACCTTTTGTATCTTGGTGTATGACTTAAGTTAATGAATGTTGACGTTAAATCTATGTTTTAAAGTTGAGATATTTTCAAGGATGGATTTGTAGAAAAGATTTTATCCTTTATTTGGTTATTTTATTGAAGTTTTTATTTAGTTGCTCTTTCCAAATTTGAGGGTGTTACATAGTTGATAGGTCCCCGATGGAGGAATTTAGGATGAGGAAAAGATTCAGACAAGGGGACCTTCTTGCTCCCTTATTATTCATGATTACGGCTGAACGCCTAAAGTGTGATCATGCATGAAACGAGTTCTCAAGGGGTATTCAAGGGGGTCGTAGTGGGTAACGATTCACATTAGGTGACGATATCTCATCTCCAATTTGCGGATGACTTCTTTGTAGAATGGTCAGAAGGGAATTTCATTTCCTTATGGGCATCTTAAAATGCTTCCAGTGGGCTTCAAGTTTGAAGATCAGTTTGAGAAAGAGTAAGTTTTTTTGGCATTGGAGTGGATGAAGGTGAAAATAAGTTTATAGCAGACTCGTTTGGATGTGTCGTGGGGGTCGTCACCTTTCTTGTATCTATGCCTCCCTATCGGAGGTAAAATGAGCCAAGTTGGGATCTGGTCATTGATAAGTTCAAATCTAAGTTGTCTCTTTGGAAGGCTCAGACCTTTGTGATGGGTGGACGGTTAACTCTTATCAGAGCGATCTTGGGTAGCTTGTCCTTGTATTACTTATCGCTTTTTCACATACCCTTTTCTACTCTCTGCTTCTTGAAATGTGTGAGGAGGGACTTTTCTGGGGAGGGGAGTTTCTTCTCCATCTCACCCTTGGGTGAGGTGGGACCACGTTCTTCAGCCCTTCAATGTGGAGGGTTTGCAGGTCGGTAGCCTAAAGGCCTCCAATTGATCCTTTTAGAAAAATAGGGGTGGCGTTTTTTTACAAAGGAAAGGCTCTATGATTTAGGGTAATAAATGGGTGTTTGGGATTTAGGGGGGGGGGGATTGAGGGCAAAGGCGGGGATGTTTGGTTCTCCTTCAAGTGGGGCTTGGGGTGTATCATTAAGGTGGGGAGGGAGATGGATGAGTTAGGTGTGAGGTTCTCATACTCTTTTGGATGGCATGTGGGGAGAGGAAAATCCCTTAGTTTCTATGAAGAAGGTTGGGTGGGCAACTAGAAGTGGAGTGATATATTCCCGAGATTATTCTGGTTGGAGACTCTTCAGAGGGTATCGGTCAGGGACAGTGTCACTTGGAGAGACGAGGTTATTGATTAGAAATAGGGTCGTAAAAGGACATTAGGGATAGAGCATGGGGGAGTTAGAAGATCTTTTGAGGTTGGTAGGATTTGTTCGGGCTCCGAGTGGGGTTATGATAGGAGAATATGGCATCTCAATGAAAGCGGGGGCCACTAGATCAAAGCGCTCTGATTGTTGCTGGATAATAGGTTGTTAAGATCTACTTCTTGTCTAATGGAGAGAAAATGGTTTGGTTTAGTGCCTATAGAAGTTAGAGTTTTCATCTGGAAAGTTAGGCTTCATAGGCTCCTGGTTCTAGAGTACCTCTCCAAAATCAAGATAGATATTCACCCCGCTTTATGCCCAATATGCGAAAACGAAGTGGAGTCTTCGACGCATTGTTTTGTGCTCTGTCTGAGGCTTAAGTTTGTTTGGCAAACTATCTATCAATCATGGAACTTCCTGGATATTGCACCATCTTAAATCCTAGAGTTCTTAATTTGCACGGTCATTTTAACACTGTGGAGTTGAGAGACTTTGCGATGACATTAATTTGGGCCACTTTTATACTTCATTTGGAGAAGTCGTAATAGCATAGCTTTTTTCTGTTTTGGATGATTCGGGTAGGGAATTCATCTATGAGGCGCAACTCCTTTCTTTTTTCTAGGTTGGCAATAGATGGAAGAGGATGAATTCGATCACGTGGTATTGGGTTTCAGCTTTTGGCTATTAATTCTTAGGTCTACGTAAGGTTGCAGGTCTTATTAAACTGATTTGGTGTTGATCCATGTACACCAGTTATGCATAGAAGGAGCGAGTTTTAGTGGAAGACGAGCGAGTTTTAGTGGAAGACGAGGATGGTGTGGCGAATAGCTTGTTAGACAAAGCAACATGATGGTTCTAAACTTCTAATCCTTCGTTGCAGTTGTGTTCTTCGTGAGGTTCGTGTGTAACTTGATGGCCGAGGCTCGTGGATGGCTTGATGCTTGTGGATGTTCTCTCATTTTTTTTTGGGTTGTCCTGTTGTCTCGTTTGTTGTTTTTCGACCCCTTCTGATAATATGTGTTCGTTGTTTTTGTGGTCTCGTGGTGTTCCCTTTTAGTTAGACTGTTGTTATCCCTTGTTGTTTCGCGTCTTGTGGACAACGGGTGTGTTTGATGCTCTTTTTTGGCTTCAATAAAATTTGTTGTCTTTCAAAAAAAATATCATTGAATTATTAATAAATTTGTGTAAGTAATGGCTTAATGATTAAAAAAAACATTTTTTTTGCTTCAATTAACACCGTAATATAAAATATGTATCTTTCTTCTAACATTTTACAAACAAAAGCTACAAATTCATAGTTTTTTTCGCGTTTGTAATCTATATACATCTAAATCAATTTTTTGTCAAAACTAACAAAATTTGAAAGAATCAATATTTTTTTTGGAGGGCTTGAAAGAATCAATATTTTTTTTGGAGGGCTTGAAAGAATCAATATTAATTGCATATCTCATATCAATCCCTTATTTAAATAACTTCGATTAACAAATGAATTATAATTCTTTAAGCCCTTCAATTGCAATTTTGGGTACACCCCTAAATATAACCTATATCTATCATTGAATTCCCCGATTTTTTATAGGATTTCGTATGCTTAAAAATTAATATATGATTAATATGTTTATAATTATAAAAATATAATATAATGCCGGATAAAAATGAACCTAACTTTGTCAAGTAGTGAAAGCAAGAAAAAGGAGCCAAGTCACGTGACTCTTGACCGGACCGCACGTGGGTTGTGTTGCTTCACGTGCACCCATCTTATCTTTGGCCTCCCTTTTCCATTTCGTTTGGAATTTGTATCGTTGAAAAAGAATATGAACCTATTCGATAAAACTTCATTCTTGATAACTAATTTCATGCCAACGATCTTAACATTTTTAATAAGCTATTTATTTAATTAAACATTGTATTTTCTTTTACTCAATTTAAGTAAAATATCATTTAATTAAATCATCTTCAATCCAACCAACAGAACATTAAAATGGAGGGTGCTTTAAACAAACCCATGATCTATCTTTAGACCATCCGCACCTCTGCAAGACCAAACTATTTTCTACAGTGTCACATCAGCTTTGTAATAACACATTCCACATCCATGCAAGACCAACTTCCTTTCTAAAGTAAAATAAATTATAATGTAAATAATATAGATAATTATAATATAAATAAAAAATTAGTTATAAAATATAGATAACTAAAGTTTTACTTTTGTTTTCTTTTACTATATTTTGTGTAAATATAATTTAATTAACAAATAAAATACATGGATTTATTGAAATCATGCAACGTTTATTAAAATACAAATAATAAAAAATAATGTTCAAATAAATTAATAAATAATTTAAATTTAATAAACCTATTAACAATTAATGTTTAAACAAACTAATAAATAAATTAAATTAAACAAAAATATATTTGTTTTATATATATATATTTCATTGTGAAAGGCCTTTCTAAAATTGAATGGTCTTGATATACTTGTAAAACCTTGCAATCCACATGGCATGTTATGTAATCTTGCAAAGCCCTGTACAAGATGGTTGTGGATACTCTTATATTTAGACAAAGTCATTTCATCCTTTTACCAATAAAGCTATAGTAACAACCCACACCAAACTAACATGATGAATGTCACTTCTTTAATTTAAAACGCCAAAAATGGCTCAATATGATCACACTATTCAGATTACAAACTAGGTTTGCAGAATTAACTCTAACTACAGTTGAGATCATAACTACAAAATGAAAGGAAAGCCTTCTAATCCTTCTATATGCAACCTCCGTCTCACGCCTTGCCAACTTCTAAGCAAGCTTTCGACTACCTGCTTACCTGAAAAGGGTTTTTGTTTTGAAAAGCGAGGGTTAGACCATGAGGTCTAGTGAGTTCCCTCCACACCAAGTCACACCATAAATATCGCAATTTATAAATCAGTTATGAAAGAGCTTATACAAATCATAACAAGCACACTTAAAATGATATGCACACATTGACACATGCTACTGGCATACACTATAGTCACACACACACCGTGACAGCGCAATAGAGCACACACACGCTATAGTCACACACACGGTGACAGTGCAATAGGGCACACACCGCCCATATATGAAACAAATTCATATATAGTTATTATGGGACACAACCTCATTTCACACCAAAGCCAGAGCATGGTCACACACATTTAAATCACACATATTGTCACACAATTAATCTTTGCTTTGAAATAGAAGCAGTTGAAAAGCACACAGTTAGATAATAACCATGCCACACACTTATTCTTTGCTTGGAAATAAAAACAGTTGAAAACCGCACAGTTAGATAATAACTATCAAACACATTTGCATAAAATTTAGGTTTAGAAAGACTCACATGCCGTCCTTGCAAGGAAATTCTTACTCGCAACCGATTGTCTCTTCTCGCACCTACATTTGCACCCACACACAATACCAGATAAGACTCTGACTTACTGGATTAAATTCACTCCGGGACTTAACATAAATTCCGACTCTACGACCCACTCAATATTATTCTGGATCCTTTAAACAATTACACCTATTCCGGTTCTATATAATTAGGCCCACATGATATAATATCCACTTAAATTTCCGGGTCTCTTAACTCACTACCGGATCAGCCCAAACATTTGAATTCCGGATCCACAATGTGTAACAACCCAACAATTTTAAACAATACATTTCATATAAAATAAATATCCCCAAAATCGCATCTCTAAAATTTCTTACATAATATCCAAAAATGGTTGGCGGGAACAACCTACACAACTGAGAAGTAAACTAAGAAAAGCTATAGTGTCGCTACGTTATCCATCTTTCTCTTGCTAACGCCCTGCTTACTTGCTAGAGCCTTTCTGTACCTGCTTACCTGAAAAGGGTTTTATTTGAAAATGCGAGGGTTAGACCTTGAGGTCTAGTGAGTCCCTCCTAACAGTTATCAAAGCATTTAAATACAATTCATCTTTTCAGCATAAAACATTTATACTCAACACAGTAAATAAATCGTATACGGACTAAAGTCCGCCTCCTCGTAATCTGACACCCTGAAGCCACCCGAAGGTGACAACGAGTCAGCCTCATGCTGCCTTGCGGAGCCTCGCTCCTGGCATATAGGGACCTCCCTTCCCGCACGAGAGCTGGCGGAACTACTTTCCCGTCTTTGCCAGTTTACGTCTCCTCGATGTATGCATACATTCAACACAAAACTTACAAACAACATTTGTACATTCAAAGCATAAGTATAGCATGGCAATTCTCATCATAAATACTTCTTTATAAAACATATTAAAAGCCACACATTTTGGGTTTAGAAAACTCACCTGGCTTGCTTGCTCCAAAGCTCCCCACTTACACTTCCGATCTCTAGGTGGAACACCTATTATATTAATAACGTACGTCATAATCCGTTCACTTATTACTCGAGTTAAACCCCGAACTCAACCCTAACTTATCTAAATTGGTAGATTACCTTCTAGTCCAAAAATCATAATTAATGGTCTTTGCTCACCCATCCAATTGACACACTATACCGGATCCATTAATTTACCCGGCTCTAGGATCTCAACATAAAATTATAACATTTGATTCTAGATAACAAAACCGGATCACGTTAATAATAATATGACCAAATTTAATAAATGGACTATCGATTACGTACTAGGCCCCTTTTAATTAATTATAGACTTTAATAATCAATTAAGCCCAAAACAATAATAAAGCCCAACACCAATCCGGCCCAAACTACCAATTCGGCCCAAACTTGAGTTACGGGTCAACTCCCGGAACATACCGATTTTCGATACACACGGTTCAAAACAAAACCCACATTCTTCGTCATTATTCCAACTCTACCCCATATTGACCACAATTCTTCTTTTTAATTGACACAAGCCATTCTCTAACCAAGAATCCACATAAACACTTGATTTAACTATGACAACACGAATTATAAACAAAACTCGACATTAATACCCTTATTTGATTTCTCATTTCACATAGCCAAGTGCAACTAAAGACCTAACAAGTCTAACATTACGTGAAAAAGAGAGCAATGCCATGGAAGGGTTTCTTACCGGAATAAAACCACACGAAATGGAAAAGAAACTGCTGCCTAGGACTCCGGCGACCACCACCGCCGGCCACCGCCGGCCGCCGCCGACCACCTTCTCCGGCGCCGTACGAAATCCGCCACCTTTTCTCTCTCATCGTCTATCTCTCTCTCTCGCAGCCTCCATCTTCCTCCTCGATGCTCTCTCTCTCTCACGACCCTCTCTCTCCGGCTGTATCCCTCTCTCTCCGGCTGTATCTCTCTCTTCTCTCCGGTTGTCTCTCTCCTACTCTCGACTACTCTCTCTCTCTCTCTCTCTCTCCGGCTATATCTCTCTCTTCTCGACGACTCTCTTCTTCTCGTCGTCTCTCTCTTACTCTCGACTGCTCTCTCTCTCTCCGGCTGTATCTCTCTCTCTCTCTCTCTCCGGAGGTATCCCTCTCTCTCCGGTTGTATCTCTCTCTTCTCTCCGGTTGTCTCTCTCCTACTCTCGACTTCTCTCTCTCTCTCTCTCTCTCTCTCTGGCTGTATCTCTCTCTTCTCGACGACTCTCTTCTTCTCGTCGTCTCTCTCTTACTCTCGACTGCTCTCTCTCTCTCCGGCTGTATCTCTCTCTCTCTCTCCGGCGGCCATCTCCTTCTCTCTCTCCGGCGGCCATCTCCTTCTCTCTCGCCGGCGTTCGCTCTCACTCCTCGCCGGCCATTTCTTCTCTCTCGTCGGCGTTCTCCCTGCCGGCTGCACACACTAAAACACACACAAAAGACCCATTTCTTCTTTCTGCCTTTTCTCTCTCTCGATGCTAGCCACAACCTACACTAAACCCTAAAATGGGTTTGTCCTATTCTAATACCCAAAATACTGCATACTCCCAAAAAGAAGGAAATTGATTTCCTATTTTTTTCCCCATATTGCCCTCAAACTTTCTCACAAATAACCAATCAACCCCTATCTTTTATTTTAAATTAAAACACTTAATTTGGGTTATTACAATGTCCCCTCCTTAACAGAATTCCGTCCCGGAATTCACTCCAAAACAACCGACAAACTTGATTATCAAGACTTAAATCTCACTAGCACTTCCTCACGAACTCTCGTAATCCAACTTATAAATTATAACATGCGGTCAGAAATTGTAAGCATCTCAAGACTTACTACTCCCTAGTTATCCTTATCTGGTTCACGACCACCTTACAGTTTCCGAACTCAACAGCGTTTTCCGGCTAGCACAATATAACCACTGATTCTTATCGCACAACATGATACAATTCTTCTCTTTATCTCCGACAAATTTTTAACTTGACCAACTTATTTCAATTATAATTACCAACTTATTTCAAAAGATAAACCCCAAATCGAGACTCGACTCATTTCTTTCTACTAACCAAAAATTATCATATTTGACAACTTAGCATCAACCTCTCGTTAGGCTGGCGTTCACAAAATCCATCAATTAAAACTAATTTCTTAGCTAACAACTCCCAAATTTTCAAAGTAATTTGAGCATTACTTATTCCTTCATATTACCATCAACTTCACACTTTAACATATCGGTTCTCCCTTATCAATTCTTAGTAAGAAACTCGGTGGAGTCATAACATCTCTTATGATAACAATAAAGGTCATTAGCTAACAATCCTCGAAATTGTTAATCAGCCAAACAAAAGCTTATACATTTATCCTGACGTCTCGAATCAACTGATGATCATACTGCCGCTCCGACCCATAATCATCCTCCTTCTTTAAACATAACCAAATTCCAACTATCTCTTTCTAGGGTCATCCCCCTTCACAAAAGAAACGATTCACGTTCTACAAATATCTAGTATTTACCATAACACATTTGACTAATCCACTCTTCAACCTCTTCAAACTTCCAATGATTTCAACATATACCTACTTAGCGACTATTACAACTGAGACACTTGGTTTCTCCTTTGGGTAATATCCCACCACTACTCCGTCCTTCATTCCTGATCATAATCGTACCATAAAGTCAACTTACTCTCTACATGCTCAAAAATCTGGTTAAAAGATAGAACATCTCATCCGAAAACTCCAAAAGCTCCTACCTGATGCTTTCTTTCCCTCTACCATCACCTCACTACGATACTAGCTAGTACATTTAACTTGGCAATTAATGCCAATATATAACTGTACATCCCCCACTCATAACATCGCACTGCGAACCAAATCTCTCATGGTCACTCACACAACCACGCTTTCCTTCATACTCTCACGTATACTACAATCGAGTCTATCTCACTAAGTAGTCCTTTCCCAACTTATTGAACTATAATCCACGAGTTCTCAAATAGCTCACACACAACCATTCTAGTTAGCTCTTCGCGATCCGAGCCCTTATGAAGACACACCACTTTTCTTACTGACTGCTAAAATCTACACACTCGCTTCGCCCAAGTTACTTACCTCATCATCCTACGAACCCTCTTCTCTTCGGGAATAGAATACTTAATCAAACAATAACTTCTCTTCCCCTTCGAACCCCTACAAGGTGTTCTATCAACTCTCAACTTTCTAGTTCAAGTCTTCGGTCTCGGCCAACGTACACATCCGTCGACTTCTACATCAACTGACAATTCTGTATCTACTTTCTTAACTTATTATTAAACCTGGTTCCCTTACGGAACTTACTCCTACCAACATATTGAATCATCTTCATGATCCGCCTCCCTCCTTTCGTAACCTACTCAGGTAACATTACCGTTATAAGTTCACCTCGAGACTCACATTCCTACACCACATACATTTCATTCTTCCTTACCACACTATTCTTAACAAGTCGCTAAAATCATCACCTTGAAGACTTCAAGCCCTCCCTCCGAACACAACCGTCCCTTGACAACCGTACTTTTAGTTACCGAACAAGGGTGCGAACCCTCCTAAGTCCGATACTATAATCCACTACTGACGGAACACCTATCCCGATACTACAACGTCCTCTCCTGATTTGACCATCAACTCTCCACTCTCGGAGTTCTCCCTTAGCTTTAAAATGAAACACCCGATGACCTAGTGAGTTTATAGCCTTCATGCATGACACACGTAATAAATAAATCATTTCGTACATTTCATCATTTTAAATAAATAACACTTGAAAACATCTTGGGTACACATGCCCCCATCACTCTTTAAAATTTAATGCCCTGCACAACGATCTCGAGTATCGTTCGCTCGCAACTTTCCATAAACTTAATCTCACTCCACCCAAAATATGTCGTTATGGCGGAAATATATTAAGTGAACATCTTTTCATACGACCACATCCTGAAAGAAATTTCCGACACAAAGTAAACCAGTCGATTTTCGTACTCATAACTAACTCCGACATGTCATTACTCACTTTGGTTATAAAAGTTTTGCATTCAATCGTTTTCTTGACTTTTGCAATAATTTAGCTCATCACGAAAAGAGTGAAATACTTTACAAATTATAAAACTCGAAACTTCATGGTGCCATGTAAATGAAATCACCTTTTTCTTTAAACATACGCGTGCACATTCTGACTCATTTTCGATCAAAATTTATCTTCACACGTTTAACTTAAATCGTGAAAATTTCATGTTACATAAAAGGACACCATGCATGAGACTCTACTTGCATTTGAAGGCTACTCACTCTAACAAGGTCAACTGCTTTACTCGCTTAGCTTATCCTTGACATTCTACCTACGACCAACGATCGCCCTCTTGGTCACGCAACAACTTGCTAAACACACTTTCCACATTCCACTTACTCAATCCCTTTCACACTGTTTCGTTTTAATCACTATCTCATTTTCTACTTCTACATGCTTTCATCTCACAATAAGTATCTTATTTCATTTACACTGCCATTGAAAAGCTCGACTAAGAAGTCAGGGTTCTATTGATACGCTCAAAATTTCAACACCGATATTCCTTATCATTCTAACTGATCTCATCCCACTATTTCTAGAACTGGGACTTTCTAGAACAAGAGTCTTACTCAAAATCAATTATTTTATCTCTTCGAACCCACGAAGATCCATCTCTATACGATTCATAACATTCTAAACACACTTCGCCTCTACAATGTATACATTATTCACTTCATAATAATTTCCCATGAAACTTCCCCAACAAGGGGTCTCCGTCTACACCTTAGAGATCTCGTTGATATTCTAACGTACTGAAACACGACATAAACACTGGGTAGGTTAATAAGGTAGGTTAAGCACGTACATGTACCTGTAAGTTTGCAATTACACTGGCCAGGTGGAATCTCAAACTTACCTTACATGACAGTCCTCAGTACCCTATTAGTCCTATTTCTATAATAGTGCCATCCTAACGCATTTCCTGTATCTACAATAGTGTCTTCCTAACGCATTTCCTGATTCTCAGTTGTGATTTCTACTCCCAAGTTTAAGTTTAGGCCCGTCCGGTCACCTAAGTCTCTTAAACTATGGCTCTGATACCAACTGTAACAACCCAACAATTTTAAACAATACATTTCATATAAAATAAATATCCCCAAAATCGCATCTCTAAAATTTCTTACATAATATCCAAAAATGGTTGGCGGGAACAACCTACACAACTGAGAAGTAAACTAAGAAAAGCTATAGTGTCGCTACGCTATCCATCTTTCTCTTGCTAACGCCCTGCTTACTTGCTAGAGCCTTTCTGTACCTGCTTACCTGAAAAGGGTTTTATTTGAAAATGCGAGGGTTAGACCTTGAGGTCTAGTGAGTCCCTCCTAACAGTTATCAAAGCATTTAAATACAGTTCATCTTTTCAGCATAAAACATTTATACTCAACACAGTAAATAAATCGTATACGGACTAAAGTCCGCCTCCTCGTAATCTGACACCCTGAAGCCACCCGAAGGTGACAACGAGTCAGCCTCATGCTGCCTTGCGGAGCCTCGCTCCTGGCATATAGGGACCTCCCTTCCCGCACGAGAGCTGGCGGAACTACTTTCCCGTCTTTGCCAGTTTACGTCTCCTCGATGTATGCATACATTCAACACAAAACTTACAAACAACATTTGTACATTCAAAGCATAAGTATAGCATGGCAATTCTCATCATAAATACTTCTTTATAAAACATATTAAAAGCCACACATTTTGGGTTTAGAAAACTCACCTGGCTTGCTTGCTCCAAAGCTCCCCACTTACACTTCCGATCTCTAGGTGGAACACCTATTATATTAATAACGTACGTCATAATCCGTTCACTTATTACTCGAGTTAAACCCCGAACTCAACCCTAACTTATCTAAATTGGTAGATTACCTTCTAGTCCAAAAATCATAATTAATGGTCTTTGCTCACCCATCCAATTGACACACTATACCGGATCCATTAATTTACCCGGCTCTAGGATCTCAACATAAAATTATAACATTTGATTCTAGATAACCAAACCGGATCACGTTAATAATAATATGACCAAATTTAATAAATGGACTATCGATTACGTACTAGGCCCCTTTTAATTAATTATAGACTTTAATAATCAATTAAGCCCAAAACAATAATAAAGCCCAACACCAATCCGGTCCAAACTACCAATTCGGTCCAAACTTGAGTTACGGGTCAACTCCCGGAACATGCCGATTTTCGATACACACGGTTCAAAACAAAACCCACATTCTTCGTCATTATTCCAACTATACCCCATATTGACCACAATTCTTCTTTTTAATTGACACAAGCCATTCTCTAACCAAGAATCCACATAAACACTTGATTTAACTATGACAACACGAATTATAAACAAAACTCGACATTAATACCCTTATTTGATTTCTCATTTCACATAGCCAAGTGCAACTAAAGACCTAACAAGTCTAACATTACGTGAAAAAGAGAGCAATGCCATGGAAGGGTTTCTTACCGGAATAAAACCACACGAAATGGAAAAGAAACTGCTGCCTAGGACTCCGGCGACCACCACCGCCGGCCACCGCCGGCCGCCGCCGACCGCCGCCGACCACCTTCTCCGGCGCCGGCGAAATCCGCCACCTTTTCTCTCTCATCGTCTATCTCTCTCTCTCGCAGCCTCCATCTTCCTCCTCGATGCTCTCTCTCTCACACGACCCTCTCTCTCCGGCTGTATCCCTCTCTCTCCGGCTGTATCTCTCTCTTCTCTCCGGTTGTCTCTCTCCTACTCTCGACTACTCTCTCTCTCTCTCTCTCTCCGGCTGTATCTCTCTCTTCTCGACGACTCTCTTCTTCTCGTCGTCTCTCTCTTACTCTCGACTGCTCTCTCTCTCCGTCTGTATCTCTCTCTCTCTCTCTCTCCGGCTGTATCCCCCTCTCTCCGGCTGTATCTCTCTCTTCTCTCCGGTTGTCTCTCTCCTACTCTCGACTACTCTCTCTCTCTCTCCGGCTGTATCTCTCTCTTCTCGACGACTCTCTTCTTCTCGTCGTCTCTCTCTTACTCTCGACTGCTCTCTCTCTCTCCGGCTGTATCTCTCTCTCTCTCTCCGGCGGCCATCTCCTTCTCTCTCTCCGGCGGCCATCTCCTTCTCTCTCGTCGGCGTTCGCTCTCACTCCTCGCCGGCCATTTCTTCTCTTTCGCCGGCGTTCTCCCTGCCGGCTGCACACACTAAAACACACACAAAAGACCCATTTCTTCTTTCTGCCTTTTCTCTCTCTCGATGACAGCCACAACCTACACTAAACCCTAAAATGAGTTTGTCCTATTCTAATACCCAAAATACTGCATACTCCCAAAAAGAAGGAAATTGATTTCCTATTTTTTTCCCCATATTGCCCTCAAACTTTCTCACAAATAACCAATCAACCCCTATCTTTTATTTTAAATTAAAACACTTAATTTGGGTTATTACACAATGAAATACCGGATCAGCCCAACACAATTAAATAATTCCGGATTTACAACTACTTCGACCCAAAAGAGGTGGACTTCGGATCCATACTTAAATACCGGATCTCAATAACGTGGCCCAAACAACAAGGAAATTCCGGTTCATTAATGGTCCATCTATCACATAAATTCTCGGACTCCATTAAATTAAATACCGGAACCTAATTTTAATAACAATACCGAAATCTAAATTGAATGAATTCTAAATCCCTTAGCCCAACAACTATTCCTGGCCCACACCAACCACTTCGGACCTGGTCCACCAATTCCGGATCTCGGTCCTTATTATCAAATTTCCGGATCTGGTCCATGTTTGCAAACTTCTGGATCACGTGACACAAGGCCCAAACATCTTATTAAATAATTGAACACCGGCCTAACTTAAATGAGTGAACACCGGATCCTTTTATGGGATTCCGGATCCACAACACGGCCCAGCCCCACTTCCGGTCTACATGTAGTTTCGGATCTAAGAAATAATTCCAGAACCCATTTTAAACAAACAAGTTCCGGTTCCCCTTTTAAATCAATTCCGGGTCCACAACTATAAGCCCAAATTCAGGAACTATGCTAAGCCCACTCCGGATCCATGGATTTTAAATACCGGAACTCATTTTATTATTACCGGATCTCAATTTAATAAACAAATCCGGATCTATTTCTAATCAGTTCCGACTCTTGGGTTTTCTTATCGAATTACACGATTAAATTAACCATTCCACACAGTACCAATTTTAATGATAACTACCAGGATTAAGGAGTCATTACTATTAGCCGATTAATTTAGCTAAAACCTCTGATTCTCTACTTAGATTAGAAAACATCCGGACTCCATTTCCAAATCTTCCTGGTGAAAACAAAACTCAAAACCCTAGCATTCTAGACTCAAGATAGCAATAATAATACCAATCAAGGATTAATGATTACCTTTCCAAACGATTCCACACGCACCCAAATTTGAAGAACTTGGATTGATTTGAGCTCCTTGATTTGCACCCACAATCGCACATAGCCGCACACACATTCTCCTGAGATAATTAAAATTCCTAGGGTTTTACACCCTTTTATACTATCCAACAAACACACCAATTTTTCCTTTTTTCACATTTTGCACCACGAAACTTTCATTTATTCAAATTAAGAACACGGTTGTTACAGCTATATACCAAGATGTAAAAATAATATGTATTTATCTTTATACTATTTTGTTGGAACTCATTATTTACAATATTGTACTTATTTGTTGTAATTAATAAATACTACTATTTGATCCTTAAAATAATTTATTTAATGAATTGTTTTTAAATTTAAAGTGACAAATTTCATAATCGATAGATATTACATTAAAATAGTCGCTGTTACGTATTTTTAGATTTTAGTAACAAAACTTTATTTTATTAGGTATTTTCATTATTATACTTATACATTTGCTTTATACATCTATCTTTAAGTTTCACTAATCAAAATTATAACACAATTATTCACGTTTTCTTTTATCTTCTTTTATTATTTTTTAGTAAAATTAAAGTTTAAACTATTTAATTGTAATTTACATATTGAGAAACATAAAATAAATAAACTATAAACTCAGTATAAAATATTAATTAATATATTAAATATCAATATATATATATATATATATATTTAAATATATATATATATATATATATATATATATAATTATAAATTTTCACATATAACAACCTAGTTTTGGCCGTAAAATATAGAGACCACGTTTGACGACCTTTATATTTTTTAGTATCACAATGTGGGTTTGTCCCAACTAAAATACAAAACTCTTCCTACCACACACATACTAAAGGAAAAAATGTGAAAACAACTACACATATTTTTAGAAAAAGTTTTAGTATTTTAACAATGAGTTGGAGATGTCCTTAAGGGTGCGTTTGGTACGTAGACAGGACGAGACAGGACAGGATGAGACAGGACATGACATAACAGAACATGTGTTCTACGTTTGGTAAGACTGGACAGGACAGAACATGACATGTTAAATGACAAATTTATTCCTAGTGAGTTGTTTAGTGTTTTTTTATCAAATAATTTATTCTTTGTTGTTAAGCACTGATTGATGATCCATGAAGACAACAGCGAGATAATAAATGACCTATGGAAGTCGAGATGAGATCAATATCGATGGTATGGAGGAATTAATCTGATGAAATCGATAACATGTGGAAATCGAAAACCTATGAAATTGGGAACCAAAAATGAAAACCAAAATCGAAACCTGATGGATTCGATAACTTGTGGAAATCGAAAACCTGTAAAATTGATAACCAAAATTAACCTGATGAAATCTATAACTTGTGGAAATCGAAAACCTGATGAAATCGGGAACCAAATATGAAAACAAAAATCGAAACTGATGGAATCGATAACCTGTGAAATCGATAACCAAAATTAATCTGATGGACTCGATAACTGTGGAAATCGAAACCTGATGAAAACGATAACTTGTGAAATTGAAAACTAAAACTGAAAACCAAAATCGAAATCAAGAACCTGAAGATGAAATCGAGAACCTGATGAAATCGGGAACCAAAAATGAAAACCCAAATCGAAACCTGATGGAATCGATAACTTGTGAAATCGATAACCAAAATTAATCTGATGGAATAGATAACTTGTGGAAATCGAAACCTGTTGGAATCGATAACCTGTGAAATTGAAACCCAAAATCGAAAACTAAAACTGAGAACCAAAATCGAAATCAAGAACCTGATGATGAAATCGATTTACAAATCTAGAGAAGTTTGATGACGAAGACGATCGATATGAGGGCTTCGATTTACTCGGGAGAAGTTAAAGATGAAGAAATCTTTGGATTGTTGGAGGGGATGATAAGATGGGTGTTTATATTTTTGTCTTTTTCAGGGTTATCTTGGTCCAGATGGTGCTGTTCCACTTAGTTCCAGGGGTAATCCATAGAACAAGTGTGTCCCATGTTAATGCAAGTTAGTTCCACTTAGTTCCACATATGGTCACACCAAACATGGGACAAGTGTGTCATGTCCTGTCCCATGTTGTCCACCCTACCAAACGCACCCTAAATAATTACTTGACTGGTTGGTAATTGGGTAGGAGGAAGAGTTGAGGTCCATTTAAATTAAAATATTATTTATTAAATAAACATATAGCCAATGGATTCCACTTGTCGTGTGTGATTTTTTCCCTCGAACCCATCAAAAATGGATTGGATGAGGGTAGGGATGAGTGCATAAACAAGAAACAAAAACAGATACTGGATTGTATTTTCGTCGATTCATTACTTTTTTTTTCCATCCCTAATTTCAATCTATTTCATCCATACGACCATACCAAAACCTTTTTTTATATTTTATGAATGACATTACTTAATATTAATATGTTTATGTTTATGGAAAAGTTAGAAAGAATAATATGGTTAAAGATCAACAACAATGAACAAAACAAATATAGGGAATAAAATTGGGTTATTTTAAATTCGAAGGGTCAGAATTGAAAATCAATAAAAGAATAAGGGGTATCTGCAGACAAAAAGGATCATAACAATGAATTAATTAAAAGGCTTGTAGCCATTAGCCAAGGCGAATCGCGTGGCTCTTTAATCATTAATTTGTTCAAGATAATTAATTATTTAATTAAGAAAATATATTATTCAGTATCTATATACGTGGATCTTCTTCAGGCTCAGAACGTGGTTATTATTATATATTTTCTTGTAATTAAAATATAATAATATTTACAAGGAGTATCAAACAAAATCACGACGACACCGTTTTTTGTAGGTTACTTGAATCCAACGCTTACCCGTCATCTCATCGAATCGTGAAAATTGTATTCGATATGTAGTTATTTTATTCCTTTGAAAAATGTATTTGCGAATTGAAAATATATGCATATGTTCTCATAAATTGTATGTAGTACATATAGGTTATTTCTGCCCAAAAAAACAAATTAGAAAACATTGTAAAAAGAAGACGAATAAATATATTTATAGGGATAATATATCTTTTTTATGTAGTTTGTTTTGATCTAGTTTTATTTACATTTTCCAAATTTCAGTTAAAAATGGTAGGTCTATTTTTATGTTAAAATTAGCGTTTGACGTCTTGCGTTATTCAAAATTTAGTTTAAAATAACGCAAATTTTGTTTTTATTGATTATGCATATATATGTAGTACTGACAGGTAATAAAACTCAGTGTATGAAATATAATTATTCTCGATTTAGCTTTTAAATATCGTTTTTGAGTTTATTTAATGAATATAATTGTAAAATATCTTAGATATGTCCACATTTTAGGGAGAGACAAATCGACATCAAATTAAAGATTAGATGAGTATATAGAATGACTTGCATTCAATAATACATGTGTGTACCTTGTTGATGTGTTTTCATGTTCTTCAACATTTTTAGCAATCTTCCTAATTTGTTTGGACCTTACATTCTTTGATTTTTCTTCTAATAACAACAAATAAATTTAAAAGGTCGACGTGCGTCGTGACATCAAGTAACTTGACGACAAACGATAATCCATAATTTAGTTCAATATATTAATTTGCAAGACAAGTCTAATAAGAAAGAAAAAAAATCCAATCAACTGAGAGAGATAGAGAGAAACATACATATATTGATTATAATAAGTTTTCTTTAGTTGTGATTAGTGTTTGATTTATATATATATTGATTCATAATAATAACTATAAAACGGTATATGAAAAGTTTGAACAATTAATGAGGTATATTGATTTTTAATATAAAAAATAAATGAAAAAATAATAAAGATAAAAGATAAAAAGTTTGATTTGATGATATATTGATTTATAGAAAGACGAATTCAGCAATTTGTTGAACACAGAGGTAGAGTCAGAGGGGGCCTAAGGGCTCTGGTCTGCTTGATCATCTTTTGGTTAAGCTTCCTCTAATTGACTATCTTCTAGAGCAGGCTCTGGTTCAACACCCGACCCCGACATAGGAATGAATGTCCACGGTGGTTGTGCATTCTGGCGTAACGTAATAGGAAAACTTGTGATTTGGCGAGCGTTCTTGATGAGGGTTGAGCCATTATATAATAGAACGAAGTGAACAAGTTGTTGGGGGATTTAGGGGAAATCGTGGAGAGATAGAGTGATTAGAACTTGGATAGAAAACAGAGATCGCGTGAGTGCTCGCTTTCCGTAAGAGATATTTCGACCCTATACTGCCCGGGTATCACGAAATTCTCTCGAGGATAATCTCTATTTTTCAAATGTATCGATTAAGGCAGAAATCGACTCATACTTATACACCTTTAGAGAATCGTAACCTACACCATATTGATTCAAGAAATAATATCTCAATTAATGAGATTGATTGTGGAATTAAAGACGGGAGTTACAAAAGTGAAAACCAGCCCAGACGCCGGCGCTACTTTCTGCGCTAGCCAGCTCGCGCCGGAATGCGCGCCAACACCAAAACAGACTACGGCGCCAGTATCCGCGCTAGTCAACTGGCGCCGGTATGCGTGCCAAACACAAACTAGAGCCTGGCGCCAGTTTTGGTGCCAGTACTGGCGCCGACAAACATTTCACAAAGCCACTTTGTAACGTGCCAATCTTAACCGTCCAACAATCCTGGGTTCTAGTTAGCTTACACGAGTGTGCACTCCACACCTCCTAACTCATGTTATAGCTTAGCTAACAACCCCATTACTACCTTTGTGAATCCAACTACACAAAATGAACATGATGATTTCACTAAAATCACCAACATTCCTCTCCCATTTTAGTGCAATCCTTGATTCACAAAATAAAATTCAATACAGGTAAACAAACTCATGCATAAATGAAAATATCTAAAAGATTGAATTTCCACCTTAGTACATTACACATTTCAAATACTCGAGAATCCGGGTGTCCTATGGATTGAACCCGTCAACCCATTTGAGTACCAGAAAATAACATACACATGAATTTAAATGACTCTCTAAAGTATAAACTTGACACTATACAGGCCATGTGTCCTTATCCATTCGTGAGTGCATCAAAGCCAAGTCCAAGCTTCTTGAAGCGGCCACACTTCCCACTCATATAGGTAGTTCTTTTCTTCATGCACCTGCACATGCATTTTTGCAAAAGAACAATTACCTCCTTCACTTGCAGTACCGAGCACATACCGTGGGATGATCATCTTGTGCTCCAATCCCTTAGAGCGAGCTTTCCCATTGAATTCAACTTCTAACGTTGTATTAGAAGGGAATTGGGTATCTCACCGTTAGAGATTTAGATGGACTTTAATCCCATCCCTATCACCGACTTGTGAACCAAGTCCCTAGCTAACCCCTTCGTTAAGTGGTCCGCTAGATTTTGTTGCAACCGAACAAATTCAACCGAAATCACCCCATTCGTGATTAGCTCACGAATCATGCTATGTCTAACACCTAAGTGTCTAGACTTGCCATTATACACTTGACTATAAGCTTTAGCCAAAGTAGCCTCACTATCACAACGGATAGAAATGGGTGATATTGGTTTCGGCCATAACGGAATTTCATGGACCAAATTCCTTAGCCATTCCGCCTCTTTACCGGTAGCGGCTAATGCCACAAATTCCGACTCCATAGTCGAACTCGTGATGCAAGTTTTCTTCTTAGAAGCCCATGAGATGGCACCTCCCCCAAGCAAGTACACCCAACCACTCGTAGACGAGTGATCTTCCAAATTGGTAATCCAACTTGCATCCGAATATCCCTCCAAAATTGAAGGAAACCCGACATATGACAAACCATAATCAATGGTTTTCTTCAAGTATTTGAATACTCGTCTTATCGCTTGCCAATGATGAATACTAGGATTACTAGTTTACTTACTCAACTTTCCTATGGCAAAAACGATATCCGGCCTAGTGCTTGTCATGGCATACATCAAGCATCCAATAGCCTTTGAGTACTCAAGTTGTGACACCGCTTCACCCGAATTGGGCATAAGCTTCACACTCGGATCCCATGGAGTACTCACCGGAGAACAATCAAAGCAATTAAATTTCTTTAATACTTTCTCAATGTAGTGAGATTGCGTAATTGCAATCATTTTGTTCTCACGCTTGATCGTTATACCAAGGATCACCTCCGCCTCTCCCATATCTTTCATGGAGAAACTCAACGACAAAAACTCTTTGGTTTTCCCAACTTGATTTTGGTCGGTGCCAAAGATCAACATATCGTCAACATATAAGCAAATGATTACACCGTTACCGGATGAATCAAATTTGCTATATACACATTTGTCCGCTTGGTTTATCACAAAGCCATTGGACAAGATAACCTCATCAAATTTCTGATGCCATTGTTTGGGTGCTTGTTTCAGCCCATACAATGATTTTACAAGTTTACACACCTTATGCTCCATTCCGGGCATAACAAAACCTTCCGGTTGTTTCATGTAAACTTCCTCCTCCAAGTCACCATTAAAGAATGCCGTTTTGACATCCATTTGGTGAATCACTAAATTATGAATAGCTGCTAAGGCTATCAACAATCTAATCGTGGAGATCCTTGCAACCAGGGCATAAGTATCGAAATAATCGATGCCTTCCCGTTGCCTAAAGCCTTGGATTACTAATCGAGCTTTGAACTTGTCGATTGATCCATCCGCTTTCATCTTCCTTTTGAAGATCCACTTGCAACCCAAAGGTTTGCAACCCGGGGGCAAGTCCGATAATACCCAAGTATTATTCCCCATGATGGAGTCCATCTCATCATGTATTGCTTCTTTCCAGAAAGCAACATCTTGAGACTTCATAGCCTCATCAAATGATTTTGGATCCTCCTCAACACTATAACAGTAAAGGAATTGGGATCCAACCTCATCTCTTGATCCCTCTACCAAGTATACTTAGAAATCGGGACCAAAGGATTTTTCAATCCTTCCTCTTTTGCTCCTTCGAAGCATCGGAGATTCGGTTGGAACAATTGCTTGTTCTTCAACCTCACTAGTACTTGGAACTATGTCCTTTGGCCTCGGCATTGAAGAGAATCTAGCCTCATCAAAAATTACATCTCTCGATTCTATAACGGTGTGAATCGCTATAGAATCATTAGGTTCAATAACATAGAACCTATAAGCTTTGGAATGCTCGACATATCCAACAAAGATGCAGTCAATACCCTTTTCACCCAAAGTCTTCCTTTTGGGTTCGGGTAGTCGAACAACCGCTCGACAGCCCCAAACTCGAATATAACTCAAGTTTGGCCTTTTCTTGAACCAAAGTTCATATGGGGTAATCTTGTTCCTTTTATTGGGAACTCGATTCAGCAAATAACAAGTCGTTAGCATGGCTTCACCCCAAAATCCATCACTCAAACCCGAGTAGGATAACATAGAGTTCACCATTTTTTGAGAACTCTATTTTTCCGTTCTGCCACACCATTTTGCTGTGGTGTATAAGGCGCCGTAGTGTCATGAATGATTCCTACGGATTGGAAAAACATGGGGTCGTAATACTCCCCGCCACGATCGGTACGTAAACATTTTATATGGCAATTCATTTGCAATTCAACGTCCGTTTTATAAACTTTAAATTTAACCAACGCTTCATCTTTTGAATGTAACAAATAAACATAGCAAAAACGTGAAGCGTCGTCAATAAAAGTGACAACATACTTTTTATTACCAAAAGACGGAGTTGAATGCAAATCACAAAGATCACTGTGAATTAATTCAAGCACCGACGAGTCCCTTTTCACGTTAGGAAAAGGTTGTCTAGTGATCTTTGTTAACATGCAAGTTTTACACTTATCGGTCTTAATATCAAAAGCCGGAATAAGACCGTCTTTTGACATTTCAACTATCCGCTTAAAATTAACGTGACCAAGTCTTGCATGCCATAAATTAGAATCAACACAAACGCTATTTGCAATAAAAACAGAATTTGAAACAACATTCATTTTATTCAAATTCAACATAAACATATTATTAAGCAAATAACCAAATCCAACAAAAGAGCCACCCTTTGACAAGATAAACTTGTCCGACTCATAAACTTGCCTATATCCTAACTTATTCAAGATGCTACCGGAAACCAAATTCTTTCGAATTCGTGGTACATACAAAACATCAAAAAGTTCAACTACTTTGCCAGAACTAAATTCTAGCCTAACTAAGCCTCGTCCAAGAATGGGAGCCATCGACTCGTTCCCCATGCGTAGCATTGATCCGTCTTCAACCGGTTCCAAGGAGGTGAACCTACGGCGATCTTTGCACACATGACTTGTAGCACCCGAGTCGATCCACCAATCGACATCAACATCCTGCACATAAAAAGATTCGGATATTAGTGGTACATAATTCAAATTTGAATTAAAACCAAAGTCAAAAATCTGACCTTGCCGTGGGTTTTGATCCTTGGATCCTTGCCCACCACCACTTGTGCTTGCTCCATTCTTACTTTTGACAACCCGACAATCCCGCTTGAGATGGCCGGTCATCCCACAGGTCCAACAGGTTAATTTAACCTTTTTATTGGGCCCTTTCTTGGCTTCGTTGAACTTACGTTTTCCCTTGAAGTTGTTAGTCTTTCCCTCTTCCACCATGTTCACCGAAGGTGCAGAAACCTCTTTTATTTTAGGTTTCTCAGCCTCTTGCGCCCGAAGAGATTCCTCTATGCGCAAGTGACAACCGAGTTGCAAAAGAGACAACTCTTCCTTCTTGTGTTTCAACATATGTTTGAATTCTTTCCAAGAGGGGGGCAGTTTATCAATAATACTCGATACGGAGATGGATTCGTCCATCTTCATATCATGTTGAGCATATTGGCCGAGAATGCGAAGGAGTTCATTGTATTGCTCCATCACCGGCCTTGAGTCTACCATTTTGTAATTATTAAAATTACTCACCAGGAACTTCTTACTAGAAGCATCCTCCGCCATGTATTTGGACTCGAGAGAGTCTCATAACTCTTTGGCAGATTCCACGTTTTGATAGATGTCAAAGAGGGAGTCACACATACCATTTAAGATGTGGCCATGACAGATGTAGTCGTCGTTCTTCCATTTTCCGCGATGCCGGGTCACCTCCAATGTCTCGTTCTCCATCACCTCTGGCATTGGGGTGCTCAGCACGTACACGACCTTCAACGTCGTCAGCAAGAAATGCATCTTCTTCTGCCATCTACGGAAATCTACGCCTTCAAACTTCTCAAGTTTTGTGAACTTGGAAGTCATGTCTCTCACAGACTGATCACTCGCCATCTCTCTTCACGAAGACAAATATCTCTTACGATTGTTGGGGGATTTCGGGGAAATCATGGAGAGATAGAGTGATTAGAACTTGGATAGAAAACAGAGATCGCGTGAGAGCTCGCTTTCCGTAAGAGATATTTCGACCCTATACTGCCCGGGTATCACGAAATTCTCCCGAGGATAATCTCTATTTTTCAAATGTATCGATTAAGGCAGAAATCGACTCATACTTATACACCTTTAGAGAATCGTAACCTACACCATATTGATTTAGGAAATAATATCTCAATTAATGAGATTGATTGTGGAATTAAAGACGGCAGTTACAAAAGTGAAAACCAGTCCAGACGCCGGCGCTACTTTCCGCGCTAGCCAGCTCGCGCCGGAATGCGCGCCAACACCAAAACAGACTACGACGCCAGTATCCGCGCTAGTCAACTGGTGCCGGTATGCACGCCAAACACAAACCAGAGCCTGGCGCCGACAAACATTTCACAAAGCCACTTTGTAACGTGCCAATCTTAACCGTCCAACAATCTTGGGTTCTAGTTAGCTTACACGAGTGTGCACTCCACACCTCCTAACTCATGTTATAGCTTAGCTAACAACCCCATTACTACCTTTGTGAATCCAAATACACAAAAATGAACATGATGATTTCACTAAAATCACCAACACAAGTTTCCAGAATTTCAACAGTAAGTTCCTCGATGATATACGGATTAGAACCGAGACGACCGATGCCTCAAGCCCATGGTTTGTCTTTTTTTCGACATGCAAAATGACTCGGAGGCCCTGTCTTTCTTAGAAAATCCGAGAGCACCCTATCCTTTCCTCGCTGAGCGACCCGACAAGTTCGTCAATGTTCTAAAAAACTCGCCGCACATGCGCCATGGCACCAAGGCTTGTGTCTCATGCCATGTTAAGCCCGTGGCACGTCATGACCTAATGCGTAATTTTTGTAGTACAATAATTGATTTTTCTTTACTTTTTAATATCTTATTTGCAAGTTTATATGACTTAATTTAACTTGCTTATTACTATTGACTCTTTAAGTAACACTATAAAACATATGTTTTTATATATAATATTATATATGAATTAGAAATTTGACTCCATAAGTCACGCCTTGAAAACGCCATGGCTTCGTCGTGGCTCCTAAGGCTTGAGGCTTGGCCTCGCCGCTATGCCACGCCTCACGCCATTTAGAACCTTGATTTTTGTTCAAATATAGGACGACTGGCTTGGTTGCTATTATAAAATAGCGGAGAAAAGAAAGGGCTTTTTGTTGATCCAAACTCTCTCAGTGATTTGATGATGACCCTTTGTATAACTTAGTGAAAATTACAAATAACATCTGTATGTATTAGTGTTTTACCATCAGCATTAATATACCGAGTCTGTTCAGTATCACTGATGGTACCCACCGTTTTAACTTCATAACCTCAGCGATAAATGTCCATCAGTGATAACCTGAGCTTGTTCACTTATCACTGATGATTGCTGATAGTTTCATATGTAAGCAATGTTGTTTGTAATCCTCGAAGACAAGTTTCGCGACAAATAGTTCACCGCTGACATCGAAGACAAAGCTGATGAACAAGTGACAAGTCTACTAATGATCTAATGCGGACATCAATGAAACCAAGACAAGTCCACACGCGCGGCATTTCAAGAAGAAGACTTCAGCGATAGCTAACTTGCATCAGCTCTTCCCTGATGGAAGACTACTCAGCGATCGCTAACGTAACTTGGGAAACAGAAGAGGATACGAAGAATAGATATCCTCATTTGTTTGTATAATTTCGATTTCGAGGACGAAATCATTCTCAAGTTGGGGAGAATTGTAACACCTCGAAATATCCATAATTATTGTACAATTATTTTGGGAAAATGTTTAAAATAATGGGAAGATGTTATTTTTAACGAAATGTCGAAAGGGTTAAAAGTGTAATTGGTCAAAGTTTTAAGCTAATTCATTAAATTGTGAACTTCGGGGTGGTTTTTGTAATTTGAGAATAGATTGGTGTATAAAAGAGGAAGTCGGTAGAAATTGAGAATTATCTCAATTACATTCTCTTGAAGTCGGTTTCAAGCAGAAGAGAACAACGAATTCGTTCGGTAAGGAAAAATCAAATTGACTTTTACAATTCGGTTCCTTTAGAAATAGTATTCATGAATTAATCTTCTTACCAATTGGGTTACTGAACTGTTGGTGAAATAGGTTTGAAATTGGATTTACTGGTTGAATTGCTTTGCAGACTCCGTGTTTAATTTCTAATTCCAGGTGAGTTCATCTATTTGGTTTGTGCTTCAATAAAATTGTTAAATTGAATTGAAATGGTTTCCAAACTTACTAGTATCTCTATGAAATGGATACTAAAGTGTTAGTTGAATTCTTGGAAGAAATAGTAGGAATCAGGTGGGTTATCGATCGAATCCGGAAGATGTATTTCCCGGATTGGGAACTCACGGATCGAGTTATCCAGATCGAGTTTTCCGGATCGTGTTTCCCGAACACTTAGTTCAGATAGTTTTCCGGAAGTGTCCGGTAATTATTGATTTCCAGTAACTTTTGATAGAGGACATTCTTGATTAATTGGATTGCAACTTTAACAGTTCGATTATACTTATAAACTGAATTTAAGTATGATATGATTTGACGTATTATTTGGTTTTGATACACACGTATGCTAGTAAGTATAATGGATCCATAGGCACTAGCATTATTTGATAAACATGGTGTAATAACCAAGGTCCTAAATGAAGCGAATAAGAGTTTCGTGGGGAATGTTGTAAACTTATAGCTTTAGGGCGGTATTTGAAAATATTGGAAAGAGGGTATAAAACCCTCAATGTTGGCACAAAAACCCTAGGTCTTGATAATCTTACTGGGCGGCTGTGTGTGTGTGTGTGTATAGAGCAAAGATGGGAGAGGAAAGCTAAATTGCTACCTGCGTATTGGAAGAAGAGGAAGGATCTCCATCAAGCAATTTAAGGTAATCTCTATCATCTCATAGTAGTTATTGGTTTTCTAGTAAATCGGATTGTTGAACAGGGATAATAAAGTTTGTTTAATCAATTGACTATTAAGGGTAGGGTTGATTGTAGTTTATGGCGTTAAAAAAGGGGTTAAGAGAGTCTGGATAATTACCTTGGCGAGCCAGAGACTTAGAAATCGGATTAGGAGGGATTAATCCCTGAACCTTGTTTGAGTTGTGTCGCCGATCGTCCTCATCGAATCCGGAAATGGAGTCCGGACGAGTTCCGGAATTGGAGTCCGGATGGGTTCCGGAATTGGAGTCCGGATAAGTACCGAAAGTGGAGTTCGGAAGTACTACCGGAATCCAGAATTCTTGTAGTACGAAATAGGGCAGTCCGGGATGGGATCCGGAAAAGAGGGATCCGTAACCTATGGTTTCGGATTGGGGAGTTCAGTTTAAATTGGGATCAATTAGGGAACTGTCCAGGAATAACCTTGAGTATCAAACTTAAGACTTATCCCTCTAGTTTTCTTTGAATCATAGGTATTCCACCTAGAGATCTGAAGCCTAAGTGAGAAGTTTTGAGCAAGGACGACAGGTGAGTCTTTCTAACTGAAAATGTGTTGATTTATGTATTATTTAAAATGCATGAGATATGATGAAACTGCATGTTTTACTTTGATTGAGAAAGTTAAGATATTATGTATGCATACATATGGAATTGAGCATGTCTTAGCTAAGTCGGGGGGTATGGCCTGTCAGTGCTCATACCGGGGGGAGTGTCCCGTTTATGCCATGGGAGGCGTGACCCAATACGGCAGTGTGAAACTGACACGTTGTCACGGGCATGCGTGACTTCAGTGTGCCATGTGCATGGGTAGTTCTTGCGTGTGAAAGTTTAAATGTTTTAAAGATGAGAAGAGTTTATAAATGCTTATAAACTGTTTAAAATGTTTTATGTGGTGCAAATGTTTGTTTCTAGAGGGAACTCACTATACCTCATGCTCTAACCCTCGCATTTCCAAAACTAAACCATTTTCAGGTAAGCACTAGTAGAAGGCTCTAGTAAGGGCAAGGAGAAGGCGTGGGAGTGAAGCTTGGGTCTAGAGAGAAGTCAACATATTTTAGTATGCCAGGCTTAGTATTGTAGAAATCTCAGCTGTGTAATGGGTTGTTTATGTGAACCTTGTTATGTACTCGTATGTTTATGTTAGTTTCCTGGAGTCGTTTCGGCGAGTTTCTTAATTCATGTTGATTTAGCGTTATCTTTGAGTTGGGTTGTTACAATTGGTATCAGAGCCAGGTTTAAGGGATTTAGGTGACCGGATGGGCCTAAACTTAAATTATGGAGTAGAGGGGAGCACAACTGAGATATAGGATGTTGTAGGAAAGATCACTTTAAGTGCGCTAGTGATAGAGTAGTGAGGACCGTCATGTAAGGTAAATTTGTAATTACATCTGGCCAATGTAACCGCGAATTTACAGGTACACGAGTGTGCTCAATTGCTCTTGTTGAGAAGATCGATGGGTGTGGTAATCAGTAGTGAGTCCTGACCTTGCAATGATAGCAAAGGGTTGAGGTATCGTGAGAGATCGCACGTAATATAATGTTTATATCTTCTAGAAGAAGTGTTGTTTGGAATGTTATGAGGCGTCTAGAGGAAGAACTTCTTGGGTTTGAAAGGAATGAACGACTGATTAAGGGTAAAACTCATGGTTTCTAGTGGGTCCCCGTTCTCGAAATTGTTGTGAAGATCAGTTGGGTTGGTAAGGAAGGACGGTGTCGGAATCTTGAAAGGTTCAATTCAAGAGCGAGTGGAGGATTGGAGCCCTGACTCTTTAGTCAAGCTTTTCAGTGACAGGAATAATGAAGGGAAGATATCAGTGCTGGATTGAAATACGTGTAGGGGTAGAATGTGAAGTATTTGGTCAAGACGAAAACTGTATGGGATGGTTGAGCAGGTAGGTTGTGAAACGCGTGTATAGCAAGTTGTTGCAAGGACGAGAGAGCGACTGTTGGTCAAGGTAAAGTGCCAATGATAAGTTGTGAGGGTGCAACGGTTGACCTTGTTAGAGTGAATAACCTTCAATTGTAAGGTGAGTTTCATGCATTGTGTCCTTATAAGTGTTACATGAGCTTTTCCATGATTAAAAGAAATTGCATAAATAACAAATTTCTTGTTTGGAAATGAATCGACGCGTGCAAGCGTATGTTTAAAGGAAAAGACAGGACTAATTACGTTGCAAAATAAAAATTTTGAACTTAGTGATTTGCGAATTATATCGCTATTTTTCATGTTGAGAAAATATTCGTTGCGAAAATCATTAAAGCGTTTATAATCAAAATGAGTATTGACATGTTGATATCATATTAATGAGTGTGGGAGCCGACTAGTTTACTTCGTGTCAGTGATTTCATACAAAACTTTTCTAGCTGTATAGGAAAAGTTTCATTCAACTTGTTTCTGATATAACGACATCATTTTGAATGGTTAAGGTTGTGTTTTACTGAAAAGTTGTGTGTGAACGATTCTCGAGATTGTTGTGCATGACTTGGTAGTTATGAGAGTGTTGGGTCATGTGTACTCGAGTTGTTTTCAGGTGTAGTACTTTTTCAGAATGTCCAAATGTGTGAAATGAATTAAAATATTGTGTCGTCATGCATGAAGGCTATGAACTCACTAGGTCGTAGAGTAATTACATCTTAAGATAAGGAAAGATTTCGAGAGTGGAGATGTGTCGGTCAAACTAGTGGGGAATGATTGTGATTTTGGTATTCGTGTTAAGGAAGAGAGGTGAACAGTGGAGAGGTCAGAAATGGGCTTTGGTGTTGATTGTATGGTGGTAGTTTGTACTCTTGTTCGTTAACTTGAGATGTGGTCATCGAGGGACGGTTGTGCCCGGGGGAAGGACTGGAAGTCGTCAAGATATTTATTTTAGTAACTCGTTTGGTGTAGCATTGAGATTCATTGATGAATATTGTCGGCGATGAGCCTGAGAATTTGGGAGTGGTCTTGTAATGTTGACCTCGCACCAGGTAAGTCTTGAATTTTCTTCAAGTGAGGACGACAGAGTATAAAGTTGATTATGATATGTTGGAAAAAGTAGGTCCCATTAGGAACCCTTGTTGACGAGAAGGTTTTGGAAGCATCATCATGTTGTCTATTGATGTTGAAGTCGACAACTGTTTAAGATGTTTGAAATTGAAGACTTGGATCAGGAGGTTGAAAGTTGAGAAAATTACCCTGGTGTGTGTAAACATAGGAGGTCTTCTAGGAAAGATGTATACTTGCATGATGGTGGATCACCTTGTGTGGGAGTTGTGATTGTGAAAGATTGCAATTTGCATGAGTGTTTTCCCTACGAGGTTTTAATGGTTCGTAAAAGGAGAAGTTAGTTAGCGCGGCCGAAATGGATGCATTGATTATATCGATCTGAAAGGGAATGTGCCCTATAAATTAGAAATGGTTTCTTAGGGATCGCAATGAACCGACAGGGAACGATTAGTTTTGAGAAAATTGGGAAATCGTGAGTTTTGGTTCATCTAGATTTGGAAAAAAGACGAAGTCGTGAGATACACTTGGTTATATTTGTGAAGGAGATTATGAAGGCAAGATTGAGTATGTGTACAAGTAACCGTGAAAACCTGGTCTGTGGTGGGGTGTTGTGGGTGGAGAACGTGTGGACAAGTTAGTGGCATCTTTTGCCAAGGTAGATATGCAAGCCAGTGTTATGGTAACGTGTTGTTAAAGGAGGTTTAGCATCAGATGGAAGTTATTTTCGGAGATTCCGGATAAGTTATACAATTTCTTAAGCAAGTTGTTGGGACGCGTGGTTTGTAAGTTGGCGTTATGATATGGCTATTCTCGGAATAAAATGGCGGAGCTGTAGTGGGTGGTTACCCAAATGAGGAACCAAGTGTTTTTGGTTGTGTGAGTCGCTGGTTGAGTATATTTTGGGATCATTGAAAGTTTAAAGAAGATGTTGGATTGGTTAGTTTACGATGTGGTGTAGCAGATGCGGAATCTTTAAGGAATGTGAATTGTTTCTTATGTATGAAGGAATTATCCGAGAAGGTAACAGTTTGGAGATCAAGAAGTGTGTAGTGGCTTCGAACACCGGTGTCATTTTGGGATGGCTTGGTTGGATACCTCAAGTTAGAATTTTGGTGCAACCGTTTGGTTATGTACAGTAATGAGGAAGTGTTAGCGGCGCATGTAGAAAGGTCGAAAGAGGGGGGCAAGTAATGTTTGGTGGGCGGTGCTCCATGCTAACGTGGGTCGGTGAAGATAGTATGTCGAAATAAGTGAGTAGGTTGGAAGCAAGAAGTTTGGAAAGTGACACCGAAAAGGGTGGAGTAGTGTGTGTAGATTGTCATCGGTGGGTATACGAACTCCTGGTAAGAGTATGGAGGAAGGGGATTTGTGTATGTTTTATGTTCGAGAAGGAAGTGGAAAAGGTAGTTGAAAGTGGTGCTCAGAATGAAGGACCATTGGATTTGAGTTGGTGTTATTGTGATAAATGTTCAAGTGAACTGGTCGTTCAGTGATAAGCTATTGGGAATAGTTTTGTGTGAACATGGTCACTTCTCCTTGTTGAGCGAGGGTAACCGAAGTTATTTCATATATGGTTGGACGCTTGTGGAATGCAGTGAGAAATTGATGTGTCTTCAGGATTAGTTCAGTTCGGATAGGTGAACATTTCAAATGAGGGATTGTGGAGGTTTCATGCTATTAGCTATGTATAAGTGTGGGATGATGACGTGGTGGGAGCGTATGAATTTGTTGATTAGCTGTAGTCGATGTATTTCGAGAAAGGGGGTACTGATAGGCAGGTTTACACCCCCCTAAATCTAACCGCAAGTGTACAGTGTCGAAATCAAGTAATAGTACTGAAAGTACGAGTATCGAACACATGGAACTAAGTATCACAATGACTATAAGATCTATTAACTGAACGGTCGCAATTTGAGTTGTTGGTATTAACTAATTAATTGCAAGCAAAATAAATCACGAACGAGACAGTAAACAACTTAAGGAAACTTTGGATAGAGAAAACAATCGAGGGTTGGAAATCCTAAGGTTTTCACGTGCAAACACTTGAGTTAAAACAATACCGGTTATTCCCTTTAATGAATACCCAATCTCTAAAATCACTGTGGTTCTTTCTCAAGCAACCACGGATTTTATTTTGAAAACACAAGTTTTATCTCTCGATCTCAACCTATGGGATTCAAAACACATTAAAATCAAGATTCTAATGGGACTAAGGCTTACTTGGTATATCTCTATCCAATTTCTCACCTTAGGCATGTAATTTCTAGTTCTAGTTAACAATTAATTCTCTCGAACTTAATTGAAAACAAACAAAACAATTGAAAGTTGGCCAAACTCACAAAAGCATTAAACTCAAATCACATGCTTCATTAAATAAGAAAAACTGATAAAAGTCTCAAATCATCTGTTCATAAGTTTAAACCAAATTCAAACCAACCCCCAACATCTAAAGATTAGTTCATGTTGGTGGTGGACAAAAACTCAAGAAAAAGAAGAGAAATAGCATGTGCAAACATAGTGATCGTGAACGTGGTGAATGTAATGGAGAACTCCCTTCTCTCGTCTCTAATCCAATTCTCGTTGTGAACTCCTCCTCAAACCGTCCTCTATCGTGGCTCCAAAGGACGTAAAAAGTCTATGAAAATCACCCCCAAGCAGCCTACCGTCGCTCGTCGAGAAGTAGTGACCTAATTCCGGAAAATCGCCTAGTATAGAAAATGAACAGGGACTTACGTGGTTTGTCCCGTGGTTTACAAACCGCGCAACAAACCGTGCGCTTTCCTGAAGTGTCCGGGTCAGGTTTGTTTCGTAGATCTATGTCCAGGTTCGGGCACGGGTCTTGGGCTTGGATCTTGGGCTTCCATTGGCTTCGTTTTGGAATCTCTTTTGGCTCTTTTCCGCCTCTTTTCTCGATGATTGCCTCCTTTTAGATTTCCTGCACATTTCACTCGATAAACTTTAAAGTTCCGCCTTTTTGCTAGAACACAAGCCAATCTCATTGGTTTGAGGACCGAAAATAACGCCAAAAAGTGGCGTTATCAACAACCCCAAACCGAGCGTTGCTTGTGCTCAAGAAAATTAGCGATAAAATATAATAAATACATATATCAGTGAAATAATAATTGCACAACTCCCAATCGGTACCACGTAATGCACTAGTGATTTCCCATACCCGTGAATGCCTATCTCACTCTCGCCTCATCCTTATTCTGTTTGATCTATGGCCTTCCATTGTGAGTTGAACTCGTGACTGCTCCGATTACATTAAGGTTGTACTAGGTCCAAACATACTAGGGAAAATATTTCGCCTCGACCCTACCTCACTGGATACTCTCATTTCACTCGAACCTAGGCTGTCGCACATGTTGTCATATATAAGGAATTTATGTACAAGAATACTCGATAATTACATGACAACTCTCATGAAAGACGCACAAATGTCCATAAAGTCGATCTCAGAAGGGAATCAAGTAGCAAGACAGGGAATATTGGTAAAGGTGGTCGTATACCCTAATCACATTTTCCAGAAGATCATCCAGGTCTTTACAAGGGTTGTAACGGGGCTAAGGTCATGGCTAAGAAATGAAAGGTAAGCGGATCAAAAATCCTCGGTGTGTCAATTTTTAGCAAGTCTGAACTTTCTTGCTTCACATTCTATCCTTTGGCCCTCTTTGTCACTACTGGAGTCGCTTTGACTCTCTTATTTAGCTGCTATAAATACTACCTAACTATTTTTTTGGAGCATCATTGGCTCTCTTTATTTGATTGGGGCTGCATTGACCCTCTTTTCTATCTCTTGGGTTAGAATGCACCTAATTTATTCTCGTGACTGGCCTGTACTATTTCTTTTCTGCTCTATCTTCTGCTGTTCATTACCGCCTCTGATTGACACACTTTTGGATAAGGGTTGGCTAAGGTTTTTGGCTAGGGTTTAATGGTGAGTTTGAAATGAACAAGGTGGTGAGTGTTTGGCTACAAAGGGGTTTTGGTTACGCACATAATGGGTAAAAGGAATGATAGAAACAAAAACATGTTAAAATGCACACAATGCCTGGAATCATCTCTTAAGGTCCACATGATATGGTCTACTACACCTTTACCCAATATCCCGATGGTTGTCTTTGCTACTCAATGCAATATTATAGCGAGATCACTCTATAATCACGACAAGGAATTCGAAAAAGTGTATATGACTTAAGTGTTTAAATCCCTCGAAGTGAAGAACGTCATTTTGGCTCAAATCTCGCTATTGGGTGGTCTCCACTAATGTCCCTAGTCATGCCTTTTCCCGGTCCTTCCCTAATGGTCACGTTACTTTCACAAGATTCTTCCCACAATGGTCGGTTTCAAACATCCAAAACAAAAATTTAGCTACTATGCTCTAAACATTCAGAAGTGCAGAAAATCTACGTGCATAAACGTGGGTCCGATTGGGCAACCCCAAACCTTACCCACACATTGTCCCCAATGTGTAAGTATCGGTGTAGACGATGCGACACAAATCATTGTGCAGTTATTACAGTCATCAAGCACGAAAGGCAAAGCATTAACACAATACATCAAAGAGTGAGCCTAGAGTTTTTCAAATATGGCCACCCCAAACCTAGGCCGTGGCCTAGGTTTGTCAACTAAAGCCAACCCCAAACCTCGGTGAAACCGAGGTTTGCACAGGGGTACATGTGAGTGTGTAGATGTTGAGAAGTGAGGCACCCCAAACCTAAGTGAAACTTAGGTTTGTTGCATCTCATTTAGCTAAAAAGGAAACAAAGCATCATACACCACTCGTTACATACAGAGTTAGAACATACCTGTCTGACCGGAAGGAGGTGAGTCTCTTGAACCGTTGAGAGAGTAGTTGGGAGAAACCGGAAAGGAAGGAGAAAAAGTGCAAAAAAAACAAATAATGAAAGCAAAGGGGGAAAGAAAGCAAAGAAATGGAACGACACAAAGCACGAAAGGGTCAAACACTGCGCAAGAAATAGCCTAGAAGCATCAGGGGACCCGCGCGGTTTATCGCGCGGTTTGAAGGCCGCGGGGAATCCCGCGTAGCTCCCTGTTTCGTAAAACCTCCAGAGGCTTGCGCGGTTTGGGCCGCGGCCTAAAACCGCGCCCAAACCCGCGTAAGTCTCTGTTCATCCCTTTTTTTGTAAATAAAATCACTCAAAAACCACACTCGAAAACGTAACTAAAAACAAAAGAAATCAAACCTTGGTGGGTTGCCTCCCACCCAGCGCCGTAGTTAAAGTCGTGGCACGACCTTCCTTCTGATCACTCCTTCGGCTTTTCGTGGTTACAAGGTTCCTCTTCGCTTCTACCTCTTGCACTCTCGAACATCTTGAACATTACTTTTTCGCCGCCAACCCTCAACGTCATCTCGCCTTCTTCCATGTCGATAAGTGCTTTGCTCGTGGCCAGAAAGGGTCTTCCCAATATTAGCGGGACCCCGATATCTTCATCAATATCCTGCACCATGAAGTCCACCGGAAAGTAGAACTTATCGACTTTGATGAGAACATCCTATATCACTCCATATGGATATGTTATTGATCCATCGGCGAGTTGGAGGGTCATGTTTGTAGGCTTCACTTCCCCCAATCCAAGTTTCCTGAAAATAGAAAAAGGCATTAAATTAATACTTGCTCCTAAATCACATAACACCTTACCAAAATAAAGATCTCCAACTTGTATAGGTATAGAAAAACTCCCTGGATCTTGAAGCTTCGGGGGAAGCTTGTTCTGAATGATAGCACTACACTCTTCAGTAAGTGCAATGGTAGACTGGTGTTCGATTGCCCTCTTCTTGGATAAAATGTCCTTCATGAACTTGAGATATGTTGGCATTTGGGCAAGTGCTTCTGCAAATGGAATGTTGATGTGCAGCTTCTTGAAAATGTCAAGGAATTTCTTGAACTCTTCCCCATCCTTATGTGCCTTTACTCGATTCGGAAATGGTAGCGATGGCACATATGGTTCGATTACCGACTTTGATGGAGGTGTCACCTCTTTTTCCTTCGGCATCCCCCGATCAACCATATCACTAGAAATATCATCCTTCATCCCATCATTCGCCTCCTCGACCATCTCTGTCTCTACTTCGATAACTGGCTCATGAGTCAAGTCTTTTATCAATTTTGCCCCGCTCCTTAGATGAATTGCATTGCATTCTTCTCTTGGTTTCCTTTCAGTCTGACTAGGGAATGTCCTGGGAGCTCGATTTTGTAAGGCTTCAGAAATTTGCCCCACTTGCCTTTCAAGGAGCTTGATGGAGGCGGTGTTCTGTTCAGTTGCTGCTTTTACTGTACTCACCGTGCTTGCCAATCCTTCAATTGTGCTATCCATCTTGGTCATGAACTTCATCATCATATCCTCTAACCCCGGTTTCTTCTCCCCGGATGGTCCTTCATCAAATCTCCGTTGGTTTAACCTGGAGGACGGTAAAAATTGTTAGAGTTAGGAGAATTAGAAAAATTGGAATGATTACCTTCTTGTTGTTGACCGGGCTGTCCTTGCGGTTGACTCCACGAGAAGTTAGGGTGTTTCTTCCACCCCTCATTATATGTGTTCGAGAAAGGGTCGTTTCTCGGCTGGTTGTTCCGGTTTTGCAAGAATTGAGCCTGTTCAGGTTCTTGAGATGTGGGGAACACTTCTGGACCGACCCCCTTTAAATGGTTTGTGATCGCGGCTATTTGAGCTTTCATCACCTTCAACTCCTCTGATTCTTGAACACTCACAACTTTTCTAACTGCTGATCTTGGAGTAGAAAAAGTATGTTTAGCCAGATTATCGATCAACTCGCATGCCTCCTCATAAGACTTATCCATTAGGGCTCCACCCGCTGCAGCTGTATTTTCGTTTTTGAACTGCGGGTGAAGTCCACTGAAGAACGTTTGGATAATGACCCAACCTTGCAACCCATGATGAGGGCACTTCTTGATCATATCTTTGTACCTCTCCCACGCTTTATACAATGTCTCTTGATCCCATTGAGCGAAATGGGTGATTTCAGCCATAAGTTGGGCGGTTCTGCTTGGTGGGAAGAATTTCTAGAGGAAGGCCGATTTCAGTTGCGCCCAGGTGGTGATCGAGTCCGGTGGGATACTTTCTGGCCAAGTTTCGGCTCTGCCTTTGAGTGAAAAGCTGAACAGCCTCAGCTTAATTGCATCCTCTTCCATCCCATTGATCTTGAACGCGTTGCAAATCCTCTCAAATGCACGGAGATGTGCATGAGGATCTTCTGTTGGGGCTCCTCCATACTGATTTTGTTGTACCATCACGATGGTACTCGGTTTGATCTCAAAAGAGTTCGCCCCAGTAGTGGGCGGTTGGATGCCTATGTGTGCGGCTGCCACATTCGGATCGGCAAACGACCGCATAGGGCGTCTCTCAGGAGGAGCTTCGTCTCCCATCTTCAGATGTCTTTTAACTTTAGATTCTTTTCGTAACTTACGGGCGGTCCTTTCGATTTCCGGAGAGAGTGGTTCGAGTCCTTCCCCTCGGGTTTTCCTTGGCATAAACCAATTAGTACCTGAAACGGAAAGTAAACAAAATTAGCAATCCAAAAACTGAAAGTGATGAAATAAAATAAGAAAAATAAAAATGTTCAATGTAATAGCGCTTATAGCTGGTAGTGCTATCAGTTGCAACTAGTTCCCCGGTAACGGCGCCAAAAACTTGATAGGCGGGTTTACACCCCCCTAAATCTAACCGCAAGTGTACAGTGTCGAAATCAAGTAATAGTACTAAAAGTACGAGTATCGAACACAGGGAACTAGGAACTAATTATCACAATGACTATAAGATCTATTAATTGAAAGGTCGCAAATTGAGTTGTTGGTATTAACTAATTAATTGCAAGCAAAATAAATCACGAACGAGACAGTAAACAACTTAAGGAAACTTTGGATAGAGAAAATAGTTGAGGGTTGGAAATCCTAAGGTTTTCACGTGCAAACACTTGAGTTAAAACAATACCGGTTATTCCCTTTAATGAATACCCAATCTCTAAAATCACCGTGGTTCTTTCTCAAGCAACCACGGATTTTATTTTGAAAACACAAGTTTTATCTCTCGATCTCAACCTATGGGATTCAAAACACATTAAAATCAAGATTCTAATGGGACTAAGGCTTACATGGTATATCTCTATCCAATTTCTCACCTTAGGCATGCAATTTCTAGTTCTAGTTAACAATTAATTCTCTCGAACTTAATTGAAAACAAATAAAACAATTGAAAGTTGGCCAAACTCACAAAAGCATTAAACTCAAATCACATGCTTCATTAAATAAGAAAAACTGATAAAAGTCTCAAATCATCTGTTCATAAGTTTAAACCAAATTCAAACCAACCCCCAACATCTAAAGATTAGTTCATGTTGGTGGTGGACAAAAACTCAAGAAAAAGAAGAGAAATAGCATGTGCAAACATAGTGATCGTGAACGTGGTGAATGTAATGGAGAACTCCCTTCTCTCGGCTCTAATCAAATTCTCGTTGTGAACTCCTCCTCAAACCGTCCTCTATCGTGGCTCCAAAGGACGTAAAAAGTCTCTGAAAATCGCCCCCAAGCAGCCTACCGTCGCACGTCGAGAAGTAGTGACCTAATTCCGGAAAATCGCCTAGTATAGAAAACGAACAGGGACTTACGTGGTTTGTCCCGTGGCTTACAAACCGCGCACTTTCCTGAAGTGTCCGGGTCAGGTTTGTTTCGTGGATCTGGGTCCAGGTTCGGGCACGGGTCTTGGGCTTGGATCTTGGGCTTCCGTTGGCTTCGTTTTGGAATCTCTTTTGGCTCTTTTCCGCCTCTTTTCTCGATGATTGCCTCCTTTTAGATTACCTGCACATTTCACTCAATAAACCATAAAGTTCTGCCTTTTTGCTAGAACACAAGCCAATCTCATTGGTTTGAGGACCGAAAATAACGCCAAAAAGTGGCGTTATCAGGTACTATCTGCGTAGACGTATGTCGGTTGGGAGAAGTAATCTAGAATTGGATGTAATCCGATGAGGGAACTCTTGGGTGTGAGTTTTTTGGGATGTTCAAGGTTTGCCTTGTGCCAAGTTGGCAAGTTGAGTGATTGTTTTCTAGTAAAAGATTCACGTTATTGTGGCATGGAATTCCGCAAAGTTCCTTCTTTTAAGGAAGTGAAGTTGTATGCGAAAACCTTGATTAGACGCGTTTTAAAACCGTGAGTCCAGGTGTAGACAAAGCGGACAATATCTGGTATGGTTGGCCTGGGATGTTACAAATGGTATTATTAAGCGGGTATAGTTGATCGGAGAGGTTGCAAGTATATTGTACAAGATTTCCCGACATAGAAAAGTTGTGATTCACTGAGGGCGGTTCTGAAGTATTGGGTACGACTATGTTTTCCATCAGAATGGTTTGGGGAACCGAGTGGAACTAAGTTGGTTGTATTGAAAAGCAGAAGACTTCTGAACCTCAAGTTTGAGAAAGGGGCAGTTTGATGCGGAAAACGTCCCCATAGATTGGAGTGGTGCGTTCGAGAGAAAATTGAAGTGGACTACGTTTATGGATCCGTCGAAATTATGGAAGTTGGAGAGATAGTGTATGATCTTGTGGTGTTCGATGAGATTTTGGAATAATTCATAGTGTGATTCACGTCTCTATTATGGAGAGCAAATGTTGGAAGTTGAGATGACGGTGACCTTGCAAAGAATACAAGCGATAAGGAGTTGACCTTCGTCATGAGGTCGGGGACAATCTCTGACCGTAGAATCAAGAAGTTGAGAACCAAGAAGTTGAGAATCAAGGAGATTGACCTTATGAATTCAGTGGCGTCAACGTAAGTGAGACAAGAGGCAACATGGGAGGAAGAGGCAGACATGAGGTCCAATACCCAAGTTTGTTTGACAATGGAATTCCGGGGACAAAATTCTTTTGAGGGGGAAGTATTGTAATAACTAAGGTCCTAAATGAAGCGAATAAGAGTTTCATGGGGAATGTTGTAAACTTATAGCTTTGGGGCGGTTTTGAAAATATTGGAAAGAGGGTATAAAACCCTCAATGTTGGCACAAAACCCTAGGTCTTGATAATCTTACTGGGCGGTTGTGTGTGTGTGTGTGCGTGTATAGAGCAGAGATGGGAGACGAAAGCTAAATTGCTACCTGCAATCTTGGAAGAAGAGGAAGGATCTCCATCAAGCAATTCAAGGTAATCTCTATCATCTCATAGTAGTGATTGGTTTTCTAGTAAATTGGATTGTTGAACAGGGATAATAAAATTTGTTTAATCAATTGACTATTAAGGGTAGGGTTGATTGTAGTTTATGGCGTTAAAAAGGGGTTAAGAGAGTCTGGATAATTACCTTGGCGAGCCAGAGACTTAGAAATCGGATTCGGAGGGATTAATCCCTGAACCTTGTTTGAGCTGTGTCGCCGATCGTCCTCATCGAATCCGGAAATGGAGTCCGGACGAGTTCCGGAATTGGAGTCCGGATGGGTTCTGGAATTTGAGTCCGGATGAGTACCGGAAGTGGAGTCCGGAAGTGATACCGGAATCCGGAATTCTTGTAGTCCGGAATAGGGCAGTCTGGGATGGGATCCGGAAAAGCGGGATTTGGAACCCTGATTTCGGATTAGGGAGTTCAGTTTAAATTGGGATCAGTTAGGGAACTGTCCAGGAATAACCTTGAGTATCAAACTTAAGACTTATCCCTCTCGTTTTCTTTGAAATCATAGGTATTCCACCTAGAGATCTGAAGCCTAATGAGAAGTTTTGAGCAAGGACGACAGGTGAGTCTTTCTAACTGAAAATGTGTTAATTTATGTATTATTTAAAATGAATGATATATGATGTATCCTTTATATGAAACTGCATGTTTTACTTTGTTTGAGAAAGTTAAGATATTATGTATGCATACATTTGGAAGTGAGCATGTCTTGGCTAAGTCGGGGAGTTTGACCCCCCAGTGCTCATACCGGGGGGAGTGTCCCGTTTATGCCATGGGAGGCGTGACCCAATACGGCAATGTGAGACTGACACGTTGTCACAGGCGTGCGTGACTTCAGTGTGGCATGTGCATGGGTAGTTCTTGCGTGTGAAAGTTTAAATGTTTTAAAGATGAGAAGAGTTTATAAATGCTTATAAACTATTTAAAATGTTTTATGTGGTGCAAATGTTTGTTTCTAGAGGGATCTCACTAGACCTCATGGTCTAACCCTCGCATTTCCAAAAACTAAACCATTTTCAGGTAAGCACTAGTAGAAGGCTCTAGTAAGGGCAAGGAGAAGGCGTGAGCGTGAAGCTTGAGTCTAGAAGGAAGTCAACATATTTTAGTATGCCAGGCTTAGTATTGTAGAAATCTCAGCTGTGTAATGGGTTGTTTCAGTGAACCTTGTTATGTACTCGTATGTTTATGTTAGTTTCTTGGAGCCGTTTCGGCGAGTTGCTTAATTCATGTTGATTTAGCGTTATCTTTGAGTTGGGTTGTTACACGTGGAATAGGCGTGGCGCTTATTCGTAATTCCCGTTGACTTAAAATGAGGAATAGGCATGGCTCTTAATTGTAATTCCCATTTCGTATTGTGATGTGAAAATGTGGAATAGGCATGGCTCTTAGTTGTAATTCCCGTTTTCTATTGGAAGATAAGGGATAGGCATGGCTCTTAATTATAATCCCTACTTCCACACCAAGAAATATGCATGGCGCTTAATTGTAATTTATTGGCATGAGCTGTAATCTAGAATCTTCAGTGATTCGTAGTGGTGCTCTTAAACGTGATATTATGACTTACTTAGTCTTTTGTCATATTCAAGGAATCGGGTATGATTCCCGTCATCGAACGATGTTGTGTGTACGGTAAGAAAGTTCGTGAAATGGTTATTTTACATGCTTTGTTTACAAATTGGGTTTTCAAAGCTTAGAAAACGTTTTGTTTTAACTGGATGTTCTCACTAGGCGTAAGCCTAATGTTTCAAACTTAAATTTTCTTACCAGGTACTAGTTCGGGAAGGGATACGAAGGGATGAATGATATTTTGGAGACACTATGGAGAATTTAGTGGAATAGAAGATAATTTGGAGATATTATAGACAACCCTTATAACCTGATTTTGTTGGTTATGGATTAGATTAGTTGGCTGTTTATGATAGATCAGTTATATTTATAAACCTTGTCACTAACATTTGTGAATGAAAATTTTGGAAGATGATGTAAATTATAGTGATAAATTTAAGGTTTAAATTTATTGTGATTTTAGGGTGTTTCAGTTTGGTATCAGAGCTGTAGTTTAAGTGAACTAGGTATGATTGTAAGATACCTAGACTTAAGCTGAGATGAATAAGTTATGATTTGGGAGATTGGGTAGAAATACTAAGACGAGATAGTCTTAGAGTCGACGGAAATACGTGAAGTAAGAACTATGATGATGGTAATGAGACTTCTTATGTGTTGTATGTTCATAATTTCAATTAGCTACTGTTATTATGAATATATTGTTACGTTAGTGTACTTGTTTCAAATTGTTATGGTGATTAATGAACATTAAAGTACGTTTCTTTGTGTTTGGGTTGCGTATAGCCATTTCTTATGGTTATTTTATGTGCTTCAGCAGAACACGATGGTTAATACACCAAATAGATCTTCTACTTCTTCAGAGGATCGGGTGGCAAATGAATTTGTGGAAAATCAACCTGAAAGAGGTGGATCTAATGTCAGTCCACCAAGGCCACCTATCCTGGGAGAAGGAGGAAATCAAACTCATTGAACTAATGTCGGTACTTCTAATCCGGTGACGACGGAATCCACTATGGAGTCCCGTATGATGGAAAATATGATGTGAGTTATGAATACTGCACTGAATCAACAACGAGAGATGTTTATGAAAATGCTGAATGACCGAAGCACTGAGTCACAGAGACCCGAGATGGGTACTGGTACCGTAAATCCACCTGTTAATCCAGTGGTGAATGTTAATAGGAGGATGGAGAAGGTTTGTTCATACAAGACGTTTTTAAATGGTACAAAACACAAACACAAACTATATTGATAATGGTTCCCTTGCAAAACCTCCTCGATTTAGTAGAGATAACTTTAATCTCTGGAAAAATCGAATGATGCTTTTCCTAGAAGGTGTAGATCCCACTATACCTCACTACGTGGAAAATGGACCCTATATCCCATACATTCTTTCTCCTGCTGTTGCAGGCACTGCTACCACTGCAGCCATTCCTAAAAGACAGCTTATCAAAGACGTTTCTCAATGGACTGAAGATGATAAGATGAAGGTATCCATTGATACCAAAGCCAGATCAATCATATCTATGGCTCTACCTGATGAGGTCTATCATTCCGTCATGAACCTCGGATCCTCCAAATCCATGTGGGACACAATCTGTGTTCAATATGAAGGTACATCTAATGTACAAGAGTCCAGAAAGGTAAATCTAGTAAGATAATATGAAAGCTTCATTTATGGTAAGAATGAAACTTTATCTGAAGTACATCAATGTTTTAACTGTTTAATTATTGATCTAAAAATTGTTGGTAAAACCTACTCTAACTCTGAGATTCTGACAAAATTCTTGGAATGTCTTCCTGAAAGTTGGGACAATTACACTGCGTGTCTTAAACTATATAAGGATCTCAAATATATGACATTAAGTACCCTTTTTGGCACTATGCTCAATCATGAGCAATCATGTCAGCTTAAGAAGAATCTTGTAAAAGATTCAAAGAGGACACCTGTTGCTTTACTCTCCTCAGAGTTAATGCCCACTCAGCGATCTTCTGTCACCATCACTGAATTGGAATCTAACTCTGATGATTCATCAGAAACTGGTCCTTCAGAACTTGATGAATCCCTGGCACTCTTTATGAACTCCTTCAGGAGATTTGCAAGACAGAGTAACTTCAGAAGAAATAAACCTCTCTCTATCACTGACAAGCCTAAATCATCTTCCATTGATAAGGCAACTGCTACTTGCTATAACTGCGAAAAGAAAGGACATTTTGCTAGTGAATGCAGGTCAAAGAAAGTTTTCAAACCTTCTCCATCATTTAAGAACTCATCTACCTCTAAATCAAGAGATGACAAATACCTGAAGCTAAAGGAAAAATACCTGAAGTTGAAAAACTTGAAGAAGAAAGGTAAAGGTCTAATCGTTGAAGAACAAGATTGGGCTGAATCTGATGAGGAATCAGATTCGGATGAAGAAGATGAGGCCAATCTCTGTCTAATGGCCAATATTAAAGAAATAAAGGAAGAACGCACTGATATATTCTCCACATCCTCAACTTCTCAGGTATCAACTTCTTCCACTCCAGCTATCATTGATGCTGATAGACTTCGCACTATCGATTCACTGACTATTGATTTATATGACGCCCTGAATGGCAAAACTCAAGTTGAACAACTAAATCTAAATTTAACTGAACAGCTTAATAAATTCCATTTAAAGATCCAAGAACTCTCTAAAAATGAAGAAAGTTTAAACGATCAGGTCTATGTAAATCAAGTAATCAGCATTGAACGCGAACAATCAATCGCTGAATTGAACACTGAAAAAGCTACTGTTGAAGGATGGTGTAAAATCCTCAGCAAAGATCACTGAGATAATCGGTGCTCAGATCCCTGTCAATGACATAAGTGGTCTTTGTGTTAATGCTAACACAGAAAAACAACCAAAGGTCGTTCCATGCTTAAGTTTGGAATGTTCGTCTCCTCCATCCCTGACACCTCATTATCTCATCCCTGAGGAAAAATCTTCTTTGAGTCCCAAACTCAAAGACAAAGGAAAAACTGTTTTACAAAATCCTCAGAAGGGTACCAAAGTGCCAAAGCTGAAGAAGTCTAAACCTTCAGCTACTCAACCTTCAATCTTAAAAGTTAAGATCGCTGAACATGTTCATCGATCAACCTCAAGAATAAAGGTTGATGTAATAGCTAAGAAATCTGAAGAACCCAAGGTTCCTCCGATATCTGATGATAAAGGCATTCTTGGTACATACCTTGTCCATTTAAAATTATCAAATGCTCATGCCTATGGTCCTAAAGCTACTTTCAGCTGTAGGAAATGCTATCACTGTGGACTTATTGATCATATTGCTAGTAAGTGCCCCACAACCACCAAAGCTGAGAAATCAGCTAAGGTGAAGATGACTGCCTCCAAGGCAAAGAAGATCACCCCAGGTGAAAATCAGGCCAAGGTGAAAAATACCATTAAGGTTAAGAAATTAACCAAAGTGAAGGTTAACACTGACGCTGAATCATCAGATGCTGTGAAGACTGCTGATCCTTCCACTTCTTCTTCCACTGACAAATGTGGACCCATTGTAAAGTTGGTACCACTTCCAAATTAATCTTCCTTTTGTTTGCAGGTCTCGAAGGGTATCTGGTATCTTGATAGTGGATGCTCTCGACACATGACTGCAGAAAAGAACCTGCTCACTGAATTCAAGGAAGAGAAAGGTCCCTCAGTGACCTTTGGTGGAAATGGAAAAGGCTATACCCGAGGGTTTGGTGTACTCTCAAATGGTACAACCACCTTCAGAAGAGTCGCTTACGTAGAAGTACTGAAGCACAATCTTCTTAGCATCAGCCAACTATGTGATAAAGACTACAAAGTATGCTTTACCAAGGAAGCATGTTTTGTCTCTGACAAGAAGGAAAAGGTTGCTCTCAGCGGTTATCGTTTGGAAAATGTTTATGTAATAAACATGAACTCAACAACCACTGAGAACATTTTGCTTTCTGTCTAAAGCCTCATCAGATGTCAACTGGCTATGGTATAAGAGGCTCTCTCATATAAACTTCAAAACGCTGTACACTCTCTCCTCAAAAGAACTTGTCACTGGCTTTCCTCAGCACTCATATGCTAAGGAATCCATCTGTTCAGCGTGTGAGAAAGAAAATCAAACTAAAGCTAGTTTCAAATCAAAACAAGTGTCATCAGTGACAAACCCTCTTCAACTCCTCCATATGGATTTATTTGGCCATGTCAACACACAATCCATTGTTGGAAAGAAATATACTCTCGTCATAGAAGATGAATTCTCTCGATATACCTGGGTAATGTTTCTCCGTGCTAAGAGTGACACCCCAGATGAACTCATCTCTTTGTCAGGAAGTTGGAAGTTGTAACACCCTAAAATTTAACGATAAATATAGGGAATCTTTCTGGAAAATGGGTAAAATTAAAACTTCAAATATCAAGCCAACTAAAGCCCCAAAAAAAAGTAACGGGATAGGTTGGACAAAATAATGTAACGAGTATCTAGATATATTACACAACAACCTATTAATCTAGTAAGAACTAGACTAGATTAACACGGGTGTCGTTATATCTTCCAAAAATCTCTCATAACGCAACATCCCAATACCCGACCCTCCGAGCTCCTAAGCAAGGTCGGCAACACGACGCAAACTAGATACGCCGCTAGGTGGAACCTGAAATCCACAATATACATCAAAGTATTAGACCAAAGTCTAGTAAGATTTAAATCATTAGTGTAATTTAAAAGAAATATAACAATGGCGCCAAAAGTAAAGATACCGGCTCCACTTGATACCCAAGTTACCAATTTCCACGAGTCACATTGATCCACACCTGATCATAAAATAAAAGAGATATTTCTCTAAATACGGGGCAGACCCGTTACCATCTAGGTGACAAGAACACGTGAATGGGGTCACCTTTGATGTTATGGATTGCACCTCAAGTCCTGGTCTTTTGGTTCCCATGCCATGAAGACATCACAACCTCAAACCATAAACAAACTGCCTTTATTGCCTACTCCATCGAGTTACACCTCAAGGACTTACGGGGACCATATTGCCTATCCATTCTAGACGAGTTACACCTCAAGGACGGTTGTCCCTTATTGCCTACTCGCTAGTAGCCGTCAACGACTTAACCAAACATGAACATATAATCCAAAGGGTCTAAATCCTCGTGCATAAGGAAGTAGACCGTATCAAAACTCAATTCACATCATGAAGGTATATCAAAATTATCACGAGATAGCATGGTAAATAATTCTACATGTTATCATAATAAGTTATCCATGAGGCACACAAGGTAAGTAAATCTCGTCACGTTTCCCTTGTATTTGAACTACTATTACAAGTACATTACAAGCCATAAGCATTTATTGATATATCTATATATACATATGCACTTACATTCATACATGAGACAAGTGGTGTATATATATGTATGTATATGTTTATATATATATATATATACTTATGTATTTATGACATACAAGAGGTGTAAATGCTCATAGTCATGAATAAATATGCATATCTAATCCAAGTAACAAATTAGGGAACACCCTAGTTTTCCAAATCAAACCCAACCATGATATACAAGTTCTATGTAGCACCCAAAATGTATACAAGAAAGATATGGAGTTTTAGTCACTCACCAATTAGGGTTTGTAAAGAGAGAACCCCAATCTTGTAGAACCCTAGATTATACATGAAATCAAAATCAATAATCTCATACTAACCATAAAGGGGTCATTAATTCACCTTAAATTAAACAAGTTACTTACCTAGGGTTTTGTAGGAGGAAACCCTAATAAATGAGGAAACCCTAGGTTGTTGGAGGAGTGAACACTTGAACTTGAGATCCTCTTAAATGCTTGTAGACAATATGCTAAAAACCTAGATGTAACCTAAATGATTGCAACTAGTCATAAATGTGGAAGAGAAATTAAGAAGGTGAGTGAAGTAGGTGAAAATCGTCCAATGAGGGTGGAAAAGTCGGCCACAAAACTGAGAAGTGAAGGCTGCCCTAAAAACGACGCTGCATTCTTTCTTATACCCAGCTCCCGCCGGCGACTTTGACACCGCGAGAGTGCCCATGGCATTCTCGCCGGGCACTCTCGCCCCATATGTACCGCAGGCTTTCGACGATGGCAGCGAACTTCGACGATGATGACACTCGCGAGAGTGACCGGGCATACTCGCCGGCACTCTCGCCGAAGATGTACCGAGGGCGTGATTGTTGCAGCTCTAAAACTCGTGACTGTGACCTCGCGAGAGTGCCCCGACACTATCGCCGGTCACTCTTGCCGTGAGCGTACCAAGGGTTGTTAGGACCATAAATGTCCTACATATTAGAAAGATATATAAATAATTATATAGAGCTTAATTAGATTAATTAATTATTGTAAAAGCCTTAATTGTGTTAATTGGGCTTTGTTTAGCCTAATGGGCTTGGGCTTTGTTTGTCTAGGGCCTAAGTACATAAGGTTTAGTTAACCTTAGTTTTAGATTACACATTCCTAGTGATTCATTAGAGAGCTTATTGTTGAGAAATCGTTCCTTTTCTCTTAATTGTAATATTCTCTGAACGATACTTTGAATGAATACGAGATGGATGACAACTTGAAATCAACGATTGTTCTTGTTATTGTTTATTGATTCTATTGTTACCTGTCAATCTGGGATCCACACGTGGTATCAGAGCCTAATCGGTGATTTGAAGAATAGAAGAAATCGAACGAAAGCGAGAAAAAGAATAAAATTCGTATTGAATTTTCTGGAAAAACGCAGCGAGCCGTTTTGCCTATTCCCGGAGTTTGAACCATCCGATCGTCCTGATGTTTGGACAGTAGCTTCAAGACGTTCTGTTTTACATTCTGAACGGTTGGATTAATCGTGTGAGGTCCAGAAGGCACCCAGATTATTTTTGACATACTACAGTTTTTTCTTGAAGAAAATCGATCATCAATCGGGTTTGCAAAGCTTTTCGTTGATTTAATAATTCGTTTGCTAGATCTCGATTGTTTACTCGTTTTGTCTGCTGTTTATCTGCGTTTACATCAATTCTCAAAGGTATCAATTTTTCAAAATTTAAAAATCAATTCTTGAGTTTTTTGGTGTTCTTAAATTTTTGTGGTGATTATTGAAAATTGGGATATGTTTTGCTTAGAAATCGATTTGGGTATGTTTGTTTTTGTGTTTTTGGTCAAAATCTAACCCTACAGGAGTGGAATCAAACAACCCTATCGAACCCTGATCCTATTTTCTCGACCAGCCGCAGTACCCGATAGTTCCTAAACTTTCCGGGTAAGTTTCATATTTCTCACCACTATCCGGACGAATCATCCGGATTGTTGTTGGTTCCCGGGTAATTTTAATCGGAAACCTCAATTTTTACCCGGATAACCCATAGTATCCGGATAAAAAGTGCACTTCCCGGACAAAAGTTTTTTTTTCCAGACAATCACTTTCCGGATGATTTACCCCATACCTCTTTCCGGATGAAATTCCTTTTCCGGATGCTCTCACTTCTAGCACACTTTTGTTGACTGTGTGGTGACCATTTTTTCTGCTTGACCATTTTCTTCATTCTTTGCTTTCACTACACACATAAAGATCATGTGCATTTCATTTATTTATTTTTTATTTCTTGGTTATTTGATTTTCAAGTACACATCACATAGCATACATACTCATTTCCATTCGTTATATATATATATATATATATATCATGAATTTGAGTTAATTTTGGTGCTTTCCGGAAACATATTCAACCGGTAACCTCCTTATTACCCGGTCAGCATCTACTCATCCGGTAAGTTGTTCTTTTCGGTATCTTACTTTATTTGGTAACCACATTTATCCGGTAAGTTCTTTTTCCACCCGGTAAGTTTTGTTTGGAAAGTGCTTTATCCGGTAAACCAAACTTCATCCGGTAAGTTTTTCATACGCGTGTCACGTATCCGACAACTCTCACCCGGTAAGGTCTCACATCACCCGGTAAGTTCTCATCGCATCCGGTAAACCAACTTCAACCGGTAAGTGCAATTTCCATCCAGAATCTCAATTCATCCGGATCTCTTCACGTCCGGTAAGTTCCTCATTCATCCGGTAAGTTGTGTTTAATAAATTTTTGATTGGTAAGTTCTCGACGGTACCCGAGTTACCGCACGTCTCGTGATTAAAAGTTTTAACGAAAGTTGCGAATTTTCTTAACGATCGATTTGCAATTTTTTGTGACGTTTGAGGTTATTTGCGACGATTTGCAATTATTTGCGACTATTATCATTTTATGTGATTTTAGTTGACGTCTTTAATCTAATGTGGTTTGTTTTTCTTGCAGATTTCATTCTCGAAGTTTGATTTCGTTCGTTCCGATAATAACCAAATTTTAAATTTTGGAAACGAATTTATTTTTAGATTTGTTTTTCAAATTTAATTTTTGATTTTCTTCCGCAAGTTTTATTCTTCAAAGTAACACCGATCAACGATCATATACTTTCAGGTAACAATGTCGACGTATTGCCTTTATTTTGAGTGTTTAAACTTTCAAAGACTATGAAAAGAATATCAAGCAAGCAGATGAATTGTGCATAAAGTACTTCACACAACTGAAGGAACAGAAACTGCAAATATCTGAAAGTGCTGATAAGCTTGCTAAATCTGAAGAAAAGGCAACAGCATTAGAGTGAAAACACTGAGCTGAAAAAGAAGCTGTCTGATTTATCATCACGAGATGATATCAAGGAGACTGAGAAAGAGCAAGCAAGACTACATGAAAAGAATATCAAGCGATCAGATGATTTGTGCAACAAGTACATCAAAGAACTAAAGGAGCTGAAATCTTAAATCTGGAATAATTCTGAGAAGCTTGATAAAGAATAAGAGAAAGGTAAACTCCTGAACTGTGAAAACCTTGAGCTTAAAAATAAACCAACTACTTTTGAAAATGTTTTTGAAAAGGAGAAAGAAAGTTTTGCAAAGGAAAGACAATTGCTTATTCAAAGGCACTCTGCTCTTTCAAAGAAATCTCTTGAAGAGAAGAAGAGTATTGAGCTTATATGTCTAAATCTTTCAACATAGATCTCCGACTTTGAGAAAATTATGATTTTAGAAAGAGAAAAGTTTGAAATTGAACGCAACTCTTTTTCTAAAAAGAATGAAGAACTTTCTGTGAAAATAACCGATTTGGAGAAAGAATTAGACGTTCTAATCAAAGAGTCTGAAAAGAAGAAAGTTGAAGGTTTTAGAGTAAAAAGTTTGAAAGACGATTTTGCAATCGAAAGAAAGATTTTTCAGACTGAAATTTCTAAACTTACACAGAAATTATCTGGATTATCAACCGAGATTTTGAAGGCACAAATGGTTAAATCTGATTTACAAAAGAAACTTGATTTAATTCTCAAAGAATGAAATGCTTTATCCGTTAAGTTCAAGAAACTTGAAGAAAGCAAGTTCAAAGGTGTTCAAACTTCTTCTACTTCAAGTTCATTTTCTACAAATCGTTCTTCAAAGAATTTTGTCAACTCAAATGATTTTTCAAACGATCAGATTCGACCTTCCAATCTTTTCTATAATTCTCGTGTCGATAATAAAGATAATCAAATTTTTAAGAAAGTAAACATGGTTTGGAGAGTTAAAGGATCCGCTCCTACTCCAAAGTCATTCGTCTCAGTTAAGAGTGACAAGAACAACAAAGCTTTCCACGCTAAACCTTTTGTGAAAACTGATCGTGTTTACTTTGTTAATAAGCTGATCAGTGTATCTACACAGAAGCTGTGTTGTTCTTATTGTGGAGCAAGTAAGTTTGTGCCTAAAGACCGTGCTAAGTATTGGTATGGTACTTATAGTATCCCTGGTCCTCATAGGGCATCTAACCAACAAGGATCCATCAATAAATGGATACCAAAATCCCTCTAAACTGTTTTGCAGGAATGTCATGTGCGTTTCAATTCCTATTATTCACATCACATGACGAACATTCAAAGGTTATGCCAATTTTGAGGGGGAGTGCTATCTCATGAAAGGTAAGTGAACTATAACTGAATTCAAAGACCGTGGTAATTCATTCTGGATAACTTACTTGTGTTTGTTATTCTCCAATTTTAAATTCCATGATTGCCACGTGTCAGTTTTCTTGACTTAGCTATTTCCATGTCTCACATATTTGTTGATTTTTCGATGGAAATACACTCGTTTGAATTCCTAGTTGTTTTTTCCAAGATTCACAGTTTCGTGTAATTGATTCAATTCTTATTTGATATAATAATTGTGACTTGTTCTTCACAATTAAACATTCTGATCATTGTTTCATTTCTTGCAAAATACTGTGCCTACTGAGTCATTCTGTTTTGCGCTTGATTTTGTCTCATTGAAATTCTGTGATTTCAACCATGACTTCTGATCAACTCAGATCAGGACTCGTTCTTAAATGTTTTGACTTCTAAACACCTCTGTTTAGAACTCGTACATCACTGTTTACTAAATTGTTCTACTCGATGCATGAAAGGAGTGTTAGGACTTATCCTGTTTCTATGTTCAACCCAGAACCGGAAGGACCTACCCACGAAACACATCCCTTATAGAAAACAGTGAGGGTCTAGATTTTTAGATGAGTTCAGAGTGAAAAGAATAAATGGTGAGGCTGTGACAGGACTTAAAAGAATTATCGGTCCTTACCAAACCGAGTCAGTTATCCGGGTAACCACACAATCTATTCATTCTCGTTCTTTGGAGATGAATATTGAAACAGACATGGACCCAGTGTCGATAACTTGTGTCACCCCACCTAGCCACTCAAGTATCTCACAACAGATGCTTGTTTCACATATTCACGGAGATTTAGCACATAATCTATCTATTCCTCACTCAGAGGTCTCAGATATTGAAAAAGGAAGACATCAGCTCCGGTCTCCGAACTTCATATTCTACTCACTGTGTCAATTGATTTTTAACTTGAGTCCCAAGTTAAATCAATATTTTGAGCCAAGCGGATAGAATCTATTTTCTTTCACACATGCACAAGTCTTTGTGATTCCAATTGCATATCTTCGTGATATTGCCGTAACAGATTGATAAGTAATTTTTATATTTTACTTCAGTGATAACTGGAAGTCCTATCTGTAACACCCTCAAATTTGGAACGAGCAACTAACTTTAAAATTCAATAATTAACAAAAATAGATAAATTCATTTCTACAATTCATTCCTCAAAATACCTTGGAATTAAAAACATTATAATTCCCCAAATAAAACAACCTAAATGGGTGTCACTTAACACAACACAAGTTGCTAGTCCAAACAAGTGCGGAAGACTTCACTAAACATTTCACCTCTCGTGCACACTACTAGCACCCGCCACTTCATAATGTAGCTAGAGTTACCCCAACCTGAGCCTGTTGCACATGCCGACAAATAAAAAGGGTTAGGCTTACGTCTAGTGAGTTCAAGCATTTTATCATGACTACATAAAAATCATAAATCGGAAGGTTGTGGTTTTAGTCATGATTTAGATAAATCTTTCGTTGAAAGTCGCGACAAATATTATTATTTCCAAAGGGTTTCCCAAGCGGGCATAAATGACTCATTTTCCAACGCACACAAAATCTAGGAGAAAAGTTCCCAAAGTGTATAAAGCGTTTTCTAAAATGAATTCCAACTCCAACTCACTCAAAACTTGTTTAGACGTAAATATCCCAAGAATTATAAACATGGACAAAACTCCAATATTCCAAAACATCCAATAAGTATGAAGCATAGAACCCTGCCAATAACCATAAATACAGTTCGTATAAATAAAGTACGTCACCGAAAATATGGATAAAAACATATACCCAAAACCACACCTTTCGGTGACGGGGGAGACCCGATTCTATCGAAAGTGACGGGCACACAAAGTTAAGTCACTCGTGATGTTACTGGATTACACCTCAAGCCCCGACCTTAGTTCCCATGCCATAAAGACATCACAACCTCAAGCCATAAATAGATTGCCTTTATTGCATACCCCGTAGAGTTACACCTCAAGGACTTACAGGCGACCTTATTGCATATCCAGTCTAGACGAGTTACACCTCAAGGACTTCAATGTCCCTTATTGCCTACTCGCTAGTGGCCCCCACGGCCTACGCATATAACCATGCGTCCCCATAGTCCACTCCTCGTGCACAAAGAGATAGACTATCAATTAAAGACTGACTCACTTGCCTATGGATCCAATGCAACACAGTCTACCAAAACATGCTCAACCCGGAATGACAAAACACCCAAGCATGCAAATATCAATAATGTGCAATAAAATGCATCTAAGCCCCAGTTAGGTAAACAAGTACCACAAAGCCGTTATTAACCCAAAACCTGACACGGTTAAGCAAAAAGGGTTTTCCCAAAAGGACTCACACCTTTACAATTCTCAAAATAACTCTTGACACTAAATCGGGTATTTTCCACATGGTTTATAAAATCAATTTACACTAACATGATTAAACCGTCAAATAAACCTCATTTTGAGCAATTAACCTTTTATAGACAAAATATGATTTCTAACCATCCAAATATTCAAAAGCCCCAAATATGGGTGTTTTACACATTTATGAAGATAAACATTTCAAAAGAGTTAAATTATCCAAATAACTCAACCACGTATCTTTTCAAGTAAAACACACACATATTTGTAAAATACTCATTTTGGCATGTACAACGTTTTCGCAAAGTAACTTGAACTCACCTTGCTAGATTTAGCTAAATCTAGAGTTTCTCCAACGTAAGCTCCTTTGATGAAGTTTGCATCCTCAAGCCAAAACTTCCAAAACATAGATTTATGAGTTTCCAACCATCAATACCAAAGTCTAACCATAAGGACTCATCATCCATCCATAATATACCAAAATACCCAACTTATACCAAACCCTAGTTTTTGTAGATGAAGAAACGAGATTTCTTTAACAATCATCACCAAAATCGTCCCACAACAACACGAGGTAAAAAGAAGATGAAATCAACAACAATAACATCATGGGGTAGGAATAGATTACCTTTAACACTTGACTCCTCCAAAAGATGGCTCCTAAACTCCCAAAAGAGGAGATGAAGAGGAGAGGGGAGGAGATTTAGGGTTTCTAGAGAAAGGGAGAGAGATGATTTTTAGAGAGAGAGACGAGAGAGTTTGAGAGAGTTAAGAGAGATGAGTGAAAATAGGGAAAAAGAAGAAGAAAAGGGTTTAAAACACCTTGGAACCCTTCGGCTATAGTGACACGGCTATTGTGACAGTGTCACTATCGCCAGGGCACAATAGCTCAAACCCTTCCCACTCGCGGTACAACTTCGGCTATAGTGACACGGCTATTGTGACAGTGTCACTATCGCCAGGGCACAATAGCTCGAGGTGTACCGAAACTCGTTTTGGCCATAACTTCCTCGTTTTAGCTCCGTTTTCGCTCCGGAAAGGACCGTTGGACTCGTATTCGAATTCCTCATCCAACAAGACCATAAAATCTAAGATTTAACCCAAATTATTACCTTTCATATTTTTCTTAAAAGATCGGTTTCTCACTGATTCGAAATTATGCTTATCCGAAAATTACGGGTGTTACAATCAGAGATACCCCATTGCCAATTCTGAACATAGGCCATACAATCATTTTAATTGTTGTGATAACAGTTACTATGTGTTTCTGTGTTAGATTTTTACCCCATGTTGGTTACTAAAATGTTTATCTGGATTTTTTTTGCTACTCATCACTATTGTCTTTGAACATACATGATGCTTCGGATGCTCCTACTCATCATGAGGGGGAGAAAGGGTATAGATTCAAAGACACCGAATATCAAGTTGATGGGGAGTTAGCAAAAGCCGAGGGGGAGTAAAGCCAAGGAAGTAAAGAAGTCCCCATGCAAATGCCAAGGGGGAGTAATAGTTCAGTTATTTGATCAGTTCCGAGATTTTATCAAAGCGAAAAGACTTCAAAGTATTTACAAGTGATCACATCTTCTCGTTCTTATCAAGTGGTGTTCGCTAAAATCATTTCCTCCATTGAGCATATGGATTCTACAAGTTCTTTTAAAGCTGAAAGCAAATTCAAGAGCTTTAACCAGGAGCTTTATTCAAGGGGAAGCGCTGAAAAGACATGAAGACAAGCAACGCCGAAGTGTTTCGATGTTTCAAAAAGAAGAGAAGATAAAGACTTCAAAGGTTTCAAGACCGATTTTTATTTATATATCTTTAGGGGGAGATTGTTAGGACCATAAATGTATTACATATTAGAAAGATATATAAATAATTATATAGAGCTTAATTAGATTAATTAATTATTGTAAAAACCTTAATTGTGTTAATTGGGCTTAGTTTAGCCTAATGGGCTTGGGCCTTGTTTGTCTAGGGCCTAAGTATATAAGGTTTAGTTAACCTTAGTTTTAGATTAGCCATTCCTAGTGATTCATTAGAGAGCTTATTGTTGAGAAATCGTTCCTTTTCTCTTAATTGTAATATTCTCTGAACGATACTTTGAATGAATACGAGATGGATGACAAGTTGAAATCAACGATTGTTCTTGTTATTGTTTATTGATTCTATTGTTACCTGTCAATCTGAGATTCACAAGGGTAATTCTTCGCGGTGTTCGATCAAAAATGAACGAGAAAGGCGTCTGAACACGTTGTCCTCACGTTAACTCGGTCTCGAAGCAATTCGACATCCAAAGTGGACTTGGAGAATCGGTTTCTAAGACCTTGCATGCGTTCATGCATACACTAGTCTCGCTAAAAAGTGTTGCCCATGACGACTAATATTGCATATTCAGAGTCCTAAGCAGGATAAAATAATAACAGAACGTTACCAGAAATTTCGTGGTGTTACAGAAGTCCTGAACAATATCATTGTTCGCTCAATCAGGAGTGATCATTGGACTAAATTAAAAAATAGTTCTCTTGATAACTTCTTTGAGAGCAAGGGCATTTCTCACAATTTCTCAGCTGTGAGAACAACTCAGCAAAATGGAGTCGCTGAAATAAGAAATAGAATGATCATCGAAGCTGCTCGATCTATGCTCAGCGATTCTCAACTTCCAACTCAATTCTGGATAGAAGCTGTCAACACCGCCTGTTTTACTCAAAATAGGTCGCTGATCGTAAAAAGATTCAACAAAACTTCCTATGAACTTTTCCATGGGAGAAAGCGGTTTTCTTCATATATTTGTTTGTCAGTGCTTCATCTTAAACAACAGATATTCACTTGGAAAGTTCGATCCTAAAGCTGACGATGGGATATTTATGGGATACTCCTCAGTGTCCAAAGCCTTCAGAGTCTTCAACAAGAGAAGACAAACCGTTGAAGAAACTATTCATGTCACCTTTGATGAATCCCGTTCAGCAAATTAAAAACCAAATGCTGAAAATGAAGAATTGAATCAGTGGATGTTTTCTCACTATGTGGAACCAGAAGCTAACTTCAATCCTGACCCTCAAGTAAACAACCCAATCGCTGATTATGACCCTATCATCATTCCAAGCATGCAAACAAGTGAAGCTGAATCCTCTTCCTGGGTCTCAGCTACTCCCATAAACACTTTGCCTCATTATGAACCCTCAACCTCTGAAAGTCCATCCACTTCTAATCAACAATCAGTAAATGAAATATCATTTGAACCTCAGCAACTCTTACTTGATATACTTGACACTATCGCTGCTGAAACCTCTTCTTCAACACCTCCTGATATCCGTTATGGGCTAGAAATTCTATCTCCTGCTCAGCGATGGACATTGAATCATCCAATTGATCAAATTCTAGGTGATTCAAAGGCAGGTACCCAGAAACGACGAAGTTCAGGTAATATCTATCTATTTGTTAATTTCATTTCGTTGATTGAACCAAAGAAAACTGATGATGCCCTTAGAGATCCAAACTGGGTCAGTGCTATGCAATAAGAGCTGACTGATATTGAAAGAAACAAAGTTTGGAATCTTGTCCCCAAACCATATGACAAAACTGTTATAGGCACCAAGTGGGTGTATGAAAACAAGTTAGATGAATTTGGAACTGTAACCCACAACAAAGCTCGTTTAGTTGCTCAGGGATACAGACAAGAGGAAGGCATAGACCATGATGAAACCTTTGCCCCAGTAGCAAGACTCGAAGCAATTCAAATTTTTTAGCCTGTGCAGTTCACAAAGACTTCAAAGTTCACCAAATGGATGTCAAATCAACATTTCAAAATATGTTTATAGCCTGTGCAATTCAATTTTTTTAGCCTGTGAAGAAGTTTATGTTGAACAACCCCCGGGATTCGCTGATCCTAAGCATCCAAAATATGTTTATAAGCTGGATAAGACCCTTTATGGTTTAAAACAAGCACCTTGTGCATAGTATGACACTTTATCTTCCTTTCTTATTGCTGAAAATTTGAATGCGGAAAAATCGATAACACTCTATTTTCAGAAAAGTCAAAGGTCATATCATTCTTGTTCAAATATATGGCGATGATATTATATTTGGTTCTACTAACCCATCTCTGTGTACTCGATTTGCTGAACGTATGAAAAATGAATATAAGATGAGCATCATGAGTGGAATAACATACTTCCTTGGACTTCAGATCATGCAAAGTGATAAAGGAACTTTTATCTACCAAGGTAAGTACGTTAAAGATATACCGAAGAAATTCGATCTCACTCAAAGCTCAACTATGAAAACTCCTATGGCACCTTCGCTAACACTTAACAAGGATCCCTCTGGAAAACTTGTTAATGTCACTGCCTATAGAGGAATGATCGGCTCTCTTCTCTATCTTACAGCGAGTCGTCCTAATATCATGTATTCTACCTGTCGTTGTGCACGATATCATTCTGAACCCAAAGAATCACATCTGATCGCTGTAAAGCGAATTTTCAGATATCTGAAGGGTACACCCAACCTAGGTCTTTGGTATCCCAAAGACTCAGGGTTCGATCTAATTGCCTATTCAGATAATGATTTTGCAGGTTGCAAACAGGATAGAAAAAGCACCACAGGAGGCTGTCAACTCCTAGGTGAAAATTTGGTGAGTTGGACAAGTAAAAAGCAAAACTCAGTGTCCACCTCCACAGCTGAAGCTGAGTATGTAGCTGCTGGAAGTTGTTGTGCTCAGGTCTTATGGATGAGAAATCATCTATTAGACTATGACCTTCTGCTATCAAAGATTCCCATCTATTGCGACAACACTAGTGCCATCGCTATAGCAAACAACCCAGTGCTACACTCAAAGACTAAACACATCGAAATCAGATATCATTTTATCATAGATCATGTGATGAATGAAGACATAGAACTTTATTTTATTCCTACAAACTATCAGTTAGTTGATCTCTTTACCAAACCTCTTGATGAGACAAGATTCAATTTTCTCATCAGCGAGCTTGGAATGCTGAACCTTGAAGAAAAACCCTTCAGCAGTAAAGCATTAAGTCAGCAATAAGGTTCTATCTCTATTGTTCATCTTATAATCTCTGAGTAAATGCTCTCTGATACTAAGGTATGTTCTCTATCCCAAATCACTGAAGCTATCTTCAGTATGATGTCTTTCAAAAGAAAATTTTAATCACTGACATTTTCCTATCAGTGATCCTTTTGAAAAAGAAAACTCATCACTGATATTTCTCATCAGTGATTCTTCGAAAAACTTATCCAACCCTGATATTTCTCAACTATCAGGGATGCCTTTTGAAAAATGAAACGGCAGTTTCTTGTGACGTCATCAAAAGAGGATAAACCACGACACGCCTTTTTGTCTGACACTGTCGGCCGTTAAACTTCTTGACCAATACGCTTCGTGGGACGTGTCCGTGTCAAGATGAGTATTTTCCCCGCTCATCAACCTTTCTCTCTCCTCTCTCATTCATATATAAACAACCCCTTTTAAAATTTTCCTCTTTACGCGCACTAAACACTCTCAAGGCAAGAACATCCTTTGCATTCGAACGAACTAAGATCCTAGGAACTTTGATCCCCAGACTTTCAAGACAACAGGTTCCTACTTCATATCTCTAATGCTTTTTGGACATCAAAAAACCTTTCTTTGATCTTAAATCTTTGTTAACAAAGATCAAAAAGTGTTTTTCTTCTAACAAAAATCATTTTCTTTCATGATTTTTTGCACAAACTTTAACAGGTTTTCATAAGCTTAAAACTTTTCTTTTAACTTTTTCTCTCTCCTTAAATATGTTTTCCAGATTCTTTCCTTAAAAGAAAAGTGGTAAAACATAGTTTTCTACCAGTTTAAATAATCACTAAAATTGGAAAATCATTCTTTACAAGTTTCTTTCCTTAAAAGGCAACTGGTAAAACCCTAATTCCTATTTTGGAAATCTTTCCTAACTAAGAAAGTTTGTTCCTCTTCTCCTTTGTTCTATTTTCTATGAAATGACCCAAGTTGTAACAATGGTCAAATCCAAGAACGTAAGGTTTGAGCTGAACCAAGTACAATTTGTCGCAAACAATCATCTGGCCCTGCTCCACTTTTCTGAAAAGAAACCATGCCTCCATCGCGTTGAAGCTATAAACTTGCTCCGCAATTCCCCATTTACTACGCCCTTACCGTTTCACCTCCTACTCACTGGAACCTCCTTCAGCAGTTCTGGTTCACTGCTGAGCGTACTGAAGTTACGCTGAAATCCAAGAAGGTGGTCACTGTGATCGCCTTCCAAACTGAGCTAGGACATGGCAGCATCACTACCAACGGAATCCGCACAGCTCTCCGACTGCCAGTGGGACCCTTTGACAAACATCCCACTGAGGATGAACTAATCCGATTCCTGTATCTCATGGGATATACATGGGATTTGAAGCCAATGACCGACCTTCCTGATAAGAAGCTCACTAAGATCCTGAAGGAAAAAATGCCTTCAGAGCTCAACTTCGTCTTCTCCCACATAATCTCATCCATGAGTGGGAAGACCAGTTCGTTGGATCAGGCCAACTGATATCAACTGCAGATAGGGCACAACCTCATCACTGGGTGAAAGATAGACTACGCCCGAATGATCATCGACGACATGATGGTCAAGGTCGAGAAGCCAAGGCGAGAGCTGAAGGTTCCCTATGTTCGCTTCGTCTCAACTCCTTGAGTCCTTTCTGAAGGAAGGATACCCTACAGAGGGTGATTATCAGCTCCCACAACTAGGGGTCCGAATCCTGATGTGGAGAAAACTGATAATGAGGTTAGTCTTTCTTCTCTTAAACTCCTTCTTTCTCCTACTTCTTCTTCTTCTCAGGCAACAATGTCTGCGGTACAACCCCCCGCAGCTTCCTAAGTTTCCACTTCTACATCCTCATTGAAGAGGAAACACTCTGCAACCACTCTTGGTCATTCCAAAATGACCAAGAAAATTTCAAAGGAGAAAACCCCACCCTCAACAACGACTACATCAGGGATCGCCTCTTCACAGGCGACCTTTGAAGACTTTGTGGTACGCTCCACCACTCCTGACACCGCATCAACTACCACTTCAGCGACCTTCTCTGTCGCTGAATTATCGCTGGCAACTACCCCACCACTCTTAGTGCCTCAAAGCACTGAGGAGTTTGATTTCGGCAACGCCGGTGCCGCCCCCGCTCACTGCACGACCTTCTCTACAACATTAGCTTCTCCCACCATCACCTTCGTCAACACGTCTACTGCACCAACGACAATAGTTGCTGACTCCCAAGAATCGCTGCTTTAAAACCTGATGCGCAACAACACTATAGGACCTAATGGTCTCCCGCTCAGGGGCTCTCAGAGCATGCCTCAAACGTTATTATCCTTTTTGGAGAATGACATGCTATATTTTGGGGGGAGTAGTCACTTTGAACACTTCTCGCAACCATCAAGTACTCCACCTTCCCTACCCCTTTCTTCTCACCCCTCTCCTAATATTGAGCTTTCCTTTGCTCAAAGTTCTTTTTCTCTTACATGTCCTAATTTGGGCATGATCTCCACCTCTCTCAAAGAGATCAAGGATTGCGTGGACTCTCTCTCCACGGATCTCACAAATAATACCAATGCTGTGAATGTTGTCGGCGATACTCTGAAGGACCTTTCCACTTCCCTCTCCTCCAAAGCTGACAACACTCAGCTATCTGCCTTAAAGGAGGAGGTTACGCACCTGAAGACAGACGTGGCTACCAATACCCATGCACTGCAATCCCTGACCACCAACGTCAACATGTTGAACACTGCAGTTAGTGCGCTCCACAACACTATAAATGACCTCAGCACCAAGGTCAACAATTCAAACACCCTCCTCAGCTCCATCCTCTCCAAGTTGAATGCACCGGTGGTCGCTCCCACTCCCTCCTTCACTTTGGATGATCGCTCGAAGTTGGGGTTTGTGGCAGATTTTCTATTAAAGGCCACCGAAGCGATCCCTGGCTTTGAAGTTGGGGTTTATGGCAGATTTTCTATTAAAGGGTGGACATCCTCGAAGCTGCCAATGACTCAAAATAAGTACTTCCTAGCCTCGAAGACAAGAATACGGATGCAGTTGTTGTTGAGCCTTCCAACTCCAATCCCCTGAATGTTGATGATGAAAAAAAGGGGGGGGGGGAATGGAAAAGAAGACCCTCCTCAAGATGAGGGGGAGGAAAACAAAGTCCAAACTTCTCCTTCCTATCCTTGGACTGAAACTGTTGATATTCCCTCTGAGGAGGATGAAGAAGAGGAAGAGGAGGAGGAGCTGGAGATACTTGATAACGAACCCTCCAAGGAAGCTGATGAAGATAATGATGATGATGATGAAGAATTAGGCCTCTGGTTCCAACCTGCCTCCATCAGGGTTCCTTCTCCCAAGGGTGTCGTCATTAAAGAAGAAGGGGAGAAGACTGCAAAAACTCCCACAAAGAAGTCTTCCCAGGGCAAGCAAAAGGGGATCGCTACCTCTGGGAACTTAAGGATTTGCTTTGCCGCTGAGAGGGAGCAACCTTCTCAGGTATGCCTCTCCCTAATACCTTTCTCTGCTTCTACTCTCCCTCACCTCAACCTACTCTATACACTTAGCCATTTTTGTCTATCTTTTCTTACCCTCAAAAACCTAACTTTTGTTTCTTGTATTCAGCTAGTGTTCTCCCCTGCTTAAGGGACAAGCTGAACTTCAACAACACAAACCAATAATGCCAACATCTACTGTTGATGACTTGCTAATAATCCCAGTCTCACTAATAGAGACTGATGAACAAGAGGAAGAAAAAGATTGTTGAATCACCTAAACTGACCCTCACGACTACTTCCAATGTCTGAGGATGAAGAACGAGCAAGAAGATCATCATTGATTGAATAGCTAGAGGATCAACGCTTACAGACCCTCTCCCTACAAACTTTTGGAATCCTGTCTCCTGAAGAAGTCAAAGAATCCCCCAGGGCTGAGGAAATTCTTTCTACTTGCCAAAAGGATGCTCAACTAACCCTTAAGGTAGCCAAGGCCTCAGTCTCTGATAAGAAGCTGAAACAAAACCCCATCAAAGTTCAGGAGCAGCTACTAAAACGTGTTGAGAAGGAAACCTGCCGTAATAGAGCCATCAGTGATTCAATGTTGGAATGGTGCAGAGAGAAAGTTGATCACACATACCGCCCAAGTCAAATCTTTAATGTGAACCTGAAAGGAAAAACTACAAAGCGCTCAGTGATGGTGGAGATCACAATCATCACGGAGAACGGATACTCGCAGAAGATCTTCATGTCCAAGTTGGAGCTTTCGGATTTGATGAGTGGCTTGAAGTAAGAAGTGCTATTCAGAAGTCCAAGTCAAAATACAAATCCCACGTGGAAAAGTTTTTTAATGTTCACATCAACAAGATAACATCAGCCATGGACTTGCCTCCTCCAGCGCTTCTTCAAAATCGAAGACCTGCCCCAGCGAAAAGAAAGCGAGCCTCAACCTCTGGTGAGTCTGCCATCCGAAATGAAACTGGCATTGAATTCTCAAGAGAAGCAGTGCTCGGACCTCCACCAGATCTCTCAGCTTTGGACTGATCATTGCCTCCAGGTGGACCTTTTATACCTGACCAAGTGATAAGTGACCCCTATGGTATCATCTTCCCTGACTGGGATGGTATCCTGCGCCTTCAACGTTTTCAGAACTTCTCATCTGCCCCGTGAATCAACTCAGAGATCTTATCCACTGGGGCAACCAATCAAGACCAGGCCTCTTCCTCAAAACCCATGTACTCAGCGAAGCTAAATTCAGAAAGGAACAAGGTGAAGTGGTACCTGACTGGATGATCCCTGAAACTGAATCCTTTGACGAGATGCTATTCAAGGACGAACCTCTATAACTGATAGATTCTCTCTTGTAATCTTTTGTAATTTATTAGTAATCTTTTAGTACTTGTAATTTTTATTTCACTTGTACTTGTAACTTTCAACCTTCCCTTATAAACTTATTTACGACGTAAATGAAAATTCAGTGAATTACTTTACTCCATCAGTACTAGAAAAGATCCCTGAAAACAGTAAATGGGACACGCATCTATGAGTCCAATTTATCCTTATGTTTTTAACACTTAGCAATTTTCTTATATTGCTTTGTCATCATCAAATAGGGGGAGATTGTTGATCCAAACTCTCTCAGTGATTTGATGATGACCCTTTGTATAACTCAGTGAAAATTACAAATAGCATCTGTATGTATTAGTGTTTCACTATCAGCATTAATATACTGAGTCTGTTCAGTATCGCTGATGGTACCTAAAGTTTTAACTTCATAAACTCAGCGATAAATGTCCATCAGTGATTACCTGAGCCTGTTCACTTATCACTGATGATTGTTGATAGTTTCTTATGTAAGCAATGTTGTTTGTAATCCCCGAAGACAAGTTTTGCGACACAGAGTTCACCACTGACATCGAAGACAAAGCTGATGAACAAGTGACAAGTCTACTAATGATCTGATGCAGACATCAGTGAAACCAAGATAAATCCACACGCACGACATTTCAAGAAGAAGATTTCAGCGATAGCTGACTTGCATCAGCTCTTCTCTGATGGAAGACTTACTCAGCGACCGCTGATCTTGAAGCTTCTACTTCAAGAAATGTTTGTCTTATCTCCTTGCACACTCCGTACGATTTGTCAGAGAAGACTTGCTTTTGTCCAAGATCGTACAACCACTCTGCAACTTTATTGTTCACCATACGGCCCAAAGCATGTTGTTTAAAAAGTCATAAGCATGCACCCAAGCATATGATGACACGTGTAAGGTCCTCCTTCCATGCATTTAATGCGTCGGGTATATACAGGAGGAATGCCCCTTCAGTTTGAAAGTGGTCTCTCCCTGAACTACTTAGTGCTTAGAAAAATATCCCTATTTTTCTATATCTCCTTTTTCTCTCTGATTTCTAGTGCAAGAATACTTAGTGATTTATTTAGTTTGTTTACATTAGGTTCTACTTAATCTTATTCCGCAACAAACTGTAAATTGTGTTTGATTTATCAATAAACAATTTAGAAAACTATAAATCTTATGTTTGTATTCACCCCCCCCCCCCCTTCTACAAACTATTACTTGTATAACCCCTTCGGGATCAACACTTTTTCATCAGGGTGCGAAGGTTTGGAACCTTATTGTTGAGCGATTTGGTGTACCCCTTTTTTAAAAGTATAATATATTTATAGCTAAAAACGTGGTGTTTTATCGGGCCAAATCTTTCAATAAATAAACCAAGACGCAAGTATACATCTCAATCTATTATCGTCTCAATCAAGTAATAATGGTACAAAGTACCGATTATTGATCCCACAGGGAAGCTTGGAAAAGTTCTTCTTTTATAAGTCCAATAAATAAAAACAGGTTTCAGATGGCGAATGCGAAGGTAATCTTTTTGGTGGAGGTTTTGTTAACAATTAAACTAAAATCAATTATAAAGAGAAGCACATGGTATAAAGTTCCGTTGGGATGAAATTAATAATTAGATAAAAAGACGAGACGACATTCCTTGGTTATCTCAAGAGTCCACTATTTCATGATACAACGTACCGGGTGTCAATTGGTCAATTGTGATCCACCATAAAATATAACCTTGATTTAAATAACTTCGGACAATCATGTCATACGATACACATCTTTATTTTTATTATCGGTCTCGGTCCCAACTTCATTTTATACCCCAAGCTAAGGCAATTAGCCCATCCTCGCTTTACGTGCACTAAAAACTACAACAACGATTATGAAAACAAATAATGGAGATGGACAATCCATTACACAAAACTTGAAAAGTCGAAATTACGTGTTAAGAAAATTAATTATAAACTAAAGAGATGGAAAGTCTTGTTTTAAATGTAATGAAACACAAAACTACATTAAAATTCTAACGTTGATTAAAAATCTAAAATTAAGCTAACGAGATATTGAAAAGGTTTTTTTTATAATAAAAACACATTTAACACTTGCAACTTCTATGATTTCTTCGTTACTACAAATCGTGAACCAAGCTAGTTGGGGATCCGAAGAGATTAATTCAGACTTCCGATTTATGGTAGTAATTTTAGAATATAGAAGTGGGTTAAGAGTTAGTGTCGAAATTAACATAAACCGAAAAGCAAACTATCGAGAATTAGAGAACGATTTTACGATAAACATAAACGAAACCGATGATTGCGAGAGTAACCTTGAAAACGATAAACTTGACATAAAAATCGTAAGAAGATGAAAACGAAGGTGCATAAACAGTAATCTTAAAATTAGCAAAAACACGAGATTAATAAAAACACACTTATATTAGATGAGAAATCAAACCCGAGCGTTACAACGAGATTACTGGAGTGTGAAATGTGAACAAATCCAATTGAGATGTGGTTTTGGTTCACTGTGCATCAATGGCCGAAGCCACTGAAATGAAAACAAAGGAAAGGAGCTCTTGGCTCTTTCTCTCTCTACCTACTACATAAATATCTAAGATAATAATATCTAATGCAAAGCAATTGAACTGATCCCTGCTTTGATGTCTGCTACACATACATATATATACTAATTTTTCTAAGGCTATTTTTAGGGCCCATGATCCATCTAGATGGCCCAAACACAAAATTTAGATTAAGCCTAACAAACAAGCCCAAAATAAATCCATAGCTTATTATAGCCAAAAGTCCAAGTGTAATCCCAAAAATCGGCCCATGAGGTTTCATGCGAAATCTGCGTTTTTCGGCCCAAGAGATGCAAAACGTTGTCGTGTCCAAAATGAGAAGTCGTCCGTTTTCCTCTTGCTACGTGCAATCCATATATATATCGACTTCAAAACGGCATTTTTCCATCATCCTATAATTAAGACATTTTAAATGAGTAAATAGGCTAAAATTATATAAAACATGCCACTTTGACACGCTAAGGTCCAAAGCATTTATTTACTACATTAGACACTAAAGTTAACTAAAAAGACTCAATGGGGAATAAAAACGAGCTAAAATTTATAATAAAAAAACTATAAATAGGGTTATAAAAATAACCCTATCACAACCCCAAACTTGAATCGTTGCTTGTCCTCAAGCAACTTTATTTGACGAAAACTTTTGAGCTAAAAACATTGTTAATCCAAAGAAGAGAATTGTTCCTTTCCATCAATATCATGGACACATGCATGCATACGGTTTACTAGAATTGTTGCAACAACTAGTTTACATGGTAAGCATTGATAGCCCTTCATAACCCAATTTATCTCAAAATGCACAATAAATCACATCAAACCATAAGCTAGCCACACAACTCTCTATCTAATTGGAATCAAGAAATGCACTTCAACAAAGGTATGCAATCGGCTTTTTCACGTTTGTGATGCAATGCCTTTTACCACTTGCTCTTATTTTTTTTCTTTTATGGCATTTTTCCATCTTCTCATTTTTTAGGAACGTGGACACATTGGTCTCTTAGTGTCTTTGACACTTGACTTTTATGCACGGAAAACACATTTAGAGCTTTGCTCGTTTTTGCATGGATGTTTTCACATTTGTGCATTTTTTGAATTTTTGTGTATTTGTGGGTATGAAAAGAAATACCACAATTAATATGGTGTGAATGATATATCATGAACGAACGACCTTATTTCCACAACCCCAAACTTGAAGGGTTCAATGTCCTCATTGAACATTGAATTGGATTGATACCAAAAATGGTAAGAATGGGTGGCTTGAGTGAATAAGTGCACAAAAATTGATTCCAACAAAAATTGGTGAAAATAAAGAGTTTAGCGGCTAGTTCTAGTGATGCATTTAAACTACAAATGATAGACAAACATGGATTATTGTGGCTATCATTCCACCAATTCAACTAGCAATTACTCACTTGTGACCCGTGTGCATGGTATGATCGAAACTTACAACCTTTCTTTGGAAACAACAACAATCCCAGACACATATTATATAACTAGGAACATTAAATTAGAAGATGCAAGAAATTAAAAGATGATAGAACCTGGCCTACTCAAGATGAGTAGGTGAAGCATCAGTATGTCCTCCTATTTGGATTGGAAATGGTGGGAGGTTCTTCAAGAGTCTTGCATTTTGCTGACTCCAAACGTGGTGTTTCTCTTTCCACTTATGCTTATATACTTCTCTCACCACTCGCTTTACTACTTGATCACGACACAAGACATCGATTGCACAAATGGGTGAACGATTCATCACCTCACCAACAACATAACACGATTTTTTGAAGTTTCCCAAGTCCTTGGATTTATCATCACGTCCCCTTTTTAAAACAACTTGAAGGTTTTCTACAGAAATTTGTTGTAGGGATCTTACGGTATCTACAACAATATGTTCGTTCTGCACAGATTTATTGTAGGGGTTAATGAAAATCTTGGCACTTTGTTGCACCTCTTCACTATTTTGAAGTGAAGAGGGGTTGCTCAAATGCTCAGGTGTTTCCTTGGAACTCTCTATCTTTTGAATCTTTTCCAAAGTATTAGCCTCACACTCATCCTTACCGATACACTCAGATTTTTCAATATCACTTGGTATAGGGATTTGGATTTGCACTTTAAGTTCACTAATGATCTCTCCAACACGAGTTGTTATGTTAATAACAACTCCTTGTATGTTCTGTAAGAAATCATTCATCAAAGTTTCAAGAGATTCAAAGTTTTCAACTTGTTCTAAAGGGGGTGTAGGGGGTAAAAACGAGTTGTTAAAATCATCCCCTTGAAAATTCCCAGAAAAATCATCGTGTTCCTCCCAAGATTGGTCAAAAATATTTGAACAAGTGTTACTCCAATCTTGATAGGGAGGTATTGGTGATGTGAAAGTGCCATGATCTTGACCATTTAAAAATAAATTAGGATGATCCTCCCATGATTGAGTTTAACCATTAAAGTGTGAGGTATCCCAATTTCTATCTTCCATGAAATAACTGGATTCGGGGTTCGAAGGGCAACTGTATGAGAAATGATTTCCACCACAGTAGTCACAGAAAACAGTTTCACACGGCCCAAACGAATGTACCATTGAATCCATATTCACAGAAAGATATACTCAAAGATTTATTACTTGTGCACACATGGAAACGTATGACAAGCAACAAAGATGGTAGAAAAACTTGTTTTTATAAATTTTACTTTAAAAAGAAAAACTTTTAGCGTGCTTCCCGGGCAACGGCGCCAAAAACTTGTTGAGCGATTTGGTGTACCCCTTTTTTAAAAGTATAATATATTTATAGCTAATAACGTGGTGTTTTATCGGGCCAAATCTTTCAATAAATAAACCAAGACGCAAGTATACATCTCAATCTATTATCGTCTCAATAAATAATATATTTTGTACAAAGTACCGAGTATCGATCCCACAGGGTGTAACACCCCTTAATCCCAACATACAAGTTCCATATAATTCACCACAAAATAACATATCATAATCCAAAAATGGTCCCTTAAATTCTACAATTAGGTCTTTCGGTACAAACTTTTTCGAATAAAGTAAAATACATAACAACTACTAATTATAACTGAAATCTTCATAATCATTCAACATCCACAAAAGCTAACATGATAAATCCTATCATTGTCTCTTGTTTGCTCCATGACCTGGAATACATATTTTAAAACAAAAATGAGGGTTAGACCTTGAGGTCTAGTGAGAAAATCCCCGTTAGTTAAAGGAAACATTTGCACATAATCATTCACGTAATTCACATAAGAATACCAATTACGACTCATGCATCATGTATCTTTCCATCTCTTTCTCTTTTCTTTTCCTTGGCCATATTAATTGGTAGCAAGCCAATTAATTTATTTACACCGCTGTACTAAATACAACCAACACCACTGTCCCTTGCACAGCCAACTTTCACCGGTCCTAAGCCCGGCCAACTTGTACTCATACAATGTAATATTCATATAAACACTTTATGCACCATATTACATTTAATCACATATATGTATTCCATTTTGAAAACATTTCAATTAAAAACTCACCTCTTGTGTTTATCACAAAACTCTTCCAAGATCAATCACGTAGGTCGATTCTTCACAAAATCTGAAATCAGATAAAATACCAAATATCTCTTTTAATACTTAAACTTACAAAATTCCCAACTGAAATCGCAATGAACAGTACAAGTCGCAACCGTGATGAACAGTACAAAGTCGCAGCCTCTTACTGCGACTTCACCCCGAAATCGCAATCAACTACTGCGATTCCAATCCAAGTCGCAATCAACTACTGCGATTCCAATCCAAGTCGCAATCAACTACTGCGATTCCAATCCAAGTCGCAATCAACTACTGCGATTCCAATCCAAGTCGCAATCAACTACTGCGATTCCAATCCAAGTCGCAATCAACTACTGCGATTCCAATCCAAGTCGCAAACGACCATTGCGACTTCATACCCAAGTCGCAACAAACTATTGCGACTCCGATGAATGTCGCAGTCGTCCATTGCGACTTCGATGAATATTAGCCTACTGCGACTTCGATGAATATTAGCCTACTGCGACTTCGATGAATGTCTCAGCCTACTGCTTCATCCTAAAACCTAGATTTTTGTAGTTTTATTCTATGCATGATTATGTAACTTTGCAGATATGTTTTATACTACCATTAGAACACTATCCCAAACCCATAATTATCATATCTTTCTAAAATAGCATAACCCACTTCTAAGATTCATGTAAAACCTATTAGGAACTAATACACATAGAAAGGAAGGGTTTGCAAGGATTAATACCTTTGTCTACTTCAGATTAATCCTTATATTACTGCTGTAATTCGGCTTGTCCTTCCTTCTTCTTCTTCCTTTCAATTTTCTCTCAAGTCTCTCTAGTCTTTCCTTTCTTCACGTAATCACACACACACACACTATAATTTTTATCTAAAACTCTTACAAGAGGACACCTCCTCTACATGAGGTGGAAGAATGGCGGTGGTAGGAGTTAGGTTTGGAATATAGACCAAACAAACCCTAGACTTATCTTACTTGACACTAAATACCCCTTACTTTTAAATTAAAACTTATAACTTACCCTTTAACTCTAACTCCATAATATTAAATTAAAATACTACTTATAAAATTCCAAAAGTAACTTAGATAAAATACCTGGTTATTACAACATCTCCCCCTTAAAAGAATTCCGTCCCGGAATTCAGTTAAGAGAAAAGATGAGGGTATTTGGCTCTCATTTCCGCTTCTGATTCCCATGTCGCATCCTGACCTCTATGATGTTTCCACTGAACCTTTACCTGCCTGATTTCCTTATTCCTTAATACTTTAACCTTGTGATCAACTATCGCTTCCGGTTCCTCCACATAGTTCAACTTTTCATCAACCTGGATATCCGGTAGAGACACTGCCTGGTCCGGTGTAACTAAACATTTCCGAAAGTTCGACACATGAAACGCGTTATGAATCCTACTCAACTCCAACGGAAGATCCAATCTGTATGCCACTTCACCAATTCTTTCTGTAATTTTAAATGGCCCAATATACCGCGGACTGAGTTTACCTTGTTTCCCAAAACGTATGACTCCTTTCCAAGGTGAAACTTTTAACGTCACAAATTCCCCAACCTGAAATTCTAACGGTTTCCGGCGTCGATCTGCATAACTTTTCTGTCTGTCTTGTGCCGTTTTCAATCTATCTCGGATTTGAGTAATCTTATCTGCTGTTAACTGTACTATTTCTGGCCCTGCTAACTGCTTTTCCCCCACTTCATTCCACCACAAAGGCGTTCGGCATTTCCTACCATACAATACTTCAAACGGTGCCGCCTGAATGCTAGAATGATAACTGTTGTTGTAAGCGAACTCTATCAAAGGCAAATGTTTATCCCATGATCCCCCAAAATCTACTATACAGGCCCGAAGCATATCTTCTAAAGTCTGGATCATTCTTTCACTCTGCCCGTCTGTCTGTGGATGATATGCTGTGCTCAACTTAATCTGCGTTCCCATCTCTTTTTGAAAGCTTCTCCAAAACCTAGAAGTAAAACGACTATCTCGATCAGAAATAATCGAAATTGGTACTCCATGTCGAGTTACTATTTCATTAACGTACAGTTTGGCCAAACGTTCCAAAGAATCGGTTTCTTTTATCGGCAAGAAATGAGCAGACTTTGTCAACCTATCCACAATCACCCAAATAGAATCGAATCCTTTTGAAGTTCTTGGTAACTTGGTAATAAAATCAGTTGTGATCTGATCCCATTTCCACACTGGAATTTCTAATCGTTGCAGTTGACCAAAAGGTTTTTGATGTTCAATCTTTACCTTCTTGCAAGTAGTACATTCCTCCACATACTTTGCAATGCTTCTTTTCATCCGCGGCCACCAGTAAAATTGCTTCAGATCTCTATACATTTTATTTGTACATGGATGAATGGAGAATCGAGATTGATGAGCTTCTTGCAGTACACGATCACGTAATCCACCCAAACGAGGTACCCAAATCCTGTTCCCCAAACACAACAACCCACGGTTATCTTTCCCAAGCAATGCTGATATCCCAACTAACCGTTCAGATTTCAAACTTTCTTCTTGATAAGCATCTAATTGGCACTTCAGTAATTTGTCAAAAATGTTTGGAAGAAGTTCAGCTCTTAAAGATATCGCCTTTATCGTTCCACTTCTTTCTTGTCGACTTAGTGCATCTGCCACCACATTCGCTTTCCCTGGGTGATAAAGGATTTCACAATCATAATCATTCACTAACTCAAGCCACCTTCTTTGCCTCATATTCAGTTCCTTTTGGTCAAAAAGATGTTGGAGACTCTTATGATCAGTAAAAATTTGACATTTGGAACCATACAGATAATGTCTCCAAATCTTCAATGCAAAGACAACCGCTGCAAGTTCCATATCGTGGGTAGGATATTGCCTTTCATGATCCTTTAATTGACGAGAAGCATAGGCAATTACTTTTCCACGTTGCATGAGTACACATCCCAAACCTAACTTGGAAGCATCACTGTAGACCACAAAATCATCCGAACCTTCTGGCAATGCTAAAATCGGCGCGCTGCAGAGTTTCTCCTTTAATATCCTGAATGCTTCATCCTGTTCTGCCTTCCATTCGAACTTCAAATTCTTCCGAGTCAGCTTAGTCAAAGGTGTGGCAATACGAGAGAAATCTTTTATAAACTTTCGGTAGTAGCCGGCCAAACCCAGAAAACTTCGTACTTCTGTTGCTGTCTTTGGCGGTTCCCATTTTTCAACTGCTTCCACTTTCATCGGATCGACTTGTATACCCTTTTCAGAAACTATATGCCCCAAAAACTGAACTTCCCGCAACCAGAATTCACACTTTGAAAATTTCGCATACAACTTTTCTTTCTTCAATAATTCCAAAATCAAACGAAGATGTCGTGCATGATCTTCTTTGGATCGGGAATAAATAAGTATATCATCGATAAATACGATGACGAATTTATCAAGATATTGCTTACATACCCGATTCATTAAGTCCATAAAGGCGGATGTAGCGTTTGTCAAACCAATTGGCATTACTAGAAACTCATAGTGACCGTACCTGGTGCGAAAAGCAGTTTTCAACACGTCTTCTTCTTTGACCTTCAACTGATGATAACCGGATCTCAAATCAATCTTGGAGAAACAACGAGCTCCAACTAATTGATCGAAGAGGTCATCAATTCTAGGTAGAGGATACTTGTTTTTGATCGTGCGTTTATTCAATTCTCTGTAGTCGATACACATTCTCATCGAACCATCCTTCTTTTTCACAAATAAGACTGGTGCTCCCCACGGTGAAGAACTTGGTCTGATGAAACCCTTATCGGATAGATCTTGCAGTTGTGCCATCATTTCTTTCATTTCCGGAGGCGCCAAACGATACGGTGCACGGGCTACAGGGTTGGCTCCAGGAATTAGATCTATACCGAACTCTACCTGTCTAACGGGCGGAAGACTGTTCAAGTCTTCAGGAAATACTTCTGGAAAATCACTAACAATTGGAATGTCTTCCAACTTACTCTTCTCTAGCTTAGTATCTATTACATAAGCTAAGTAACTCTGACAACCTTTACTAACACACTTACGGGCTTTTATCATGTTAATAAGATTATACTGATAATTCCTACGATCGCCATAAATCACTACCGGCCCTTTTTCAGGTAACACAACGTTTATTAACTTCTTATCACAATTTATATTAGCTTGGTTCTCGGCTAACCAGTCCATTCCCACTACCACATCAAACTCTACCAGGGCTATTGGAAATAACTGAATCGGTACTCCGCACCCTTCTATATCTATCACGCAACTATCAAATACTTCTTTAACCGACACTTGATTTTCATTTGCTGTATCTACCAATAAAGCATGATTTAACACTTTCGGCTTTAAACGCATGTAAGCAGCAAATGAAGGAGACACAAACGATCGGTTTGCACCAGAATCAAATAACACCTTAGCACGTGTGGAATTTATTAAGAATGTACATGTAACTACGTCCGGAGTTTCCTCCGCTTCCTTTGCTGTCATCTGAAATGATCGGCCTCTTGCTCTTGCTGGCTCTGACCTCGGTACTGTTGGTCTAACACCCGGTGCTCTTGTTGACGTGCCACCCGATGGTATCCTTCCCAGTGGACAATCTGATTGAAGATGATCTGGCGAATTGCATGAATAACAAAATCGGACCACCCGACAGTCTTTTGCAATGTGCCCAAACTTCCCGCACTCATAACAGTTTCTAGGATCTACTTGACAGTTTCCTTGGTGAAAACGGTGGCACTTTGGGCAAGGTCTTTCAGATGCTCTAAAAGGTGGACGATTGTCAAAACGCTGAAACCCAGACTTCTTCATATCATGTGGTGGTCCTTCCCATTTCCTCTTTCCCGCACTCTTATCCCCAACATCCCTCTTATTGTCTCGCTCCACATTTTCCGCAGCATTGACTGCTTCTGAAAAAGTATTAGGTCCTGCAGTTACCAACTTTCTAATCTCCGAATTCAATCCGAAAACATACCTTTCCATCTTCATCTTTTCGGTGGCAACATAATATTCTCCGAAACGTGATTTTTCCAAGAAACGAGCAGTGTAGTCTCTTACCGATAAATTTCCTTGCTGTAGGCTCAGGAATTCCTCTTCCAACTGTCTAACTGCGGCTTGCGGGCAAAACTGTTCCTTAAATGCTCTCGAGAATTCGCCCCAAGTAAAAGTTGAATATACCTCAGGTCCTTCAGAGTCAATAAGGGCCTCCCACCAATACAAGGCGTCCGCTTTCAATATTGCTGTTCCATATAACACTTTATCTTCTTCCGCGCATTTACTGGTCTTAAATACAGCTTCAACTTCCTTCAGCCATCTCATTGCTTTTACTGGATCTCTGTCCCCTCCATACGTGGGTGGTTTACAGCTTAAAAACATTTTATAATCACACTTTCTTGGTACTGATGTGACAATAGGCGCGATAGGTACTTCGTTTCCAAGGGTAGGGTCTGGTATTTCTGTTTCCGAATGATGAGTCTGGTTAAACATGGCTTGAATATTTGCCTGAAGTCTTCCCATTTCAACCGCCAGATCGTCTCTTGTAACAAACTCTGTGCCTCGCCCATGTACACTGCTCCCTGTCCTACCTCTGCCTCTTTCTCCCCCTCTTCCCCTACCTCCGGCTGTTTGTCTCGTTCCACTTGCCATTCTGTTGATTCAAACAAGGTTAATATACACATAAGCACATACCCCATATAATAAAGTATTCTGGTTCAAACATGTACATGTAAGATCATAATTACACTGGCCAGGTGTAATCTGAAATTACCTTACATGATGTTCCTTCTACCTTTTTATATTTATCATCCCAAGGTTCTAAAATAACAAGGACATCCTACTTCGCATGCAGTTTAAGTCTAGGTACAGATACTAATACCTAAATCTCTTAAACTAAGGCTCTGATACCATTTGTAACACCCCTTAATCCCAACATACAAGTTCCATATAATTCACCACAAAATAACATATCATAATCCAAAAATGGTCCCTTAAATTCTACAATTAGGTCTATCGGTACAAACATTTTCGAATAAAGTAAAATACATAACAACTACTAATTATAACTGAAATCTTCATAATCATTCAACATCCACAAAAGCTAACATGATAAATCCTATCGTTGTCTCTTGTTTGCTCCATGACCTGGAATACATATTTTAAAACAAAAATGAGGGTTAGACCTTGAGGTCTAGTGAGAAAATCCCCGTTAGTTAAAGGAAACATTTGCACATAATCATTCACGTAATTCACATAAGAATACCAATTACGACTCATGCATCATGTATCTTTCCATCTCTTTCTCTTTTCTTTTCCTTGGCCATATTAATTGGTAGCAAGCCAATTAATTTATTTACACCGCTGTACTAAATACAGCCAACACCACTGTCCCTTGCACAGCCAACTTTCACCGGTCCTAAGCCCGACCAACTTGTACTCATACAATGTAATATTCATATAAACACTTTATGCACCATATTACATTTAATCACATATATGTATTCCATTTTGAAAACATTTCAATTAAAAACTCACCTCTTGTGTTTATCACAAAACTCTTCCAAGATCAATCACGTAGGTCGATTCTTCACAAAATCTGAAATCAGATAAAATACCAAATATCTCTTTTAATACTTAAACTTACAAAATTCCCAACTGAAATCGCAATGAACGGTACAAGTCGCAACCGTGATGAACAGTACAAAGTCGCAGCCTCTTACTGCGACTTCACCCCGAAATCGCAATCAACTACTGCGATTCCAATCCAAGTCGCAATCAACTACTGCGATTCCAATCCAAGTCGCAATCAACTACTGCGATTCCAATCCAAGTCGCAATCAACTACTACGATTCCAATCCAAGTCGCAATCAACTACTGCGATTCCAATCCAAGTCGCAATCAACTACTGCGATTCCAATCCAAGTCGCAATCAACTACTGCGATTCCAATCCAAGTCGCAAACGACCATTGCGACTTCATACCCAAGTCGCAACCAACTATTGCGACTCCGATGAATGTCGCAGTCGTCCATTGCGACTTCGATGAATATTAGCCTACTGCGACTTCGATGAATATTAGCCTACTGCGACTTCGATGAATGTCTCAGCCTACTGCTTCATCCTAAAACCTTGATTTTTGTAGTTTTATTCTATGCATGATTATGTAACTTTGCAGATATGTTTTATACTACCATTAGAACACTATCCCAAACCCATAATTATCATATCTTTCTAAAATAGCATAACCCACTTCTAAGATTCATGTAAAACCTATTAGGAACTAATACACATAGAAAGGAAAGGTTTGCAAGGATTAATACCTTTGTCTACTTCAGATTAATCCTTATATTACTGCTGTAATTCGGCTTGTCCTTCCTTCTTCTTCTTCCTTTCAATTTTCTCTCAAGTCTCTCTAGTCTTTCCTTTCTTCACGTAATCACACACACACACACACACTATAATTTTTATCTAAAACTCTTACAAGAGGACACCTCCTCTACATGAGGTGGAAGAATGGCGGTGGTAGGAGTTAGGTTTGGAATATAGACCAAACAAACCCTAGACTTATCTTACTTGACACTAAATACCCCTTACTTTTAAATTAAAACTTATAACTTACCCTTTAACTCTAACTCCATAATATTAAATTAAAATACTACTTATAAAATTCCAAAAGTAACTTAGATAAAATACCTGGTTATTACACAGGGAAGCTTGGAAAAGTTCTTCTTTTATAAGTCCAATAAATAAAAACAGGTTTCAGATGGCGAATGCGAAGGTAATCTTTTTGGTGGATGTTTTGTTAACAATTAAACTAAAATCAATTATAAAGAGAAGCACATGGTATAAAGTTCCGTTGGGATGAAATTAATAATTAGATAAAAAGACGAGACGACATTCCTTGGTTATCTCAAGAGTCCACTATTTCATGATACAACGTACCGGGTGTCAATTGATCAATTGTGATCCACTATAAAATATAACCTTGATTTAAATAACTTCGGACAATCATGTCATACGCTACACCTATTTATTTTTATTATCGGTCTCGGTCCCAACTTCATTTTATACCCCAAGCTAAGGCAATTAGCCCATCCTCGCTTTACGTGCACTAAAAACTACAACAACGGTTATGAAAACAAATAATGGAGATGGACAATCCATTACACAAAACTTGAAAAGTCGAAATTACGTGTTAAGAAAATTAATTATACACTAAGGAGATGGAAAGTCTTGTTTTAAATGTAATGAAACACAAAACTACATTAAAATTCTAACGTTGATTAAAAATCTAAAATTAAGCTAACGAGATATTGAAAAGGTTTTTTTTATAATAAAAACACATTTAACACTTGCAACTTCTATGATTTCTTCGTTACTACAAATCGTGAACCAAGCTAGATGGGGATCCGAAGAGATTAATTCAGACTTCCGGTTTATGGTAGTAATTTTAGAATATAGAAGTGGGTTAAGAGTTAGTGTCGAAATTAACATAAACCGAAAAGCAAACTATCGAGAATTAGAGAACGATTTTACGATAAACATAAACGAAACCGATGATTGCGAGAGTAAACTTGACTTAAAAATCGTAAGAAGATGAAAACGAAGGTGCATAAACAGTAATCTTAAAATTAGCAAAAACACGAGATTAATAAAAACACACTTAAATTAGATGAGAAATCAAACCCGAGCGTTACAACGAGATTACTGGAGTGTGAAATGTGAACAAATCCAATTGAGATGTGGTTTTGGTTCACTGTGCATCAATGGCCGAAGCCACTGAAATGAAAACAAAGGAAAGGAGCTCTTGGCTCTTTCTCTCTCTACCTACTACATAAATATCTAAGATAATAATATATAATGCAAAGCAATTGAACTGATCCCTGCTTTGATGTCTGCTACACATACATATATATACTAATTTTTCTAAGGCTTTTTTTAGGGCCCATGATCCATCTAGATGGCCCAAACACAAAATTTAGATTAAGCCTAACAAACAAGCCCAAAATAAATCCATAGCTTATTATAGCCAAAAGTCCAAGTGTAATCCCAAAAATCGGCCCATTAGGTTTCATGCGAAATCTGCGTTTTTCGGCCCAAGAGATGCAAAACGTTGTCGTGTCCAAAATGAGAAGTCGTCCGTTTTCCTCTTGCTACGTGCAATCCATATATATATCGACTTCAAAACGGCATTTTTCCATCATCCTATAATTAAGACATTTTAAATGAGTAAATAGGCTAAAATTATATAAAACATGCCACTTTGACGCGCTAAGGTCCAAAGCATTTATTTACTACATTAGACACTAAAGTTAACTAAAAAAGACTCAATAGGGAATAAAAACGAGCTCAAATTTATAATAAAAAAACTATAAATAGGGTTATAAATACTTGTATAACCCCTTCGGGACCAACACTTTTTCATCAGGGTGCAAAGGTTTGGAACCTTATACAAACAAAGAGCGTTTTCTTTCAAATGACAATTGCCTCTTCCTGCTGCGAGGGCCTTGCACGAAACCAAACCCCCCCTCGGCCCGCTCAAGTACCAGTTGCTTCGCAGGTAGGCCCACTTAGGTTAGAGGGGCATTGTCCCTCAGTTCTTACCAACCCCCGGTGTGTAATCGACATGTTGTTATCTTCACCTCGTTCGAACCATTTTAGATAGTCCATATGAACATTCCAGTAGCTTTAGAGATTCTAACAGGGTTGACCGTTCGTTCAGAGTCAATCCTGAAATGATCCGTTTGGGGCTAAAACAAGATTTAATGCGTAACTCATGGGAAGTAATGGTGTCCTCGTCAATAAGCCTTAAAGCATTTTAATGTATTCTGCATGACAGGGGGCATAGCCAACTCTATCGGCCGGGTGGCCACGGATCGGAATCTCGATATCGATTCAAGGGAGACAAAACTTAAAGTGAAAGAAGAGAGTTACCTTTGGACATCTTGACTTAGAAACTTGTCAATACTATTAAATTAAGAGATACTTGGGGCTAACATTAAAGAAAGAAATGAGGTCATAGTGACAAGAACTTTTTGATAAGGGTTTCGTGAGACCTAGTACATTTTCGTGAGGTGCACCCACTCTATTTGTAAAGAACCAGGATAGTTAAATAAGAATGTGTATCAATTATCGGGAACTCAATAAGCTAACAATAAAGAACAAATATCCACTTCCGATAATCGATGACCTTTTTGATTAGTTTGTTGGGTATAATTACTTCTCAAGTGTTGATTTACGATCGGATAATCATCGATTGAAAGTACGGCAAGAAGATGTGTTAAAGACTGCTTTCCGTACCAAATACGGTCATTATGGGCTTCTAGTGATGTCGTTCGGTTTGACTAACGCATTGGTAGATTTTATGGATATGATGAATCAGGTATGTAATCCTTATATCGATATATTTGTGATCATTTTCATCGATGATATTCTTATTTATTCCTGATCATAAGTTGAACATGCTAATCACATTCATTTGATATCGGAATTATGGAAACGGGAAAACTTTTTGCGAAACTGTCTAAATTGTGAATTCTAGTTACAAGAAGTTCAATATTTTGGGCACATTGTTTCTAAAACGGTATCAAAGTGGATCCTGTAAAGATTGATGCAATTAAAAGCCTAATTAGGTTCATTAACAGCCTTAATTAGGTTCATTAACAGCCTTAAGTCCTATATGACCCATCAAGGCCCAACACAATTCTATACGACCCATCAAGGCCCAAACACAATTAATTAAGAGTTACTGAATCCCTTGAATGCCAACAACCGAGGTTTATGACAACAACCGACTCTAATACGACCTATTAGAGTTCATAAATAGTCACTTCAACCCATGAAGAGCCAATACATTCCATTAGGTGTCACTGAGTGATATACGACCCATCAAATCCAATATCAATTCATCAAGAGATATTGAAGCCCATCAAGGCCCAATCAAGTTTATTAAGAGATATTCATTGTTTATTACGAGTCAATATAGCCATTAAGACCCAATACAGTTTATTGACAACCATTGAATCCATTATGACCACTACACAAGTTCTTTTTGAACTACTGCCCATAAAGGCCCAATGAAGCTCATTAAAGAACCACTAAAACCGATGATGGCCTAATAATTAACAAGTCATGAAAGGTCTTATTGGGCTATAATAGTTCGTAGAAGTCTGTAGTGGTTCTTAATAGGCTTTACTGATCTTATATCCCTTATTATGTCTCTAACCATAACCTAAACACCACATGCATATATATATATATATATATATAGTACATACATGCATATAAACACGTACTAAGTCACAACTGGTGTTATTGAGCCTTAATAAGTAATAAAATGTATTGTTGGGCTATAATTGTTCCTAATAGGCTTTAGTGTATCCAAAGGTGGATATATCCCTTATTATCTCTCTCACCATAACCTAAACCCTATATACACACATATACACACACACACATATATATATATATACACACACATAGGGTTGGGTTCTAGTGAGAAGTTATGGTTAACGTGAGAAGCGTGAAATGGTTATCAACCATTGGATGAGAAATGGTTATCAATCGTTGGATGAGAAATGGACGCACATTAGGATGAGATGCACCGGGTTAAGATACACCGAGACGCACCAGATCAATTCCCTTCTAAACCACAATTCATGGGAGGGAATTTGATTAAAAGGGATAAACGGTTCAGACCCACTTCTCACATTAACCTCAACTTGTCACACGATCTTTCGTCTACACACACATACATATGTATATATATAGTTGGGTTCCAATGAGAATGGTATATGTTTAAAAAAATAATAAAAATGCTGAATCATATGTGATTTTACACTAACATCACGTACAAAATCACCCGGTAAGTGAGAGTCTTATCCGGTAAGTGCTTACCAGATAAAAATGTTGCATATAATGCTCTTTTAATTTATTAAAATCTTACCCGGTAATTAAAATAAAATATTCCTATCTAAAAAAGTTAAAACTTAAAACTTAATGTTGCATATAATCCTCCAATATTTCCCTCCCCCCCTTAAAATTCTATCCTATCTTATTTCCCACACCCCACCCCCCCACGCAATTTTTCCCTGATCACTTTCACGATTCCCTCCCCCGCCCTTTTGACCCTAAATTCAGAACTCCCCTAAATCCTCACTTTCACGATGCCTCTGCCTAGGCCTACTGTCCACCACCATCGTGTCGACGCCTCATCATAGGCCACCAGCCCACCGTCTACCACCATCGTCCTCTAGGCTCAAGGCCTCCACCGAACAACAATGCTTTATTCCAGATTTTGTTCTACCTTTGAGCAGTTTTGCTTGTTATTCTGTTAGCAGCTTCAACAACTGTCCACACTTGAAGACATTGAACTTGCTCACCTTCATAGACAGCTAAAATGTGAAGACATATTGAAGCTTGTGGAATCCTTCCAATCTAAGAGTTCTGAAAATGTGTTCAACACAGCTTAGTCTGGGAATCTCATAGCCTTTTAATTTGTTTTCATATTATTGGGATTTGAGGTTGCGATATTCAAATTTAAACTTTGTGGACCTTAAAGTACAAACAACTATAACATACATGCTCTTTCTTAGCATTTTTTCTTGCAAATGCATTACTGATTGAAACTCTTTAGACAGAGATGGTAAATGGGTTCCTGCTTCTTGAAATAATTCGATCACTTTTCTTCAGTTGGGCCTCAAGGCATGTATACCTAATCTTTGTCAAAATGGACGCTCAAGAATTCTTAGCTACTGCTACATATCGAACAACAAAACTAGGTAAAGCATCTCTTTCGGATCCAAGTCGTTCATTTTAGTATGTATGTATCAATGCAATTTAGTTCCTAGCATTCTTAGAATAACGCTCTTTGCAGTGAGAACTGTGAGTCTCAGATCCGTGCAACAATAATGAAATCAAATAGATAAACAATGTGTGTAACGATTTCAACTGGTCATCTCTGATTAAGCTTTCAATATTAGAGAGAATTACAATAAAGAGTGACGAAAGCAAATGAGACAACCAACCTATTTTTCTAAGGCTAGATTGCTTTACATATGGCGGGCCCGTGGTTAACAAGCCCACGGCCCGTTCACTAATAAGGCCTAATTTAAACTATTACAATTAGCCCATTGAACTTCTAATCAACCAAATATTACCCTAACAATCTCCCCCTTTGATTTGAAGTTCGATTTGGCGCCAGTTTGTGACATATCTTTTTCGAAGCGCGAAATGGATCTCGAACCATCTGATAGCACGACGATAGTCGATGCGTTCTTCAACCATTTCCAAGGCATTCTGAGCAGTTATTTCATTTGGATTAGGAACATACGAAACCCTTGGATTTTCAGACTCGTGCTGAATGATCTTTCGAAGAGCATCTCGAAATTTGTAGAGCGTGCCGTCACAAAATCTTTCTACCTGACTGAACCGCATAAATCTTTTCTCTTTCTGTTCATTGATGAAGACGATCCTAAATTCTGGTTCTAGAAGCATAGCGTTCTCGAGATACATATTCAACTCAGGAGCTTGCAGATTCGGCTTTATCAAATTTACCTTCTTCGCCCTGTTCTCGATAGCCATTTGGAAGTCCGTTAGATAAGACATCATAATTGTGCGGACCAGGAATCGACGAACAGCTTCGAGCGCCTTTGTAACGGTAAGCGGTCGGATGGTTCTAGTGCGAAGGTCTTTCAGAAGAGCCAGGAAGTCAAACGGTCGGAGGTTCTGGAAGTCGGCTTCAGAAAATTTCCATTCATTACCATCTTCTCGGTGGACGGTGAATACTGGATAGACAATTTTCATGATGCGGCCGGACTGTATGTTGAGTACCTCTGTGATCTGATGCTTGGTTCTGACTTGGCTGACTGGTAGACACCGTTTCATTGCGCAGATGTATCGGCGTTGGTATTCAGGGCTGTAGTTGTAAATACCAAGGCAAAAGGTTGGCTCGATCTGGTGTAGCTTGTGTACAAACAACTTCTTCAGGGTTTCCTCCAGATGAGGGATAAGTACGGTGATCTTCTCCCAACGAATTTGTTGCTGAGGTGGAGGAGGAAGATCAGAAGCTGTCTATTGTTGTAGAGGAGATGTCGTAGGATTGTCAGTTGCAGATTGGGGTCTTTCAGAAGTTTCGGCGGCTTTGCTTGAGTGAACGGGAGAAGTGCCATAAAAATTCTGTAGCAGTAACTGATCATAGTCGATGTTGTCGTCTTCATCAGTCGGGAAAACTAAGTTTACCTGGAGATTTACGGCACTGGCGGGTTTTTCGTACCATGCATCTTCGGTCTCCGGGTTGGCTTCGCAGTCTGGATCGATCATATCCAGTAATGGTCTGTCTGATGAGTCAAAGTCGACCAGTTCGTGTGTTGAACCCTCGGGCTTTTCACCCGTCGGGTCTTCATCATCTGAGATGTCCATATCTATTACCATCTCGACTAATGGCAACTCGGCTTCAGGTTCGGCGTCGGTTGTTGTTGCCGCAGTTGCTGGTTCCAGATGAACCACAGTTGTAGATTCTGTGAGGATAGGGGCAGTCTCGGTAGGACTTAGTCGTTTCTCCCCCTCACGGTGATCAGGATCATCCTGGTCATCGTGCTTGCGCTTCAGGCCACCTGCTTGACTCTTACAAGTATCTTCGAGTGAGCGGACTCTCTCGGACAGCGTTGTGAGCGCTTGGTTGTAGTCCTTGAGAGTCGAGTCAATGGAATCTAAGCGAGTGGTAATGGATGATGAAGGAGCAGTGACCTGGGATTTCAGAACAGATATCAGGTCTGCTTCAGTTGAGGCGTCAGATTCAGATTGCTGGAGCAGCTGGGCTAGAAGCATCGTCTTGAGGGTGTCCACCGAGTATGTAGGCTGAGTAGGAGCCGGTGGAGGTGTAGGTGCGGTGTCAGCGTCGACGATCTTATCTTTACCTTTTATTAGGCGCTTAACGATGTCAATCTGGGCGGCAACGTGCTGCTCCATTGCCTCGCGGACAGCCTTAAGGGTGCTGTCCAGGGACCCTGGTGACACAAAGTCGTGTAAGATAACTCCGGGATCACTTAGATTACCCGTTGAGGCGTCTACCGCAAAGGCAGAGCCACCTACGTTCACAGTTGGCATGTCGGTAGCTGTGGTAGGATTTCCCTCCGATCCTCGCGTTCCACCTAAAGGCGGAGACACTACGGTGGTTCTGGTCGAGTCACGAAGAATCTTGACATGTTGTTGCTCCTATTGTGTCCTAGCCGAAGGATGTTCAATAACAAATGGCGCTAGACTCGATGGTGCACGCAATGAAGTCGCGACCAGGGGCTGCTGGTCGCTTATTTCAACACCAGCACTCTCCGAATGAGAGACCGGTGGAAGTTGTGCTATATCCCCGTGAGAAACTGAAACATCCATCTTTTGAGAGACAGATGAGTGGATAAGGGGGTTGTGCAATTGCTCCGTTGGGTCCACAGAGGCTTCTTCAATACCCTGTCCCAATACGTGAGACAGGATAGCAGATGTGGCGACCCGGATGTCACTCAGTTGGGTTCGCTCATGAGCCTCGTTATCCTTACGGCTCAATCCTTCCTGGTTCGCTTTCGAACGCAGTTCTCTCCATCTCACATGTTCTAAGTCTCGGGGAAGGTCCCTCTAGCGCTGGCTGGACCATGGGATTCCCTAACTCTCGTTTATATGCTATCACAGGTAGGGCTGCTGGCATATGCATAGCACGAAGATTATCCTGCTACCCCTCAAAACATACATGGGGATTGACTTGCTCCCCCTCGAAACATACATGGGGATTGACTTGCAACCCCTTGGAGTGAGAGTGTTATTTACTTGGGAGATATCAACACAAGGAAAAACATTTAGACTTTTAAGAAAAAACAGTGTGACGCTTCCCCTCGGATTTTGTTGTGGTTGTTGATCCACCATGGAGTATCTGTAAAAGACCCAAAGTTAGTGAACAAGGTGGATAAACAAGTTTCGGTGCGTACCTTTGCTGTAAATGGATCAATCGAAGACAGATTGAGGATTGGCAGTAGGAAAACAGGTACTGGACTGATTAAACACAGGGGTGTCCGGACAAGATGATGAATTACAGAACTTACCGGACCAACCCAAGTCTCCGGGCAAATGGTATCCGGACAAAAAGAATTTCGGATGACTATGGTTACAGGACAAATAGGGGTCCGGACACCAAGATCCACCCGGATAACCATCCGGTCCGGAAAGCTATCCGGACACTTTGAATTGTCCGGACACTTCGACAAAAATTTCTCACTTTTTCAAAGAAATACCTTAGGAATTGAACATAACTTTCTCTCGCTCCCCCTCAAGCTAAGTATGGGGATGGCTTGGCTCCCCCTCAGAATGTGCGCGTAGAGTGACGTGCATACGGGAGTATCCACACACATAAAAAAACTTTTCAGCATTTTTAAGGAAAACTGTGTGTGACGCTCCCCCTCAACAATAAAGTAAACTTACTGGATAGCTGATCATGCTCCCCCTAAACACATGAGCAGCTCGTGAACGCACAAGTATAGACAAACCTCACGTCTTCGTAATATTGTTTCTTGTAGATCGTGAGCAGCTCCCTCCTTCCAGGCATGTGCGTGGAGCATCCAGAGTGTAAGAACTACACATAACCGTCCTGCAAAGCAAGATTAGCGGAACTTTGGTACCCAGATTTGCCTGGGTCCGGGAGGGTTAGGTTTGGCACCTCGAGGAGGAACTTGCTTTGACTCAGACTTCCCTTTAGGTGCAGATTGTACACCGTTTGGAGTATCTGGTTTTGGCACATCTTGCCTCTTAGGTGTAGACTGTACACCTTTTGGAGGAACAGGTTTTGTAGCAGGTTGCCTCTTGGGGGCTGGTTTAACCTCAGTGGGAGGAGCCCGTTTTGGAATGGGTTTGGTCTCCCGTTGTGGTTTAACCTCTGTTTGAGAACCCCGTTGTTTATGATATTTTCTCTTGTTATTACGGGGTTTGCGTTTGGGTGTATGATTATACCTGTGATATGACACAAACCAATCATTGTTATTGATATCATCAAAGTCATTCCAACCACAACTAGAACAGCATAAGCAATCAGGCGATAATTGAATCAATTGCTGAATGGAGTAGAGTTTAATTGGAAAATTAACATCTCGTTTAACAAAATTATTCCTATGATTCCATGCGCAATCATGCTTATGCATCCTAGGATAGAAAACATTGTTAAATGACTTTGATGCCTCTTTCTCAATAGATTCCCTAGCTAGCCTTTTTGGTTTATCATGTTTAGGCTGGCCGGTTTTATCTGAACCCACATTAATAGCATGGTCAGTGACTTTTGAAGAAACAGGATTTTTGATAGGCAATCGCTCGGTCTTCTGCCTCGGCTGTGATTGGTTTTGAGAAACAAGTTTAGATTTGGAAATCTTAATCACAGCTGGGGTCTTTGTGTTTGAACAAGCACCCTTTTCAAAGTTGACCGGTCGATTCACCACTGGTGATAGAAAATCAGTGTGACTCGGAAGAGGTTGGTCGAAAGGGAACGACTCAAACTCTCCATCAGAATTGCCTTCGGAGTTCATATATTCTGAAAAATGGACATCCGGAATTACCGGACTTGGATCGGTCGAGGAAGGCGAGGAACACTTAGTCTCAGTGTGCTTTGGGGAATTTGGTGCGAAAGATAGGAAAAAATCAGAGTTTAAATTCCTTTTAACACACTCATCTTGAGAATCGTTACCGTCTTGTGTGGTAGATATTTTACCAATAAAAGCTTTACAAGAAGATGTCTCAGATGAATTCGAGGAAGACTCGGGTGAAATCTGCTTCTCAGATTTGAGCTGGTCAATTTGCTCTTGTTGCTGACCATTTTTCGTATACTCATCCATCGCATCTGTTGCCAAGGCTGCCAGCTTTGATGTGAGTTTTGTGATTTCTTCCCGAAGAATAACGTGTCCTTCATCGGACACAACTTCGGTTTTGATCGGTTGTAGATTCTCAAGTTTCTTAGAATTGAGTTTCTTAATCTCAGAGATCAGGGCTTTCTTTTCGTTTTGGAAAACAGACCTTTCTTTCTCAAGTGACTCCTCCAACTCGACAATATTTGCCTCCAAGATGAGAGGGGGAACATAGAGTTTAAACTCGTCCGTCTCAGTCTTGGTTGCGGGTGCTTGGTCCTCATCCTTTTTATAGGAATCCTTGGGCTTCGCAACCTTGTAAGGGTCGAAGTAGTCATTTGAGAGATACTTTTTGTTCTTTTGATAAGAATAGTTCAAAGGCTCATAACAAAACGGACGTTGTATCCCTCGTTTGTGTGCGCGCTTATATTCCTCGGTTTCCTCTTCCTTTTCGGGTTCAAGAGGACCAGTCCATTGAATGGCATATTCCGGATACTCTTTATCTAACCCAAAACAAGCAAAATCATACAACGTAGGTGTTTGGTATCTACCCTTTTTCAAATAGTGTGGGTTATCGTATCCGATTCTCCACTCTTTGTTAAAATAAGTGAACTCCTTGGGTTTATTCATGTGTATGGTCTGATCAGTTTGACCTCTTTGTGGAGTTTTGTTTCAAGATCTAGTATTTTAGCGACAAACTCCTTGTGCTGAATTTGAAGAGCAGAGCATTGATAAACAATTTATGCTTTCTCATTCAAACACTGATCATGCTTTATGGTCAGATCAGATATCTTAGCTCGAAGATCTTTTGGTGCTATTGAAAGATTAGCACACTTTTCCTTTAGGTATGTGTTGTCAGATTTAAGCTGTTCCATTTTTGAGCAACAATAGAAGAAATATAAAATCCATATTTAAATATAGAGATAAGATATACATGAAGAACAACCATAAAGAAACTTATCTCATATTCATTGATGATTAAATATGGAGAGGAGAAATGTTGAAGAACACCACACTAAAACATGAAACGACTCTCATAAGAAACTAGTCTATGTGTGTTTTTGTGTGCTTTCCATATTTCTCACTACTTAAAAAGACATATGGACACCTCTTATATAGGGCCATATTTACATTAGATATTTAAGATATCTAAAATCTAGACAATATCTAAAATATCTATTTAAAACATCTAAGTAAAATATCTATAAGTAAATATCTAAAACATTAAAATATCTTTATAAAACATTCATTTAATTAGGAGCTAATTAAAGCTAACATAAGCTTTTCAGTTATCTTTGATTGAGCATCTAACTTTACTTTTAACGAGTTAATTTCAAGTAGTTGTTCATTCGAGGAAAACACATATGACTCTACCTTTTGACCAAGCAATTGAACTTTATCAACTAAAGAGTTATGGCCTGGTAGACATACCTGACAAGATTCTCCAAGAGCTGGAGGCATGGTGTCATTTTATAGTCTCCCCTTTGCTTTCTTTAGAACCTTTGATGTTCCGTTCTTCAAGTCTTCAAAGCATCATGTGCTCCCCCTCAAATGTAGGCTCGTCCACCGAGCTTTAAACGTGAATAACAGAGGATGGAGTGACATTTAAAATGTGACAAATGTAGCTTGACACCATGAAGAACCGTTGAGAGAACACCGTTCTTGAAAGCGGAAAGTGCATGAGTGAAATGCGATGCTTTCGGTCCAGCACCTTGCAGCAGACTTTGAGGCTGAGTTTAGCATATCAGCACACATAATTTGAGAAAACTCAAAGCATCAAAGTCGTGCATCTGTGAATAATCTTTCCAATGCCACTGGAATTGAGTAATTTGGAGCACCGAGTCAAAAGTTATGCGCATTTTTCTGAAGCAGCGCAAAGCTGACAGCAAGTAAACAAAAATCGGGCTCGGAGGTTCGATCGCAGAGGTTCAGTCCACAGAGGCTCTATCGGGTTTCACAGAGGCTCTGTGGTGAACAGTATCACAGAAGGTTGTTTGTTGCTCGGCAGAGGTTTGGTGGTTGCTTGGTTGAGGTTGGTCGCCGCTTGGTAGAGGTTTGGCGGCAGAGGTTTCGTTGTGGCTCGACAGAGGTTGTCTCTGCTCGGCAGAGGTTTAGTCGTGGCTGGCAGAGGTTTGGTCGCGTGCGGCAGAAGCTTGGTCGCGTGCGGCAGAGGCTTGGTCGTGTGCGGCAGAGGCTTGGTCGCGTGCGGCAGAAACTTGGTCGCGTGCGGCAGAAGCTTGGTCGTGTGCGGTAGAGGCTTGGCAGAAGTGTTTACACTTACTTTGACACTAATTTAGACCATTTTACCTCTGGAGTTTGCAAAAACTCAAAACACAAACAACTTGAATTTGTTTGTTAGCTGTTCAGATCATCTTGAATCATCTCTTTTTGAGCTCGTACGACAAAGATATGGTTGTTTTACCACAGTCGCGCAGAACTGTCCATCAGCTTTCCATCAGCACACTGTTGTCTACTTCAATGATGCATATGACCTTTATAAATTTCGAATCTCTGAATTCTCAAAACACGAAATCTGTTCATCCGTGTCTTAGGAATCCAGGGCCTTTTGAATCGCATCAATCGGTGTTTTTATGAGTGAGATATAATCAGTTTAATACAGCAGCGCAAATCTGTCATTAAATCTGATTTGATGTAAAAGATAAGACGATCTTCATATAATTTTTAAAACCGTGAGTGCAAATAATTCGATCTCTAATTGATCAAGTCAGAAAACTAATTAGAAGAACTCAAAGTTTAAAAAAAACGTTTCAGATCAGACTTTGAACATGTAACAAAACATCAAATCTTTCTCAAACAACTTTCTCAAGACCCAAATGATTTTGTTTTATTTAAATGTTTATGAGCAGCGGAAGACAAACAAAATCTGGATAAAAGATAGTCCAATCTTGAAAATAAAGGTCAGATCAAACAAAGATCAACAACCTTACTACCAAGATGCCAAAAGAATTGCTATGGACTTAAGCACACACAAGGATGAGATCATAGATCAACCATCTACTTAGTGCTTATCAAATAAAACCAATGAATGAGAAAGAATCAAAACACACACATGAAGTATATCAGAAACTAAACCATCTAAAACTTCCATTGTTGCATAGATGATCGATTTTGAAGAAAAGTTTATTCAATCGGCTCTGATACCAATTGTTGGTTCCATTTTTGAGCAACAATAGAAGAAATATAAAATCCATATTTAAATATAGAGATAAGATATACATGAAGAACAACCATAAAGAAACTTATCTCATATTCATTGATGATTAAATATGGAGAGGAGAAATGTTGAAGAACACCACACTAAAACATGAAACGACTCTCATAAGAAACTAGTCTATGTGTGTTTTTGTGTGCTTTCCATATTTCTCACTACTTAAAAAGACATATGGACACCTCTTATATAGGGCCATATTTACATTAGATATTTAAGATATCTAAAATCTAGACAATATCTAAAATATCTATTTAAAACATCTAAGTAAAATATCTATAAGTAAATATCTAAAACATTAAAATATCTTTATAAAACATTCATTTAATTAGGAGCTAATTAAAGCTAACATAAGCTTTTCAGTTATCTTTGATTGAGCATCTAACTTTACTTTTAACGAGTTAATTTCAAGTAGTTGTTCATTCGAGGAAAACACATATGACTCTACCTTTTGACCAAGCAATTGAACTTTATCAACTAAAGAGTTATGGCCTGGTAGACATACCTGACAAGATTCTCTAAGAGCTGGAGGCATGGTGTCATTTTATAGTCTCCCCTTTGCTTTCTTTAGAACCTTTGATGTTCCGTTCTTCAAGTCTTCAAAGCATCATGTGCTCCCCCTCAAATGTAGGCTCGTCCACCGAGCTTTAAACGTGAATAACAGAGGATGGAGTGACATTTAAAATGTGACAAATGTAGCTTGACACCATGAAGAACCGTTGAGAGAACACCGTTCTTGAAAGCGGAAAGTGCATGAGTGAAATGCGATGCTTTCGGTCCAGCACCTTGCAGCAGACTTTGAGGCTGAGTTTAGCATATCAGCACACATAATTTGAGAAAACTCAAAGCATCAAAGTCGTGCATCTGTGAATAATCTTTCCAATGCCACTGGAATTGAGTAATTTGGAGCACCGAGTCAAAAGTTATGCGCATTTTTCTGAAGCAGCGCAAAGCTGACAGCAAGTAAACAAAAATCGGGCTCGGAGGTTCGATCGCAGAGGTTCAGTCCACAGAGGCTCTATCGGGTTTCACAGAGGCTCTGTGGTGAACAGTATCACAGAAGGTTGTTTGTTGCTCGGCAGAGGTTTGGTGGTTGCTTGGTTGAGGTTGGTCGCCGCTTGGTAGAGGTTTGGCGGCAGAGGTTTCGTTGTGGCTCGACAGAGGTTGTCTCTGCTCGGCAGAGGTTTAGTCGTGGCTGGCAGAGGTTTGGTCGCGTGCGGCAGAGGCTTGGTCGTGTGCGGCAGAGGCTTGGTCGCGTGCGGCAGAAGCTTGGTCGCGTGCGGCAGAAGCTTGGTCGTGTGCGGTAGAGGCTTGGCAGAAGTGTTTACACTTACTTTGACACTAATTTAGACCATTTTACCTTTGGAGTTTGCAAAAACTCAAAACACAAACAACTTGAATTTGTTTGTTAGCTGTTCAGATCATCTTGAATCATCTCTTTTTGAGCTCGTACGACAAAGATATGGTTGTTTTACCACAGTCGCGCAGAACTGTCCATCAGCTTTCCATCAGCACACTGTTGTCTACTTCAATGATGCATATGACCTTTATAAATTTCGAATCTCTGAATTCTCAAAACACGAAATCTGTTCATCCGTGTCTTAGGAATCCAGGGCCTTTTGAATCGCATCAATCGGTGTTTTTATGAGTGAGATATAATCAGTTTAATACAGCAGCGCAAATCTGTCATTAAATCTGATTTGATGTAAAAGATAAGACGATCTTCATATAATTTTTAAAACCGTGAGTGCAAATAATTCGATCTCTAATTGATCAAGTCAGAAAACTAATTAGAAGAACTCAAAGTTTAAAAAAAACGTTTCAGATCAGACTTTGAACATGTAACAAAACATCAAATCTTTCTCAAACAACTTTCTCAAGACCCAAATGATTTTGTTTTATTTAAATGTTTATGAGCAGCGGAAGACAAACAAAATCTGGATAAAAGATAGTCCAATCTTGAAAATAAAGGTCAGATCAAACAAAGATCAACAACCTTACTACCAAGATGCCAAAAGAATTGCTATGGACTTAAGCACACACAAGGATGAGATCATAGATCAACCATCTACTTAGTGCTTATCAAATAAAACCAATGAATGAGAAAGAATCAAAACACACACATGAAGTATATCAGAAACTAAACCATCTAAAACTTCCATTGTTGCATAGATGATCGATTTTGAAGAAAAGTTTATTCAATCGGCTCTGATACCAATTGTTGGTTCCATTTTTGAGCAACAATAGAAGAAATATAAAATCCATATTTAAATATAGAGATAAGATATACATGAAGAACAACCATAAAGAAACTTATCTCATATTCATTGATGATTAAATATGGAGAGGAGAAATGTTGAAGAACACCACACTAAAACATGAAACGACTCTCATAAGAAACTAGTCTATGTGTGTTTTTGTGTGCTTTCCATATTTCTCACTACTTAAAAAGACATATGGACACCTCTTATATAGGGCCATATTTACATTAGATATTTAAGATATCTAAAATCTAGACAATATCTAAAATATCTATTTAAAACATCTAAGTAAAATATCTATAAGTAAATATCTAAAACATTAAAATATCTTTATAAAACATTCATTTAATTAGGAGCTAATTAAAGCTAACATAAGCTTTTCAGTTATCTTTGATTGAGCATCTAACTTTACTTTTAACGAGTTAATTTCAAGTAGTTGTTCATTCGAGGAAAACACATATGACTCTACCTTTTGACCAAGCAGTTGAACTTTATCAACTAAAGCGTTATGGGCTGGTAGACATACCTGACAAGATTCTCCAAGAGCTGGAGGCGTGGTGTGGTTGCTTATAGCATAAGCATCTCGAGACATCTTTGATGGTTGCACTAATGTGATCATTAGACGTTGGTTCGATTCAAAGTGGAACAGTATCAAGGATACTTAAATGTCCCCCTCCTGCGACTTAGCACGGGGTCTGGGGGCAGCGCCCCTAGAACATTTTGAAAAATGAGGGTTTAGAAAGCTCCCAGATTATGGAATATGGGTGGTTTCCGGATAAGGAATCCGGAAAATAAGGTTACCGGGTGGCAGTACTTACCGGATGAGGAGCTTTCCGGATAACTTTGTGTTACCGGATGATATGCTTCCTGGATGATGGTGTCCGGAAACAATCAATTTGACCGGAAACTTTTGGTTGTCCGGATAAAATAGGTTACCGGAAACTTTGAGTTGTCCGGAAACAATATTTTAACGGAAACTTTGGGTTTCCGGAACAAATCTACCCGGAAAGATTGAAACTAAAGACTTACCCGGAAAGTTGGATCGTGTCCGGAAAGATTACGCGATTATCCGGAAAGTTTAGAACCGTCCGGAAACCACGGCTGATGTATCCGGAAAGGACGGCTGAAGTGATGAAATCGATTGGGAATCGATTAGGGTTGCTCAAAAACGTTCCTGAAAGATTAGAAACACTTCCAAACACAAAAATAACACTACCCAAATCAATTTTGAAGCAAAATACCACGATTTTGATGAAAAAATTATGATTTTTGATATGAACACAACCAAAAACCAAAGCTTGATTTTACTTAAAAAATCACTCAAACGATCGAATTGAGACGAGAAAAATTGCAGAATTACTAATATGAGTAATACTAACAATATCCAATAAATAAGAACACTCAATTTCCGCAGAATCAAAAATTCGAAATTTCACTCAAGAACAAGTCGAGTTTTAGAGAAAAAATTCTTACCAGATATCAAGAATCACTTTGAATCGTTCGTCCGTCTGCTCTGATACCAATTGTGAGTCTCAGATCCGTGCAACAATAATGAAATCAAATAGATAAACAATGTGTGTAACGATTTCAACTGGTCATCTCTGATTAAGCTTTCAATATTAGAGAGAATTACAATAAAGAGTGATGAAAGCAAATGAGACAACCAGCCTATTTTTCTAAGGCTAGATTGCTTTATATATGGCGGGCCCGTGGTTAACAAGCCCACGGCCCGTTTACTAACAAGACCTAATTTTAAACTATTACAATTAGGTCCTTGAACTTCTAATCAACCAAATATTACCCTAACAAGAACAAACAAGTGTGTAAAAGGGTCATTGGTTCACCAATGGCTTCCATATTTAGGTACAACTATGAGTTAATTGGGACTTTATTATTATCAATATGGTATATATGTTGGTAGTTTGGTAATAAAACAAGGTTCCTTGAGTAGCAAAAGCATTTTGATAGCTTAGTGTGGTGGCAATTGGTGTACTTTGATCTAAATTATACCGACGGACTGGTGACGGATTTTCCGTCGGTAATTAATTTTTATTTTTTTAATATTTTTATTGGCCATTGGTGATCCGTCGGTAATTGGTCCGTCGGTGATCCATTGGTAAACTTGGCTGTCGGTAACCCACAGTGATCCGTCGCTAAATGTGGCAGTTGGAAATCCGTCGGAAATCAATTGCCTACCAATATATTACCGACGGCTGATTCCGACATATCTACCCATTACCGACGGAATATGCCGTCGAAAATAATGGTGTTTTTTTGTAGTGAATGTCTATAAGCGGTATCTGTTGTATAACTTATACTTCAGGATGGTCAAATAGGATTTTTTATTTGTAAAAGTCTTTTATTATTTGTATTGTTCCAAGAGTATAAAGCCTCCAGCAAAATCAAAGATTAGTTGAAGAGTGGTCAGATTGTCACCAAAGTGGATTGGTTTGTCGTCTAGTCAAAAGAAGATAAACTAGGTTCCCAATTTCCTTTTAAAACTCAAAATTTTCAACTTTTAGTCTTCTTTCCAAAAATAATTTATTCCGGTATCACAAAACTAGATCTTGCAACGAAAAGAACATATATAAACTTTACACAAAAATCATTGTTTCACATATGGACCTTCTAGTTTCAAAGTAAAGTTTATTAAAAAAAATAATTATGTCATTCACCTTCTGGATTCTCCTATGAGCTTTGGTAACAAAAATTGAAACAACCAAATTTCATACACGAAAAAATATTATGAACTTAAAAAATATTGTTTCATCTATGAACTTTATTTAAACCAACTTAATTACCTCACTTATTTTCTCATTCATGTTCTGGTTTCACTTATGAACTTTAGTAAAACTTTCGGACAACGAAAGTTCATATACGAAAGGAATTTAACTCAAAAAATAACCGTATTTATCTTCCAAAATAAAACACAATTTGTTCCAAAAATTCTCTTCATTATTCAACAATTATTCAATTTAACAATAACCGTTGATAAAAAAATGAACGACTCAGATGATTTTGTAAAATTAATAACAATTAATTAACTAGTAAATAGTTAAATTAATTTTTTGCCGTTAATGTAAAATCACATGTGATATTGCACAAGTTTTTCTGTTCTCGTATTTTTTTTTAAATAGTTAGTGTTCTCGTTTGAATCATGTATGATTTTATAAATTAACGGTCGTTCTCACGTTTTATTAAATAATTATTGTTCTCGTTTGGACAAAGTGATTGGATAGATGATGACAAGAAGTAGATGGCACTAGACACCAAGGCCAGAACAATCATCGTAATATCTCTCCCTGATGATGTCTACCACTCCATCATGAATCTCTCTACAACCAAGGAAATGTGGACCACTCTTAGAGTGTTGTATGAAGGAACATTCGAGATAAAAGAGAGTCATCAGATCAGCCTTATCCGACAATATAAGTTTTTTGTTTCTAACAAAGACGAGAGTCTCACTGAAACTTACAACAGGTTTAATTCTCTCTTAAATGATCTTAAAGTACACAACAAGGTTTTGGATAATGCTGAAGTATTGTGCAAATTTATGGATTGTCTTCCAGATTCTTGGAAAATATAATAGTAAGTATTAAAACTTCCAAAGATTTGCACAACATGCCTTTCACTGCATTATATGGAACTCTGTACAACTTTGAACAAACAAAAACCTTGAAGAAAAACATTTTTCAAGAAACTAAAAGAAACAACATAACCTTTGTTTCATCGGATTACAAAAGAATGGGTCTCTCAACTAAATCTATTTACAAAAATGAATCCGAGAATTTTAAAGATCTCTCTTAAAAAAATTCTATTAATCTGAACGATGAATCCGATGATGTGAAATCCCAGATCTAGCAATGTAACATAATCACATGTAGAGAGAATCTAGAGAGCAAAGTAGTCATCCATATATTGAATATCAAAGTACAAAATGACATAGGCTTGAAAGTGTTAATGAAATAACAAATGGATCTTCTTTATATAGTAGGGCCATGACATGTCCATGCCTCTACTTACAAGATACAGTACAAAAGCTAATACTGTCTTGATAGCTACAATAGTGCTCTAACAATCTCCCCCTTAGCTATCAAGGAAGAAAGGGTCTTCTTCTTCTCCGAAACCCAAGATACATTTCAATTCTTCTCATAGCCATTCTGAAGTTCAATATTTCTTCAATCTCTTCAATATATCCGCGCAAGATAATTCTAGGTCTAGTAGACATCCAAGTAATCTTTCGTTCGGCATCATGTCTCTTGAGCCTTTCTTCCAACTGAAGTCTTACAATCTTGAGTGTACCATCAGAATACTTTGCCAGTTCATCAATCCGTATGAAGATCTTGTTTGCACCACTTCTAAAAATAATACCAAACTCTGGCTGTTCAATTACAGAAAATAAGGGCATCCTCATCAATCCATACATATCTGGATTAGGCCTTATCAAATTTACTCTAGGTTGATTGCTTTCCACGGCCATCTGAAAATCATGACATTGTGTGAACAAGATGTGTCTTCTCAGAAATCTTTTAATGGCATTCAATGCAAGAGTCACATTTTCTCTTCTGATCTGAAGATCTCTGAAATGATGGTACATGAACTCAAAGTCTTCAATCATTAGATGGCAAAAATCAACTTCAGTAAACCTGTAGTCTCTACAATCCTGCCTTTGAACAACAAACTACGGATACCACATTTTGTAGTATAATCTGGCAGTCACTTCCTTTATAGTTACAATCAACTTTTTGCTCCTCACATCTTTTTTCTTCTGACACTTGTCTCACAGAAAGTACATGTATTCGAACTTGTATTCGGCTGACTGATCTGTAATTCCCAACACGACGTAGGGATTCAATCTCCTGATTCTATGCACAAATAGTCTTCTTTCAGATTATTCCAAGAAAGGTGTTCTCAAATACAAAGTTCTTTGCCACTGTTCAAGTTTAGATAAGTTTCTGCTTCGTGAAGTTGATGGACCAGATTGATCAGATACTGGTGGATTAGAAGGACCGGCTTCATCGTGTGAAGGAATGATAGGTGGTACAAAGGGTGTGGTGAATGGAGATTCGGTTTCTTCCGACTTTGGTTCTTTAAAAAATGGATCATGGTAAGGTTGTGATTCATGTTGAACAGGAATGGATTGTGAGATTGGTTGAGTTACATGTTAAACATGAATGGTTTCAGAAATCGGTTCAGATAATGGTATAATGGTATGTGTTGAGCTGGGTTGGTTAAGGTTAAAGAATAATGGTGTAACATCAGATTGAGCTGGCATCAAGGTAGTTGAACTAGGTTCGGGTGAGTGTATAGGGCTAACGGTTATTTCTTCAGGTGACTTTGGCCCATATATTTCAGTCAGAATGTCTACTTCCTCTTGTGTGAACCCAACACCTTGATCATCTGGTTCATATGTAATCATTAAGAGTGGTTCAGTTTCCTCCTTTACTCTCCCATACTTCTCATACTCACTTGCCCTTTCATCAGTTTCATCATCAGAACTGACATCAACCACTTCAACAGTTTCTACAAATCTGTCTACAACTTCACTTATATCCTCCTCGTTTACCTCAGGCTTTTCAACCGTCGGTTCTATATTCGGATCCACATATAATACAATTTGTTTTCCGCTTTTTTTTCCCATTTCACCAGATTCAAACATATCAGCTATTTCATAAACTGATGGATTTTTCTTTTCTCCTTTAGAACTTTCAGACTCAACCCTTCCCTTCTTACTTCTCTCCCCCTCATGATCATGATCATCAGGATCTTGATCATGTCCACGTTTAGTACCTTGAGCTTGAGTCTTACATGACTGTTTCATCAGTTCTTTCAACTCATCTATGGACTGCTTCATATCGCTCAGAGATTGTACAACTTCCGACTTGAATGTATTGAAATCCGTGATTGTAACTGTCGGTGTAGGTGTAGGTGGAGGTGGTGGTGGAGGTGGAGTAGATTGGAAGTTCTCGAGTAAAGACAATAGAGTTTTGCTTTGCTGATCTTCAGGACTGATGGACATCAGTTTAGCATAGAAAAGATCTCTTAACTCATCAACAGATTGATCAATCGGATTTTGTTGAACTGGAGGAGGCTGAGTTACACGATTTTGCGGAGGCGGAGGCAAAAATATTTCTGGTCGTGGACGAACAGCGGGCTCATCAATCACCGTCCCTTTGCCTTTCAATAAAGCTTTCACTCCTTGTAACTCCCGAATGAATGTTTCCTCAACATCCTTTAGGGCGCCGTCGAAAGTTTCCCTTGTCACGCAGACGGGTAAAGTAACACCGGCACCACTTAGGTTAGCCGTTGACACAACAGTTGTAGCAACTGTGTGACCTACGCTCAATGTTGGCATAGTATTAGCGCTGGTAGGATTTCCAATCTGTCCTTGTAGTCTTGTGAGAGGATCTACTCTGAGTGTTTCGGATGGGTCACTAAGACGCGCATCAAATGTTCCTGTAAGTATCCTATTCAAAGAATCAAAAATGTTTGCAATTGGTACTAGACGCTCAACTTGTGCAGGAATAAAGGTCGAGGACCGGGGCGGAGGTCGGTCTGTTTCAATACCCGAAATCTCCACGTGAGATCCGGATAGAGTATGTGTTATAGCCCCGTGAGAAGATGAGACGGCTTCTTGTTGAGAAGAAGCCGAATGGCTGGCAGAGGTGTGCAATTGCGTTAGTGGGCGACTAACGTCTTTTTCAACACCCGATCCCAACACATGAGATCTGGTGGTGGATGTGGCTGTCCTTCTGGTATAGTAAGTTTGGGTAGCTCTCACACTCTCCATATTTTTTCTTCATTTTATCTCACAGACTCACATATATTTTCATCTAATTCTCCCTCGGTTCTCCTTGTACCTCCCATTCCTTCACCAACTTAAGAAGACTTCAAGGGCATGTCATCTAGGTTGAGTTCTTCCACATTAATGTTAGCTGACAAGTGTATTTGTGGAAATTCAAGAATATCAGCAACATCACCAAATATATTTTCTGCATCAGCACCATCATTGCCATCATCATTATTATCAGAATCATCATCATGTTGTTCCTCCGCGTGATCAGACGCATTGTCAGACTCTGTACTATCATTAGAAGACTCAACCAAAGGAGCGTATCCAATATGATCGGGAATATGCTCTTCAGAATCGTCTTTTACACGATCATCTAGTTGTGTGTCCTCAGACGATGACCGTGTATCTTCAAGTACAGATGACTGACCCCCAATGGTTCCCCTCTCGATATTTTCCCTCGACTCTCCCCGTTCAGTAGCCCGTGCATCCTGAACCATCACCGACTCCTCTCGCCTAGCGGTTGAGTCCGGGGTAGGTCCCTCCGGTGCTGGCCGGACCATAGACTCTCTATAATCAATGATACACTCAGCGTCCTGATCCGCGTATCCAAGGAACCCTTCCGGTAAAGGCATTTCATACTCATATTGCCTTCGTGGTAGTTGAAGATATTTCATGGCTTTTTCGGGCACAGATGGATGGTTCACTCTTCGTGGGATTTCTCTGTTTGACAGAAGCATACTTTGAATAATGATCTGAAGAAACCGCATGTAAGGAATGTACGACTTTCCCTTGTTTTGTCGTCGAAGCTCTATCTTTTCGTTCAGCTCATGCCCGAAGATGGCCGCATAATCTACATGAAGATCATACACCACCGCATGAAATAGGTTTAGAAGTCCGATACTTGCTGTGTCAGTTCCCGAATGTTTAGCAGTTAAGCTCCGGATTAAGATTGAAAAGATCGCGTAATACAAAGGCGGTAGATTTGTTTTATGGAATTCCTTCACTTGTGTCAATTGCCCGGTATATCCCATTGCATTTATTCCTTGAAAGACCTCTTCTTCAGACGGATATGGATCAAATTCTGTCTCTCCTTCACGTGAATCAGGCTCAGGTAGCCTCAATACAAGTCTCATTTTGTGAAAGTCAAGCTTCGTTACGAACTCATCAATCTGGAATATAAAGATCGTTCTTCCGTTCTCCATAAATGTGGTGATTGTCTTCCATGCTTGTTGTAGATATAGCATAGGCACATTGACTGTGTGAGTCAATGCGTATGCTAACGGATGATTTCGAAGCACTTCCTTTACCACCGGATGAATGTTTATTTTATCAAAATCAACATGATGATTGTTGAAGATGATCTCAACGTAGTTGACCGGGTGAATGATAGCATAATCAGGATGACATCCGGTAAGTGATTGGTGTACGGATCGTTTTGATGGTAAAGGAACATCAGGTGTTGGATCGGGAACAATTGGAACATGATCACCAAATCCCACTACACGACTTTGCTCTTCTTGATTTGCCATGTGAACTGTTGTTTTTGAGCAAAACAGTTCTGAAAAAGGTTAACAGTTTTAAAAAAAAATTGAAAAACGTTTCTGAAATTTCCTAAGTGTAGGATTCGGATCACACACACATGCATAGGAATTCGGATCCAATTTGGAAAAGACTGATAATGGATTCGGATGAACAAGGATCCGAAACCAAAGGATTCCGGATCAAGAAGGATCCGAAACCAAGGGATTCCGGATCAAGAAGGATCCGAAACCAAGGGATTCCGGATCAAGAAGGATCCGAAACCAACACTTGTACATTCTGAAGGATCCGAAACCAATAGAATTCAAATTAATAAGATCCGAATCCATGACTTAGCATATTTCAGGAATTTCAAAAATTCTTTAAGCAAAGGATTTCGTATCCAAGAGGAACCAAAACCAAGGATTTCGTATCCATTTAGATCCGAAACCAAAGATTTCGTATCCCACTGGATCCGAAATATAGACATTAAACACAAACCTTTTTGACAAAAAGAAGATCCATGATTTCGTATCAACAAGGATCTGAAATCAGGACTTGACTCATTTAAACATCAAGAAGCATTTCGGATTTAAAGGTAATCCGAAACCAAACAACATTTGACCTAATTTTGACCCAATCTTGACTTGAAATCACATTTACACACAGACCCATGAACATGAAGAACACGAAGAACACGAAGAACATGAACACAAAATCACATATTGAAAAGAATTCTACTATGAAATCTTAACACAGAATCACATATAGATTCGATAGGGTATAAACGACATCAAAATATTTCTATCGAACCCATCAAGAAGTAAATAGTGATGATGAACACAAAGATTATAAAGAACATGAACAGTAACTCCACAGATTTGTACAAATTAGCATAGCAGATGAGTAAAATTGATGAAATTACTCGGTTGGAAATGTTCACATTATAAAACCGATTCTAATGAAACAAGAATCAACAGAAATGGTTACCTGATGAAGAAGATATGAACAATTGAAGATGAATGGATCGAAGATGATGATGAACAGTACTTCAGAGAGTATACGAGAAGTTTGCAATTTTTTAAAAAGTGGGAAATGAGAATTTGAAATCTTTTTATACTCAAGAAATTTGAACACTTGGCACGATTTTAGAGTACCCCACTTGTGCAAACAGTAGAAAAGGCATGTCTGGAAAAATAGACATGGCACTGTTCATCTGAACAATTCGCATGAACAAAGATGCAAAAAGTTCCTAATGAATTCGAATCAAATTGAGATTTTTAACACTTGGTTTCGTATCCTCTTAGATCCGAAACCATTGGTTTCGTATCCTTAAGGGTCCGAAACGGATGGTTTCGCATCCTTAAGGGTCCGAAACGGATGGTTTCGCATCCTTAAGGGTCCGAAACCATTGGATTCGCATCCTTAAGGGTCCGAAACCATTGGATTCGCATCCTTAAGGGTCCGAAACCATTGGATTCCTATCCTAAGGATCCGAAATGTCAAAGATTTGGAAGAAAAATTACAACTTTTTCAGAAGAAATTTCAAACTGTTCAAAAAAAATCTCACATCAGATAAAATCTTTGTAAGCACTTACTTAAAATCTTTTTTTTAAAGAAAATATTTGAAAGTAAAAACTATATACTATACCGTACTTACAGACTTATGCCAATCTGCTCCCCCTAAACAGATGCATGTTCAGTTGTCTCGACTTCAGAAAAAATCTGCAAATACAGATGAAAACTTGGTACTCATTGAACATGAGTCCAGATTGTTAGATGTATCACTTAGTGAAAAAATTCTAACTCCCCCTCAAAAGATGAATATAATTAAATAAACAAGTACACATACTCCCCCTCAATGTTTTAAAGAAAACTAAGAAATGTCTAAGTATTCAACATTCCTAGTTTGCTGATTAAAAAGTTGAACCTTTTTTCATCCAAAGGTTTTGTAAAAAGATCAGCAAGCTCTAGTTCTGTCGGCACGAAATGCATATCTATAGTTCCCTTCTCAACATGGTCTTTAATAAAATGGTACCTGACATCGATGTGCTTTGTTTTGGAGTGCTGAACAGGATTTTCAGTTATTGCAATTGCGCTTTTGGAGTCGCAATAAATTAGGATCTTGTTGATGATGTATCCGTAATCCTTAGGCTGTGTCTTCATCCAGATCACTTGTGAGCAACAACTAGCCGCGGCTACTGTTGGTCCCGAAAGGTTTAAACAAGTTTGTAGAAGGGGGGGTTGAATACAAACACACTATTTTACTTTTCTAAATTGTTTATTGATAAATCATTAACAATTTACAGCTTGTTGCGGAAACAAGATTAAGGATAAACCTAAATCTAAACAAGTTGGAACACTAAGGTTTTCTTGCACTAAGAAAGATAAGGAGATTACTAATAAAATCCTATCTTGAGAGATTTGAACTTGTCCAGAGTTAGCAAGTTACTTCAAATGAAGTGAGTTCATCTCTTTATATACTGCATGCATTTAATGCAATCCAGTATATACTTTACACGTGTCATTAGCGGATTGGTTGCATGTCATTGACCTTTGATGACAACCTTAGTAGCCGCATGAATGAACAGTGTAGTATCAGAGTGGTTGTACGATTTCAGATTTTCGGAGGTTCTTTTCTGACATTTCGTACGGTGGCGTGCAAGGGAGGTTAAGACAAAAGTACTTTGTACGGAGGACTTCATGATCAGCTTTCGTTGATTCAGCGATTATCATTTACTATTCAGCAGATGATAAAGTTCAGCGATAGCTGAAGTCTTGTACTTGATACTTCACGTTGAGTGGACAAATCTGAGTCTTCGCTGATCCGCATCAGTTCATTAGGAGACTTGTCGCTGGTTCTTGAGCTTGATCTTCGACTTCAGCGTAGAACCTTTGTTGACGTGAATCTTGTCTTCAGGGATCATAAGTAAACAACTAACTTATCAGCGATCACCATAAGGACTGAACAGACTCAGCGATATGGTGAACAGTGTTCGCTGAATGTTTAATCTAAAAGTGCGAGAGTTCCTATCAGCAGTACTGTAAGATCTTAGTACTTATCAGCGATAGTGAAACTCTGATACATATTGTTTACTTACAATTTTCACTAAGTATTTAAGATAGGGTCATTATCAAATCACTGAGGGTTTGGATCAACAATCTCCCCCTATTTGATTTTGACATAGCAACAGAGAAAATTGCTATTTAATGAAAACATAAGGATAAAAAGAACTCATAAAATATTTGTCCCTTTTACTGTTTTCTGGGATCTTTTCAGTACTGATGGAGTAAAGTACATTCGCTGAAATCTTTCTTTAAATCTTTGAATCAGGTTACAATATGAATAAGAAAGATTACAAGTACAAGCGAAATAAATTACAAGTACTGAAGGATGACTGATACAATAGAGAAAATGGTGATTGTTGTCAGCCTTCAAAGGGTTCTTCCTTAATGAGAAGTTCATCAAGGGTTGTCTTTTCAGTTGGAATCATCCAGTCAGGAACCTTTTCCCCTTTATTCTTTAGCTTCAGAGCAGCTTCAAAAATCAAGGGTTTTAGGTGTCGTGCCTGAATGTCTTTTCTGAAGTCGCACCAGTAGATGAGATCTTTGAGCTGTTCGATTGGAGTGATTGGAAGCTCAGCGATCCGTTGAAAGCATTTACGTCCGTCGTAGTCAAGAAAGAATATTCCATAAGGATTACTGATGACTTTACCAGGGACGAAAAGTTCACATGGTGGCAAAGAGACATCAAGGGCAGATAGATCAGGATCAGGACCAAGTACTTCAGCGCGAGAGAAACCAATTCCAGTTTCATTTCGTATGACAGGACCTGAGTTTGAATCTTGACGTTTCTTCCTTGGAGAGTCCTTTTTTCTTTTCGGCTTTAGATCAGGAACAGGAGGAATATCCACACAAGAAGATATCAAATCGATCTGTCTGTTTATCAGCTTTTCGAAATGATCCTTGTACTTAGATTTTGACGGTTGGATAGCTAACCTCATCTCCAGCCATTCAGAGAGACCATACCTTTTTACAGTGTCAGCACGAAAGGTTTCAGATGAGTCATCTTCTCTGAACAGTTTGATGTCAACAATAGGTACTCCGACGGAGGTTCTTCCAGAGATGAATACCTTGTTGATCTTCGCTGGACGATATCTGAAGTGGATTTTCTCTTTACACCAGATCAGGGTGGTCTGAGAAACTTCAGCTTTCTTTTCCACGATCTTCTGGGCTTGTTCCCAAAGCTTTCGTTGGATTTGAATGGGAATACGCTTCAGCTTGGGGTCTTTGACAGATTCTTGAGTGAGCTTGATGGCGTATTCTCTGTCTTTATCTTCAGCTTCCTTCCTTTCAGCGATGAGGCGTTCAGCTCTGAGATGATCTTGGTATTCAGCTTTTGAAATTCTGAACTTAGGAGGAACTGAAGGTAGTTGATCGCGCCTTAGGATGATTCGCTGATCCTCGAATCGCTTTATCATTTCTTCTCTCCTCTTTTGATCTTCTTCACTCAGCCTTTGAGCAACTGAGGAAAGTCTGTTTCTGTGCGAGAGAGGTTGTTCTTCTGGTTCATCAGTCTCAGAGATTAAATCTAAGACTGGGATTATGTCTTCAGCGGTAGCTGGAATTATTGGTGAAGTCGCAACAGATCTTTCAGCGATATCCTCAAACAGGGGAGAGGACTAGCTGAAACGCAGCGATCTTACAAATAAGAACTGGGTAGAAGAACTTGGGTAGAAAAGATAGAAAAAAAATGTGGATGTGTATGGTGTTTGTGGAATGGATAACTGATTTTTCAGAGATGATCAGGGAAGGAAAAATAAGTTTAGTGTACCTGACAAATCGGCTTTGCAAGTAGGATCGCCAGATTATCATCTTCAGCGATGCCTTTGTCTTTGCTTTTCTCAGCGCCAGAGGCTGAGTGCTTTGTCTTTGTCTTCTCCCCTTAAGGTTCTTTTATTGAAATACCTTTAAGAGCTTTGGTTCGAGGAGCAGATTTGACAACAAAGAAATCATCGTCATCTTCATCATCATCATCATCATCGTTCCTTGGAGAGGAGGATGGTTCAGCTTCAGGGATGTCGAAGTCTTCGTCTTCTTCTGCTTCAGATTCCTCAGCATCTTCATCGAGTTGCTCCCCCTCAGATATAGAGGCGAGGTTCTCGGTTCCCTCAGGGTTTTCATCTCCCTGAGGTCCAGTAATCCGATCTTCATTACCCTCTCCCCTGATAGATTCATCATGGGAAAGGTCTTCAGCGCTCTTCTCCTGTTCAGCGCTCTTCTCCCCCTCTTTCACATGATGGGCGGGGGAGGAATGGGTAGATTCAGCATTGGTGTTGTCTCTGTCTTCTGGGCCAGAGATTTTCACACAACCTTCAAGCTTAGCTATTCTGTCTTCTAGGCCAGAAATAGCAGGCGTGATTTTCTTCAGCTCTTGGCGATCCTCTGCGGTGAATGAGTCCAAAACAGGTGCAGGGGCCGGAGCAGGAGCTGGATTATTTGCCTTGTTCACCAGCGTCTCGATCATTGTCTTGACAGAACCAAGGTCGGTCTTCACTGAGCCCAAGTCGGTCTTGACCACTGACATATCACCTTCGAGTGTACCAACCGATTTCTTCAGCGTTGTAACTTCGCTGGAAATGGTGGAAACTGATGATTTGAGGTTGGTGTAGTCAGTGTAGATGTCGGAGAGCACTTTGGCAAAGTCGGCGAGAGTTTTATCAAGGTCTTTGATGTCATCAGAGGAGGCCTTCTTTTCCACCACAGTAGTCAGCTTCGTCAGATTCTCTCCAGCGTTTGTTACAGCTGTAGAGTTATTTGATAGACCGGTGGTGAGATCCGTAAGTTTCATCTCCATAGACTTCAGAGACTGGTTGATGTCTCCCAAAAAAGGACCTGTAACATATAAGTACTTGTGAACAAAGGAAAGCTCAGAAGTTTCAGGTTTAGTTACAGTGTTTAAGGTGGGATCTGTACCTGCAGGAGCGTTGACGAACTCATCAAAGTTTCGAGTCCCTCCATAGTGTTCCATATCTCCCTCAAAAGTTCCGTGAGGAATGGAGATCTCTGCAGGTCCTTTCTTCGTTATTCGCTGAGAAGCTTCAACGGCTTCTTGAATGATGGCATCTCCAGTTTTGACTGGAGGAGTGTCTAAAGATGTAGAGGGAGGAGCGAAGGATAAGAATTGGGGTTGGGGTTCAAGTTCAGCGTTGGATTCGCTGAGAAGTACTTCATCAGTCTTTTGAGAGACTGACGAAGGTTGGGTAGATTCCAAAGTTCTAACCTCAGCGTTTAGGGACACTGAAGTAGGTTTAGAAGGGATGGCTTGAATTGGTGTGGCAGAGCGTACCACGGAACTTTCCTTCAGCTCTTCAGAATGAGCTGAGGAGTCTTCAGCATGCAACTGCTGGGGTTGCTCCTTGGTTTTCTTGATCCTTTTGGAATCAAGAGGGGTAAGAGATTGTTTCCTTTTCTTAGAAGGAATGGATTTTGTGGCTGGGGTATCAGCGATGGGTATTGTCGCTGAAGGAGCCACAGAAAGCGGAGAATTAAGAAGAGTGAGAAGAGTAGAGAGACGTACCTCGTTGGTGACAGGCTTGAAGTCGAGAACTTTAGGGCCAATCTGAGAGAGTTTCAGATCACCCTCTTCAGGATAGCTGTCCTTCAGGCCATATTGAAAGATGGCGCTGATGAATCGCGGGTAAGGAACCCATGCTGGTCGGTCAGCGGCAGAATCAACACGTTGAATGAGGTCTTCATAGATGATGGAGGCCCAGTCAATGTTGAGACCTTTCAGTAGTGCGTAACCCATGGCCTGCTGAGGTTGAGCGGCTTGATCAGAAGATCCGGATTTCGCTGTCATGCAGCTGATCAGGTGAGCGAAGATGAAGTTCATCTCGCTGGGCATCTTGGATTTCTTTATCAGCGTCAGCTTCTTCTCAGGTAGCTTGTCTCTTCCAGTCTCCCAGATGTAACCCATCGCATCAAGGAAAGCAATGATTTCTTCCCTGTCAGCGTGCTTCTTGTGGTCAGGAAATGGAATGAAAGGATTTTCTGAGGTAGCGTTAGGGAATTTCAGAGCTTTGCGGATTATTGCGGGGGTTATCTTGATGGTGCCATACTCAGTATCGCTGAGTATGCAGTCGATGGTTTTAGATGGATCTTTGGCTGAGGGTAGGTTGGTGTGTCTGGCAGAGTACCAGAATTGGGATAATAGACGCTGACTGGCAGGAGGTGTGATTGTCAGAGCTGTGTATATGGGGCTATTCTTCAAAAAAATCACAGCGTCGTCTAGATGGGATACCTGCTTCCGAGGAGGAAACTCGAGAAGCGCTGAAAGGTTGTTTGCCTTTGTCCAGTCTAGTTGATCCAGCTCAAACTTAACCTGAGGAGCTTTGGTGATTTCCAGTTCCTCAGAATCACTGGAGATGGACTCAGCGGTAACATTCAGCTTTGAAGTTGCCATTTCACTGTATTATCAGTTCAACCAAAGATGTTAACAAATAAGAAATATCATAATGTGGAAAGAGAATTTCCATTAAGATTTTTCGAATTTTGTCCATTTCATTCAGACAAAAAAGTCTTAATGAAGATTAGGGTTTTTCTTGTTTTAAAAAAAAAAACGAATATAACACCTATAAGCCTTGTATTCCAGTTTTTTTTAAAAAAATGGATACGAAAGAAGAACAAGTTTAAGATTTTAGATTTAAAACTTGAAGAACAACCATGAAATGGTTGTGTTTATAAAACCATGAAATGGTTGTGTTTATAAAACCATGAAAGAAAATGATTTTATTTTTGAGTTCTTTTGTTTGATCTTGTGTAAAACAATGATAAGATCGAAAACAAGTTATTTGCATTTGATAAAAGATAAGAACATATTGACCTTGAGTTTGATGAAGAAGATGATGAACAGTTCTTGAAGATCGAGAGCACAAAATGCAACAGTGTTCTTTTCTTGCGGAGAAAGATTGATTCGCATAAAAGACAAATATAAACTTTGAGAGAGTTTATATAGGAAGAGAGTAGAGAGAGAAAAACTTGAGCGGGAAAGTTTTTCATCATGACACGGACACGTGTTTGCATTTGATTGGATAGACAACGAAACGTGCAAACGTGTGTCAGAAAAAGAAACGTGCCTGGTGTTATCCGTTGCAATGACGTCACAACTGTCCTTTCACATTCTTTCGTTGTCTCTGAGGTTTTGAAAGAAAAACTCAGGGACTCTTTGGAAAATATGAAGCACTGAATAGAAATATCAGTGAGGGTTTTAAGAAATTTCAAAATATTATTCAGCGATGAAAGAATTTGAAATCTTGCATTTTCATGCGTTTTGTCAGAGAAAACATACCTTGATATCAGTTTAACCCAATTTATTCAGAGAGAAGATGATGAAATGGATTGTACTAGTTTATTTTATCCAGAGCCTATACAAGAATGTATAAACGTATCGCTGATTAAATGTGAACCGCTGAAGATTTATCCTTCAAAGTTCAGCATTCCAAGCTCGCTGATGAGAAAGTTGAATCTTGTCTCATCAAGAGGTTTGGTAAACAAATCAGCTAACTGATAATCAGTTGGGATAAAATGAAGTTCTATATCACCATTCATCACATGATCTCTGATAAAATGATATCTGATTTCTATGTGTTTTGTCTTTGAGTGTAGCACTGGATTGTTTGCTATAGCGATGGCACTTGTGCTGTCGCAATAGATTGGAATTTTGGAGAGCTGAAGATCATAGTCTAGTAGTTGATTTCTCATCCACAAGACTTGAGAACAGCAGCTTCCAGCGGCTACATACTCAGATTCAGCTGTGGAAGTGGACACCGAGTTTTGCTTCTTACTTGTCCAACTTACCAGCTTTCCACCCAGGAGCTGACATCCTCCTGTGGTGCTTTTCCTATCCATTTTGCAACCTGCAAAATCACTGTCTGAATAGGCGGTTAGATCGAATCCTGAATCTTTGGGATACCAAAGACCTAGATTCGCTGTACCCTTAAGATATCGAAAGATTCGCTTTACAGCTTTCATATGAGATATCTTAGGTTCAGCTTGATACCGTGCGCACAGACATGTTGCAAACATAATATCGGGTCGGCTAGCTGTAAGATACAGTAGTGAGCCGATCATCCCACGGTACAGCGTGACATTGACAGGAACACCCTTTGTGTCCTTATCAAGTATCAGCGGTGGTGCCATAGGGGTTTTCATAGCTGAACTTTCAGTTAAGTCGAATTTTTTCAGCATATCTTTAACATACTTTCCCTGATTTATAAAAGTTCCTTTTTCAGTTTGCTTAATCTGAAGACCAAGGAAATATGTTAGTTCACCCATCATACTCATTTTATACTCATCTTTCATTCTATCAGCGAAACGAGTACAAAGCTCAGGGTTAGTAGAACCAAATATAATGTCATCAACATATATTTGAACTAAAATGATATGACCTTTTATTTTTCTAAAAAACAAAGTTTTGTCAATCTTACCTCTCTCAAATTTTTCAAGGTGAAGATAAGTAGAAAGAGTGTCATACCATGCACGAGGAGCTTGCTTCAAGCCATAAAGTGCCTTATCCAGCTTATAAACATAACCTGGACGCTTAGGATCTGAGAATCCTGGAGGTTGTTCCACATAAACTTCTTCATTCAGCTTTCCATTTAGAAACGCTGACTTAACATCCATTTGATGTACAGTGAAGTTTTTGTGTACAGCATATGCTAAGAAAAGACGAATAGATTCAAGTCTTGCTACAGTAGCAAAGGTTTCGTCATAATCTATACCTTCCTCTTGTCTGTATCCCTGAGCAACAAGACGAGCTTTGTTGCGAGTTACAGTACCATGTTCGTCCAACTTGTTTCGATAGACCCACTTAGTGCCTATCACTGTTTTGTCAGTTGGTCTCCGAACAAGTTTCCAAACTTTGTTTCTTTCGAATTCAGTCAGCTCTTCTTGCATAGCGCTGACCCAGTTTGGATCTCTGAGGGCATCATCTATTTTTCTTTGGTTCAGTTAGAGAAATAAAGTTAACAAATAAACAAATATTACCTGCACTTCTACGAGTCTGAATACCAGCGTTGGGATCACCAAGAATTTGATCGATTGGGTGATTTACAGTCCATCGCTGAGCCGGAGCATGCGTCGCTGACTCAGTCTGAACTGGAGAAACTGAAGATGAGGCTTCAGCTACTTCTGGATAATCAGCTAAGAGAGGAATGCTTGCATTTGTCACTTCATTCACTGATTGCTGAGAAATAGATGGAATTTCTGAGACATTTGGATCAACTGCGGGTATAGTATTTATAGGAACAGCTGAGACCCAAGATGTTTCAGCTTCACTATTCTGCATATTGGGAATGATAGTAGGACCATCATTTTCAGTTGTATGAGTATGAGTAGTGGGAACATCTTCTGAATCACCAAGATGAGAAAACATCCATTGATTCAGTTCTTCTGTATCAGCGTTCGGTTTAGAGTTCGCTGAACGGGATTCGTCAAACGTGACGTGAATAGTTTCTTCTACAGTTTGTCTTCTTCGGTTGAAGACTCTGAAGGCTTTGGAAACTGAGGAGTATCCAAGAAAGATTCCATCATCAGCCTTAGGATCAAACTTTCCAAGGGCATCTCTGTTGTTCAGTATGAAACACTGACAACCAAAGATGTGAAGAAAGCTGATTGAAGGCTTTCTCCCATGAAAAAGTTCATAGGCTGTCTTTTTGAATCTTTTGACTATCAGCGACCTGTTTTGCGTAAAACAAGCCGTGTTGACAGCTTCTGCCCAAAACTGAGTAGGCAGGTGAGAATCGCTGAGCATTGAACGTGCAGCTTCAATAATTGTTCTATTTCTTCTTTCAGCGACTCCGTTTTGTTGTGGTGTTCTCACTGACGAAAAGTTATGAGAAATACCCTTGCTCTCAAGGAAGGAATCAAGAGAACTGTTTTTGAATTCAGTTCCATGATCACTCCTTATTGAGCGAACAGTCATATTGTTCAGAGTTTCCATCTTCCGAACAAAGGTGATGAGTTCTTCAGGGGTGTCACTCTTAGAACGGAGAAACATTACCCATGTATAACGAGAGAATTCATCAACTATGACCAGCGTATATTTCTTTCCAGCGATGGATTGTTTGTTAACGGGGCCAAACAAATCCATATGGAGTAGTTGAAGAGGAGATGACACTGAGGAAACTTGCTTGGACTTAAAGCTTGCCTTGGTCTGCTTCCCTTTTTCACACGCTGAACATAAGGATTCTTTGGCGTATGAATGTTGAGGTAGACCAGTGACTAACTCTTTGGATGAAAGAGTATTCAGTGTCTTGAAGTTGAGATGTGAGAGTCTCTTGTGCCATAGCCAGTTGACATCAGAAGATGCCTTTGAGAAGAAACAGGAGTTCTCAGTGGTTGTTGAGTCCATGTTTATAACGTAAACATTTTCCAAACGATAACCGCTAAGAGCTATCTTCTCCTTTTTGTCAGAGACAAAGCAGGATTCCTTGGTGAAAATCACTTTGTTATCCATGTCGCAAAGCTGACTGATGCTCAGAAGATTATGCTTCAGCCCTTCAACATATGCGACTCTTCTGAAGGATGTTGTACCATTTGAAAGTACACCATACCCTCGGGTGTGTCCTTTTCCATTTCCACCGAAAGTTACAGAGGGACCCTTCTCTTCCTTGTATTCAGCGAGCAGGCTTTTCTTTCCAGTCATGTGTCTAGAGCATCCGCTATCGAGATACCAGATACCCTTCTTAACCTGCAATACAAAGGAAGATTAGTTTTGCTTGGGTACCCACTTCACCATGTATACGCGTTTGTCAGTGGAAGTGGTTGGAATGGGTTCAGCAGTCTTCGCAGCATTTGAAGATTCAGCTTTGTCTTTCTTCACTTTGGTCAATTTCTTGACCTCAGCGGTATGAGTCACCTTGACCTGACTTGCAACTGGTTTGGTCTTCTTTGGTGCTATCTTCACCTTAGCTATCTTATCAGCTTTGGTGGCTGTGGGACACTTACTTGCAATATGATCGGTAAGTCCACAGTGATAACATTTCCTATAACTAAAATTAGTTCTAGGACCACTTGTGTGCTGAGCTTTTAATTTGGAATTAGAAGTGCCAGCACCAAGTACACTATTGGTTTTTGAAATAGGACGAACATTCAGTTCTTCAGATTTCTTACCAAGGACATCTACTCTGAGTCTAGGAGTAGGTCGCTGAACTGATCCAGAGGTCTGATTTCTAGAACCAGATGAATGAATCACTAAGGCTTTGGAAGCATTCAGCTTAGGTACTAAAGTACCCTTCTGAGGATTTTGATAAATTACAATTCCTTTACCTTTATCTTTAGAGACAGAGGTAGGTTTTGAATAAACCATTTTCTCCTTACCTTTTGAGGAGGTAGGAGTTTCCTCAGGGATTGGTGTAATCGACGAGGAGTACTGAGATGAAGAAGTGTCAGCTACTGAGGATACGAACGTTCCAAATTTAAGCATTGAACGTTCAGTGGTTGGTATTGGAGTATCATATTTATAACCCAGACCACGTTTATCACTCAGAGGAATCTGAGCCTTAATTATCTCAGTGATCTTTGTTGAAGAATTACACCATCCTTCAACAGTAGCTTGTTCAGCTTTTAATGCAGCGATAGCTTCCGCTCGTTCAATTTTGACTAGCTGATTTAAATGGACTTGATCTTTAAAATCTTCTTCAAATTTAGAAAGCTTTTCTATTTGAAGGTGGCAATTTTTAAGCTTTTCAGCGAGATCAAGATTTTGGTTTTCAACCACAGCTTTGCCGTTCATGGCTTCGTATAAGCTTCTAGTCAGTAGTTCGATTTTACGGAGACTATCAGCTTCATCAATATTTACAATATTGGTAAAGAAGGAAGGTGATACCTGAATGGCAGATGTTGAAGTGGAGGGAATGTCTGAACTTTCTTCCTCTTCTTCAATCTTGGCCATGAGACATTGATTTGCTTCATCATCTTCAGAATCAGATGATGAGGCTTCTTCATCAGAAGCAGCCCAATCATAGTCAGCCATTAGGCCTTTTCCCTTCTTCTTAAAGCTTTTCAGCTTTGCATACTTCTCCTTCAGCTTTAAGTATTTGTCGTCTTTATTCCTTGGAACAAAGGATTTCTTTGTAAAGGCTGAAGGTCTCATGATTTTCTTTGACCTGCACTCGTTAGCGAAATGACCTGTCTTTTCGCAGTTAAAACAAGTAGCAGTAGCCTTATCAACAAAAGCTGATGACTTAGGCTTGTCAGCTATAGAAAGAGTTTTGTTCTTTCTAAACATTTTCTTCTTGGCGAATCTCCTGAACTTTTTAGTTAGGAGAGCCAAGGATTCATCATCTGAAGAATCAGAATCTGATGATCTTTCAGAGTTACTTTCTAACTCAGTGATAGTGACCACGGGTCGCTGAGTAGAAGGTTCCTCTGAGATTAAAGCAACAGGGGTGCTTTTGGAATCTTTTACAAGATTCTTCTTAAGATGGATAGATTGCTCATGATTCAGCAATGTGCCATATAAGGTAGCGAGTGTCATTGATCTTAGATCTTTTGACAGCTTGAGACACATGGAATAATTGTCCCAGCTTTCAGGTAAAAATTATAAAAACTTTGTCAGAACTTCAAAGTTAGAATATTCCTTACCAACCGTTTTAAGATCTATAATTAAGTAGTTAAAACGTTGATGTACTTCAGAGAGAGTTTCATTCTTACCAGAGATGAAAATTTCGTATTGTCTTACCAGGTTGATCTTTCTTGAATCCTGGACTTCAGACGTTCCTTCATACTGAACACATATTGTGTCCCACATGGCCTTCGAGGATTTCAGGTTCATGACGGAATGGTAGACTTCGTCAGGAAGGGCCATGGATAGTATGGATCTGGCTTTTGTATCTATAGCCACTTTCTTCTTGTCTTCATCGGTCCAATGATGGATTTCCTTTGGAATCAGCCTTTTTGGAATAGCAGCTCTAGTTGCAGTGGCTGGAACGGCAGGATCAATCGTTACAGGGATGTGTGGACCGTTTTCAAGATAGTAAGGTATAGTAGGGTCTACACCTTCTAAGAAGAGTGTCATCCTATTTTTCCATAAGTTGAAGTTGTCTCTGGAAAATCTAGGGGGTTTTGCAAGAGAACCATTGTCGATATAGTGAGTGTTTGTGTTTGAGTTGGCCATTTTCAGATAATAGCAAGGAAGAGAAAATATCTTAGATTAGATCTTGTTTATGAGATTAAACAAATCTGCTCTGATACCACTTGTTGGTCCCGAAAGGTTTAAACAAGTTTGTAGAAGGGGGGGTTGAATACAAACACACTATTTTACTTTTCTAAATTGTTTATTGATAAATCATTAACAATTTACAGCTTGTTGCGGAAACAAGATTAAGGATAAACCCAAATCTAAACAAGTTGGAACACTAAGGTTTTCTTGCACTAAGAAAGATAAGGAGATTACTAATAAAATCCTATCTTGAGAGATTTGAACTTGTCTAGAGTTAGCAAGTTACTTCAAATGAAGTGAGTTCATCTCTTTATATACTGCATGCATTTAATGCAATCCAGTATATACTTTACACGTGTCATTAGCGGATTGGTTGCATGTCATTGACCTTTGATGACAACCTTAGTAGCCGCATGAATGAACAGTGTAGTATCAGAGTGGTTGTACGATTTCAGATTTTCGGAGGTTCTTTTCTGACATTTCGTACGGTGGCGTGCAAGGGAGGTTAAGACAAAAGTACTTTGTACGGAGGACTTCATGATCAGCTTTCGTTGATTCAGCGATTATCATTTACTATTCAGCAGATGATAAAGTTCAGCGATAGCTGAAGTCTTGTACTTGATACTTCACGTTGAGTGGACAAATCTGAGTCTTCGCTGATCCGCATCAGTTCATTAGGAGACTTGTCGCTGGTTCTTGAGCTTGATCTTCGACTTCAGCGTAGAACCTTTGTTGACGTGAATCTTGTCTTCAGGGATCATAAGTAAACAACTAACTTATCAGCGATCACCATAAGGACTGAACAGACTCAGCGATATGGTGAACAGTGTTCGCTGAATGTTTAATCTAAAAGTGCGAGAGTTCCTATCAGCAGTACTGTAAGATCTTAGTACTTATCAGCGATAGTGAAACTCTGATACATATTGTTTACTTACAATTTTCACTAAGTATTTAAGATAGGGTCATTATCAAATCACTGAGGGTTTGGATCAACAGCTACATATTCTGCTTCCGCAGTAGAAGTTGACACGCGGTTTTGCTTCTTTGACGACCAACTTACAAGTTTATCCCCCAAAAACTGACAAGCACCAGATGTGCTTTTCCTGTCCATCCTATTACCCGCATGATCTGCATCTGTGTAAGCAGTTAGCTCAAACCCTGAATCCTTAGGATACCAAAGGCTCAAATTTCTTGTGCCTTTGAGATATCTAAGGATTCGCTTAACAGCTATAAGGTGAGATTCCTTCGGGTTAACTTGAAAACATGCACAAAAAGATGTTGCAAACATAATATCCGGTCTACTCGCCGTTAGATATAGTAAAGATCCAATCATGCCACGGTATAACTTTTGATCGACTGATTTACCGGATAAATCAGCGTCCAAAAGCCTACCGGTAGCCATTGGTGTTTTCATGATGGAAGAGGAATTTAAATCAAATTTCTTAAGCATATCATTTATATATTTTGATTGATTAATGAAAATACCTTCATTTGACCGTGTCACTTGGAGTCCAAGGAAATTTTTTAGCTCTCCCATCATACTCATTTGAAAGCGGCTTTTCATCACCTCTTCAAAATCTTTACACATATCAGAATTCGTAGAGCCAAATATAATGTCTTCAACATATATTTGTACAAGTAATAAATCTTTACCTTTTCTTTTGAGAAAAAGAGTTGTATCTATTATACCTTTGGTGTATCCAGAATTAAGCAGATGAATAGTCAGAGTCTCATACCATGCCCTCAGAGCTTGTTTCAGACCGTAGGGTGCTTTGTCCAAAACGTAGACATGGTTTGGATATTTGGGATCTACAAAACCTTCAGGTTGACTTACATATACCTCTTCATGAAGAATGCCATTCAGAAAAGTAGACTTGACGTCCATCTGATACACCTTCATACTTTTATGCGCGAAATATGCAAGAAAAAATCTGATGGCTTCAATCCTTGCAACTGGTGCGTAGGTTTCATCATAATCTATTCCTTCTTGTTGATTATAACCCTTTGCAACCAGTCTTGCTTTGTTTCTAACTATAATCCCTGCTTCATCTTTCTTGTTACTAAAGACCCATTTAGTTCCTACAATGGTCTTGTCTTTAGGACGCTTCACCAAATGCCAAACCTCGTTGCGCTTAAACTCGTTTAACTCTTCTTGCATGCCGTTTATCCAATCTGGATCTTGTAAAGCTTCAGATACTTTCTTGGGTTCTAACGTGCTTAGAAAGTTGACATACAAACACTCGTTTGTAGTCGCAGATCGTGTCTTCACGCCATCATTGATGTCACCATGTAACATCCCAGGCCAACCACATCGGCCGTGGATAGGAGAGATGCTGGGTATATTAGTAAACCTTGGCCTTACCAGACACAACGCGTTTTGGGGCCACAAGCATGCGGGTTCCTTGGGAACTCTGTGGTTAAGCGTGCTTGGGTGGGAGTAGTACCAGGATGGGTGACCTCCTGGGAAGTCCTTGCGAAGTCCTTGCCAGGTCGCCAAGAACAAAGCCGTGAGCCAGTGGGGCAAAGCGGACAATATTGTGTCGTGGTAAGCGAGGTGTTACAAATGGTATCAGAGCCACTCCTGTGCCGTTCGGGATGGTGGGGCAAACCTCATCGAGGACGATGAGTCCCTAAGGGGGGGTGTGTGTAATACCTTAGGCATATCCCACATCGGCCGTGGACAGGAGAGATGCTGGGTATATTAGTAAACCTTGGCCTTACCAGACACAACGCGTTTTGGGGCCACAAGCATGCGGGTTCCTTGGGAACTCTGTGGTTAAGCGTGCTTGGGTGGGAGTAGTACCAGGATGGGTGACCTCCTGGGAAGTCCTTGCGAAGTCCTTGCCAGGTCGCCAAGAACAAAGCCGTGAGCCAGTGGGGCAAAGCGGACAATATTGTGTCGTGGTAAGCGGGGTGTTACAAATGGTATCAGAGCCACTCCTGTGCCGTTCGGGATGGTGGGGCAAACCTCATCGAGGACGATGAGTCCCTAAGGGGGGGTGTGTGTAATACCTTAGGCATATCCCACATCGGCCGTGGACAGGAGAGATGCTGGGTATATTAGTAAACCTTGGCCTTACCAGACACAACGCGTTTTGGGGCCACAAGCATGCGGGTTCCTTGGGAACTCTGTGGTTAAGCGTGCTTGGGTGGGAGTAGTACCAGGATGGGTGACCTCCTGGGAAGTCCTTGCGAAGTCCTTGCCAGGTCGCCAAGAACAAAGCCGTGAGCCAGTGGGGCAAAGCGGACAATATTGTGTCGTGGTAAGCGGGGTGTTACACACCAATAATATCCGCTGGAGGATGTGCCCTTGTCCATTTGTGAGTACTAGGGAGTGTTGGAATTTCTGCACGAGTGTTGTTTGAGTCATTTTCATCCAAAACCGCAAGAATTTCTTCAGTTGAATCAACTGAAGATACATATTTGAACTTCTGGTATTTGAACTTCAGGTGAAGATACATCCGATGATGTGTTTACTGAAATCTGAACTTCAGGTTGAATTTCAGGTTCAGAAACTGGAATAGTTGTAGGTTCACTCGGAGTCTCGTTAGTTACACCAGAAGTACTTGCATCGACATCTTCAGATGGACCGGAGACATTAACACTCGTCTGTTGTGAAGATACATTTACGGATGTGATAGGTGGTTCCACATCTGCACAATATTCCATAAACGCATCATGAAATAACAAATCTAACTCTTTAGAGTTATTATTATTTAATACAGAATTAGAAAACTGTTTTGGCACAGGTTCTACTCCTTTTTAGTAGAAGCTTCAGGTTGTTTTCCGAGTCCTGAACCGTTTTGTCCAGAAGTTTTGCTCTGAAGATTTCAGACCAGTTCTCATCCACAACATAGCAAAACTTCTTGTCAAATATTACCTTACAGTCCTTGTCGCAAAACTGACTTATGCTGAAAAGATTATGCCCTAAACCTTCAACATACAAAATCTTTTCAATTGCCATTGAGTCATTTTTCAGCGTTCCGTAGCCTCGAACGTGACCTGTTGAATTGTTGCCAAAACCCATCGATCCGCCAAGATGTACGATAAAATAATGCAGTAGGTGCTTGTACCCCGTCATGTGTCTTGAAGCTCCCGAATCAATGACCCACACATGACGGTCCTGTAAAAGAAAATTACCCCAACTTAGGTACCCATATCTGTATGGGTCCTTTTTTGTTAGTACAGATCAGTATATTTATCTCAGTTGATGAACCCTGGATTTTTCCTTTAAATGTGAGTTCATTTTGTGAATTTGGATTGTTTTCTTGACCTTTAGGAAGCCATTTCCAAACCATATTCACCTCAACTGATTTTGTTTCCTTCTTTTTATTCTTTTTGTTTGTTCTGAAACCGAACATTCTTGCAAATTTATTAGCTGAAGCTTTTAAAGAATGTGAAGTATTAGACTTTTTGTTCTTAGGAGCATTGTTATTCAGCTTGAAATAGTTGTCCCAACAATAAGCATAATGTATTCTTCTTTTAGCTTGTGTCAACAATTTAGAATATGAAATTGCAGAATTTTTATTGTCACAAGCATTGCAAACATTACAAGAATGTATACAATTTTTATTCAAAGAACAACGATTCTTATTATCGGTACTCCTATCCTTGCTATTTGTAACACGCTCCTTCAAATCCACGAACTTTTCTTCATCCATTTCTGAAGAAGAAGAAGAAGAATTGTTAGAACTCTTAGAGTTAGAAGAATCATTCGAACACGAATCAGATTTGGTTTCGGATGATTCTCCGTTTTATTTTCTTTTCAAATCTAGTTCTGTTTCCAAATCAGATACTTTTGATGAAAGCACATTATTTTTACCTTCAACATATTTTCTTTCACTTTCAAAAACAACTCTTTCTTTTTTCTAACTTCTTTTTTTCAAGAAATAAAACTTTCTCAAAGTCAGAAACTTGTTTTGAAAGTTTTATGCATCTCAATTGAAGTACTTTCTTTTCTTCAAGAAGTTTAGCTTTATCAAAAGAATCCTTTGCACTAAAATCAATCGGACTCGTAGATTTATCCTGATCTTTGAATTCAGTTTGTTTTGAACATTTTTCACAAGGTTTTGAAGCCTTAGAATTTGATAATTCGAATAATTGGGATTCAAGTCGTCGAATCTCACTCTTAAGATCAAGATTGAGTTTTCGACTGTGATCAAGATCTATCCCAATATTCTCATAATCATCTTCTAATTTTTTAAAGTTTAATTGTAATTTAGAAATTTGATTTTCTAAATCAACAATTTTAAGTAAAGCAGAATTTAAATCAGGAAATTCAGAAGAGGTTTCTTGAACAAACTCCTTTTTGTTAGAATCTGATTTAATGTTTGACTCCATTTCATCAGTAGATTCAGATTTAACAGATTCAGGTTCATTGATTTTAGACTCAGTTGTTTTAGCCATAGATTCATTTGAAAACAATAAACTAAATTCAGTTAGTTCAACCTTTTTGGTTTTATAACTAGAATTTAATTCATAGTATTTAAAATTTGTTGTATTGAATCTAGGATTTTCATCCGAACCTTTATCCGTCTTGACTTCCTCCCTTTTTGAAATAGGAGTTGAAGGATTTGAAGTATTAGTTTTAACAAAAGTTTGCTTCAACCTTTCATTATTTGAATTGACAAACGTTTGTGATATTGGAGGTATTTCTTTTTTAAGAGTTTGCTTCAATCTTTCATTATTAGGTTTAACAAAAATTTGTGATATTGGAGGTATTACCTTTTTAAAAGTTTGCTTCAAACCTTCACTTTTAGATTTAGGTTCTTCTGTTTTAAGAGTTTCCTTTAAACCTTCACCCAATTTTTCAATTGTGTAAAGATTTTCAGGTGCATTCTTTAGAACCTCAACATCAGATAATCCTAGACCCATTTTTGGATTATAAAATCGAGTATCTTTTGGGTTACTAGTTAACAATTTCAGAGTTTGCTCAGTCTGAGCTCTTTTATAATTTAAATCTTCAAGCTCCTTGATCTTTGCAAAAGCGTCTTTTCTTTCTTCATAAAGAATCTTGATTTTAAACTGATAATCTATGTTTTCATCACTTATATCTTTCATTTTCTTCTTCATTTCAGAAATTTCAGATTCTAGCTTTTTAACTTTTGTTCTAATTACTTCTTTTTCTTTTTCTCTATCTTCAGCTAAGCATTTATAAAGAAGTGTCTCATCTTGATATCTTAAATTTGAACTTTTCTCAGTTTGAAGATTCTTTTGAACTAATTCAAGTTTCTCATTTAGTTCAGATATCATGAGTTCCATTTCTTTATATTTAGAATCTTCAGTTTCAGAATCATTATCAGAATTATCATAATTAGCAGAATTGTCAGAAGAATAAAGAGATGATACCTCGGATTTTTGGTCATCTTCATTCATCTTTGCCATTAAGCTGTACTTTACTTCTGTAAAGTGAGCTTCTTCATCATCAGAGGAATCAAGGAGCCATATTTCTTTTTCGGTGTTGACTGGCTTTCCACTTTCTTTTGCTTTAGCCAAGTGAGCTTTCCTCTGATAGTATTCAGAATCCTTAACTTTCCTCTGTTTACATTCTCTAGCAAAATGACCGGGCTTTCCACAATTAAAGCAGTTTCTATCATCTCTATCCTTCTTCTCTTCCTTTTCCTTTTTCTCCTCTTTCTCCTCTTTCTCTTCCTCTTTGTTCTCATGCCTTTTCTCAGATCTCTTGTATTTGTTAGCTTTGTTATATTCGGGTTTAGTCTTTGAATAAAACTTCTTTCTACCAAACCTATTTTGAAACTTATTGGTTAACAAAGCTAACTTTTCAGCAATTTCAGTCATTTCATCCCCAGAACTGTCACTTCCATCATCATCAGAACATTTTTTTTTCTTGCTGAAATCAGAAATCAATGCTTTTGTTTTCAAACCTCCACTTTTCTTATGTTCACTAAGAAGAGCTAAGGATTCTTCTACCTTTTTGTTCTTTTCTTTGACTTCTTTCACCTTATCTTCATGTTGCCCAAGAATACTGAAGATATTGGTCAGCTTTTCATCGTCCATGTCCCTTGACATTTGAAGCTGAATCGAGTAAGAATCCCACTCAGGTAGAAGGTTCTTAACAAACTTGTAATTAATTTCTGATTCTGACTTGTCGACACCATTCCTTCGTAGATCATTGAGAACGATGTTGTATCTATTGTAAGTCTCCTTTAACGATTCTCCATCTTTTGCTTTGAAGCCTTCATAAGCATTGACACTTTGATTTCTTTTAGTCTTCATGGATTTTGAGGATCCTTCAAACTGTCTTTCAAACTCATCCCATATTTCCTTTGCTGAATTTCGACTATCTACTCGGTTGTAGATATCATTTGGAATGGCCATGGTCAAGTATGTCAATGCTAATTCATCAATGGCCACTTTTTCTTTATCAGCTTCATTGTAATATTTGTACTCTTTCTCAATTCTCCTTGGAGGAACGTATTGACTTGTAGCTGTTTCAGCAATACCATCAACATCCAAATATGCTTTGAAAGGACCATTTTTTATTGATAGCATGAGATCTCTATTATGATGATTTAGGAATTGAGTCATTCTCTTCTTCCATTGAGAATACTCTTCAGCTATTAGAACTGGAGGCTTATTCTTTGAACCCATACTCAGTAATTCTCTCGACATCTTTGAAAAAATTGCTCGAAGATGATCTTTCAGAAAATCAAGCAGGAAGTGTAAAAAGAATTTACACTTAGAATTAATTGTTCAAAAAAAATTCAACACTGTAGTCACAACTCGGATGTATAAGGATCCGAAACCAACAGATCGCGGATGTATAAGGATCCGAAATCAACAGATCTTGGATTGAACTGATACGAAACCAAGAATTCGGATGTAACATGATGCGAAACCTACAGATTTCGGATGTAACTGGATGCGAAACCACAAATTTCGTATGTAACAGGATGCGAAACCACAGATTTCGTATGTAACAGGATGCGAAACCACATATTTCGTATGCTTAAGGATCCGAAACCCAAACTTGTGAAAAATTTCACAAGTAACAAATATCACTGTTCGCTTTATGATTCGAAACCAAGCTTGAACGATCCGAAACCCTCTTGAATGATCCGAAACCCTTATGAATGATCCGAAACTCTCACTTAAACACCAAAAATCACTGTATCAGCCATAACTTTTTCAATTCTGGATCAATTGTTATGAAAATTGCACAGACTAGATCGAAAATTGATTCCACGCACTTTTCTAGTTGATTGCAAATTCCAATTCGATCAAATTAATCGAATTTTGATGCAAAAACAGTAAGAAAAGTTTTCGAACAAAGCAGATATAAAATGATGAATATGATGATTTCTGTGCAGAATTAGGTAGAGATCCTTAAGTTAAAGATGATCAGGGATGAATATCGAGGGCAGTGATGCCAAGAATCAATCCAAAAGATCCAAAAATGGTAGAAATGTGAATTCTGGATGAATAGTAGATGAACAGTATATGAAGATCAATCCGAAACCATGATGAACAGTGTAAAAAATCTCTAAAATGGTTCTGAATCTGCTTGAATCTTCTGTTTGAGCTCTGATACCAAATGTGAAATCCCAGATCTAGCAATGTAACATAATCACATGTAGAGAGAATCTAGAGAGCAAAGTAGTCATCCATATATTGAATATCAAAGTACAAAATGACATAGGCTTGAAAGTGTTAATGAAATAACAAAGGGATCTTCTTTATATAGTAGGGCCATGACATGTCCATGCCTCTACTTAGAAGATACAGTACAGAAGCTAATACTGTCTTGATAGCTACAATAGTGCTCTAACAGATGATGATATTGAAAAATTTTCCATGCAAGACAACTTTCTATCTCTCTCTCTCTCTCTCTCCTCTCTCTCTCTCTCTCTTGTTGCCTCCAACTTTAACAAAGTTGTCAGACAAAACAATTTTTGAAAAGGATCCAAAAGATTCTCTAGGAGACCATCTTCTGTCAACCAATTCATGTCATATCATGGAAAGACAAATGATGAGTGTTTCCACAAAGGACATTTTACTGTAGATTGTAGATCTAGAAGATCAATGACATCCCTCTCTGAATCCTCTCAAGGACTTCAATCTTCTTATAAAGGAGGAAGGAAGACCAAAGTCATGATAGACAAACCTTCAAAAAAGAAAAGGGAATGGTTGATAAAGAACGTGTGTGGGAAGAAAACTCTTCCAACAATGAACTTGATAAAAAGGCAAACATATGCTTAATGGCTCATATATCTGAAATGCAGGAGAGTGAAAAAATCAAACTAAGAGTATCCTCTTTAGAAGGAAAATCCTCCTCTCCTATCTCCAACCAAGTATATCCTTCCATTCTCTCTTATGACAATCTTTACGTTAAGATGTGTAATGCTCTTGAAGCAAAGGAAAAGGCTAAAAGCATTGTTGAAAAACTAACTGTAGAACTATATGAAAACTCTAAAAACTCAAAAATCTCAACAAACTTGAGAATGTGTTGGTAGATATAAGGAGTGTTTACAAATATCTCAACAACGAAAGACATGCCTTAGCCAAAAGTCTTGCTAAAGAAAAGGCCATCTTAGAAAGTTGGGATCAATCCTCATCAAATGTGAAAAAGATCATAGAACCTCATATCACCAACCCTGGCCATGGTCTTGAATATCTTTACTCTTCTGAAAAATCAATTAGGTTTGTCTTCTTAGATTTTACCTACTCTGTTTGCTCAAGATTAGAAATCAGTAAACCCTCTTCCTCCTCTCAAAACAAAAAGAAAAAGGAAAAATGGGGTGATTATAAATCTGAAGAAAAATATGTTTGTTCGTCATTTTCTCCCCATCTGATGAAAAACAAAGGTAATAAAGTCTCTAAGAACTCCTATGTTCCCCAAAGAAAAATTGATAAAGGTATTCTTGGACCAAAACCTTCTATCACACATTCCTCCTTTCATTCAACATAAATTTTTTAAAAGAATCATCCTAGATTCAAAAGACCTTTATCTTCCAGAAAATGTTTTAACTGTGGGGAACCATCACACTATGCTAAAGACTGTCCTCATGAAAAAATGATAACATTTTCTAACAAGATCTACTACTCTAAGGAACCCATCAGAAGATAGGTACCTAAGAACTAAAAGTATTTAGAAAATACCAGTTGTTGTTCCTCAAAAGTTGTATCTGTTAACAATTGGTTATCATCTTGACTGTTTGTCACCATTTTTTCTCTTTGCCTTTTTCTAAAAATTTCTAATCTGACCTCATCCGTTGTTGTCAGATTCTCATAATATAAATCCAAACTATCTTAGAATTCGTACAACCTCGGTTATCTCAGATTCTCTCTCAAAGGTGTCTCTTTCAAATTATCTAAACAAATGGATTTTTGTTCATCCAATGTTTGTAAAATCCAATACTCTATTAACCATCGTATTTTTCCTTTCTCTCTGGGATTTCTTTCTATCTAACTCACATTTTCTCTGACTGATTCCCTAATCCGACAACTATGAAAGAAAAACGAAAAGTCACCATAACCTCAGACAATTTTCACATCAATCATGAGTAGACGGTTTTTACAAAGTGTCTCCTTAACCGCCACGATCAATCAAATCGTGTGGGAGCATCATTATCCCTTCCCCCTTTCACGCCATCCTCCTATGCATCTCATCAAAACCCTAAACCCTCTCTCACAACTCACATCCTCTCTCAAAAAAATCTCAAACCTTTAAAACCTTCAAACTTTTCTCAGGACTTTTCATCTTTAATGGCTGACAATTTCAAAGGAACGATTCTCAATTGTGTCAAGTTTATTGCCTGCAACTACGTTGGTTTGTTTGTTTGACAAACAAAACGAAAATCAAGAATATCACAACATGATAGATTTCCTAGTAAAGAGTCATCTAAGGCATGCTCTTATGATTTCTCCTTCATCTGCACAGATGAGCACATTCTTGCTCGGGAACTTCTGGCGTTCCTATGTGCACTCAAAAACTGATAACACCATTGTCGCCTCTATTTTAAGCGATAAAGACATCGTCATTACTGTCGATGACGTTTCAAAGGTCATGCATCTACCTTCTTCTTCATCCACTGAATATGAAGAACTCTGCAAAGATGATGAACTTGAGGATGTTCTATACATTCTCGAGTATTGAGTATCGAAGGGAATTGTGAATGCTAAAGTCGTTGGAACTCTTCTTATGAAGCATATGTCAAGAGTATGGCATTAATTTTTCACTCATATGGTTCAATGTCTAAGCAATAAAACTAGAGGTTTTGACCAATCTCCTAGCAACATCAACAAACTAGCACATGCCATTATCTTACAAACCAATATAAACATTGGAAAATATTTTTCGATGAGATGGTCAGAAAGATAACCATGAAATCTGAAAGAAAAAAGCAGGTTCCTTGTGTTATATTTCTTGCTCTTCTGATTGCTGACAAGCTTGGAGAAAACGTCAACATTCCATCTGATGCCAGAGCTCGCACTATTTCTAGTGAAAAGAAGATTGAATCCCTGTGGACCTCTCTTGGTAGCTACTTTCATACCATTTGCTAAAAAGACTACAAATTTGAAAGAACCTTCAGAATGTACCCATGTATCTCTTTCTTCTACCCAAAGATGGAAGTTATAATCTTTTACCAAATTGGGAACTTCAAAAAAGAACCTTGTACTCCAAAGGACCAAGCCACGTAAAATATCTAGAGATTCTCAAAATCCTTCCGATATTGAAGCAAGCCATTCTCGGTACATGGCAATTGTTCACCCTCCCAGATCCTCATTATCTTCCCAAAAAGAAATTGTTGTACAAACGGGACAACCTGAAACCTCAATCTCAATTCCTCTGACAACTAGAGATACCATATTGGATTCATCCCCAGTCTAAACGCTCACTGTACCCACACCTACTGAGCCTCAAAGACAAACCTCTATTGAATCCACCACTGTCACTCCATCGAATGCTGGTAACTCATATCTCAATGCACTCTTGGAGTCCATGCCTGGGCATGAGTTCATGGTGATTATTGGTAGGAAGGCTCAATCAACATGTGTTTCTTCACCAATAACTTTATCATCATCGTCATCATCAGAGAAAGAGGATCTAGCACCTTTGGATCCCCTTCCACCACCACTCTTATTTATGCAGGTACTCAAGATATGGTCAAATTATCTTTACCACCACCATCCACTATGGACCATCACCGATTTTCACAACTTCAAATACGGTCACTAAAATTCGATTTATTGATCGTCCTCAACCATCGGGTTCTAATGCTTCAGGATGTGACCATTCTCAACAAGTAAAGGTTCTATATGTTTTGCCTACTCAGGTTGTTGATCAATTCCTTAATTATGACAACATGCATAGGGAAACCTTATCTCAACTCAAGTCTATATCAAATGACTTGATCTCTCATAATCAACTATTGGAGGAGCAATGCAGAAAGTCAGAAGAAACTTTGCAGAAGCAAAGTGAAGACCATTAGAAAGCTTTGTCTAAGATACTTCAGAAATTTGAGGCCTTTGATAAATCGCAATAGAAGGCCAATTAGCCTATTCAGAATGAAGTTAAGGACAATAACAAGTCCTTAAGTAACACTGCTTCCACACTCAATACCTATAGGATCAAGGATGATGAATATCACTCAAAGTCTCTCTATTGCTCGAGACCTTATCACAGCAGTCGAATTCTAAGTTGATTAAGAAATCCCTTTCCTTTCTTCACTCAAAGCTTAATACTCAAGAAGGACTTCTTCATGAAATCATGAAAAAGATTCCATCTACCTTCACTTCAACAACTCCTAGCACCTCTCGTTCACTATCAAACCTTCCTCTGAACACCGTTCCTGAATCCGATATAGAACTTAACTACATCACTGAGAGGTGCACTGAATTCATCATCGCACAGGTACATAATCTAACTGTTAGTATGGATCATGCAATATTCCAACCGGGTGCTGGTGAGGGGGAGAAAAGCTTAGATTCATCAGATTTCACTAACACTGGATCGGAATATCAACCATCGTTTGACTCTTCCATCTGTGAAGATATAGAGTTAGATCCAATCAATCATGTAGAAGACGTAGGAGTCGAAAAGATCGTTACATCTACTCAGGATCATGCCCAAGAAGAAGAAACCCAAGAAGTTTTTCATGAAGATGATCACCAAGAGACTCCTTGGATTTAAGGGGAGAAAATTCGAGAATAAGTGGCTCCTCGGACTCAGAGGGAAATCGGAGGAGAAGATTTTTCTGTTTGGAAAAGATGATCGGATTGAGGAGGATAAAGCTCTAATCAATGAAGACACAATGCAATTTGTGTTGGATTCTGACTCCTTTGGTTCGGAGTTTGACGATTCTCCAAATGACTTTGTCCAACCTTCCATTCCCATTTCTATTTCTGACAGGAAAAAAAAGAAATGCTTAGAAGATCAAAACCAACTAAATTCCTTCGGATGCCTCCTCCTCCCCCATCTAAACGAACATTGATAATCTGAATCTCACTGGTGAATAGTTAGCTGAAGCATTGCAACTTCAAGAAAAACAAGATGTTGTTCAAAGGGAAAACGAATAAGCTTTTCAAAAGGAGAAGCAAGAAGCCATTGAGAAGTTTAATCACGCCTTCACAAGATGAAGGGATAATACCACAATCAGTTCTACCACTGCTGTTAGATGTAAACCACCGGGATTTAAATACCCCATAATTAATGAAAGAATCTCAAGAGATGACTACACCAGAAGCGATGAAGACATTCACTGGTTATGCATCTACCGGTACTCCGAGTGGTTGGAAATCATAGACACCATCACGAGTAGCAGAAGCAAATATGCCAAGGACATCATCAATCGGATCCAGTCACTCATCAAGCATGTACTTTATATTAAAATAAGATTCAAGATTGAGTCTCCTTCTCAATTTAACACACCCTATCAATCATTTAAAAGAATATTTGTTTTTCCTTCTCAACTTCAACCTTTTTCCCAAGTACCTCTTTACATCCATATTGATGAAAAAGTAATCTGAGAATTAGCCTTATTAAGTAGTATCCCATTCATTGCCAATCTCAACCTCTCTCTTCCCCCTGGAAAACCAATGGCCCCACTTCTGGTATGTACTACTATGATCCATTTGGAACTCTGAAGTTCCAACGGTCCACTGAGCTTCATATGGCCAACACTCCTCATTTGTTGGCACTACTTAATGTCACTCCTAAGACTGAGTTGGAAATGTCTTCTCCGATGGAATAACCTTTAAGGAAGAATTTGAATAAAATGTAAACTTTCACCATGACACAGTTGTGTGCTATGTTTACCTGAAAATTTATAAGGCTATGTTATTGCTTTTGTATTTTATTATCAGTTCCATACATATTTTTGTTTCTCTCTGTAATCCGATGAAATGAAAAACAAAGAAAAGAAAAGAAAGAAAAGAAAGAAGAAAACAAAACAAAAAATACAAAAATCCAAAAACAGAAAATGGCAAAAAGAATCCAAAAATGGATTAAAATAAATTTATGAGTTCAGATTTTATATCCCTTTATGGGTTTGAGTACCACTTTTTTATTTCCAAGTATTTCACTTTCTCTATAAATATTTGTTTCTATTATGTACAAATATGGAAAGATTGATAAGTCTCAACCATCGGATTTGTATAATACATATAGACATCCAAATTTAAACACTTAGAAATAAATTCTCTTTTTGTCAACAAAATCATGTCCATTCTGATGTATACTTCAACCATCAAACTAGACATTCAATAAGGTTTAAATCTGATGTTCTCTCAAAAAGGAATTAAACCTATGAACCATCGGATTTATTGTTTTTGAATAGAAGTCACAATCTGATGAAAGCTCTTAAGCAACCATCAGATTGTTACTCTCATCAGATTCTCATACTCCTTTGAATTATTCAATGCATTTAATATTCGAAAAATCTATCTTTCATAAATGTGTATAACTTGTAACTATTATATTGCTTATACTTCAGGATAAACAAATTGGATTTTTACTTGTAAAAGTCTTTTACTATCTGTATTGTTCCAAGAGTAAAAAGCCTTCACCAAAATCGAAGATTAGTTGAAGAGTGGTCAGATTGTCAACAAAACGGATTGTTTTTCGTCTAGCCAAAAGAAGATAAATACAAGATACAATCAGTATGTAGTATGATAAATACCACTACTGGCAAGCCGAATTTGAATAGCAAGTTGGGTTCACCAACTCTTCCTGACTCTCATTCTAAAGTATGGGAACATAAGAAAGTGTGTCAATATTAAATATGTTCCAAAATATTACTTAAAATACTTGTCATACTTTACTGTTCTCTCTGCACACAAAAGGATGAGAAGGGTTAACACTTGTCTACATCAATACAAAGACTAAAGTGAAAAAGTACAAGCATGCATGGATCAGCAAATCCGACGGAGACACGTGTTAAAGTTGAAGGAGAACATTTAATGCAATGACTTCATTGTGTTAACATGCATGTTAGGGTATTCTATGTAGTTATCAAGACATGTTGTCTTTGTCATTCATATTTGACTTCCTAGTAGAGGCATGGACTTGTCATGACCCTACTATATAAGGAAAGTCTCTTTGTTATTTTCACAACCTTTTGTCATTTGTACTTACAACTTTGGAATACATGAATGACATACTTTCTCTCTCTAGATTTACTTCTACACGTTGATTACATTTGCTAGATTTGAAGGAACAACATTTGGTATCATAGCTAAACAGAGGAATTCAAGCAGATTATCGAGATTTTTTGAAGATTTCTTGGTTGTTCTTGAAGGTTTTCGGATATTGTTCTATTGAGGATTTCAAATTTTCTGTGATTTGGACTTTTTGGACTGGATTTTAGGATCTCAACATTCGATTTGCACTACTGAACATCTTTGCTTCAGGATCCATCACCAAATTCTTCCTAGATTTCAAGAATTTTGAGATTCTTGAAGTTTTTGTCAAAAAGTTTGAGTTTACTGTATTTGAATCAAAATCTGATCTGTTTGGACGAATTAGAAGTTGGTAATAACTAGAAAATTGTGCGTAAATCAGTTTCGAACCTCTTTGTCAAAGAATCTTCAAAATTGGTTAAGATTTGAAAAAGATATGGCCGATTTAGTGATTTTTGTATAAGTTCTCGGAAGATCTGAAGTTTTTGGATCATTCATAGAGGTTCTCGGATCATTCAAGAGGTTCTCGGATCACTCATCAGAGGTTTTCGGATTGTGTGGTTTTTCACAAGTGAAGAATTCGGCTTGCATTTGATCCGAAAAGCTATGTTTTCGCATCTACCTTATTCGAGAAGTATCAGATTTCATACTTCGAATTGTGCTAAGTGAAGTATTCTTGATCATTTGTCATTTACACTTAAGAGATCAATATATGGATGACAAGTTCTCTCTAGATTCTCTCTCTACATCATTCTTGATTACTTGCTAGATTTGGGATTTCACATTTGGTATCAGAGCTAAACAGAAAATTCAAGCAGATCAAAGAGCAAATTGAAGATGTTTTACACTGTTCTTGAAGATTTCGGATCACACATCATTCACTATTCATTGAAGATTTCAAATCCTTCTTCAATTACTGTTCATCAAGAATCATCATCTTTTTCATTTTTTGATCTTTTGGATTGATTCTTGACATCATTGCACTCAATTTTCATCCCTGAACATCTTTAATACAAGGATCTATACCAAAATCTGCACTGAATTTGCAGATCTGATCATTTTATATCTGTTTTTGTTCGAAAAAATTTCTTACTATTTTGGATCATAATTCGATTAAATTGATCGAATTAGGATTTGTGTTTAACTAAGAAAGTGTGTGGAATCAAATTTCGAACAAATCTGTGCAACTTTCATAACAATTGATCAAGAATTGAAAAGGTTATGGCTGATTTAGTGATTTTCGTGTTCGAAGTGCAGAATTCGGATCATTCTTGGTGAATTCGGATCATTCTTGGTGAATTCGGATCATTCATACACAATTCGGATCATTCAAAGGGAATTCGGAGTGTTCTTTGCATCACAAGTACAGAATTCGACTCAAGAAGCATTCGAATTGAGTTGAATTCGAACCCTTATGGATTCGAATTGAGTTGAATTCGAACCCTTATGGATTTGAATTGAGTTGAATTCGAACCCTGTTAGATTCGAATTGAGAAGTTGTGGATTCATCTGAGTTGGTTTAATTTTCCAAGTAAAGAATTCGAACCAAGTTAAGTTCGAATTGAGTGAATTCGAACCCAGTTAAGTCCGAATTGGTTGAATTCGAATCCTTCTTCATCCGAATTCATTGAATTCGAATCCTTCAGCATCCGAATTCATTCAATTCGAACCCTTCAGCATCCGAATTCATTGAATTCGAACCCTTATTCATTCGAATTCATTGATTTCGAATCCTTATTCATCCGAATTCTTGAGAAATTTTTTTATTCCGAAATTTTTTCTATAGTGTATTTCATACACTTTAAGAGCTTTTCAAGAAAAAAATTTATATAAAATTTTTTCTGCTTGATTTTCTGAACGATCAATCTTCTAGCATTCTTCAAGATGTCTGACATAGAGAATTTAAGTGGGAGAATATGGTATCAGTTAGGAAAAGATAGAAAATGGACTCTTTCTGAAGCTAAAGATGAGATCAAGCGTCTTGAAGGTTTTCTTTCTAGATACATAACACATTCTGATGAAGATGCAAGAAAAAATACAAAGCTCAAGTCTGAGAAAGCTTTATTAGAAGACAAAGTCTCTTCTCTTGAGTCCGAACTGAAAGATTTGAATGACAAGATTGTAGTGATTGAAGTCACTCAAGAAAAAAATAATACACTTGAGATCACAACTCATCAAGATAACATAAAGAAGCTTCAAGGGAGTATAAAAGCATTAGAAGAAGAAAATGCTGATTTGAAGAGACACATTTTTGACATTTCTTCTTCAAATGAAAAATCTATTTTGAAAGAACAAAATGCTAAACTTACTAAAAGAATTACTGATCTTGAAGTTTATATTGCAGATCTTGAAACAATGAAAGACAACTCAAGTCTGCACGATCAAATCAAGAAACTTCAAGAGAAAGTAACAACTCTTCAAAGTGAAAATGCTGATCTGAGGAGCATTGAAGACAAGAGAGAGAAGGAGAACTCATACCTTAAAGATCAATTAAAAAGGGTTCAAGAGAAAAGAACAACGTTGGACAGTGAAAAGGCTGAGCTAAAGAGAAAACTGTCTAATTTTTCTCTTGAAGAAAAGAAAGAAACTGAGCTTAATTGTATAAAACTTTCAAAACAAGTTTCTGACTTTGAGAAAGTTTTATTTTTAGAAAAAGACAAGCTCGAAAAAGAAAGAGCTAAATTTGAAACTGAACGAAAATCCTTTGAGATTAAAAGTTCTGAACTTTCCTTGAAAATCTCTGATTTAGAAAATCTTTTGGAAAAAGAAAGAAAAGATTTTGCGGAAAGGAAAAATCTCTTTGAAAAGGAAAGCAAAACCCTTAAAAAGAAAAATATGGAAATTTTCAAAGAGATTACTGATAAAAGAAAGTTTTTGGAAAAAGATTTTGAATCGGAACGCGAATATTTTGAAGATACGATTCTTAATCTTACCAAAAGATTATCTGGTTTATCAGCTGATATTATGAAGGATCAATTGATCAAATCTGATCTCCAAACGAAATTTGATCTAATTTTTAAAGAAAATAATGTTTTGACAAATAAAGTTAAAGAACTTGAAGACATCAGTTTTAAATTTGATGTCTCAAAGCAGACTAGTCATAATTCGATCGTTCAGACTCCACTTGTAAATTCAACTAATTCTGAATGCTCATTCAAAACTGCTTCAAGTTCAAGTTTTAAAAACAATTCGTCTAAACAATTTAATAGATCAACTGATTTCTCAAAAGATCAGATTCGTTCAACAAATCTCTTCTATAATCCTCTGCTTGATAAATCAGATAACAAAACAAATGTGCCTAAAGTTAGTACTTCCAAATCTGAAGAAGTTCCAATCTTCAAGAGGGTGAAGATGGAATGGAGAGTCAAAGGCACAACAATTCCGAAGAAAGAAGTGCCAAAATCATCTGCTTTCACATCAAATGCCAAGAAGAGCAATACATTTCAAGGTAAATCTTTTGTCAAACCTGATTTGGTTTATTCTGTAAATCAATTAATCAGGTTAGCTCAAAAGAAAATTTGTTGTTCTTACTGTGGAACAAATGATTTTGTGCATAAAAATCATACTTCTTATTTGTACGGTACTTACAGTATTCCTTTTAAGAAATCTACTCCTAACCCACTAGGACCCAAGTGCCATTGGGTACCAAAATCTGCTTAATCTGTTTTGCAGGTTTATCATGTGTTGTACTGATTTGTAAATACATACCACACACATGACTGAAAACAGAAGAGAAGCGGTGGATTTGTTTTTTGAAGAATATTTGTACCATTAAGGGGGAGACAAAGAATTTTGGCTTTTGAACATATCAGTTCAAAACCCGTGCTTCAACGACAATGGCTTCTAAACATCTCAGTTTAGAACCCGTGCTTCAACGTTTTTGGTTTTTGAACATATCAGTTCAAAACCCGTACTTCAAAGACTAAGACTTCTAAGCAAATCAGTTTAGAACTCACACTTCTCAGGTGATATCTTTAACTGTTACATCTTTCTGTTTCAAGGAACGTGGTAAAAGGTAACATTAGATTATATTTTGTTTCTACCACTTTGAAAACTTGAATCTTTACAAATTTAATTCAATGAAATAAAATTTTCAATTTTCTTTCAATGAATTAAATGTGTGCTAAAAGATGATTTTACAAGTATTTTTGTATTATCTGATTTAGATTTGTTTCAACTTTCACTTCTGAAGTAAATCGAAAGGTCAGCAAAACATGAATGAAATCATGTTGAATGCTCAATGATATGTAAATTCGGACTTATATAGAATATAATGCTCAAAAAGCCTATTTATCAGAATGATGAATGGAAACGAAAATATGGGGGAAGCACTATGTTTAAGAACCAAGTGATTGAGATATCATTCATATTTTGTGATGGAAATCCGAACTTATATAGAATATCATTTAGTTTGAAAGTTTGTACCTGTGGCCTTTCTGGTTTGGGAGAGTAAGTCCTAAGGGGTGCTCGACACCTAGTCCCTAAGATCAACTGGTCTGGGATCGGCTGACCCAAATCCTGCAATAGAACCAGATAGAAAGCCATGTTCGACTGGTACAAATGGGTTTAAGATATATCGATGTGGCCTTTCTGGTTTGGGAAATTAAGTTCTAAGGGGTGCTCGTCACCTAGCACCTAAGGCCAACTGGTCTGGGATCTGCTAACCCAAATCCTGCTATAGAACCAGATAGAAAGTCATGTTTAACGGTGTATCTTATTCTTACTAAACTTTTTGATCAAAAGATGCCAATGCGCACAAAATCAAAAGATGCCAATAAGCACAAAATCAAAAGATTCAAATGTGCACAAAAGATGCCAAAGAGCACACATCTCTTGAAACTTGGGAAAATACAAAGTCGCGATAAACTCGTAAATTTGTGAAATTCTGATTTTGGACAAATAGTGTGAGTAGAGCAAAGTATTCTTATATGTTTTAGAATTGCATACGCTTGATGCTAATCATATTTCGCATGCTAGCACACCAAATAGATTTAATAAAGGGGTTGAAACTGAACATTTTTAACTTGATATACAATGATGACTTGTTCTTGAATCCAAACACATGCATTTGATTTCATTTGATTGAAAAATCTGTTAAATTTCATTAAGTTGAATTTCTTTTGTAAAGTTTTCAAATGATCAAATGTTAGTAGTTATAAAATGAAATTCAATGAATTTTATTTTCCTTGTTTTGTTTTAAAATTTGTGCTACAATTTCAAATACTGTACGTTATTGAAATATATGTATACTTTCAGGGGGAGAAAATAAATTGCTCCAGAATTCTTATTTTGAGGGGGAGCAAGGTTATTCTGTAAGGAAGAGATTGTTAGCAATACTCAAAAACACGACTGAAATTGAAAATGGTTTTCGATGATTATGATGCTCACCATCATCGAAAAAGGGGGAGAAAAGTTTAATTTCAATTTCATGTCAAAGAGCTTTCAAATCAAAGATATTTCAAGTCCAAGATTCGTTAACAAAGTCTGAAGATTAGGGGGAGAAGGATCATGTGAAGTCCAAATGTTGCTGAATTTGGTTATCTTAGTTCTGAGTGGTTCTCGGAATGCGCTTACACCGAATTTGGTTATCTTAGTTCTGAGTGGTTCTCGGAATGCGCTTACACCTAAAAGTTCAACAATGTGGATGGTTTCACATCTTTCTGATCCAAACTCTAATCGTTTCTGATTCATCTTGTTCCGAATTGATGGTTCTATATAAAGATATGAGATCCATGTTCAAGACTTGAAGACAATCTGTTGAAGATTGTATTGAAGAAGGTTGACTTTTCAAAGAAAAAGACAATGACTTTTCATGTTTGTCTGAAGATTCTTCAAAGCTGAGTTCTTAAAGAGTGTCAAAGCATATAGTTCGCCGTGAACTAGTGGAGATAAAGCTATTTGAAGATGGTTTGATAGAGTGTCTGTTTGAGAAGAATGACTTTACAAAGAGCTGAAGACTACTGTCATATTTTTTAAATCTTGAATCCAAAGGGGGAGATTGTTAGAGCATTATTGTATTCAAGATTTACTGTAAAGTCAATGTACTGTATTAGTTGCGTTGCCTTTATACCTTGTATGTTATGGGTATAAATAGGTTTGTCTAGATCATTAGCTAGTAACCTTTTGTGAACCTCTTGATCATTTTGTCATTTACACTTAAGAGATCAATATATGGATGACAAGTTCTCTCTAGATTCTCTCTCTACATCATTCTTGATTACTTTCTAGATTTGGGATTTCACAATTAGCTTGATCCAAAAAGTGTTAGAACTTGTATCTCTTTGATTCGAGAAGTACAGTTCTCGGATTGTCTTTGTTCCGAGAAGGTCGGATTTTGGATTGTGTTTTATTCGAGAAGGGAAGTTCTCAGATTGCGTTTATACCGAAAACCTCAGAATTCGGATATGTTTGTTTCGAAAAACTCCGAACTTGGATCATTTTGTTCCGAGAAGTTGTAGTTTTCGGATTCAGCTTAATCCGAGAAGTTTGGTTTTCGGATCAGTATATTCTGAAAACTTTGGAATTCGGTTCTAGTTTCATCCGAAAAGTTTGATTGAATACAGTTGGATCCGAAAAGTTTTCAGAAAACAATAAATTTTATCTAAGTGTATTTCATACACTTTCTGTTTGAATCTCTGAAAGATCCAATATCTAGCAAATTGTGAAGATGTCTAGAGATTTATTGAGTATGGGTTCGAAATTGAAGCCTCTAGTTCTCCAAACCGACGAATATCCTCAATGGAAAAAGAGGATGGTTTAGTTTTTAAACAATCAGAACAAAGATCTTATGAAGTCAATCACCGATGGACCTCACAGACCATATATCATGACTGATGCTGTTGCAGCTACAGCCACAACTCCTTATATTGCACCAAGGATAATCTACAAAAAGTATCAGTACTTCAACGAACAAGACAAGGAGTTAATGGCTATTGATGAACAAGCTTTGACATATCTGACTATGGAAATTCCAAACGATATCTACAACCGAGTGGATAGTCGAGATTCCATTAAAGAAATCTGGGATGAGCTAGAAAGACAATTGGAAGGATCTCAGAAATCTTTAAAGACCAAAAGAAATCAAAGTATCAATGCCTACGAAGGTTTCAAAACTAGAGAGGGTGAATCATTAAGGGAATCTTACAATAGGTTCAACATCATATTAAATGATCTAAGGAGGAATGGTGTTGACAAATCAGAGTCAGAAATAAACTACAAATTTGTAATGAATCTTCTTCCTAAGTGGGACTCTTATTCTGTACAACTGCAGATGTCAAGGGATATGGATGATGAAAAGCTAAGTGACATATATAGCATCCTCAGTCAGCATAAGGACAAAGTGAAAGAGTTGAAGGAGAAGAACAAGAAGGTGGAAGAATCCCTAGCTTTATTGAGTGAACACAAAAGGAGTGGGGGGATAAAAGCAAAAGCACTGATTTCTGATATGAGTAAGATGGTTAAAAGTTCTGATGAAGATGGAGATGAAAGTTCTGGGGATGAGATTTCTGATTTTGCAGAGAAGTTAGCCATGCTCACCAACAGATTTCAGAAAAGGTTTAGTAGAAAGAAATTCTACTCAAAGAGCAAATCGGAGTTTTACAAGGATGATAAATATAAGAAGTTTGAGAAAAGGAAGGAAGAGAAAGAGGAGAAGGAGGATGAAAAGGAAGAGAGAAAGGAGAAAGAAGAGAAGAAAGAAAGAGATGAAAAGACCTGTTATAACTGCGGAAAGCCTGGTCACTTTGCTAGAGAGTGCAAGCATAAAAAGGTGAAGAACTTTGAATACTATCAGAGAAAAGCACATCTAGAAAAAGCAAAGGAAGGTGGAAAACCCATTCTAGCTGAAGAAGAGATATAGCTAGAAGATTCCTCTGACGAAGAAGAAGCTCACTTTACAGAAGTAAAGTATAGCTTGATGGCTAATATTGATGAGGAATATCAGGATTCTGAGGTACAATCTCTTAACTCTTCTAATGATTCTGATAATGATGCTAAAACTGAATATTCTGAAAATGAAGAAATGCTGAACTTGATATCTGAACTGAACAAAATGAAAAAGGAATTTAACAAAGTTCAAAAGAATTTCAATATTGAAAAAAGTTCATTATTAAGATATCAAGACGAAGCACTTCTTTATAAATGTCTCGCAGAAAATAGAGAAAAAGAAAAAGAAGGTATTAAGCTTAAAAATCAAGAACTTGAATCAAAAATTTCTGAGTTGAAGAAGGAGATGAGAATTACAAGTGATGAAAACTTGGACTTAAAGTTATTTCTGATGAAAGAACTGAAGCTTATGTTAAGATCAAAAAATTAGAAGATTTGAATTTTAAAAGGGGTCAAACTAAGCAAACTCTGAAATTATTAACTAGCAACCCAAAAGATACAAGACTTTATAATCCAAAAATGGGGCTAGGTATGTCTGATATTGAGGTATTAAAGAAAGCACCTGAAAATCTTTATACAACTGAAAAATTGGGTGAAGGTTTAAAGGAATCTATTTCAAAAGAAATACCTACAATATCAGAAATTTTCACAAAATATGAATGTTCAACTCCAATTTCTGATAAAGAGAATGATAAGAAAAAGAAAGGTTCTGATGAAAGCCTAGATTCAACACAACAATTTTTAAATATGATGAATTGAATTCTAGTTATAAAACCAAAAAGGTTGAATTAACTGTGTTCAATTTATTATTTTCAAAAGAATCTTTTGATGAAAAGAAGTCTGAAATAAAAGATGATTATGTTAAAAAGGAGTTTGTTCAAGAGAATACTTCTGAATTTCCTGATCTGGATTCTGCATTACTTAAAATTGTTGGTTTAGAAAATCAAATTTCTGAATTAAAGTTAAAATTTGAAATGTTAGAGAATGACTATGAGAATATTGGGATAGATTTTGATCACAGTCAAAAAGTCAATCTTGATCTTCAGATTGAAATTCGACGTCTTAAATCCCATATATTTGAATTGTTAAAATCTAAGGATTCAAATGCAAAAGGAAATTCTTCAAATCAATGTAAATGCAAAGATCAGAATAAATCTTCAAGTTCGGTTGATGCTAAAGTGAAAAATTCTTTCAAAGAAATCAACTTTAAAACAAAATATCCAGTTTCAAACAATAAATCATCATTTGTGTGTTTTGAAAACTCATTATTTGAATCTAGTTCAGACACTAATGAAAAAGAGCACAATATTTTTGAAAAAGGAGAGTCATCATGTACTAAATTTGATTTTCGCTCAAATGAATCTCCTAATTCCACATGCTCTAACACTTCTTATTCATTCTCAGAGGTGGATGAGGAAAAGCTCGTCGATCTGAAGAAGCAGAGTGATTCTGGCAAAAATAGTAGTTTTAATTATGAGAAATGTACTTCGTTTAATAAAGCCAATTGTATGCATTCTTGTAATGTCTACAAAGTGGGTGTCAATAAAAATTCCGAAATTTTAGATTTTAAATTGTTGACACAAGCAAAACGAAGAATACATTGTGCTCATTGTTGGGACAACTATTTCTTGCTAAATCGCAAAGTTTCTAAGGATAAAAAGTTTAAAAATGTTAATACTTCGAATTCTTCTTCAAAATCTTCAGCTAATCATTCAGCCAGAATGTTTGGTTTTGGGCTCAATAAGAAAAATAAGAAGAAAGAAATAAAATCAATTGAGGTGAATATGGTTTGGAAATGGATTCCTAAAGATCAAATTAACAAACCAACTTCACAAAAAGAACTCAATTTTAAAGGAAAATCCAAGGTTCTTCAACTGAGATTAATAAACTGATTCGTACTAACAAGAAAGGACCCATACAGATATGGGTACCTAAGATAAAGTAATTTATGTTTTCAGGACTGTCATGTGTGGGTTATAGATTCAGGAGCTTCAAGACACATGACAGGGTACAAGCACTTACTGCACGATTATACGGTACATCCTGGCGGATCGGTTGGTTTCGGGAATAATTCAAAAGGATATGTTACAGGTTACGGAATTTTGAAGAATGACTCGATTTCAGTGGGAAAGGTCTTGTATGTGGAGGGTCTAGGACACAACTTATTCAGTATCAGTCAGTTTTGCGACAAGGATTGTAATGTAAATTTCAATAAGAAGTTTTGTCGTATCGTAGATCCAATTGGCTCGGAAATCTTCAAGGCAAATAGATGCGGCGATCTCTACATAACCAACTTTACGACTCTAGTTTCTTTGAAACAAGTCTGTCTCGTTTCTTTGAAACAAGTCTGTCTCGTTTCAAAAGCATCTTAGAAGAATGTTGGTTGTGGCATAGAAGATTATCTCATCACAATTTCAGAAACATTAATAAACTGAGGATTCATGGACTGGTTTTAGGACTACCAAATTTGAAGATCGACAATGTTTCGGTTTGTCCGACTTGTGAAATGGGGAAAATAAAGCATGTATCTCACAAGTCTAAAACTCAGTCTAACTGCAATAATGTTCTAGAGCTAATTCACATGGATCTTTGTGGTCCAATGAGAACTCAATCAATGGGTGGAAAGAAATATATGTTAGTAATGATTGACGAGTACTCGCGATACTTGGCTGGAATTTCTACGTCCAAGTCTGAAGCGCCAGAGATGATCATAAGATTCATCAAGAAGATTCAAATTCTTCTGCAACGTTCTGTACAAAAGATAAGGAGCGACAACGGCACAGAATTCAAGAATGCAACCTTACAGTCATTTCTTGATTCAGTCGGGATTTCGCATAACTTTTCTGCACCAATGACTCCTCAACAAAATGGCGTTGTGGAAAGAAAGAACAAAATGCTCGTAGAAGCAGCTCGCACTATGTTGGCATATTCAGGACTATCGCCAAGCTTGTGGGCTGAATCAGTTTCAACAGCTTGTTTCACATAAAATAGAACTATTATAAACAAGCGTTTAAAGAAAACTGCATATGAGATTATTAACAATCGCAAACCTAATATAAATTGTTTGCGTGTATTTGGTTGCAGATGTTTTGTGCTCAAAGACAGACAAACTTTAACAAAGTTTCAAGTTAAAGCTGACGAAGGAGTCTTCATTGGTTACTCATTGACATCCAAAGCATACATGATCTACAATAAACGGACGAAGTCGGTCATTGAAAGCATCAATGTGACGTTTGATGAGAATGTTACCTTGATTTCTGGACAAAACAGTTCAGGACTCGGATTTCAACCGGAAGCTTCTACTCAACAAGGAGTAGAACCTGTGCTACAATAGTCATCTAATTCTGTTTTAGACAATAATAATAATTCTGATTTAGATTTACTGTTCTTTGATGCGTTTATGGATATTTCTGCAGATATGGAACCACCTTCTGTATCCGTAAATGCAAACATACCACAAACGAGTGTTAATATCTCTGGTCCTTCTAAAGAGAACGGTGCCACTACATCTAGTGCTACAGACGTACATCCGACTGAGTCTACACCAGCTACAGTTTATGAACCAGATATTCCAAATGAAGATATGGTTTCTGAAAACACAACATTGGATGTTTCTACGCCTAAATCATTAGCACCTGAAGTTGAACTGCCGATACTGACACCAATTCCTTCAGCTGAATCAACAGAAGATATACTTGCAGTCATAGATGAGAGGGATGCTTCTAACACTCGTGCTGATATTCCAACTCTCTCAAGCACACTCAAATGGACAAAGGCACATCCTCCTGCTAATATAATTGGTGACATCAAGGATGGTGTAAAAACAAGATCTGGTACATCAAACGAGTGTTTGTATGTAAATATTTTGAGCTCACTTGAACCCAAGAAAGCATCCGAAGCATTACAAGATCCAGACTGGATTAATGCGATGCAAGAGGAGTTGAATGAATTCAAGCGCAACGAGGTATGGCGTTTGGTGAAGCGTCCTAAGGATAAGACCATTATCGGTACAAAATGGGTCTTTAGGAACAAGAAGGATGAAGCGGGAATGGAGGTTCCCAGATTCACATTGTATCACAATAATGGTAAGAAAATAAACAGCAGAAGCATACTAAATAAAGCCATTAATGTGAGTGATTGTGTAAACGATATAATAACTGTGAGTATCAAATGTAGAACAGGAATAATGATAACAAGATCAAGTATAAATCGCTGCTCGTATATTGATAATGAATCACACCAAGAACACGTTCAAGTGTGTGTTCGGAAATCTCACAGGGGACAATATCGTACGGAGGTAGTGCTCGGGATTACTGTAGTGTGTGCTTAAACAATTGTGGAAAACTATTCTTACAAAAGCTTACAATCGTTTGTTCCACAACCTCACTATTTATAGCCCTGATAAAGTGTAGACAGTGTACTATCGTACACTGGAATGACACGTGGAAAGTGTGTCTCCCTTCTTTAGGGCATACGTGGAAAGTATGGACACGTGTCTAACACTTAGGATTTCTTATGAGACTTAGGCTTCACAGAGGTCTTCACTTCAACAGAGCTCATAGACCAGAGATCTGTTGGTCTTTGGATATAAACAGTTCTTCTGTTGATCTTCTGCCAGAGCTCTGTTGAGCTCTGTTGGTTCCACCAGAACTCTGTTGAGTTGTGTTGGTCTTCTTGTTGCTTTTCTTCTGAGTCTTCTGTTGCATCTCTGTTGGTCTTCTGACTTGATAATATTTTCAATACTTTTATATATCAGATACTTGGGGCTAACAATCTCCCCCTAAGTATTGAAAATAAAAATTTGGAAATACAGAGATGTAAACAAAAGAACAGAGAACATTTTACCTCTGTTGAAACCTTGCACTATTCTTTTAGGATATTACAATACGAAGTAAAAGAATAGTTACATTTAGGCATAATTATCTCCCCTTAGGATTCTGTCGAATCTTCTGATCAGCTCACGGAAGTCCAGCATAAGATCTATCTGTTCGATGCAGAGCCTTAGTTGCTCTTCTAGACACTTCTCTATTGGGAGATTCTGAATTATGTTCTTGAGATACACCAGCGACTCACTCGAGTACTTGTGGGCTTCAGATATTCTGATGGCCTTCTTGATCTTCTTCTGTCGGCAGATGAAGACTGGAGGATTTTCAACTACTGTTCCAGTCCTGTAGTGGCCATAACCCTTAAGGTTTTCGTTTGGTGGTGCAACCGCTAGTTTCTCAACTTCGAACTCTATGCCTAGCTGAAAATCAATCTGAGTTCTGAGATTAACGTGCTCTTGCATGGCGAATTGAACTTCTGTTAGTGCAGTTCTTGCTGGTGTGTATCTTTCGGAGAAGTTCAAGCAATAGGCGTGAAGCATGATCAGATCGTATGGATTTAGAAGCACAAGATCGTTGTCGTTGAAGAATTCATTCCTGCCTTCTGTTGATTCAACAGTGTACTCATGGTATACGACTCTGTCATGTTGGAATTTCTTATGCTTGATGTCCAAGATTCTGCGGATACCGAAGTTTATGTTTATGGCTCTGTTCAGATTTGACTTTGTTTGAATGAACTTCAGCCTTGATTCAGAAATGGTGTTTATTCTGATGGGATTGAGGTACGGGTTGATGGGTTTGGCATTTACATGAATGATGTCCCTGTCAGCATAGAGATAACCAAAAAATTCCTCTAAGGATGGTTTCTTGGTGTGTTGGGTTGATGTTTCTGGGTTCTGTTCTGGCTGAATTGGGTTCTGGTCTTCATGTGTTTTAGCCATGAGGATATCAACTTGTCGTCCGGGGTCTTGTAGAACTTGGGGTTTGACTTGAGGTTGGGCTTGGCTTGGTTGTTCTTCAGCAGAGATTGGGGTTGATCTCTCTGGTTCAGTTCTTGGAGATGTAGGAGGGGTGTCAAGTATGATGATCTTTGGTGGTTGTTGAGTTGACTCTTCTGGTTTTTTGATGGTTCTATCTTTGAACATGTAGTCGAATACCACCATAGTCATTTCTGGCATGTCTTCTTCTGTTGTCCCCTTATCTCCTCTTTCTGCCTCTGCCTCTGTCGTCTCTGTCGTTTTGCCTTTCCCTTTTCCCTTTTCCTTCTCTTTCTCAGCCTCTTTCTCTTTCTCTTTTTCCTTCTCCCCCTTTTGTTGATCTGCGGACTCACCCATTTGGCTATCTGATTGAGCTTCCTTAGCATCTTCAAAATCATCTTCATCATCAGAGGAATCCTTGTCAGAGAGTCTCTGAACAATGGGTGAGGACCGGGCAACAAACTTTGGCCTCTTGCGTGACGGCTCTCCTTCTAGTGCTCCTTCTGCAGGTCTTTTATGTGTAGCAGTCTGTAAAATAGCACCTGTGAAGTTTGTGACTTCCTTTTTCATTGCGTTTTCAACCTCTGTTGCTGCAATTCTGATTTCATCTACTTGACTCTCAAAGTTTACTTTGTGAATGTCAAGAGATGCTTGCACGTGTTTCTCTGTCACCTGGGCTTTCATGACAAATTTAGATGAAATCGTCATCATTCGGCTAAGAACTGATTTTCTGAAGTTGCTCATCTGACCGACTGTCATTGGTAGATCGTTGGGGTTGCGGCTGGAGATGTTGAGTGGAGTAGCAGATGATGTTGTTGCGTCTTTCATGGCTTTCTTAACAGAGCTGTCAATTAACTCTGTCAAGGTTCTGACGTTCGATTCTGATAAGAGGACAGAAGGTATAGGCAGGGTTCTGTTCATGGATTCCTTGTGATTCTCTGCCATTATTCTCTTCAGATCAGCAAGTTCTGTCGAAGTCTTCGTTGTCTCCTCTGTTCTGTCTCTTTTCAGATCTGCTATCTCTGTCGTCAGCTTTGTAACCATTTCTGTTCTAGCGCGTTCAGCCTCTGCTCTGAGTTTTTCAGCTTCAGCAAATTTATTAGTGATCTGCTGCAGTTCTTCTTTAAGAGAAACATTTTCCTGGCGGATCAGCTCCTCCTTCTGTGCATTGTTAAGTTTATACCCATTCAAGGAGTTGTTGATACTATCACAGAAGCTTGTGAACTCTGCTTTTGTGACAGTTTCAACGGGGGTAACCCTGACTCCAACAGATGGATTCAGTTCAACCTCGAGTTCAGAGGTGCCTCTCTGAAGAGTTGCGTTTATGTTGGCTCTTGGAGGACTTTTACCCGATCCTCGATGAACTGTTTGAATAGAAGCATCTACAGGTATTCTGATCTCGATTTCCTCCTCTAGCTCCGTTTCTAGTGAAGGGAATCGGATGTGATGAGAAGAGTTTGGATCAAGAAAAATCTTCCCTTGTTCTACTATGGTCTCTCATTGTCCCTGAGTCGGACAGATGCTACGTGAGATGCGAAAGATCTCAGGTCTATTGTCTGTTAAGTCTAAATGAGCCACAGAGGCATCATCGTGTGGAGGTGACCTATTGATGTTCTGGGGCGAATGAACATCACTACCAAAAATAGCTTCCCTGACTTCGTGCGTACCAGAGGCGTGAAGAGTTGCCTCTGATGGTTCTTGCTGGTTAGGGTTCGAGGTGTGCACCTCTGTTTCAATAATCCTTTGGTCTTAATCACCCGGATTAGATTGTGTGGAAGCACTAGGATGTTGGTTATGGATGCGCTCATCTGTGTTCTCTTGAACATCTTTTTCTAAGCTCTCATTTCCCTCGGCTCTTGGGGATTTAGAACTCTCGGGATTCTCTATCTCTCTCTCATCTCCTTCTTTCTCACCACTAGCAGAGGAAATAACTTCTATCTCTGGTATTTCCCTTACTCCCCCATGAACAGTCTCCATATTGGATGCTCTGTTCTTTACTTCCTCCTCCATCACTCTAGAGGAAGACCCCACTTCGGGTACTCTTACCTCTGGTCTGTTCTCTTTCACTCCTATTTCCTCACTCAAACTTTCCAAGGATGGCTCAGATCCTAAGTATGCTGGGGTTCTCACCTCAGGTTCTTGAGGTTGAGCAACACTCTCATAGTTTCGGATAGAGATGTGTTGAGGGTCAATCAGAGCGAGCATTGTTCTTAGTACTCGTCTGATAAAAGGATATTCACCTGAAGTCGTGGGAAGGAACTTGGACAATACCCAAACAGGTGTAGATTTTCCCTGATGAGTCAATTGCAGTCTGTCGAAGGCTCTTGTTATTACCAGACTGATGAATCGAGGAAACTTGATTGACTTAAGAAATTTGTGGGTTCCAACGACTCCTCCTCTTGCTATGGATGAGGTCTTTGTATTGACAGCGGCAAGAAGGTCGTTGTATAGAATGCTGGCGAAGTCGAAGTTTCTGTTGAAGAATAATCCATACATTATCTGTAGGATTTCTGTGCTAGCTTGGTCTTGACTACCAGATTTGCTAGTAAGGGTTCTGTTCAATGTGGAGAACATGAAGTTCCACATTGTAGGTAGATTATGTCTTCTGAACTCTCCTATTCTATTCAGTTCTTTGTTGTAACCCAAGAATTTCATGAATTCAAGAAGAACATCAACTTTGGGGGGGGGGGGGGGGGGTTCATAGGCTTCTATTCCAAGCTGTCTTTTGGTCTTCATTCTGAAGATTCTCCTGAACGTGCTTGCACGAATGCGGATTGTTCCCGCTTCTCCATTTCTTGAGTTGACATTGCCAATGATTCCATCCTATTCTTCTACGTACTGGAACGTAGTCCACCATTGTTGGACGTAAATCGCAGGAAGATGATCGTCGAACTCTGTTAGGGCTCTAAAGATTTCAGAGTTTCTGAAAAACTCAATAAATTTGTGGTACAGGGGTAGACAGAGTCCTGGGTTAGGGTCGAATCGGTAATTGTTGTCAGCTAACTCGTATGGGAGGATAATGATTTCATCGACGGGTCCTATTAGGCTTGATTCAGCAGAGTTTTGTGGTTCTACCATTTTTGCAGGTTAGGGTTTTCTTGAAGAACTTGAAGGTTTTGAACTTTTGAGAGGGAAAGATGAATGGTTTTTGAATGATCAGAAAGCGTAAGAAAAGAAATGGGTCATGGTAATGGATATTTATACGCTAAACATGTGGCTGGGTCAATGTCTTAGGTACTATAGGCACTCGAGTGTCAGAAGGTGGAGTGGCCTGAACAGTGTATCATGGGAACAGCTAACGGTTGGTTTCTCAATCAGAGGTTGCCACGTTGATTTTGGTCTGACAACTTTTGGGCTAGCAAACCGTCACGGTTAGAGATGTGTGGGTGACATGTGGTTGATGTTTAAAGAATGACCCGCATCTCTGATGTCGTGTTTCTTATGACGTGGCAGAAAAAACCGACAGAGCTCTGGTAGAGCTCAACGCAGTTTTGTCTCTGTTGAGTGATCTTTCCTTTTCTTTCAAGTATCCCAAGATATTTCACCTTTACCCAAAAATACTTAAAAATCCTGTTTGTTGTGAGAGTGGTCAAAGAACAAAAACAAAATTGTCTCCGAGATTTCACAGAGCTCTGATGAGGAACAACAGAGGCTCTGGTGAAAGGTCAGAGTTCTGGTAAGTTCTTGACATTATCAAACGATTTTCAACAGAACAGGTTTTCCCTTCCGTTAAAGTTCAGAGAGCAAAGTCATTTTGAATTTGGAAATGTGATTTTGACTTGCTCCCCCTAAAACCATGCACAATTTCTCTTAAGCTCCCCCTAGACAAATGGGCTCAAAAAAAAATTTATACAAAAGAAAGAAAGAAAAAATATATACAAACAAATTCAATGAAAGCTTGTTTAAAAAAAATGCACGACAGAGTTCTGGTGAACATCAGAGACTCTGTTGAACTATCCTACCCAACTGTTTGACCGAGCTCTGGTATGATTATCAGAGGCTCTGTTGAGTTTCGAACAGAGATAGGAGGACATGTTCAGCATACCCATCTTGTCGATTAAGAAGTTAAATCTCCTTTCATCAAGGGCTTTGGTAAACAAATCAGCAAGTTGGAAGTCAGTTGAAACAAAATACATTTCAATCGTCCCTTTTTCAACATGGTCTTTTATGAAGTGGTACCTTATGTCGATGCGTTTCGTCTTGGAGTGCTGAACTGGATTAGCTGTTATTGCTATGGCACTCTTGGAGTCACACAGAATTGGAATTTTATTGTACTCCATGCCATAATCTTTGAGTTGAGTTTTCATCCAGAGCACTTGAGAGCAACAACTAGCAGCAGCAACATACTCTGCTTCTGCTGTAGAGATTGATACGCAGTTCTGTTTCTTAGATGTCCAACTCACCAGTTTATCACCAAGCAATTAACAGCTACCAGAAGTACTCTTTCTGTCGTTCTTGCATCCTCTATAATCTGAATCTGTTTATGCCACAAGCTCGAAACCAGAATTAAGAGGATACCAGAGACCCATAAATTGCGTCCCTTTCAAATATTTAAATATGCGCTTGACAGCAGAAAAGTGTGATACTTTAGGATTTGCTTGAAATCTGGCACACAGACAAGTTGCAAACATTATATCAGGTCTGCTAGCAGTAAAATACAGAAGTGACCCTATCATGCCTCTGTAGTTCTTGACATCTGTAGATTCACCTTTAAGGTCAGAGTCAAGTTTAACTCCAGTGGCAATAGGAGTTTTCATTGGATTTGAATTGTTGAGCTTATATTTTTTCAAAATATCAGAGATATATTTGGACTGACATATGAAAGTCCCTCTGATGGATTGTTTTACTTGTAAACCAAGGAAGAAAGAAAGTTCTCCCATCATGCTCATTTTGAATTCATTTTTCATCAAATCCTCAAACTTATCACAATACTCTTGCCGTGTACCCAAAAATAATGTCATCAACATATATTTGCACCAGAAATATATCATTCTTATACCTCCTAAAGAAAAGAGTTTTATCGACAGTACCTTTTTCGAAGTGATTAGTCAACAGAAAGTTTGACATAGTTTCATACCAGGCTCTGGGAGCTTGCTTAAGGCCATACTGAGCTTTGTCTAATTTGTAAACGTGGTCAGGAAACTATGGACATTCAAAACCTGGTGGTTGCTGAACATACACTTCTTCTTGTAGTCTGCCATTCAGAAAAGCAGATTTGACGTCCATCTGGTAGACCTTGAAACCCTTGTGAGCAGCATAGGCTAAAAAGATTCTTATTGCTTCTAGCCTAGCCACAGGTGCAAAAGTCTCGTCATAGTCAATGCGTTCTTCTTGGCTATATCCCTTAGCAACCAGACGGGCTTTGTTTCTGATGATAATCCCATCTTCACCTTTCTTGTTCCTAAACACCCACTTGGTTCCAATGGCAGCTTTGCCTTTTGGGAGTGGAACCAAAGACCAAACTTTGTTTCTTTCAAACTCCAGAAGCTCCTCTTGCATAGCTTCAATCCAGTTTGGGTCTTCAAGGGCTTCAGAAATCTTCTTCGGCTCAATCATGCTTAAAAATTTTACAAAGAAAGCTTCATTGATTGTGGCCGATCTTGTCTTCACACCATATTCAACAGCACCAAGAATAAGATGATGAGGGTGATCCTTTGTCCATCTTTTCATGGGAGCATGGACAAGAGGTGGGGTTTGTGCTTCTGATGGGAAAAGACGAACTTCAGCGTCAGAGCTCTGTGGATTAGGACCAGGGATCTGTGGCACACAACTTTGGAGAGTGGCCTCATTGCTCTATGAGTTGCCAACAGGGCTTTATGAAGGTGAGCTTTCAAATAAGGAATCTCTGCCAATATGAGTTAATAGAGGTGATGATGGCTATTGCTCAGGTTCTCTTTGTGGTTCCTCATTTATCTGAATAACACCTGTAGACAGAGAAGTAGATGGTGAAGTATTGGAGGGACCAGTAAGAGTTGTACCTGTCAGATTCTATTATGTTGAATTCTGAGCTTGGTCATCTCTGTTGATGTTGACAGAAGAATCATCATCATCGAAGAAATCATCGAACATGAGATTGATATATTCTTCCCTTGTTTTTGAAGAACTTGGCTTCTTCTGTTCTGTATGTGTCCCCTCAGTTGATTTGTGATCAGAGGAACTTGATGTATTTTCATCAAAGGACACATTAACACTTTCTTGAATAACACGGGTTCTGGTATTGTAGACTCTGTAAGCTTTAGAGGTTAAGGAATAACCAATAAAGATTCCTTCGTCTGCCTTCTTGTCGAACTTACACAGCTGTTCTCTGTCATTCAAGATGTAGCACTTGCAGCCAAAAATGTGAAAATATTTCACATTTGGCCTTTTGTTGTTGATGAGTTCATAGGGAGTCTTCTTAAATCTTTTCACTAATACAGCTTTGTTTTGGGTAAAACAGGCTGTTGAGACTGCCTCTGCCCAGAAGTTGATAGGAAGGACAGAACCGGCCAACATGGTTCTGGCGGCTTCTACCAGAGTTCTGTTCTTTCTTTCTACCACACCGTTCTGTTGTGGAGTTCTGGCAGCTGAGAAGTTTTGGGAAATTCCTTCCTCTGATAGGTAGGCATCGATTCTTGCGTTCTTGAATTCTGTCCCGTTATCACTTCTCAACTTCTGTATCTTCAGATCTAACAGAACCTGTATCCTTTTTAACAAACATATTAGAATTTATGGGACATCATATTTTACTCTGATGAACTCGATCCAAGTATATCTAGAGAATTCATCAATAAGCACAAGAATATACTTCTTACCCGACAGACTTTGCACAGAGATTGGACCACAAAGATCCACATGAAGCATATGCAAAGGTCTAGGGCAATTGTGATCACTCTTAGTTCTGTGTGAAGATCTTTTCATCTTACCCAATTCACAGGCAGAACAGAGATAGTCTTTGTCAAATTTTAATGAAGGCAGTCCTTTTACTAAGTTCAATTTCACGAGCTTGTCAAGATTTAAAAATTTTAAGTGGGCAAATCTTTTATGCCAGAGCCAAGAATCTTCATTTTTCAAAGACACTAAACAGAGTTTCTCTGTTGTGGAGTTTTGATTAGGTTTGAAATTCATTTTATATAGATTTCCTTTTCTATCGGCTCTTAACAGTTCTTGACCAGACTCGGAAAGTAACAAGGAACAATACTTCTTCCTAAAATTGACATCGAATCCATGATAACAGAGTTGACTTATACTGAGAAGATTATGGTTTAATCCTTCAACATAAGCAACCTCAGAAACTGAAACACCACCAGATCCTCTAATCTGTCCACCATTGTCTCCTCCGAAAGTCACTGCACTCCCTTTCTTGTTCTTGAAAGAAGTCAGTAGTTCCTTATTGCCCGTCATGTGCCTGGAGCATCCGGAATCCAAATACCAGATCTGCACATGAGGTTTCTGCAAGACAGATTAGTTTCTTTTAGGTACCCATTGCATGATGGGTCCTTTCTTGTTAGGCTTTTGGGTGTTATCAGTCTTTCCTACTGGCTTTCCATTCTGTGATGGCGTGCCAGAGGTCTTTCTCTGTGTATTCTGAACAGTCTTCGGATCATTCCTTTGAGGTGACTGATTCAGAACACAGTGAGGACCATTCATATGGTTTTGCAATTTTAACAACAGTTGAATGCAATTTTGATAGAACATGAAGATAATTGATGCACATTGTTGTTTTTGTTCAAAGACTGTTGTTTGAATGGTGCTTGGTTCTGAAAAACTTTAGGACCACACATTCTGTCCTGATTTTGCTTGAAAGATTTGTTTTTCTTTGGAACAGACTCACTTTTCCAAAAAGAATTTCTTCTTTGATTTACACCAGAAATGGGAACAGGTCTGTCATTGACTATCCATTTGCCCTTCTGTTCTGGTGTAAACCTGACTGGTTTAAAAACATGGGGTACAGAGGTGTTGTTCACTGGAACATTTATTGCATTCTCTCTTTTCTTATCTTCTATTGCATTAGAATTAAGAATCTTGAAACCTTTGTTATCAAACTCAGTTACCGGTATAAATCTAGCTTGTTTCTTAAAGAATGAGACATCATTTTTCAAATCGAAACATCCTGCGGGCATCTGCTTTGGTTTATGCAAAACTTTCTTTTGAGTAAAGAAAATTTGCTCATATACCTCAGAGTCAGAGTCACTGTCAGAGCCTAGAAAGTCTCTGGTGGCTCTGTTGAGGGTGTTAGACTCTGGGGTTATCATTGAGTTATTTGTTTTGACAGTCTTAAACTTCCTCAACTTGGGTTTTGATGCATCAGAAACAGCATTTTCCTCAAGAATTCTTTTAATATCCTCTTCAAAAGATGTTCGAATTGATTCAGAGGAAGGAGAGAAGACTGGTGCTTCTGGGTTAATTTCGCTCTGTGAACTTTCAACAGAGCACTCTTCCACAGAAGTAACAGACTTATGTCCCTTAAAAGAGTTGAAATTAAAAATCTCTTTTGGATTCAGACTATTAACAGAGTTAGGAAGTATGATTCTAGCTCTTCCTTGATCAAGAATAAACTTTGAAGATGGTTTATTAACCTTTTCATTATTCAAGGAGTCATAGCTAACATTCCTGTAGCCAAGTCTTCTGGTTCTTTTGAAAACATCTGAGGTTTTGATTCTTTTGAAAGCAGCAGTACCAGAGATCACATCCTCTTGGATTTTCCCAACACAAAAAGCAGAGGACAGAGATGTCTTCTTCTTTTCATTATAGGGAGCAAGGTCAGAGAAACCGAGACCTTGCGTATCCATCTGTGAGTTTATCTTAATATGCACATCTTGTGCATCCTGGTACTTATTGATTTGAATTTCCTTTCTCTGTAGGGATTGATGTAAAACCTCCCTTTCTCTTTGAAAATAATCTTTTAAAGCAACAGAGTTAAGTCTTTTAGTTTTAGACTTCTTAACCTCTTTAGACTTTTGTTTCAAAACATTTTCAAACTCTTTAATCTTTTCAAAAAAAATGCTTTCCTTCTTTTGTTGTAAGATCTTTAGCTAGCTTTCTAAACTCTTTTCCCTCAGAAAGCTTTTGTTTTAAGAGTTGAAACTCCTCTGTTAGCAAAGAAACATGCATTTCTAACTCTGAGTCAGACTTGGATTCAGATGAACATACCTTGGTACTGGGTCTGGTGATCTCCAGCGCTCTGTTGTCTGGCTTTGTTATGGTAAGAGAAAATGCATGAGCTATATCTTCTTCTTCAGACCTTTCTATCCTTTCTCCGGTCATCCAATCAACTTCTCCCAAACTTCCATCATCCACAGCAACATTGGCTTGCTCTGGTTCATCGTCAGAAGATGAATCAGAAATCCAATTCTCCATCTCAGCAACGTAGCTTCTTTCTCTGTAATTGTACTTATATTTGTTCTTGTAGTAATCCTGGTCTTTTATCAGTTTACCTCTGCAATTTGCAGAGAAATGGCCAGGTTTGCCACATCTAAAGCAACGTCCATCGTTCTGGTTGATGGGTTGGGCAGCATCAGCTTTTTGTGGAACTGGAGCAGTATACTTCTGTTGAGGTTGTGGTTGCGGTCTCTGTTCTGTTGGAGTTCTGTTCTGGTGGTTCTGTTGTTGAGGTGCAGCATAACCTCTTTTCTCATCTTTTCCTTCTCTCTCGTATCTACCTCTTCTGTCAAATGCTCTGCTACCAAATCTCTTGTTAAATTGTTGAGTTATTAAGGCAAGAGATCTAGCAAAAGCATTTATATCGTCATCTTCATCTGATGAGCTCCCTTCAGCATCACTTTCAGCTACCAGACTCTTCTTACCCTTCTTCTTCTCTTTCTTCTTATCTCTGCTGGAACTTTCTCTGTTGGATTTTCCTTCTGTCAGATTCTTTGAATCAGAAATCAAGGCGATTGGTCCTGCAATGTTGGATTTTCCTTTCTGTTTGACAACATCCTTCTCTTGTGCAGCAAGAGTCCCATACACATCAGTAAGAGACCACGCATCTAGATCCTAGTTAGCTTGTAAAGACATGGACATATTTAACCATTCATCATTCAAACTTTTCAAAAACAGAACATTGTTGTCTTCCTTCGACCTAACAACCCCACACTTTTTACATTTGTTGATTAGAACATTGAATCTGTTGTAGGTTTGTTGTAAGGTTTCCTCAGGAAGTTCCTTGAAATCGTTGTATTCATTTATACATTGGGTCCTTCTGTTCTTTTAGGTCTTAATTCCACCCTCAAGTTGATTTAGAAGCTGATCCCAGATTTCTTTGGCTGTAACACATGAATCTAGTTCTTGAAATATCTCATTTGGAATGGCCATTATCAGAAGTCTAACTGCCTTAAGGTCATTTTCCATTCGAAGTTTCTCTTCATCAGTAAACCCGGTGGTTTTAGGTTTAAGATAAGCAGGAATCTCAGCAGTAGTTTCTGTTGCATGTACACGTGGAACCAAAACCATGGGTTGGCAAGGTCCATTCGTGACAAAACGCATTAAATCTTTGTCCATCCCATAAGGAAGTTAACCATCCTAATCTTCCATTGAGGATATTCATCTCTCAGAAGAGTAGGAGGCTTGGTCAGAGAACCAGTAGTATAAATGGCGTTGATGTTATTTGCCATTTTTCAGAAAAAACAGAGTATATCGGTTTTCAAAGATTTTCAAGCTGAAAGTGAACAGTAACCAATGGAACAGTAATGAACAGTAGATAAGATCTTTTTACTAGATTGGTAAGCGTAAAACAGTGATAAGGTAACTTTTAAACTAGTAAACTGTAAAACAGAGTATACTAGGAAGCTTTGAAACACACACACAATCAACAACAGTGAATCAACCATGGTAGATTGGATGCATTGATTTGAGCAAATCAAGAGAGCTCTGATACCAACTGTAGGTTCCCAGATTCACGTTATATCACAATAATGGTAAGAAAATAGACAGCGGAAGCATCTTAAATAAATCCATTAATGTGAGTGATTGTGTAAACGATATAATAACTGTGAGTATCAAATGTAGAACATGAATAATGATAACAAGATCAAGTATAAATCGCTGCTCGTATATTGATAATGAATCACACCAAGAACACATTCAAGTGTGTGTTCGGAAATCTCACAGGGAACAATATCGTACGGAGGTAGTTCTCGGGATTACTGCAGTGTGTGCTTAAACAATTGTGGAAAACTATTCTTACAAAAGCTTACAATCGTTTGTTCCACTACCTCACTATTTATAGCCCTGATAAAGTGTAGACAGTGTACTATCGTACCCTGGAATGACACGTGGAAAGTGTGTCTCCCTTCTTTAAGGCATACGTGGAAAGTATGGACACGTGTCTAACACTTAGGATTTCTTACGAGACTTAGGCTTCACAGAGGTCTTCACTTCAACAGAGCTCATAGACCAGAGCTCTGTTGGTCTTTGGATATAAACAGTTCTTCTGTTGATCTTCTGCCAGAGCTCTGTTGAGCTCTGTTGAGTTCTGTTGGTCTTCTTGTTGCTTTTCTTCTAAGTCTTCTGCTGCATCTCTGTTGGTCTTTTGACTTGATAATATTTTCAATACTTTTACATAACAGATACTTGGGGCTAACAGGGAATAATTGTTAAAAATAAAGCCAGACTGGTCGCAAAAGGTTATAATCAGCAATAAGGCATAGATTATGAGGAAACCTACGCACCGGAGGCAAGGATTGAAGCTATTCGGATTTTCCTCGCATATGCCACTCACAAAAACTTGAAGGTCTTCCAGATGGATGTAAAGTCTGCATTTCTGAACGGGGTCCTTCATGAAGAAGTGTTTGTGAGTCAGCGTGAAGGATTTGTAGATCCAAAGTTCCCAAACCATGTCTATGTCTTGGACAAAGCTTTTTACGGACTTAAACAAGTTCCACAGGCATGGTATGAAACTCTAACAATTCACTTGCTTGATTCCGGCTTCACTAAAGGTACATTCGACACAACTCTTTTTCTCAAAAAGGAAGATGATGATCTGATTCTAGTGCAAATATATGTTGATGATATTATATTTGGGTCTACGAATCCTAAGATGTGTATTGATTTTGAAAACATCATGAAAAGTCGTTTTCAAATGAGCATGATGGGGGAATTAAATTTTTTCCTTGGTTTACAAGTAAAACAATCAAACGAGGGAATTTTTTTAAATCAATCTAAATATATAAATGACATGCTCAAAAAGTTTGATTTAAACTCTACCTCCGTCATGAAAACACCAATGGCTACTGGTCGGCTTTTGGACGCTGATTTATCTGGTAAATCAGTTGATCAAAAGTTATACCGTAGCATGATTGGATCTTTACTATATCTTACGGCGAGTAGACCGGATATAATGTTTGCAACATCATTTTGTTGTAGATTGCAAGCTAATCCTAAGGAATCACATCTTATTGACGTTAAATGGATCCTTCGGTATATCAAAGGCACAAGAAATTTGGTCCTTTGGTATCCAAAGGATTCGGGGTTTGAGCTAATAGCTTTCACAGATGCAGATCATGCAGGATACAGATTGGACAGGAAAAGCACATCTAGTGCATGCCAATTTTTAGGGGATAAACTTGTGAGTTGATCTTCCAAGATGCAGAATTGCGTGTCAACATCTACTGCGGAAGCAGAATATGTTGCTGCAGCTAGTTGTTGCTCCCAAGTGTTGTGGATGAAGACTCGGCTGAAAGACTATGGATACGTCATCAACAAGATCCCAATCTATTGCGACTCCAAGAGTGCAATAGCAATTACGGCAAATCCTGTTCAATATTCCAAAACAAAGCACATTGATGTTAGGTATCATTTCATAAAAGATCATGTGGAAAAAGGAACCATTGAAATGCATTTGTGCCGACAGAACTAGAGCTTGCTGACTTATTCACAAAACCTTTAGATAAAAAAAGGTTTAATTTCTTAATCAATAAACTAGGAATGTTAAACACTTAGGCATTTTTCTGATTCCTTTAACACATTGAGGGGGAGCATGTGTGTTTGTTTATTTAATTATATTCTATTTTTTAGGGGGAGCAAGGATTTCTAACAAGTGATACATCTAACAATTTTGGACTCATGTTCAATGAGTACCAAGGTTTTTCATCTGTACTTGCAGATTTATCTGAAGTTGAGACAACTCGATATGCATCTTTCAAGGGGGAGTAAGATGGCACAAGTCTGTAAGTATGTTCTATAAAAAAAGAGATTTTTGAGAGAGAGGGGATATTTTTCAAAGGAAAAGAGCTCAAAAGTTTAAACTGATGAGGGATTTTTGAAAGTTTGAATTTTTCTAAAAAAGTTGATTTTTTGTTGAAAAACACCTAGTTTTCGCATCCTCAAGGATACAAAAAGTGAGGTTTTCGCATCCTAAGGATACGAAAAGTACACTTCTCGGATCCTTAAGAATACGAAAAGTTACTTTTCGGATCCTTAAGGATACGAAAAGCTTACTTTTTGGATCATCAAGGATACAAGAAGCTTACTTTTCGGATCCTCAAGGATACAAAAAGCTTACTTTTCGGATCTTCAAGGATACGAGAAGTTTACTTTTCGGATCCTTAAGGATACGAAAGTTTACTTTTCGGATCTTCAAGGATACGAGAAGTTTACTTTTCGGATCCTATTGGATACGAAAAGTTTTTCATGGGATATTAGTTTGATCCGAAAACTTTTTCAAACTTGAGACTTTTCGCATCCTTGTTCATGCGAAAAGTTTGATGAACAGTGTCATGTCATTTTTCTGACATGTCTTTTTCTACTGTTTGCAAAAGTGGGTGTCCTCTATACTCGTGCCAAGTGTCAAAGTTTTTCAAAGGGGTATAAATATGCTTTTCAAAACCTCAGTTCCCACTTTTTCTCTGCAAACCTCGTACGATTTCTCTCTGCAACTGTTCATTACTCTTTCAAGCATTTCAACCTTCAATCTTCGAATCTCTCAATCCAGGTAACCATTTCCTTTGATTTTTGTCTCTTTGAACTCGATTTTATGTTCTGAATGTTATCATCCATTTATCTTGTTTGATTATCATGTCTATATTTGTCTATTTTGACTGCAGTTGGTTTTGTGAGACTGTTCATCTTCTGAACAGTTACTTTCATCGAATTAGTATGCCATTGATTCTAATTCTTGTTTATCATGTTCAATCATTGATGTCGAATCCATCTGTGACGTTTAAATCATGCTTAGGTTTCATCATATTTGCTTTTTGATTATCTGTGTTCATGCTCTCATGTGGGTCAGTCTCATGTTTTTCAAATTAGGGCTTAAAAGTGTAAATGTGTGATCGATTCTTGATGGGTTTTGGATTTCGAACTTGTTTGGGTTGTTTTTATGGTTCAAAATCTTGTGTAAATTGATTTTCAAATTTGGGCTTATTTGAATCATCCGAAAAGCTCATGTTAAAATTGAATCATCCGAAAAGTTTTGTGGTCAAATTTTCCACAAGTCTGGTTTTCGGATCATTGTTGATAAGAAAACTTGGACTTAAGTGCATGAGAAAAGATTTTAATCAACTGAAATTTTCCTAAGGTTAGTATTCAGATCCTTCTCAATTCGAGAAGTTAAGTTTTCGGATCCTTCTCAATCCGAGAAGTGAAGTTTTCGGACCCTTCTTATCTGAGAAGTCAAGAATTCGGACCCTTCTCATCCGAGAAGTTTGGTTTTCGGTTCCTTCTTGATCCGAGAAGTTGAGAATTCGGATCCTTCTTGATCCGAGAAGCTTGGTTTTCGGATCCTCTTGATCCGAGAAGTTTAGAATTCGGATCCTCATTCATCCGAATTGTTTGTCTCTTTTACATGCTTAATCCGAAAACTATGTGCCTAAAATGAATTTTTTCAGTGTGATCTGAATTCTATACTTAGTGAAATTTTCAGAAATTTTTCCAAAAATGCCTTTTGCTAAACTTAACTTTTCATAACTGTTTTCTCAAAACCAACAGTTTAAATGGCCTTAAACAAAAAGAGCAAAGCAGAGTTCAAGGATTTGGTGATCATGTGCCAATCCTTCCCGAGGCAACACCCGACATTCCACTACCATCAACACGCTCTGTTCACCCATCATACACCGGAGGCAATCCCGATCATGCCATCATCCATCCTTCAAACTACATCGAAATCAAGTTCAACAATTATCATGTTGATTTTGATCACATCAGCATACACCCGGTGGTGAAAGAAGTGTTGCGGAACCATCCATTAGCATACGCATTGACTCACACAGCAATGTGCCTATGCTATACTTGCAACAAGCATGGAAGACAATCACACCCACTATGGAGTACAGACGACCAATCTTTCAGATCCAAATTGATGAGTTTGTAACCAAGCTAGATTATCACAGATTGAGGCTTGTACTAAGGCTACATGAGCCTACATCTGGACCGGGAAAGACTGCTTTTGATGACTATCCGTCCAAAAGTGAAGTATTTGAAGGCATCAAAGCAATGAGATATAAGGGTGAACTAAACCAGATCAAGGATTTCTACAAGGGGAATCTACCACTAGTATACTATGCCATGTTCTCGGTGATCAACAGGTGCTTGACATCTAAGCACTCCGGAACAGACAGTGCAAGCATCGGAATTCTGAAATTGTTTCATGTGGTGGTGTATGATCTACACGTAGATTATGCAGCCATCTTCTGGCATGAACTACAAGAAAAGGTGGCAGAGAGGCAGAAAAATAAGGGCACGCCGTATATTCCTTATATGAGATTTCTACAGTTGATTGTACACAGCATGATGAGATCCAACAAAGATATTCCAAGAAGAGTGAATCATCCTTCAGTGCCAGAAAAGTCTATGCAGTATCTCCAAAAGAAGAAGCAGCAGTTTACTTATGAGATGCCATTACCAGAATGGTTCCTCGAATACGCAAATTAGTATGCTGAGTGCATATTAGAATATAGAGAGTCTATGGTCCGGTCAGAACCAGAGGGACCTACCCCAGACTCAACCCCTAAGAGAGAGGCATCAGTGACGGTTCTGGATGCAAGGGCTACTGAACGGGGAGCGCAGAGGGAAACTTCCAAGAGGGGAACTAGTGGGAGTCAGCAATCCGTATCCGAAGGTACATGGTTGTCATCTCCGGTCACACAATTGGACAACCGTATAGTCCAAGCCACCGAGGAGTTGATTGCCAGGCATATTGGGACAGCTGTTTCGGCTGGGGTTCATGGACAATCTAATGATGATACAGATTCTGACAATGCGTCTGATTCTGCAGAGGAACATGAGTATCAAGGTGATAATGATGACAATGATGATGATGATCAAGATGGTGCTGATAATGAGAATGTATTTGGGAATGTAGCTGATATTCTGACTTTTCCACGTATGACTTCATCTGCTGATATTGGTTTGGAAGATATTAACATTGATGATCTACCGGAAATGACTCATCTTGATGATGAGACTGTGGGAGTTATAAGGAGAACCAAGGGAGTTTTAGTTGAAGATGTCAGTGAGCCTGCGAGAGAAAATGTAACAAAAAATGATGCGAGGGTGAGTGAAATCATAACCTACTATTCCATAAGGTTAGCCACATCTACCACCAGATCTCATGTGTTAGGATCAGGTGTTGAAAAAAACGTTAGTAGCCCACTAACGCATTCCCACACCCAAGCCAGCCATTCGGCTTCCTCTCAACAGGAAGTCGTCTCATCTTCTCACGGGGCTATAGCACATACTCTATCATTCTCTCACTCAGAGAGTTCGGATATTGAAACAGAGAGACTTCCTCCCCGGCCCTCGACCTTCATTCATGCACAGTCATTGAGTCTAGATCCTATTGCTGAATTGTTGAATTCTTTGACTAGGACACTACCGGTTTTTGTAACATTTGATGGGAGTCTTAGTGCCCATCCGGAACACTCGGAGTAATTCTTACTATAGGGTTACGAGGACAGAGTGGAAGTCCTACCAGCGCTAATACCACGCCAACGCTGAACGTAGGTCACACAGTTGAATCAACTGTTGTGACAACGGGTAACCTAAGTGGTCCTGGTGGTGATTTTCCCGTCTTTGTGACAAGGAAGGATCTTGATGGCGCCATAAAGGCTGTTGAGGAAAGATTGACCAAGGAGATACAAAGGGTAAAATATTTTATCAAAGGCAAGGGTCCGATGATTGAAAATGAACCTGAGTTGCCTACACCTCCACCTCCGATTACACCAGCTCTAGTGCCTCCACAAGATCTAACTATTTATGAGCTGAAATATCTTTTTTATGCCAAACTCCTCTCTATAAGCCCAGAAGATCAACAAAAGAAGAACCTGTTATCTCTACTTGAAAATTTTCAACAGAGACCTCAACCAACTCTACCTACACCTACACCCAGTACTGTTACATCCACGGAGTTTAAAGAGTTCAAATCACAGGTTGTGCAGAATCTTAGTGGCATGAAGAAAGCAATGGATGAATTGGCAAAGCAAGTGGCTATTCTGAATCAATATTACAAGTCTCAGGCCCAAGGTGTTAAAAGAAGACATGATCAAGATCCTGATGATCATGATCATGAGGGGGAGATGAGCAAGAAACAAAGAACTGATTCAGAGACTCCGAGTATGGGTAAAACTATGTCTACTACAGAAGTAATTCAGATGTTTGAATCTGGAGCTATGGGTGAAGAGAGTGGAAAGAAAATTGTACTGTATGTGGATCCGAACGTTGAACCGATGGTTGAAAAGCCTGAGGTAAATGAGGAGGAGATAAGGGAAGTTGTTGATAACTTTGTGGAGATTGTTGATGTAAGTTCAGATGATGAGAATGATAAAGGAGGAAATGAATATGACAAGTTTTGGAAAGTCAAGGAAGAGACAGAAAATGTGTTGATTCTTACTTATGGATTAATAGATCAAGAGGTAGAGTTCAGTACGGATGAAGTAGATTTTCTGACACAAATTTTTGGGCCAAATACACCTGAAGACATAGTTGTTAGCCCCATACACTCACCTGAACCTATATCCAGTACCATGATTCCATCTCAACCTGAAACCACAATTCTAACTTTCAACCTTAGCCAACCAAGCTCAACTCAAACCAAAATCCCATCTCCTGAATACATTACTATTCATCATGATTCTCCACCAACATCTAAATCATTCTTTGAAGAAGCCAAACCTGAAATATTCGAACCACCTTTTGTACCACATGTTAACCCTTCAACTGACCAAGTTGGTCCTTCTAATCCTTCCACATCCAACCAACCAGATCCTTCTACTTCCAGAAACCCAACGCTAACCCAATTGAAAGAAAGGTAAAGAAATCTGAGGTTGAGACCACCATTTTTTGAGGATGATGAAAAGAGGTTGTTCGTTCATCATATCAGAAGGTTGAATCCCTATGCTGTGGGATTAATGATCAGTCATAAGCTTATAAGTTTGAGTATATCTACTTTTTGAGGGCTAAGGGTAATACCGAGGTTGAAACGTAAAGGAATCATAACAGGTGGGAAGGAGAGCAAAGTCTGGGTTCTTGAGGGACCAAGGTGTAAATAAAAGAGAAGGTATAAAACCCTCATATTGGGCACAAAACCCTAGACTTATTGTATTGAGAGAGGCTAGAATTTTGGAAACAAAAAGAAGGAAAAAGAAATCGAGCCATCTCTAGAGAATTTTGGAGAAGGCAAGGAGGGTATGTATCTGAGATTAACTCTATCATCATCTTCGTAAAGGTAAACTCCAATCTCAGATTCTCATTATTATGTGATTTAGTCTCTTGTTAATAAGAAGTCTCTGGGGTGTTGAGGACTTAACCAAGGAATTTGGATTTAGTATTTATTCAATGAAGCAATTTTGACCTAGCGATTTCCTGTAATAGAACCTAGCAGTAGCAGATCGAATACCTCTGTTTGGGTTAAGTTTTATGTGTTCAGAGTATTTTTTGCTTATTTCGGAACTCGTAGATCCCGAATCCGGGAAGGGAGCGGACTTAGAATCCGGAATCAAGTGATCTGGTATAGGAGAAATCCGGAGCAAGGTCCGGTATCGTGGGATTCCGGATTAGAAGCCCGGGTGCGGAGTCCGGAAGTCATCCGGATTGAAACCCGGAATTTGATCCGTCTTGTGAGATCAGAATCTGGATTAGGGATTGGATCCGTAATTGAGATTGGAACCGAAATCCGAAATGGATCTGGTTTTGGGATGGAGTCCGAAACCACGGTTTCGGGTCCAGTAGATTGTTTTGAGCCAGAGGTTTTGGGGGATTTGTTCCGAATGTGTTGAGATGTCAAATAGGACTTATCACTTTCATTTCCTTAAAATTATAGGTGTCCCACCTAAGGGTCTGAAGTCGAAGTAAGAACTTTTTGAGCAAGGACGACAGGTGAGTTTTTCTAACTAAAAATACGTGTTTTTAAAATGTGTTTCCGAAGCAAGTAAAGGAACAGAAATGCCATGTTTTATTACATTATTATGCTTGTGTGAAAGTTTATTTGATATGTATGCATACATTATGGTTAGACGTAAATTGGCTAAGTCGGGGGGCCCGCCAGTGCTCATACCGGGAGGCGTGACCCGTTTATGTCATCGGAGGAGTGACCCAGTAAGGCAGTGTGAGACTGACACGTTGTCACTTCCAAGAGACTTCAGTGTGCCATTTACGAGTGTGGGTTTACTTGAAAGTTTTATTCAAATTTTCTGTTGATCCAAACCCTCAGTGATTTGATAATGACCCTCTTATAAACTTAGTAAAAATTGTAAATAAACAATATGTATCAGAGTTTCACTATCACTGATAAGTACTAAGATCTTACAGTACCGCTGATAGGAACTCTCGCTCTTTAGATTAAACATTCAGCGAAACTGTTAACCATAATACTCTGAGTCTGTTCAGTACTTATGGTGATCGCTGATAAGTTAGTTGTTTACTTATGATCCCTGAAGACAAGATTCACGTCAACATAAGTTCTACGCTGAAGTCGAAGATCAAGCTCAAGAACCAGCGACAAGTCTCCTAATGAACTGATGCGGATCAGCGAAGACTCAGATTTGTCCACTCAACGTGAAGTATCAAGTACAGGACTTTGGCTATCGCTGAATTCTATCATTCGCTAATAAAGAATGATAGATCGCTGAATTAACGAAAAGCTGATCATGAAGTCCTCCGTACAAAGTATTTTTGTCTTAACTACCCTTGCACGACTCCGTACGATATGTCAGAAAAAGAACCTCCTTATTGTCTTAATTCGTACAACCACTCTGATACAACACTGTTCAACATGCGGCTACTAAGGTTGTCAACAAAGGTCAATGACATGCAACCAATCAGCTGCTGCCACGTGTAAAGTGTAAACTGCAATGCATTAAATGCATGCAGTATTTAAGAAGAAGAACTCACTTCATTTTGAAGTAACTTGCTAACTCTGGACAAGTTCATCCTTCTTATCTTGAGATAGGTTATTATTAGTAATTTCCTTCTCCTTCTTAGTGCAAGAAACTTAGTGTTCCAACTTGTTTAGATTTAGGATTTATCCTTAATCTTGTTTCCGCAACAAGCTGTAAATTGTTAATGATTTATCAACAAACAATTTAGAAAAGTAAAATCTGTGTGTTTGTATTCAAACCCCCCCCCCCCCCCTTCTATAAACTTGTATAGCCCTTCGGGACCAACAAGTGGTATCAGAGCGGATTTGTTTAATCTCATAAACAAGATCTAATCTATACTAAGATTTCTCTTCCTTGCTATTTCGGAAAAATGGCTACTAACACAAACACAAATTATATCGACAATGGTTCTCTTGCAAAACCCCCTAGATTCTCCAGAGATAATTTTAATCTATGGAAAAATAGGATGACTCTCTTCCTAGAAGGTGTAGACCCTACTATGCCTTATTATCTTGAAAATGGCCCATTTATTCCTATAAGAATTGATGCCGCAGTACCTGCCGCTGAGAATAGACCTGCTATTCCAGAAAGGCTGGTACCCAAAGAAGTTCATACGTGGACTAACGAAGATAAGAAGAAAGTGGCTATCGACACAAAAGCCAGATCCATACTATCCATGGCTCTTCCTGACGAAGTCTACCATTCCGTCATGAACCTGAAATCCTCAAAAGCCATGTGGGACACAATATGTGTTCAGTATGAAGGTACTGCTGAAGTCCAGGACTCTCGAAAGATCAACCTGGTAAGACAGTATGAAAGTTTCATTTGTGGTAAGAATGAGACTCTCTTTGTAGTTCACCAACGTTTTAATTGCTTAATAATAGATCTGAAAACTGTTGGTAAGGAATATTCTAACTTTGAAGTGCTGAGAAAGTTTCTAGAATGTTTACCTGAAAGCTGGGACAGTTATTCTATGTGTCTCAAGCTGTCAAAAGATCTAAGATCAATGACCCTTGCTACCTTATATGGCACGATGCTGAATCATGAGCAATCAAGCCATCTTAAGAAGAATCTTGTAAAAGACTACAAAAGCACCCTTGTTGCTTTAATATCAGAGGAACCCTCTACTCAGCGACCCTCGGTCACTATCACTGAGTTAGAGAGTATCTCTGAAAGGTCATCAGATTCTGACTCTTCAGATGATGATGAATCTTTGGCTCTCCTAACTAAAAAGTTCAGGAGATTCGCCAAAAAGAAAATGTTCAGAAAGAACAAACCTCTTTCAATAACTGATAAGCCAAGATCATCAACTATTGTTGATAAGGCTACTGCTACTTGTTTTAACTGCGAAAAGATTGGACATTTCGCTAACGAGTGCAGGTCTTAGAAAGTATTGAGAAACTCAGTGTTTCCCAAGAAATCCTTTATTCCCAGGAATAAAGATGACAAATATTCTAAGCTGAAAGAAAAATATGCAAAGCTGAAAAGCTTCAAGAAGAAAGGCAAAGGCCTGATGGTTTACGATTGGCCTGCTTCTGAAGAAGAAGAATCATCATCTGATTCTGAGGATGATGAAGCAAATATCTGTCTTATGGCAAAGATTGAAGACGAGGAAGAAAGTTCAGACATTCCCTCTACTTCAACATCTGCAATTCAGGTATCACCTTCCTTGTTTACAAATATTGCAAATATTGATGAAGCTGATAGTCTCCGTAAAATCGATCTCTTGACTAGAAGTTTATATGAAGCCATGAATGGCAAAACAATAGTTGAAAACCAAAACCTTGATCTCGTTGAACAGCTTAAAAACTGTCACCTTCAAATAGAAAAGCTTTCTAAAATTGAAGAAGATTTTAAAGATCAAGTGCACTTAAATCAGCTAGTCAAAATCGAACGAGCAGAAGCTATCGCTGCTTTGAAAGCTGAAAAAGCTACTGTTGAAGGAAGGTGTAACTCTTCAACAAAGATCACTGAGATAATTAAGTCTCAGATACCCCTGAGTGATAAACGTGGTCTTGGTTACAAATATGAAACTCAAGAACCAACCACTGATCGTTCCATGCTCTTATTTGGAACTTTCGTATCATCAGTCGCTGACACTTCATCCTCTCAGTGTTCGTCCTCTAGACCGCCTATCCCTGAGGAAATCTCTGCCTCTTCAAAAGGTAAAGAGAAAATGATTTATCCAAAACCTACCTCTGTCTTTAAAGATAAAGGTAAAGGAATTGCGTTGAACCAAAATCCTCAGAAGGGTACTTTAGTACCAAAGCTGAATGCTTTTAAAGCTTTAGTGATTTATTCCTCTGGATCAAGGAATCAGATCTCTGGATCTACTCCTAGACTCAGAGTGGATCTCCTTGGTAAGAAATCTGAAGAACTAAATGTTCCTCCCATTTCTAAAGCCAAAAGCTTATTTGGTGTTGGTCCTTCTAATTCAAAATCAAAAGCTCAGCATTCAAATGGTCCTAGAACTACTTTTAGTTATAGGAAATGTTATCACTGTGGACTCACTGATCATATTGCTAGTAAGTGCCCCACAGCCACCAAAGCTGATAAGATAGCTAAGGTGAAGATTGCCCCCAAGGCAAAGAAGACCACTGAGGTTAAGAAATTAACTAAAGTGAAGATTGACAAAGGTGAATCTTCAAATGCTGGGAAGACTGCTGAACCTTCCATTCCAACTGCTTCCACTGATAAACGTGTACACATGGTTAAGTGGGTACCCAAGAAAAACTAATCTTCCTTTGTAATGCAGATTCAGAAGGGTATCTGGTATCTCGATAGCGGATGCTCTAGACACATGACTGGAAAGAAAAGCCTGCTCGCTTAATACAAGGAAGAGAAGGGTCCCTCTGTGACTTTCGGTGGAAATGGAAAAGGACATACCCGAGGGTTTGGTGTACTCTCAAATGGTACAACCACCTTCAGAAGAGTCGCATATGTTGAAGGGCTGAAGCATAATCTTCTAAGCATCAGTCAGCTTTGCGATAAGGATAACAAATTAATCTTTACTAAGGAATCCTGCTTTGCCACTGACAAAAAGGAGAAGATAGCTCTCAGCGGTTATCGTTTGGAAAATGTTTATGTAATAAACATGGACTCAACCACCACTGAGAACTCCCGTTTCTTCTCAAAAGCCTCATCTGATGTCAACTGGCTATGACATAAGAGGGTCTCTCATCTGAATTTCAAGACACTGAACACTCTTTCTTCAAAAGAGTTAGTCACTGGTCTACCTCAACACTCATACGCCAAAGGGTCTTTATGTTCAGCGTGTGAAAAAGGGAAGCAGACCAAAGCAAGCTTTAAATCAAAGCAAGTTTCCTCAGTGTCATCTCCTCTACAACTACTCCATATGGATTTGTTTGGCCCTGTTAACAAACAATCCATCGCTGGAAAGATATATACACTGGTCATAGTTGATGAATTCTCTCGTTATACTTGGGTTATGTTTCTCCGTTCTAAGAGTGACACCCCTGAAGAACTCATCACCTTTGTTCGGAAGATGGAAACCCTGAACAATTTGACCGTTCGCTCAATAAGGAGTGATCATGGGACTGAATTCAAAAACAGTTCTCTTGATTCCTTCTTTGAGAGTAAGGGTATTTCTCACAACTTATCTTCAGTGAGAACACCGCAACAAAATGGGGTCGCTGAAAGAAGAAATAGAACAATTATTGAAGCTGCACGTTCAATGCTCAGCGATTCTCACCTGCCTACTCAGTTTTGGGCAGAAGCTGTCAACACCGCTTGTTTTACGCAAAACAGGTCGCTGATAGTCAAAAGATTCAATAAAACAGCCTATGAACTTTTTCATGGGAGAAAGCCTTCAATCAGCTTTATTCACATCTTTGGATGTCAGTGTTTCATACTGAACAACAGAGATGCCCTTGGAAAGTTTGATCCTAAGGCCGATGATGGAATCTTTCTTGGATACTCCTCAGTTTCCAAAGCCTTCAGAGTCTTCAATCGAAGAAGATAAACTGTTGAAGAAACAATTCACGTCACGTTTGACAAGTCCCGTTCAGCGAACTCTAAACCGTCCGCTGATACTGAAGAACTGAATCAATGGATGTTTTCTCATCTTAGTGATTCAGAAGATATTCCCACTCCTCGTGCTCACGCAGTTGAAGATGATGGTCCTACTATCATTCCAAATATGCAGAATAGTGAAGCTGAAACATCATGGGTCTCAGCTGTTCCCATAAATACTATACCTGCTTCTGAATCCAATGCAATGACTCAGACATTCCATCTACTTCTCAGCAATCAGTGAATATAATGATAACTGCATCCATTCCTCTCTTGGCTGATACTCCAGACGTCGCTGAAGCCTCATCTTCAGCTCCTCCAATTCAGGTTGAGTCAGCTTCTCACGCTCCGGCTTAGCGATGGACTGTAAATCACCCAATTGATCAAATCCTTGGTGATCCAAACGCTGGTATTCAGACTCGATGAAGTGCAGGTAATATTTGTTTATTTGTTAACTTTATTTCACTAACTGAACCAAAGAAAGTAGATGATGCCCTAAAAGATCCAAACTGGGTCAGCGCCATGCAAGAAGAGCTGACTGAAGTCGAAAGAAACAAAGTTTGGAAACTTGTTCGAAGACCAACTGATAAAACAGTGATAGGCACTAAATGGGTCTATAGAAACAAGTTGGACGAACATGGAAATGTTACCCGCAACAAGGATCGTCTTGTTGCTCAAGGATACAGACAAGAGGAAGGCATAGATTATGACGAAACTTTTGCTCCAGTAGCAAGACTAGAATCTATTCGTCTATTCTTAGCATACGCTGTACACAAAGACTTCAAAGTATATCATATGGATGTTAAGTCAGCATTTTTAAATGGAAAGCTGAATGAAGAAGTCTATGTGGAACAACCACCAGGATTCTCAGATCCTAAGCGTCCAGGTTATGTTTATAAACTGGATAAGGCACTTTATGGCTTAAAGCAAGTTCCACGTGCATGGTATGACACTCTTTCTACTTATCTCCATATTGAAAATTTTGAGCGAGGTAAAATCGACAAAACTCTATTTTTCAGGAAAGTAAAAGGTCATACCATTCTTGTTCAAATATATGTTGATGATATTATATTTGGCTCTACTAACCCTGATCTTTGTACTCGCTTCGCTGATAGAATGAAAGATGAGTATAAGATGAGCATGATGGGTGAACTAACATATTTCCTTGGTCTTCAGATAAAGCAAAATGAAAAAGGAACTTTCATTAATCAGGGAAAGTATGTTAAAGATATGCTGGAGAAATTCGACTTAACTGAAAGTTCAGCTATGAAAATCCCTATGGCACCACCGCTGACACTTGATAAGGTTACTAAGGGTATTCCTGTTAATGTCACTTTGTACCGTGGGATGATTGGATCACTTTTGTATCTTACAGCTAGCCGACCCGAGATTATGTTTGCAACATGCTTGTGTGCACGATATCAAGCTGAACCTAAGATATCTCATATGAAAGCTGTAAAGCGAATTTTTCGATATCTTAAGGGTACAACGAATCTAGGTCTTTGGTATCCCAAAGACTCAGGATTCGATCTAATCGCCTATTCAGATAGTGATTTTGCAGGTTGCAGAATGGATAGGAAAAGCACCACAGGAGGATGTCAGCTCCTGGGTGGAAAGCTGGTAAGTTGGACAAGTAAAAAGCAAAACTTAGTGTCCACCTCTACAACTGAAGCTGAGTATGTAGCCGCTGGAAGCTGCTGTTCTCAGGTCTTGTGGATGAGAAATCAACTACTGGACTATGACCTTCAGCTCTCAAATATTCCAATCTATTGCGACAGCACAAGTGCCATCGCTATAGCCAATAATCCAGTGCTACACTCAAAGACAAAACACATCGAAATCATGTATCATTTTATCAGAGATCATGTGATGAATGGTGATATAGAACTTCACTTTATCCAAACTGATTATCAGTTAGCTGATCTGTTCACCAAACCTCTTGATGAGACAAGATTCAACTTTCTCATCAGCGAGCTTGGAATGCTGAACTTTGAAGAGTAAAATCTTCAGCGGTTCACATTTGATCAGCGATAGGATAAAATCGACTTGTATAACCCATTTTATCATCTTCTCTCTGAATAAACTTGATTCGCTGATATCAAGGTATGTTTTTCTCTCTCTGACAAATCGCATGAAAATGCAAGATTTCAAAATAAATTACATCGCTGAATATCTCTTCCTTATCAGCGATACTTTGAAATTTCTAAAAACCTTCACTGATATTTCTAAATTCAGTGCTTCATATTTTCAAAAAGTATCCCTGAGTTTTACAAAACCTCAGAGACAACCATGAATATGAAAGGACAGTTGTGACGTCATTACAACGAATAAGCCCTGGCACGTTCTTCTTTCTGACACACGTTTGCACGTTTTGTTTACTCGCCAATCAAATGCAAACACGTGTCCGTGTCATGATGAAAATCTTTTCCCACTCAAGATTTTCTCTTTCTAAATCTCTCTATATAAACAAATTATTCGTTTATATTTTCCTTTTACGCGAACTTCTCCTCCAAGCAAAGAAATAATTCACTGTTGCATTTTGCTCTCGATTTTTCAAGAACAATTGTTCATCTTCTTCAAACATCAAAGGTTAATATGTTCTTATTATTTACCAAATGCAAATAACTTGTTTCTGATCTTCTCATTGTTTTAACAAGATCAAACAAAAGAGCTTCTTAAAAACGAAATCATTCTCTTTCATGGTTTTATGAACACAACCATTTCATGGTTGTTCTTCAAGTTTAAATGCAAAAATCTTAAACTTGTTCTTCATTCGTTTTTCCAGAATCCCAATCGTCAAAGGAAACTGGAAAACAAGATTTTTATTGGGTTTGAAATTTCGTTTTTCAAGTTTAAATGCAAAAATCTTAAACTTGTTCTTCATTAAGACATTTTGTCTGAAGGAAATGGACAAAATTCGAACCATCTTATTGGAAAATCATTCCACATTAAGATCATTCTTATCTGTTAATATTTGGTTGAACTGATAATACAGAAAATGGCATCTTCTGACATTCCCAAGAACACCATCACTAAGAACACTACTGCTGATGATACTGCTGAGGAAGTGGAAATCCTCAAGGCTCCTCAGGTCAAGTTCTCTCTTGACAAGCTGGATTGGACTAAAGTAAATAACCTCTATGCGCTTCTCGAGTTTCCTCCTCGAAAGCAAGTCACACATCTAGATGATGCTGTGAAATTCCTCAAGAATTGCTGCATCTCCACAGCCCTGACCATAACCCCTCCCGCACATCGGCTTTTGCTATCACAATTCTGGTACTCTGCCAGACACTCTCAGCTACCATCAGCCAAAGACCCCTCCAAAACAATTGAATGCATCCTTTGCGATATCGAATATGGCACCATGAAGATCACCCCTTCCATCATTCGCAAAGCCCTCAGCCTTCCCATCGCAACCAAAGAAAAACCCTTCGTTCCCCTCCCTGACCCCAAGAAAAACTCAGACAGGGAAGCCATCATTGCATTCTTTGATGCAATGGGCTATGTATGGGAAACTGGAAGGGATATGAAGCCCGAGAAGAAGCTGACCATTATAAAGAAATCGAAAATGTCCAGCGAGATGAATTTCATCTTCGCTCATCTGATCAGCTGCATGACTGCCAAGAGCGGCTCCTCTGACCAAGCCGCTAAACCTCAGCAAGCAATGGGATATGCATTGCTGAAAGGTCTACATATAGACTAGGCATCGATTATCTATGATGACCTGGTACTCAGAGTGGACACCGTCGCTGACAGATCTCCATGGGTTCCGTATCCTCGATTCATCAGCGCCATTTTCCAAAAAGGCCTGAAGGACAGCTACCCAACTGATGGTGACCTGAAACTCTCTCAGGTCGGTCCTAAGATTCTCCACTTCAAACCGGTAGAAAATGAGGTACGTCTCTCAACTCTGGTAACTCTTCTAAACCCTACTTCTTCTACTTCTGTAGCTCCTTCAGCGGACAAACCCACCGCTGATACCCCAGCTGCAACCTCCATTCTTCTTAAAAGGAAACATTCTGACACCCAACTTGGTTCCAAAAGAACTAAGAAAACCAAGGAGCAACCCCAGCAATCTATTGCTAAAGACTCCTCAACTCCTCCTGTTAAGCTGAAGGAAAGTTCAGTGGTACGCTCTGCCACGGCTGAACAAGCCACCTACTCTATCCCGACTTCAGCGTCTCCAAACGCTGAGGTTACAAACTTGGAAACTACCCAACCTTCCTCAGTCTCTCAAAAGACTGATGAAGTGATTCTCAGCGAATCCAACGCTGAACTCAGTAACCAACCTCCATTCTTACCCTTCGCTTCTCCCTCTACTCATTTGGACTCAACTCCGGTTATCACTGAAGCACCGGTCATTCCTCCAGAAGCTAAAGCTGACAATCAGGAAATACCGGGCATAGGACCTGCAGAGCTGACCATACGTCCACGTACTCTCGCTGACGATATGGAACTTTACTCAGGAATCCGCGATTTTGATGAATTCACCAATCCTCCTGCAGGTACACACCAACCCCTATACACCGTAACTGAACCCCAAACTTCTGAGCTTTCCTCTGTTCACAAGTTTTTATATATTACAGGTCCTAATTTGAGAGACATCAACGCCTCTCTGAAGACACTAGAGACGTCGCTGACAGGTCTCACTACTACTCTTTCCGATAACTCTACGGCTGTAACAAACGCTGGAGAGAATCTTACAAAGCTGACAACTGTCGTCGAAAAGAATGCCTCCAAAGCTGACTTGGAGAAGGTTGATAAATCACTCAGTGATTTTGCCAAAGTTCTAGCTGACATGTACACAGACTACCTCGACATCAAGAAATCAGTTGACACCGTGTCCAACGAAGTCACAACGCTGAAGACATCGGTTGGCACACTCGAAGGTGATATGTCTGCTGTAAAGGCTGATGTCAGTTCAGTAAAAACTGATATGAGTTCTGTGAAGACTGATGTCCACACGATGAAGAATGACATCTCTTCTATTCAGAACTTGTTACAGCAGATCCTGACCAACACGACCGCCCCTGCACCTGCCCCTGCACCTCCATCTTTTACTATGGCGGATCGTGCTGAACTTGTGAAGATCAATCTTGGTATTTCTGGCATAGAAAACCGATTATCAGCGATTGAAATCTGTGTGGGGATCCCTGGCCAAGAAGACAGGGAAACCACATGAGCTGCTGAATCATCTCATTCCTCCCCCAGTCATCATGAAAAAGAGGGGGAGAAGAGCGCTGAAGACCCTTCCAAGAGCGCTGAAGACCTTTCCCATGATGAATATATCAGGGGAGAGAAGAATGAAGACATCACCTTTACTGAAGAGGGTGAGAAGACTATTGAAGCTGAAGCAGCCACTAGACCTCAGGGAGATGAACACCCTGAGGGAACCGAGAAGCTCGCCTATGTATCTGAGGGGGAGCAACTCGAAGAAGAAGCTGAAGAAACTGAGTCTGAAGCTGAAGATGAAGAAGCCATCGACTTGTCTGATAATGAACCATCCTCTTCTCAAAAGAATGATGATGATGAAGATGACGATGATGATGATTCTTTTATCGTCAAGCCTGCTCAGAGAACAATAGCTCTTAAAGGGATCCGAATAAATGAACCTTCAGGGGAGCGGACAAAGACAACGCCATCAGCATCTGAAGCTGACAAGGGCAAAGGAAAAAATGTCGCTGAAGATGAAAATCTGATGATCTTGCTTAACAAGCCGGTTTGTCAGGTACATTAATCTTACACAACATCCCTCCTCTATACACTATCAGTTCTACACCCCATAAACCTCCATACACTTTATCCCATATTTTTTTCTCTCTGTTCTACCCAAGTTCTTACTTGTAAGATCACTGTGTTTCAGCTCGTCCTCTCCCCTGTTTGAGGATATCGCTGAAGTTCCTACAACTGCGACTTCACCAACAATAATCCCAGCTTCCAACGCTGAAGAAATAATCCCGGTCTTAGATTTGATCTCTGAGACTGATGAATATGAAGAACAGACGCTCTCTCACAATAACAGACCTTCCTTGGCTCCTCAAAAGCTAAGTGAAGAGGATCAAGAAAAGAGAGATGAAATGATCAAGAGACTCGAGAATCAGCGAATCATTCTGAAGCGTGATCAACTTCCTTCCATTCCTCCAAAGTTCAGAGTTTCCCAAAAGGAATACAAGGAACACCTCAGAGCTGAACGCCTGATCGCTGAAAGAAGGGAAGCTGAAGAAAAAGACAGAGAATACGCCATCCAACTTACTCAACGATCAATAAAAGATCCCAAGCTGAAAAGAGCTCCCATTGATGTTCAACGTCAGCTATGGGATTGTCACACCCCGCTAAAGCGGAAACACGGGATGTGCAGCTCAAGTTTCATAGCAAAAGTTACAAGATCACAACAACCATCAAAATACATTCAGAGGTTAAACCTTGTCTTTTACAATTGTTTTTACGGAAGGGAAATGAACATGAAATTTAAAGATAGTAAAGAAAAGCTTCATCACGTGTAGCCTTCCTAAGTTCCAACCTTAAAGACGTTCTCCTGAAAAGCATGTAAATGAGAGTGTCAACTAATGAATAGTTGGTGAGATCACAGGTTTAAATAGTATAACATTGTTGCCATTGCAAAATATGTTGCAAATCCACACAAGGGATAAATAGTACGATTATAAAAACCACTTGTTTGCCATTGCAAAATAGTTTAGATCCACACAAGGGATAAATAAAACGGTTATCAGAACCACTTGTTTGCCATTGCAAAATAGTTTAGATCCACACAAGGGATAAATAAAACGGTTATCAGAACCACTTGCTCGAGGTGATCATATGTAAAATGCTAAGTTATTGAGCCCGTTACCCGACCTATATCGACATAATTTGCCCCTACCACAACGGTGGAATCATTCCACATACGCGCATGTTCTATCACCAACAATACGCAATACAACAATAATTATGCACTCAAACAAGCGCTACTTGTGAGTGGGGGTGTCAACCCAAATAACGTTATTCATAATTACCAACGGCTCACACTCGTGAGTTAAACGGGTAACGTATACGTGAACGGGGACTTTATACATGATAGCAATCTAAACTCAAACTTACAACATTTGCAAAACATAGATACCATAGAGCATAAATAAACAAGTTTCGTATTTCCAAGAAAACAATATAATCGATGCATAAAATATTTGTATTAACCACATGCTTTTCACCCCAAAATATGTAAAACATTGAAGAAGGGGCTGTGAATACTCACATGATACGTGATAGAATCCAGGAATCTCCCACAAATACTCCGAGATGATCCTACTTCAAACCTATGAACGTAAGGTCACTAGTGAGTTCTCAATCTCGAAGGTTCGGTACTAATTATCCAAATCATCATAAAATGCCTTGTTGTGTTTTAATATTATAACGTAATAAACGTATACATTGTTCTTCTTAGATTAAAGTTTCCACAATTTCGTCCCAATAAGTAACGAAAAGGGTTTTAAAGAACATAAACATATATAGTACATATATATGTATAAACCGAAATTTTATCGTAACGACGATAAAATTAGGGGTCGTAAACGAAATGACAAATATTTAAATGTATAAATATATAAACATAATATATATTTATACTCCACTATTTCATCATAAAATGATGAAATGGGATCAAGAATAAAATGCATAAATATATATAAATATATTATATATATAAACATTCCACAATTTCATCATAAAAGATGAAAAGGGATAAAGAATAAATAAAATGCATAAATAAAGGACATAAATAAATTGCATAGATAAAAGATATACTTATATACTCCACTATTTCATCATGAAATGATGAAATGGGATTAGAAATAGTCCTTATAATAAATAATAAATTGTCCTTTACTGTCCAGAATTTGATGTCACTTTGTGTCCAACTTTGGGTAACTTCCAGGTATTATTTGATCATGAAATTTTATGTCCAGTTGGTTCAATGAGTTAGGAAACTTTTGGCATTAGTTTCATAATTTTTGGAAGAGTATATGTACATGAAATAATACACGACGTAAAACCCGACAGAATACTTTGCTGTTTGCATCCGGATTTTGTGAGGACTGTTTGATAAATAAAATCTTTGCGTTTTTAAATGAAACCACTTGGGTTTGAATCTTAACACACTAAAATGAATTCCAGAAAAGAATCACTCCATTTGGAGTTAAAATGAATGAGATATGACTCTTTGATGTGAGGTGTAATTTCTGGCAGCAAGCTGTCCAACCAACACCTTGTGCATGTGCACCCAACTTGACTTTTAAACCAAAATTCTTATTCCTTTGCATGCAAAATCCGATTTGACTCTCATCCATACAAATATTTTCAGTTCCAAACATATTTATGATCCATTTAAAATGCATGCAAAACAACCATCAACTCAAACCTTGAACACTTTTGCAAAAGACCCAACTTGAAGATTGTTGATGTTCTTGCCAAGAACATCAACATGCAACTAAAAATTCAGTATTTTGAGCTCATGCATGTGGGTTTAAATGTGTTTTTAGTGGTTTTCAAAGATACATTCGTAAGACTCTTGAACAAAAATGATGGATCTTTCAAGATTACTACATGCATGTGTTTAAAATGTTCATCTTTGATCTTAACCTTGGTTTGATTTTGGATTCGCCATCTTTTACTAACAAAAGATGTTATGATGGTAAATCTACAAACATTAAGACCCATAAAGATGATTTTAAAAGATGTGAAGAAAGTGTAACAAAAAGATGAAGATCATACTTTTAAAAATGCAAAAATATGAAAGAGACTTGAAAGAATGTGTGTGGTTTTTACCCAACACACTTATGTTTACCTTAGGTTATCTTGAACTCTTGAAGACTTTGATTTTTGGGGATGGAGTTGTGATGAAGGTTTGAAGGTTTGAAGATGAAGATATGAAGGTTTGAAGGTGGAGAGAGAGAGGGATGATAACTAGAGAAAGAGTAAAATGAGAGAATGGTTTAACAAGTGAAGTATAGATGTTTATTAATGCAAAATGAGAGAGAGGGGAGGGGATGGCCGGCCCTCACATGGGGGGGGGGGGTGTGACATTTAAGTATTTTGTCACTTCTTGTACAAAAATAAAAGTCTAAATACAAGTATTTTCTTTTTAAAGTAAATACATGTATATATGCATAAAGTAAAGTATTTATATATATAAAATATAATTGAAATATATAATTTATCAATTACATAAATACTTGTAGTATATAAATATTTTAGGTTGCCATTTTATGAGATTTATGGATAATTTCCTAATTCAAGGACTTCTTAGGCAAAATTTCTCAATTTTTCCTATTGTACCGGGTTTACTGCTAAAATTGCACTGTGTAAACTATGTCAAAAAAAAATAAGGTTTCCAAAACAGTTCTAACCTTAGATGTGAATTTGACAGTTGTCACAGTCTCCCTCGGTTAGAAGAATTTCGTCCCGAAATTCAAGTGTTACTAGCGTTAACAGGTTTGCTTGCAAAGAGGTGAGGATACTTTTGTAACATGTAATCCTCCCGCTCCCAAGTATATTCAGGCCCACGCCTTGTGTTCCAATGGACTTTTACTATCGGGATTTTGCTTCTCTTAAGACGCTTGACTTCCCTATCGAGTATTTCCATTGGTTCCTCTACGATGTGCAGTTTATTGTTGATTTGGACTTCTTCCAAAGGCACGGTTACTGCTTCATCAGCTAAACACTTTTTAAGGTTCGATACGTGAAACGTGTTGTGAATAGCACTTAACTCCATTGGCAAATCCAGTTTATAAGCTACCGGTCCAATTCTTTCCGTGATCTTAAATGGTCCAACATACCATGGACTCAACTTTCCTCTTTTCCCAAAACGAACTGTTCCCTTCCAAGGGGATACTTTTAAAAAGACTCGGTCACCCACTTGGAATTCTAAAGGCTTTCTTCGATTATCCGCATAACTCTTTTGACGATCTTGAGCTGCTTTAAGTCTATCCCTGATGATTGCGATCTTGTCAGTGGTTTCTTGAACAATGTCCGGACTAGATAGTTGTCTATCCCCAATTTCCAACCAACAAAGAGGTGATCGACACTTGCGACCGTATAGAGCCTCATATGGTGCACACTGAATACTAGTATGATAGCTATTATTGTAGGAAAACTCAACTAATGGCAAATGGTTATCCCAACTTCCTCCAAAATCTATTACACATGCCCGAAGCATGTCCTCCAACGTCTGAATGGTTCGCTCACTCTGACCATCCGTTTGAGGATGATAAGTCGTGCTTAAGTTTAACTGCGTTCCTAATGCTTTTTGGAGTGATTGCCAAAATCGAGATGTAAAACGACTATCTCTATCCGATATAATGGAAATTGGAACTCCATGCCGCGTAACGATCTCCTTGATGTAGATCTAAGAAAGCTTTTCCATCTTATAATCTTCTCGAATCGGTAGGAAATGTGCGGACTTCGTAAATCGATCTACTATAACCCAAATCGTGTCATGCCCTTTGGCAGTTCTTGGGAGTTTGGTTATGAAATCCATAGTGATTTGCTCCCATTCCCACTGGGGAATCTCCGGTTGTTGCAACAGTCCCGATGGCTTTTGATAAACTGCCTTGACTTTTGCACATGTTACACATTTTCCTACATATGTGGCAATATCCTTCTTCATTCCTGGCCACCAATAGTATTCCCTTAAATCCTTGTACATCTTATCCGCTCCTGGGTGAATTGAATACTTCGATTTATGAGCCTCCTCTAAAATCATTTCCCGTAGGTTATCAGCCTTTGGGATCCATACTCTGCCTTTAAAGTAACGTACTCCATCAATTTTAGTTTCAAAACTAGACTCTAAACCATGAAGAGTCTCTTCCTTCAGGTTTTCAGATTTCAATGCTTCGATCTGAGCTTCAAAAATTCAGGTTTTCAAACTTGTTTGAACCAGTGCTCCTAACGCTCGGACTCGTGAAGGTTTTACCCTTTCTCTCCTACTCAGGGCATCGGCTACCACGTTGGCCTTACCTGGGTGGTAACGTATCTCGCAATCGTAATCGCTGAGCATTTCTACCCATCTTCTTTGCCTCATGTTCAGCATCTTTTGATCAAAGATGTGTTGAAGACTTTTATGATCGGTGAAAATAGTACACTTGGTACCATATAGATAATGTCTCCATATCTTCAGAGAGAATACCACAGCTCCGAGTTCCAAATCGTGTGTGGTATAGTTCTTTTCGTGAACTTTTAATTGTCTCGAGGCATATGCTATCACCTTATCATTTTGCATCAATACGCAACCTAATCCTTGATGTGATGCGTCACAATACACTACAAAATTCTCCGTTCCTTCCGGTAAAGCTAAAATCGGTGCATTGCACAACTTTTTCTTCAGAAGTTGAAATGCTTCTTCTTGTGGAACTCCCCAGACGAATTCCTTCTCCTTTTGAGTTAACGTGGTAAGGGGTTTAGCGATCTTAGAGAAATTCTCGATAAAACGTCGATAATACCCTGCCAAGCCTAGAAATTGGCGAATTTCCGTTGGAGTCCTTGGGGCTTCCCATTTCTTAATGGCTTCCACTTTAGCCGGGTCCACGTGAATCCCTTTCTCTCCGATTACGTGACCTAAGAAATGTACTTCCCGAATCCAAAATTCGCACTTAGAGAATTTGGCATATAACTTCTGTTCCTTAAGGAGCTCTAAAATCACTTTTAGATGCTGCTCGTGATCCTTCTTACTCTGAGAATAGATTAATATGTCATCGATGAACATAATCACGAACTTATCAAGATATGGCCTACATACTCTATTCATTAGATCCATAAACACAGCTGGCGCGTTCGTCAATCCAAATGGCATAACTAAAAAATCGTAGTGTCCATAGCGAGTTCTAAAAGCTGTCTTAGGAATATCTTCCTCTCGGACCCTCAACTGATGATATCCCGATCGAAGATCGATTTTAGAAAAGTAAGTTGCACCTTGCAACTGGTCGAACAAATCGTCTATTCGAGGGAGAGGATATCGGTTCTTGATTGCTAACTTATTAAGCTCCCTATAATCGATACACATTCGGAATGCTCCATCCTTTTTCTTGACAAAAAGAATCGGTGCTCCCCAGGGTGATGAACTCGGTCGAATAAATCCCTTATCCAAAAGTTCTTGAAGTTGATTCGATAACTCTTGCATTTCCGCAGGTGCTAGGCGATACGGGGCCTTGGCTACGGGCGCTGCTCCAGGTACAAGATCGATCTGAAATTCGACTTGTCTAAATGGTGGAAGTCCAGGCAAATCGTCTGGAAATACTTCTGGGTGATCCTTCACCACAGGAATATCTTGGACTCGCCTCTCCTCAGACTTCTTCTCAATTACTTGCGCCAAGAACGCAACTTACTTCTTCCTCAAATACTTATGGACCTTCATACATGATACTATCTTCAGATTCCTTCCAACTCTATCTCCTTGAACGACTAAGGTTTCTCCGCCTTGTAATGGTAACCTAACCGTCTTTTCAAAACAACTAACCTCAGCTCGGTGCTTAGACAACCAATCCATGCCTATTACTACATCAAAACTCCCCAATTCAATTGGAATAAGATCAACACTAAACAGTTTATCCGCTAAATTCAAAGTACAACCTAAGATTACATCCTTAGCTTCTAATTCAAATCCATTAGCAACCTCAACAATATAAGCATTCGGCATTTTCTTAGATTCTAGATTGATCAAAGGCCTAAAATCTAACGAAACAAAACTCTTATCGGCACCAGTGTCGAATAATACGGATGCATAATAATCGTTTAGAAGAAACGTACCTGTCACCACATTGGGGTCTGGACGTGCTTCTTCTGCTCCTATGACAAATGCCCTTCCTCGAGCTTGTCCTCCTTGGTTTCCCTGATTGGCTTGCCTTGCTTGATACCCAGCGTTGTTATTGTTTGGTCCTCTTTTCAGCCTTGGGCACACATTTCGGAAGTGATCCGGACTTCCGCACTCAAAGCATACCCTTCCTTCTTCCTTCACATTCTTTATCGTCTTACAAAATTGTAAGTCCAGGATACACTCTTACAATCAAATATGAACAATTAAGATCGTATTCACAGCAACTGGTCATATGATTTATTAACAATCTGTGAATTACAAGATATTACAATGAATTTCTCTAAATGGATTCACCAAAGATTATATCAAAGATTAGTTAGCAAACTGTTGCTAACACTATATATACTGTAGAGAAAAGCTAAAGCTACAGTACATAAAAGAAACAAACTAATAGAATAATTACAGGTGTCCTAATTAGTAACTGAATATAACAGAGAATATCCTAAGATATAAATTCTGAACATACTTCTGAATAAGCGCTTCAGAACATTTGTCTTCAGTCAGAAGTTCTGAGTCTCCTACTCAGAACTCTGAACCTTCTAGTCAGAATCCAACACTTAGAATCTTTTTGAGATTTCTCACTCAGAACTTCTGAGTCTTCTACTCAGAACTTCTGAGTCTTCTGAGCAACTTCCATACTTGTAATCTTTTCATTATTCTCTGATCAGAACTTCTGAGTCTTCTTACTCAGAACTCTGATTCTTCAGATCAGATCTTAACAGTTGTGTTTTTGACAAAACTCTAGATCTAACAATCTCCCCCTTTTTGTCAAACACACTTGTACTTTTCATCATCAAATTCTTAGAGCAGGAACAATCTTCAGAAGGAGCTCTTCTGAATGCTTTGACAACTTTTGCTCAGAATTCTGAATAATCTGAGTTAACAACTTCTGGTCAGTCTTTAATCAGCAGCAGCAACGATTTCCAAATTGATTTATGTTATATATTTGCTTTTTCTTTGCTCCCCCTTGAAATGACAATTCTCATCTTCATTTCAGCTTTCATAAGATTTCTTTATAAGAAACAACCGATCAGTTTTCTTTTCCTCTTCTCCTTCTTAAAATAACATTTCTCTCTTTTGTTATTTCTATACAAAAACCATATCAATCTTCAAAATCTTTAGCTTTTCTCCCCCTAAAGTTTTGGAAAGCAAAATCATCTTCAAAATCTTTAGCTTTTCTCCCCCTTGATTTTCAAAACTTTAGCGATGCTTTTTCTTCGAATGAAGTCTATGCTTTTTCTCCTCCTTAATGAATAACCTTGCTCCCCCTCAAAATAAGAATTATGGAGCAATTTGTTTTCTCCCCCTGAAAGTATGCATATATTTCATTAAAATTATTCATTTCAAATATAGTGCTTTAATGAAAACATTTATACAAGAAAAATAAGATTCACTGAACTACACTTGATAACTACTAACATTTGATCATTTGAAAATTTTACAAAAGAAATCCAACTTAATGAAATTTATCAGATTTTTCAATCAAATGAAATCAAATGCATGTGTTTGGATTCAAATACAAGTCATCATTGCATATCAAGTTAAAAATGTTCAGTTTCAATTCCTTTATTAAATCTATTTGGTGTGCTTAGCATGCGAAATATGATTAGCTTCAAGAATATGCAATTCTAAAAACATATACGAATACTTTGCTCTACTCACACTATTTGTCCAAAATCAGGATTTTCACAAATTTACAGGTTTATTGCGACTTTGAATTTTCCCAAAGTTTCAAGAGATGTGTGCTCATTGGTATCTTTTAATTTTGTGCACATTGGCATCTTTTAATCAAAAAGTTTAGTAAGAATAAGATACATCGTTAAACATGACTTTCTATCTGGTTCAATTGCAGGATTTGGGTCAGCATATCCCAGACCAGTTGGTCTTAGGTGCTAGGTGACAAGCACCCCATGGAACTTAATTTCCCAAACCAGAAAGGCCACATCGATATATCTTAAACCCATTTGTACCAGTAGAACATGGCTTTCTATCTGGTTCTATTACAGGATTTGGGTCAGCCGATCCCAGACCAGTTGATCTTAGGGACTAGGTGTCGAGCACTCCTTAGGACTTACTCTCCCAAACCAGAAAGGCCACAGGTACAAACTTTCAAACTAAATGATTTTATATATTTATATTTCATCTCAATCACTTGGTACTAAAACGTAGTACTTCCCCCATATTTTTGTTTCCATCCAACATTCTGACATTTAGGCTTTTTGAACATTATATTCCATGTAAGTATAGATTTCATAACATTGAGCATTCGGCATAATTTCATTCATGTTTTGCTTACCTTTCGATTTATTTCAGAAGTGAAAGTTGAAACAAATATAGCTCAGATAATACAAAAGACTTGTAAAATCACTTTTTGACACACATTTATTCATTGAATGAAAATTAAAAAAAATCATAACATTGAATTAAATTGTTAAGATTCAAACATTCAAAGCAATAGAAATAAAACATAATACAATGTTACCTTTCACCACTTGTTCCTTGAAACATAAAAATATGACAGTTAAGGATATCACCTGAGAAATATGAGTTCTAAACTGATTTGTTTAGAAGTCTTAGTCTCTGAAGTACGGGTCCTGAACTGAATTATTCAGAAGCCATAGTCATTTAAGTACGGGTTTTGAACTGATATGTTCAAAAACCTAAAGCGTTGAAGCACGGGTTTTGAACTTTATTTTGAAACAATCAGATCAAATTTTGAGTCAATACTTCCTCTGAAATCAAGATAATCCTGCAAACCAATAGATTTTGGTAATCATCTACGATGATTTCTCATTAGTTATCAAAAATTCAAATTCTGAGTAGTAGAGTCAGAATTCTGATTAGAAGAGTCAGAATTCTGAGTAACTTGTTCAAAATTCTAAGTATCAGAGTCAGAATTCTGAATAGTTGAGTCAGAATTCTGAGTAGTAGAGTCAGAAGTCTGAGTAACTTGTTCAAAATTCTAAGTATCAGAGTCAGAATTTTGATTAGTTGAGTCAGAATTCTAAGTAGTAGAGTCAGAACTTCTGAGTAAGAGAGTCAGAATTCTGATAAAACTATCCAGAGAAAATTCCTTAGAAAAATGTTTGGATTTTGTGATTTTTGAACATTCTGAACTTCAAATCACCATAACTTGCTCAAAAATCAGAATTTTTCAAACAAAATTTGCAGGGTTACTCAAAATATGATTTTGAACACATTCTCTGGAAATGTTTTCTACTAAAAACACCCACAACTATGAGTTCGATAACCCCATAGTAAACAGAACTTTTTCAAAAAAAATCTTCAAAATCAACAAATTGATCTGTATGAATCTGAAATCCATAATCAAGATGAGACCAATTGTAAGTCCATAATCACATTCAGACCGAGTTTTGGACTGAATTATCCAAAAGTCAAAATTCTCAATTTAAGCTCAGCATATGTTTTAAGTCATGTGTCAGTATTATCATTCAGCTCTACACATGAATAACCTGCAAAATAGATTAAGTTGTCTTTGGTACCCATATGAACTTGGGTCCAGGTTTGTTAGGTGCAGTGGTATATGCAGATATTCTATAAGAACCATACCAATGCTGAATAAAATTCTTGTTCACAAAATCATTAGTCCCACAATATGAACAACAAAGTTTCTTTTGTGCAATTCTGACTAATTGATTTACAGAATAAATCACATCAGGTTTAACAAAAGATTTTCTTTGAAATGTATTGTTCTTCTTGACATTTGAATTAGGAACCTTTGATTTTGGCACTTCTTTCTTGGAAGTTGTTCCTTTAACTCTCCATTCCATTTTTATCTTTTTAAAAGAACAATTATAAGATTTATCAATAGTAGAATCATAAAACAGATTAGAAGAACGAATCTGATCTTTTGAACTATGATTTGATTTGTCAACAACTTTCGTTTCAAATTCCCTAAACTTTTTAACATACAAATCAAACCTTGACTGCAAATCAGATTTGGACTTCCTCTCTATCATGATTTTAGTTGATAAATCAAATAATTTCTTAATAAGCCTCCTTATCTCCAAATGAAAAACTTTCTTTTCCTTCTCAAACTCATCTTTTAAGCATTTTTCTTTAAAGCCATTTACCTTCTTCTTTTCAGTCTCTTTCCTTCCATCTTCTAACTCTTTCTCCAACTCATTTATTTTTACAGAAAACTCATTTAACATTTCTGTTTTCTTTTTCTCAAAACCATTCTTTTCTTTTTGAAAAACATTTTTCTTGCATTCAAACTCTTTTCTTTCTTTTGCAAGAATTTTCTCCAAATCAGAAATTTTCAAAGATAATTCAACAGACTTTGTTTCAAAACCTTTCCTCTCAGTTTGAAAGTCTCTTCTCTCTTTCTCAAATTTCACTCTTTCAAGTATAAGAACTTGTTCAAAATCATAGATCTGTTTCAAGAGTTGACAATTTTTCATTTCACATGATTTGATTCTATTTTCAGACTCTGTCAACATCTTTCTTCTAAAATTGCCTTTCTCTTTCAAATCAGCATTCTCTTTTTCTAACAACTTTATGTTTTCTTGAACCTTTACAAAATCCTTTAGAAAATCAGATTTCTCTTTTTGCAAAATCTTTATAACTTTTGCATTTTCGTCTTGTTTTGCTTGAAGATTAGCAATCTTGCTTTCAAAATGAACAATCTCAGTTTTTGGTTCAGAAATTGTTTCTTTTGCTTTTACAGGACTTAATTTTTGTAAATTGTCTGAACTGGTTATAGAAATTGCAGGTCTCACAAAAACTTCAACAATCTCAGGCATGATGAAATGAAAAATTCAAATATCAACTATGAATTTTGATCAAAACTGAGAATCAACACAGATCTAGAATATGCAAGAACTAATCAAATCTGTCACATGCATTTTATCAAACAGTTAGAGTACATGAATTAATGAAATCTTCTTTTCAACAAAAAATTTGAATACTAATCAACATGCAGCAGCTATAATCACTTTGATCAAGAAACCAATCAAGAATTTCGAAAACATACCTGTGATCTCTGTTTAATTTCGAGAATTAATCAGCATAGAGAGAAAATCTTTGGATGACTTGATTGTAAGATATCGATTCAACAGAAAGACAAATTCAAATTTCTTGAATCAATGATAGAAACGAATTCAAGAATTGTTAGCAGCAGCGGAATCAATTGTCGAATTGATCAAGAAACTTCAAGAACGCGATCAAACACACTCTTGGACGAATTTGTTTGTTGATTGGCTCTGATACCAATTGTAAGTCCAGGATACACTCTTACAATCAAATATGAACAATTAAGATCGTATTCACAGCAACTGGTCATATGATTTATTAACAATCTGTGAATTACAAGATATTACAATGAATTTCTCTAAATGGATTCACCAAAGATTATATCAAAGATTAGTTAGCAAACTGTTGCTAACACTATATATACTGTAGAGAAAAGCTAAAGCTACAGTACATAAAAGAAACAGACTAATAGAACAATTACACGTGTCCTAATTAGTAACTGAATATAACAGAGAATATCCTAAGATATAAATTCTGAACATACTTCTGAATAAGCGCTTCAGAACATTTGTCTTCAGTCAGAAGTTCTGAGTCTCCTACTCAGAACTCTGAACCTTCTAGTCAGAATCCAACACTTAGAATCTTTTTGAGATTTCTCACTCAGAACTTCTGAGTCTTCTACTCAGAACTTCTGAGTCTTCTGAGCAACTTCCATACTTGTAATCTTTTCATTATTCTCTGATCAGAACTTCTGAGTCTTCTTACTCAGAACTCTGATTCTTCAGATCAGATCTTAACAGTTGTGTTTTTGACAAAACTCTAGATCTAACAACAATCGAGCTAAGTGACCCTTTTGCTTACAAATGCTACAGATGAGACAGGCTCCCTCATGATGCGAACCACATTGGTTGCACTTTGGGTGGGGTTTATTGTAACGTCCTACCTCCTTGGTATTCATCCCAAAGTTCCCCACTGCTTTCTTGTTTCCACTTGAACTACCTCCACTTGCCTTTCCCGAATAATTCTCCGGCCTTCTCTTAATACCGACACCTTTCTGAGTTAGAGTTCCCGCTCTGACCGCATCATGGGTCAAACTAGTTGCTAGTGCCACGGCGGCTTGGATTGTGGTCGGACTTGATGACTTTACCATTCCTCTGATTTCCGGGGTTAATCCATACAGATATCGGTCGGTCCGCTTGCTCTCCGGGGTAACCATGTGAGGTACTAACTTCGCAAGTTCGTGAAAACGAGCGGTGTAGCGATCTATGCCCGAACCAACCATAGTAAGATCCCAAAGTTCAGCCTCTAATTTCTGAACCTCGCTTTTGGGACAGTATTCCTCCATAAGCAATTCCTTGAACTCAGTCCAGGTCAGTTTGTATGCATCTTCCCTTCCACGGGTCTGCACTTGAATATTCCACCAAGTTAGAGCTCGCTTTTGCAACTGACAGGCCGCATACTCTACCATGCGATCCTCCGAACACTTACAGATATGAAGTACTGACTCCATACTATCAAACCATGAGAGTAATCCTATAGCACCTTCCGTTCCATGAAACTCCTTGGGCTTACAAGTCATGAATGTCTTGTAGCTACATCCCCTATTGTCTTGAGTGTTATTAGGAGTTCCTCCTCCTACATTAACATTTCTTTGACTCTCATTAATACCCGCGGTAACTTGAGCTATGATGTTAGGTATCGCCTCTTGGATACCTTGAGCTATGAGTTGGGCGATATCGGGGTTCGGATCAGGATTTCCTCCCGTGTGCCGTGTGGATCTTCGTGGTGGCATTTTTCTAAAACACAATTGCAAAAATCGAGTTGATTAAAAATTTGAGTAATTAACGGCGGATGTTTTTGTAAAGAATACATTTGAAATTTCGAATGTGTTGGGAAAATAATTGAATAAGTATTGCACGTTTCACATATATAATTAAAACATAAAAATGCCTTTTCATTGAAGTCATTAATAATAGCCGACTACTTACAAAATTTCTGATGTGTATCGCACATCAGTATAGAATTACAAACTGAAATTTAAGATTGAAACAACTAGAAATTAAAAAGTTCCATTTTCTAAATTTTCCACCATCCACGTCAATATCCGCCCCGATGTACTTCGATCGAAACCCATAACACCAATAGCGTCAACAGCATCACTACTACTATGCTCATTATCTCGGCTCGTAAAGCTATCCTCCGATCTAGTTTCGCTCCGCTCACGGCTTCGGAAGACATGTTGGTCAAAAGGTGGCTTAATTCCACTAGCTCTGTTATCACTTGACTCTGATGACTGACTCTTGTTTGACATCCGTGCAAGTCCATTGCCACGGCCCTAAAGCGTTGCTCTTCGGTCCAAGTCATGCCAGGCGCTCGACTAATCGGCACTCCCTCGATCACCCGTGAGGGTTCCGGTGCGTCTCGCTGATCAGACCTAAAAAAACTCGTCTAGGTATTGGCACGCTCTTCCTAGCGGTTTGCCTCGTACGTGGACCCCTAGGTGGCATCACTACCGGGATAGGTTGTGGAGGAGCCACAACCGGAGGCATCCTCGCCTCATCATAAGGGTCTCATTCCACGTCGGACGTACGCTCACTTGATGGCGTGTAGGAAGGTTCCGAGCTCGATGATGATGACGACATGGTATTGCTGAAGTAAGAATGTGATGAGGATGTTGACATAGTGATACTGAAGTAAGAGTGTATAACATTACTATCGTGCAATATAAAGGCTAAGCGTACTATACTATTGCATACTATAGGCAATAACTACGCTCCTACTAGGCATACAACGTGAAGCATCAAGTGTGAAAACACACATCTTCCTAGTATATCCATTTCCGGTCTCGCATTACTCTTTCTTTAATTAAACATAGGTGATCAGGCTTTGTTTAATTAAAGACAAATGATGCAATACCCGAATTAGTTATACTAGCAATATGTTTAGCAAATTAAATGTTCATTCCCGTTTTTGGTTATAGTTGCAGTTTTCAAAAGGAAAACCGGTATTCTCTATAACCTTTAGCTCTGATACCAAATCTGTCACACCCCGCTAAAGCGGAAACAAGGGATGTGCAACTCAAGTTTCATAGCAAAAGTTACACGATCACAACAACCATCAAAATACATTCATAGGTTAAACCTTGTCTTTTACAATTGTTTTTACGGAAGGGAAATGAACATGAAATTTAAAGATAGTAAAGAAAAGCTTCATCACGTGTAGCCTTCCTAAGTTCCAACCTTAAAGACGTTCTCCTGAAAAGCATGTAAATGAGAGTGTCAACTAATGAATAGTTGGTGAGATCACAGGTTTAAATAGTATAACATTGTTGCCATTGCAAAATATGTTGCAAATCCACACAAGGGATAAATAGTACGGTTATAAAAACCACTTGTTTGCCATTGCAAAATAGTTTAGATCCACACAAGGGATAAATAAAACGGTTATCAGAACCACTTGTTTGCCATTGCAAAATAGTTTAGATCCACACAAGGGATAAATAAAACGGTTATCAGAACCACTTGTTTGCCATTGCAAAATAGTTTAGATCCACACAAGGGATAAATAAAACGGTTATCAGAACCACTTGCTCGAGGTGATCATATGTAAAATGCTAAGTTATTGAGCCCGTTACCCGACCTATATCGACATAATTTGCCCCTACCACAACGGTGGAATCATTCCACATACGCGCATGTTCTATCACCAACAATACGCAATACAACAATAATTATGCACTCAAACAAGCGCTACTTGTGAGTGGGGGTGTCAACCCAAATAACGTTATTCATAATTACCAACGGCTCACACTCGTGAGTTAAACGGGTAACGTATACGTGAACGGGGACTTTATACATGATATCAATCTAAACTCAAACTTACAACATTTGCAAAACATAGATACCATAGAGCATAAATAAACAAGTTTCGTATTTCCAAGAAAACAATATAATCGATGCATAAAATATTTGTAGTAACCACATGCTTTTCACCCCAAAATATGTAAAACATTGAAGAAGGGGCTGTGAATACTCACATGATACGTGATAGAATCCAGGAATCTCCCACAGATACTCCGAGATGATCCTACTTCAAACCTATGAACGTAAGGTCACTAGTGAGTTCTCAATCTCGAAGGTTCGGTACTAATTATCCAAATCATCATAAAATGCCTTGTTGTGTTTTAATATTATAACGTAATAAACGTATACATTGTTCTTCTTAGATTAAAGTTTCCACAATTTCGTCCCAATAAGTAACGAAAAGGGTTTTAAAGAACATAAACATATATAGTACATATATATGTATAAACCGAAATTTTATCGTAACGACGATAAAATTAGGGGTCGTAAACGAAATGACAAATATTTAAATGTATAAATATATAGACATAATATATATTTATACTCCACTATTTCATCATAAAATGATGAAATGGGATCAAGAATAAAATGCATAAATATATATATAAATATATTATATATATAAACATTCCACAATTTCATCATAAAAGATGAAAAGGGATAAAGAATAAATAAAATGCATAAATAAAGGACATAAATAAATTGCATAGATAAAAGATATACTTATATACTCCACTATTTCATCATGAAATGATGAAATGGGATTAGAAATAGTCCTTATAATAAATAATAAATTGTCCTTTACTGTCCAGAATTTGATGTCACTTTGTGTCCAACTTTGGGTAACTTTCAGGTATTATTTGATCATGAAATTTTATGTCCAGTTGGTTCAATGAGTTAGGAAACTTTTGGCATTAGTTTCATAATTTTTGGAAGAGTATAAGTACATGAAATAATACACGACGTAAAACCCGACAGAATACTTTGCTGTTTGCATCCGGATTTTGTGAGGACTGTTTGATAAATAAAATCTTTGCGTTTTTAAATGAAACCACTTGGGTTTGAATCTTAACACACTAAAATGAATTCCAGAAAAAGAATCACTCCATTTGGAGTTAAAATGAGTGAGATATGACTCTTTGATGTGAGGTGTAATTTCTGGCAGCAAGCTGTCCAACCAACACCTTGTGCATGTGCACCCAACTTGACTTTTAAACCAAAATTCTTATTCCTTTGCATGCAAAATCCGATTTGACTCTCATCCATACAAATATTTTCAGTTCCAAACATATTTATGATCCATTTAAAATGCATGCAAAACAACCATCAACTCAAACCTTGAACACTTTTGCAAAAGACCCAACTTGAAGATTGTTGATGTTCTTGCCAAGAACATCAACATGCAACTAAAAATTCAGTATTTTGAGCTCATGCATGTGGGTTTAAATGTGTTTTTAGTGGTTTTCAAAGATACATTCGTAAGACTCTTGAACAAAAATGATGGATCTTTCAAGATTACTACATGCATGTGTTTAAAATGTTCATCTTTGATCTTAACCTTGGTTTGATTTTGGATTCGCCATCTTTTACTAACAAAAGATGTTATGATGGTAAATCTACAAACATTAAGACCCATAAAGATGATTTTAAAAGATGTGAAGAAAGTGGAACAAAAAGATGAAGATCATACTTTTAAAAATGCAAAAATATGAAAGAGACTTGAAAGAATGTGTGTGGTTTTTACCCAACACACTTATGTTTACCTTAGGTTATCTTGAACTCTTGAAGACTTTGATTTTTGGGGCTGGAGTTGTGATGAAGGTTTGAAGGTTTGAAGATGAAGATATGAAGGTTTGAAGGTGGAGAGAGAGAGGGATGATAACTAGAGAAAGAGTAAAATGAGAGAATGGTTTAACAAGTGAAGTATAGATGTTTATTAATGCAAAATGAGAGAGAGGGGAGGGGATGGCCGGCCCTCACATGGGGGGGGGGGGGGGGGGTGACATTTAAGTATTTTGTCACTTCTTGTACAAAAATAAAAGTCTAAATACAAGTATTTTCTTTTTAAAGTAAAATACATGTATATATGCATAAAGTAAAGTATTTATATATGAAAAATATAATTGAAATATATAATTTATCAATTACATAAATACTTGTAGTATATAAATATTTTAGGTTGGCATTTTATGAGATTTATGGATAATTTTCTAATTCAAGGATTTCTTAGGCAAAATTTCTCAATTTTTCCTATTGTACCGGGTTTACTGCTAAAATTGCACTGTGTAAACTATGTCAAAAAAAAATAAGGTTTCCAAAACAGTTCTAACCTGAGATGTGAATTTGACAGTTGTCACAGGGATGATGCTCAAAAGATCGTTAGAGAAAAGACTAAGGTCTCTGACACGACTTTGGAATGGGCTAAACAAATGCTGACCTATCGATCTATACCATCCAAAATCATCAAAGTAAACATCAGAGGAAGATTGTATGCAGACGTTCCTGTTGTTGAAGTCGATGTCTACAGAGAAGACAAAACCAAGCAAACCTTCTATGCTGCAACATTAGAAAAGTTTGGTCTCTCTGAATGGTTAGAAACGAAGTTAGCCATTCAGGGATCGCGCTCAAAGTTCAAAAGCCATGTCGAGAAGATCTTAAACAAACATATCGACCTGGTTTCTTCTGCTGTTGATATTCCTCCTTCTACTCTTCTTCCTCCTCAGCAAAGAAGAGTCTCTGCAAAGGGAAAGAAAGTCTCAGACTCAGGTCCTATTATACGAAATGAAACATGTATTGGTTTCTCTCGTGCTGAAGTTCTTGGCCCTGATGCTGATCTCTCAGCGCTTGACACCTCCCTACCACCTGGAGAAACTTTCATTCCTGGCACTGTTGTAAGTGATCCCTATGGTATATTCTTTTTAGACTACTATGGAAATCATCACTTTCAACGTGTCTCTGAGCTCCACATCGCTCCCATCGAACAACTCAGAGATCTCATATTCTGGTGTGAAGTCAGACGCGACATTAAAGCTAGACACCTGAAGCCCTTGATTTTTGAAGAAGCTCTAAAGAAAAAGAATCAAGGAGTAGATGTCCCTGACTGGATGATTCCCACATCAAAGACCCTCGATGAACTTCTCATCAAGGAAGAACTTTTTGACGGATAGGATCGCCTTGTAATTCTTTCTATCCTTATGTCTACATCTTCTGTACTTGTAAATTTTATTCGTTGTACTTGTAATTTTTTCACTTCCCTCTGTAATCTTTACAAAGTTTAAAGAAAAATTTCAGCGAACGTACTTTACGCCATCAGTACAGAAAAGATCCGAGAAAACAGTAAAAGGGACAAATATTTTATGAGTTCTTTTTATCCTTTTTGTTTTTCATTAAATAGCAATTTTCTCTGTTGCTATGTCAAAATCAAATAGGGGGAGATTGTAGATCCAAACCCTCAGTGATTTGATAATGACCCTCTTATAAACTTAGTGAAAATTGTAAGTAAACAATATGTATCAGAGTTTCACTATTGCTGATAAGTACTAAGATCTTACAGTACCGCTGATAGGAACTCTCGCACTTTAGATTAAACATTCAGCGAAACTGTTCACCATAATACTCTGAGTCTGTTCAGTACTTATGGTGATCGCTGATAAGTTAGTTGTTTACTTATGATCGCTGAAGACAAGATTCACGTCAACATAAGTTCTATGCTGAAGACGAAGATCAAGCTCAAGAACCAGCGACAAGTCTCCACTCAATGTGAAGTATCAAGTACAGGACTTTGGCTATCGCTGAATTCTATCATTCGCTGATAAAGAATGATAGATCGCTGAATCAACGAAAAGCTGATCATGAAGTCCTCCGTACAAAGTATTTTTGTCTTAACCACCCTTGCACGACTCTGTACGATATGTCAGAAAAAGAACCTCCTTATTGTCTGAATTCGTACAACCACTCTGATACTACAGTGTTCAACATGCGGCTACTAAGGTTGTCAACAAAGGTCAATGACATGCAACCAATCAGCTGCTGCCACGTGTAAAGTGTAAACTGCAATGCATTAAATGCATGCAGTATTTAAGAAGAAGAACTCACTTCATTTTGAAGTAACTTGCTAACTCTGGACAAGTTCATCCTTCTTATCTTGAGATAGGTTATTATTAGTAGTTTCCTTCTCCTTCTTAGTGCAAGAAACTTAGTGTTCCAACTTGTTTAGATTTAGGATTTATCCTTAATCTTGTTTCCACAACAAGCTGTAAATTGTTAATGATTTATCAATAAACAATTTAGAAAAGTAAAATATGTGTGTTTGTATTCAACCCCCCCCCCCCCTTCTACAAACTTGTATAGCCCTTCGGGACCAACAGTTTTTTTTAAAAGTTATGAACTGCTTTAAATATATTGTGAACTGTTGTATTGAGGGAGCTCACTAGACCTCATGGTCTAACCCTTGCATTTTTCCAAACTAAACCTTTTCAGGTAAGGAGATAGTAGGAAGCTCCGGTAAAAGAAATGAGCAGGGTTAGAGTACAGACGCTTCTAGTGATAGTGTTTCATTTCTACTTATAGACTTTAGTACTATTCTCAGTTGTGTATAGGTTGCTTCCGCCAACCTAAGTTTTGAGACAAATGTATTGGAAATTTTGGGACCCATTTTTGGGAGGTTTTGTATTCATGATATGTTATACTTTTTTTTGGACCGGGTTGTTACAGTTGGTATCAGAGCCATAGTTTAAGGGATTTAGGTGACTGGATGGGCCTAAACTTAAACTGTGGAGTAGAGGGGAAACACAACTGAGATATAGGATGCTTTTTGGAAAGATCATTATTAGTGCGCTAAGGATTGGGTAGTGAGGACCGTCATGTAAGTTAAATTTGAAATTACATCTAGCCAATGTAATCACGAATATACAGGTACATGGGTGTGCTCAGTTGCTCTTGTTTAGAAGATCGATGGACGTGGAAGTATGTAGTGAGTTCTGACCTTGCAATGATAGCAAGGGGTTGAGTTATCGTGAGAGATCACTTATGATATAATGTTTATATCTTGTAGAAGGAGTGGTGTTCGGAATGTTATGAGTCGCCTAGAGGTAGAACTTTTTGGGTTCGAAAGTGATGAATGAATGATTAAGGGTAAACTTATAGTTTCTAGTGAGTCCCATTCTTGGTGTTGAGGTGACGATCATTTCGGACAAGAGGGGGGGACTGGATTAGAATTTTGAAAGTCTTGACTCAAGATCGGGTGAAGGAATAGAGCCTATGACTCTCCAATCAGACGGTAGAGAGACAAGGATTTCTAAGAGAAGATATCGATGTTGGATTGAATTATTGGAAGAGCGGAATGTGAAGGAATTGGTTGTTTATCGACCTGGAGGGGTCAAAGATTGAAACCGTATGAATTGTAAATCATTGTTCAGGACGAGGGCTGTGTAGGCTGGGCAAGAAGGATGTGAAGCACTTGTACAACAAGTCGTTGTAAGAATGAGGGAGCGAGCGTTGGTCGAAAGTAGAGTGCCAATGATAGTCGTACGGGTACATCGATTGACCTTGTTAGAGTGAATAGCCTTCAATTGCAAGTTTAGTTTCATGCATTGTGTCTTCAAATGTGTTGGATGAGTTCTTTCATGATTAAAAGTAGACGCGTAAATAACGAATTTCTTGTTTTGGAATAGGTCGATGCGTGTAAGCGTGTGTTTAAAGAAAAGACAAACCTATTTACGTTGCACATTAAAAAAAAAATTGAACTTAGTGCTTTATGAATTATATCGCCCTTTTTCCATGTTGAGATGATCTCCGTTGAGAAAATCATGAAACGTTTGACTGCAAAACCTTTTAACCAAAATGAGTATTGACACGTTGATATCATATAAATGAGTGGGGGAACCGACTGATTTACCTCGTGTAAGTGATTCCGTTCAGAATTTTTCTAGTCGTATAGGAAAGGTTTCATTCAGTGTGTTTCTGATATAACGACATCGTTTTGATTGGTTAAGGTTGCGCTTTACCAAAAAGTTGTGTGCGAACGATTAGCGAGATCGTTTAGGCATGGCGTTGAAGTTATGAGAGTGTTGAGTCATGTGTACCCAAGTTGTTCTCAAGTGTTGTACTTTTGAAATGTTCAAATGTGTGAAATGATTTAAATCATCGTGTCGTCATGCATGAAGTCTATGAACTCACTAGGTCGTGGAGATTATTGCATTTAAAGATAAGGGAGGGTTTTGAGAGTGGAGATGTGTCAGTCACGCCGGTTGCGAGTGTTTTGTGATCTTGGTATTCACATTAAGGAAGGGAGGTGAATGGTGGAAAGGCCAGAAATGGACTTTGGTATGGATTGTATTATGGTAGCTTGTACTCTTGTTCAGTAACTTGAAGTGCGGTTGTCGGTGGACGGTTGTGTCCGGGGAAAGGACGTGAAATCATCAAGGTATTGGTATTAGTAACTCGTTATGAGTAGTGTCGAGATGCAGAAATGAAATGTTATCGGCATCGAGCCTGAGTTCTGGGGATGGTCGTGTAATATTGACCTTGCACAAAGTAAGTCTTGAATTTTTGTTCTTCGAGTGAGGATGGCGGGGTATAAAGTTGATTATGATACGTTGGAAGAAGTATGTTTCATTCAGAATCCTTGTTGTCGAGAAGGTTATGGAGGCATTATCATGTCGTCTATTGATGTTGAAGTCAGCAACTGTTTAAGATGTCTGAAGTTGGAGGCTTTGTCAAGAGGTTGAAATTTGAGAGAAATACCCTAGTGTGTGTAGATGTAGGAGGTCATTCAGGAAAGATGTATACTTGACGATTGACCACCTCGTGTGGGCGTTATGAATGTGGAATATTGCTAATTGGAGGAGTGTTTTTCTTACGAGGTTTGGACGGCTCGTAAAAGGATGAGGTAATTAGCGCGGCCGAAGTGGGTGCATTGATTATATCGATCTGTAAGGGAGTATGCCTTGTCATTTGTAATGGTTTCTTGGGGATCGCAATGAACCAACAAGAAACGAATATGTTTATGTAAATTGTGAAATCGTGAGTTGCGATTCATCTGGATTCGGGAAAGACAAAGTCGTGAGATAGACTTGGTTACTTATGCAGGTGAGTATGAAGGAAAGATTGATTATAGGGAAGATGACCGCGAGAACCTGGTCTACGGTGTGATGTTGTGGGTGGAGAATGTGTGGATAAGTTAGTGGCATCTTTTGTCAAGGTAGATGAGCAAGCTAGTGATATGGTAATGTGTTGTTAGAGAAGGATAAGCACAGATGAAAGCCCTTTTTGGAGATTTTGGATGAGTGATACAAAGTGTTAAGCATGTTATTGGGTCGCATGGATTGTAAGTTGGCGTTATGATATGGCTATTTCAGAATAGAAAGGGGTGGAGCGGTAGTTGGTGGTTACCCAAGAGGAACCATGTGCTTATTGGTTACGTGAGTCGTTGAGTGAGTGTATTTTGGGACTTTTGGAAGATTGATGAAGATGTTGGATTGGTTAGTTGACGATGTGGTGTAGTAGACACAGAATCTTTAAGGAATGTGAATTGTTCTCTGCGTACAAAGGAATTCTCTGAGAAGGTAACAGTTTGGGGAACAAGAAGTGTATGGTGGCTTCGAACATTGGCGTCATTTTGGGATGACTTGGTTGGATACCACAAGTTAGGATTTTGGTGAAACCGTTTGGTTATGTATAGTAATGAAGAGGTGTTTTTGGCGCATGTAGAAAGGTCGGAAAAAGGGGGCAAGTAATGTTTGGTGGTTTGTGCTTCATGCTAACGTGAGGAGGTGAAGATAAAATGTCGGAATAAGTACGTAGGTTCGAAGTAGGAAGTTTGGCAAGTGACACCGAAAATGTGGAGTAGGGTGTACAGATTGTCATTTGTGGGTATATGAACTCTTGGTAAGAGTATGAGAGAGGGGATTTGTGTGTGTTATGATTCAAGAGTGGTGGAAAACTAACTTATGTGACTGGTCGAAAGCGTGCACCTTCTAGTGAGCTGTTCGTTGGAAGCATGTTTTATGTTTCGAGAAGGAAGAGGAAAAAGGTTGTTAAATGTAGTACTCAGAATGAAGGACCATTGGATTGGACTTGGTGTTATTGTGAGAAATGTTTCAAGTAAACTTGTCATTTAGTGCTAAGCTAATGAGAGTAGTTTCGTGTGAGCATGGTTGCTCCTCGTTGAGCGAGTGAAACTTGAATTTATTTCATATATGGTTGGACAATTGTTAGGTGCAACGGGGGTTTGAATGTGTGTATTCAGGTTTTTGTTCATCTCAGATTGGGTGGACACGTCGAATGATGGATGGGGGAGGCTTCCTACTTTTAGCTATGTATAAATGTTTGTGTAGTGTTGACGTGGTGGGAGCGTATGAATATTGGATTTACACCAATGAGTCGTGGTCAAAGTAGTTCGAGAAAGAAAGTACTAGTTGCATCAAAGGAAAATCTGATTTGGGTGAGTAATCTAGAATTGCATGCTATGCGATGAATGAACTCTTGACTGAGAGTTTATTTGGAATATTCAAGATTGATGTTGTGTTGGTTTGGCTAATTGAGTGGTAATAAATTAATGAAGAATTTTTGTTGTTGTGGCGTTGAATGTGGTGAAATTTCCTTTAAGGAAGTATAGTCGTATGTGAAAACACTGGTTGGGTCACGTTTTAAAATCATGAGACCACGTGTGTGGACAAAAGTGGAAAGTATCTAATACGGCCGACTAGAGAGGTTGCAAGTATGTTATAACAAGATAACTGACCCAAGATAGTTGCGAGCAACCGAGAGGCGATATTGAAGGGTCGGGTACAGATATGGTTTCGGTCAGGTGGGTTTGGACAACTGAGTTGAGCCAAGTTAGTTGGGTTGAAGAACGTAATCCTTTTAAGCCTCGAATGGAGGGAGGGGCATCTTGGTGCGGAAGACATCCCCATAGTATGAATTGGAGGGTTAGTGTATGATCTAGTTGTGCTTGATGAGACTTTAGATAATTCATATTGTGTTTCACACTTTCATTATACATAGCACTTGTTGGAAATTGGGATTGCGATAACGTACATAGAGGAACCAATTGAGATTGTGGATAGCAAGATCCGAAAGTTAAGGAACAAGGAGATCAGATTAGTAAAGGTTCAATGGCGGTATCATAAAGGACAAGAGGCAACTTGGGAAGTAGAGGCGGACATGAGGTCCAAGTATCCTCATCTTTTCGGCAATGGAATTCCGGGGACGGAATTCTTTTGAGGGGGAGGTATTGTAATACCCAGGTTGAAACGTAAAGGAATCATAACAGGTGGGAAGGAGAGCAAAGTCTGGGTTCTTGAGGGACCAAGGTGTAAATAAAGGAGAAGGTATAAAACCCTCATATTGGGCATAAAACCCTAGACTTATTGTATTGAGAGCGGTTAGCATTTTGGAAACAAGAAGAAGGAAAAAGAAATCGAGAAATCTCTGGAGAATTTTGGAGAAGGCAAGGAGCGTGTGTATCTGAGATTAACTCTATCATCATCTTCGTAAAGGTAAACTCCAATCTCATATTCTCATTATTATGTGATTTAGTCTCTTGTTAATAAGAAGTCCCTGGGGTGTTGAGGACTTAACCAAGGAACATGGATTTAGTATTTATTCAATGAAGCAATTTTGACCTAGCGATTTCCTGTAATAGACCCTAGCAGTAGCAGATCGAATACCTCTGTTTGGGTTGAGTTTTGTGTGTTCAGAGTATTTGTCGCTTATTTCGGAACTCGTAGATCCCGAATCCGGGAAGGGAGCGGACTTAGAATCCGGAATCAAGTGATCCGATATAGGAGAAATCCGGAGCAAGGTCCGGTATCGTGGGATTCCGGATTAGAAGCCCGGGTGCGGAGTCCGGAAGTCATCCGGATTGAAACCCGGAATTTGATCCGGCTTGTGAGATCGGAATCTGGATTAGGGACTGGATCCGGAAGTGAGATTGGAACCGGAATCCGGAATGGATCCGGTATGGGGATAGAGTCCGGAACCACGGTTTCGGGTCCAGTAGATTGTTTTGAGCCAAAGGTTTTGGGGGATTTGTTCCGAATGAGTTGAGATGTCAAATATGATTTATCGCTTTCATTTCTTTAAAATTATAGGTGTCCCACCTAAGGGCCTGAAGTCGAAGTAAGAAGTTTTTGAGCAAGGACGACAGGTGAGTTTTTCTAACTAAAAATACGTGTTTTTAAAACGTGTTTTCCGAAGTAAGTAAAGGAACAGAAATGCCATGTTTTATTACATGATTATGCTTGTGTGAAAGTTTATTTGAGATGTATGCATACATTGTGGTTAGACGTAAATTGGCTAAGTCGGGGGGCCCGCAGTGCTCATACCGGGAGGCGTGACCCGTTTATGCCATGGGAGGTGTGGCCCAGTAAGGCAGTGTGAGTGAGACTGACACATTGTCACTTCCAAGTGACTTCAGTGTGCCATTTACGAGTGTGAGGTTACTTGAAAGTTTTATTCAAAGTTGCTTTTGAAAGTTATGAACTGCTTTAAATATATTGTGAACTGTTGTATTGAGGGAGCTCACTAGACCTCATGGTCTAACCCTCGCATTTTTTTCAAACTAAACCTTTTCAGGTAAGGAGATAGTAGGAAGCTCAGGTAAGAGAAAGGAGCAGGGTTAGAGTACGGACGCTTCTAGTGATAGTGTTTCATTTCTACTTATAGACTTTAGTACCATTCTCAGTTGTGTATAGGTTGCTTCCGCCAACCTAAGTTTTGAGACAGATGTATTGGAAATTTTGGGACCCATTTTTGTGAGGTTTTATATTCATGTTATGTTATGCTTTTTTTTACTGGGTTGTTACACTAAGTGTCAGAAAGAAAGATTTGTGAAAAGCAGGAAGTTTATTGTTACAATCAAGGAGGTGACAGCAAATCTGTTTTACAAGATGTGGTATCCGGCCTTTGTGGTTCAGAGGCAAGACTGCAAAGATTACTCTTTCACCCAAGCTGATTTTTGTCACTTAACAATTGAAGACTTTGAAACCATGTACCATTACTTCAGAGATCTTCAAATCAGAAAAGATAATATGATCTTAGCCCTAAATGCCATAAAGTGATTTTGGAGGAGGCACATTCTGTACACTCAGTGCCATGACTTCCAAATGGGTGTGGAGAGTGATCAACCGATGGTGAACTTGATAAGGCCTAATCAGATGATAAATGGATTGGAGAATATGCCATTGTATGTGGTGATCAGAGATCCTGAGTTTGGAGTTGTCTACATGAATGAAAGAGGAGAGAAGAGGTTTCTCAGATTCAGCGAGATTGCATGTTATTCAGATGGAACATTAAAAGTGTTGCTACTTTAGTTGCAAGATCGTCTGAAAAACAATGATAGAGAAAGAGGAGATACGTGGATACCGTCTCTGACAAGATCTTTGGTGGTCAGAGCTATCAACAAGATAAATGATAGAATCTCCTTCAGAAGTGCTATGCGACAAGTAGAAACGTATTTGGGAGTTCGAAGAAGGAGAAGACCATTTTTGCCTTGATACTAAGGGGGAGAATGTTAGGGTATTCTATGTAGTTATCAAGACATGTTGTCTTTTTCATTCATATTTGACTTCCTAGTAGAGGCATGGACTTGTCACAACCTTTTTTCATTTGTACTTACAACTTTGGAATATATGAATGACATACTTTCTCTCTCTAGATTTACTTCTACACGTTGATTACATTTGCTAGATTTGAGGGAACAACAATGCAAATCATCCATTTTGAAAAGAAACTTCTCAGTGAAAAGCTTCAAAGTAAATTTGGCGTCAATATCGAGATATCATATATATATATATATATAGAGAGAGAGAGAGAAAGGTTCAAACGAGGAGCGTAACAATTTACGAGAAACGCGAGGAGCACCGCCTATGTACTGAATCACATGTGATTCACTACTGCCGAATCACATGTGATTCACAACTGATCGGGGTCTTCCGCCCATGTAGTGGATCACATGTGATTCACAACTATGATTAAAATTCGGACACGCGCGGTTTGTCCCGCGGTTTGCAAAAGCACGCGGTTTGTCCCGCGGTTTGTGTAGTGAATCACATGTGATTCAGTACATGGGCGGTGCTCCTCGCGTTTTCTTAAATTGGTGCTCTCCTCGTTTGAACCCGCCTCTCTCTCTCTCTCTCTCTCTATATATATATATAGAGAGAGAGAGAGAGAGTGAGGAAGGTTATTGTGTTAACCCCCCAAAGGGTTTTACCTTTTTAAACCCCCCAAAGGGTGTTAACTTTGTTAACCCCTTCCAACCAATAGAAATCCATATTGTTTGGTGGTTTGAATCAACTCCTTAATGATGGACCAAAGTTATAGTTGGTATTTCATAAATATTTTTTTAGTTTTTTTTCTAAGATTTTTAAGTGGGGTGTTACAAAAATCAAAAATTAATGGGGAAGTTACAATATTGATATAGGTTTCCATAAAAAAATCAAAATTTCTAGTTTTTTTGAGTTTGCTCTCGTTCATCTAAGTTCGTGTTTGGAAGAAGATGGATGTTCGTATTCAAGAAGATGGATTGTTTGTTGAAAGACAACTCAATGGAAATGACGAATCGACGACGCAAAACAGTAGTACCAGCACCGTCGAAATATCTGAATCAAACGTAAACGGCTTGATCGATCAGTATGTTTTTTAGAGTTGTTGTTTTGGTGATGTAGATTTTATATTAAAAGACGTATTCTTCATCTATGGAATTAGTGTGTTGGCATTGTGTGTTGGTTCATGCATGTTCAAAACAGACAAACGTTCACGTTCTAGTTTAGCCATAGAGAGAGAGAGAGAGAGAGAGAAGGTTCAAACGAGAACGTTAACTATTTAAGAAAATACGAGAACAACAAATCATATGTAATATCACATGTTTTACATTAACGGGAAAAAATTTGACCCGGTCTACTTTAGCCGCGACTTAAGTCACGAGGCAAAGTCGCGTCAATCATATACGATTTTGTACGTGAAACATATATGATTTTATAAATTAATGGTCGTTCTCGTGTTTTCTCTTAAATAGTTAGCGTTTTTGTTTGAACTCACTTATATATATATATATATATATATATATATATATATATATGTTGATCCAAACCCTCAGTGATTTAATAATGACCCTTTCTTAAACACTTAGTGAAAATTGTGAGTAAACAAAATGTATCAGAGTTTCACTATTGTTGATAAGTACTAAGACTTTACAGTACCGCTGATAGTAACTCTCACTCTTTAGATTAGATATTCAGCGAACACTGTTCATCATCTTATAGCTCTGAGCCTGTTCAGTCTATGAGATGATCGCTGATAAGTTAGTTGTTTACTTATGATCCCTGAAGACAAGTTTCACGTCAACCAAAGTTCTACGCTGAAGTCGAAGATCAAGCTCAAGAACCAGCGACAAGTCTACTCATGAACTAATGCGGATATCAGCGAAGCAAGACCTGTCCATTCAACGTGAAGTTTTAAGTAGAAGACTTCAGCAATCGCTGAACTTTATCATTCGCTGATAAAGATCTGACTCAACGAAAGCTGATCATGAAGTCTCACTGCATGTTACTATTGTCTTACCTCCCTTGCACGTCTCCGTACGAATTGTCAGAACGGACATCCCTTTTGTCTGTAATCGTACAACAACTCTGATTCTACACTGTGCACCATGCGGCTACTAAGGTTGTCTACAAAGGTCAATGACATGCAACCACTCAGCTGCTGCCACGTGTAAAGCCATACTGCCATGCATTAAATGCATGCAGTATATAAGAAGATCCTTACTTCAGTTTTGAAGTGTGCTCGGACCATCTTCTTATTTCTCTCTTATTGTTAAGTTATTATTCGTAATTTCTTTAACTCTTTCTAGTGCAAGAAACTTAGTGTTTCTCAAGACTTGTTAAGATTAGGTTTATCCTTAATCTTGTTCCACAACAAGTTGTAAATTGTCTTGATTTATCAATAAACAATTTAGAAAAGTAAAAACGTGTGTTTGTATTCAACCCCCCCCCCCCTTCTACAAACTTGTATAGCCCTTCGGGACCAACAAGTGGTATCAGAGCGGATTTGTTTAATCTCATAAACAAGATCTGATCTATACTAAGATTTCTCTTCCTAGCTATTTCTTAAAATGGCTACCAACACAAACACAAACTATATTGACAACGGTTCTCTTGCAAAACCCCCTAGATTCTCCAGAGATAATTTTAATCTAGGGAAAAATAGGATGATTCTCTTCTTAGAAGATGTAGACCCTACTATGCCTTACTATCTTGAAAACGGCCCATATATTCCTGTAAGAATTGATACTGCAGTTCCAGCCGCTGAGAATAGACCTGCTATTCCAGAGAGGCTGATTCCTAAGGAAATTCATATGTGGACTGATGAAGATAAGAAGAAAGTGGCTATCGACACCAAAGCCAGATCCATACTCTCCATGGCTCTTCCTGACGAAGTCTACCATTCCGTCATGAACCTGAAAACCTCAAAAGCTATGTGGGACACAATCTGTGTTCAGTATGAAGGTACTTCTGAAGTCCAGGACTCTCGAAAGATCAACCTGGTAAGACAGTATGAAAGCTTCATTTGTGGTAAGAATGAAACTCTCTCTGAAGTACACCAACGTTTTAACTTCTTAATTATAGATCTAAAAACTGTTGGTAAGGATTATACTAGCTTTGAAGTGCTGACAAAGTTTTTAGAATGTTTACCTGAAAGCTGGGACAGTTATTCTATGTGTCTCAAGCTGTCAAAGGATCTAAAATCAATGACCCTTTCTACCTTATATGGCACGATGCTGAATCATGAGCAATCGAGTCATCTTAAGAAGAATCTTGTAAAAGATTTCAAAAGCACCCCTGTTGCTTTAATCTCAGAGTCACCTTCCACTCAACGATCGACTATCACTGTCACTGAGTTGGAAACTAACTCTGAAAGATCATCAGACTCTGACGTTTCAGATAATGATGAAACTCTGGCATTCCTGGCTAATAAGTTCAGGAGATTTGCTAGAAAGAGTAATTTCAAGAAGAACAAACCTCTTGCTATTACTGACAAGCCAAGATCATCAACCCCTGTTGATAAGGCTACTGCTACTTGCTATAACTGTGAAAAGATAGGACATTTTGCTAGCGAGTGCAGGTCAAAGAAAGTCTTTAGACCCTCAGCTTTTCCCAAGAAAAACTTTACTCACAAGACTAGAGATGACAAATACAAAAAGCTGAAAGAAAGGTATTCAAAGCTGAAAACATTTAAGAAGAAAGGCAAAGGCCTCATGGCTGACTATGATTGGGCTGCCTCTGACGAAGAAAAAATCATCTGACTCTGAAGATGATGTTGAAGCCAATCTATGTCTCATGGCCAAACTTGAAGATGAGGAAGACAACTCTGACATTCCCTCTACTTCAACCTCTGCTACTAAGGTATCACCTTCCTTCTTTCCCAATATTGCAAATATTGATGAAGCTGATAGTCTTCGAAAGATCGATCTCTTGACTAGAAGTTTATATGAAGCCATGAATGGCAAAACTGTAGTTGAAAATCAAAACCTTGATCTCACTGAACAGCTTAAAAACTGTCACCTTCAAATAGAAAATCTTTCTAAAATTGAAGAAGATTTTAAAGATCAAGTTCACTTAAATCAGCTAGTCAAAATCGAGCGCGAAGAAGCTATCACTGCATTAAAAGCTGAAAAAGCTACTGTTGATGGATGGTATAATTCCTCAACAAATATCACTGAGATAATTAAGTCTCAGATTCCCCTGAGTGATAAACGTGGTCTTGGTTACAAAGATGATACTCTAGAACCAACCACTGACCGTTCCATGCTTAAATTTGGAATGTCCGTATCCTCTATCCCTGACACTTTCTCATCTCAGTGTTCCTCTTCTAAACCGCCTATCCCTGAGGAAATCTCTACCTTAACTTCTAAAGGTAAAGAAAAAGTTATTTATCCAAAACCAACCTCAGTCTTTAAAAACAAAGGTAAAGGAATTGCTTTTAACCAAAATCCTCAGAAGGGTACCTCTGTACCAAAGCTGAACGCTTCTAAAGCTTCAGTTACTTATCCCTCTGATTCAAAGAATAAGATCTCTGGATTTATTCAACGTGGATCTATTCATCGATCTACTCCTAGAATCAAAGTGGAAATTATTGGTAAGAAATCCGAAGAACTGAAAGTTCCTCTCATTTCAAAAGCCAATAGCTTACTTGGTGCTGGTCCTTCTAATTCAAAATCAAAAGCTCAGCATGCAAATGGTCCTAGAACTACTTTTGGTTATAGGAAATGTTATCATTGTGGACTTACCAATCATATTGCTAGTTAGTGCCCTACAGCCACCCAAGCTGAAAAGATAGCTAAGGTGAAGATCATTGCGCCCAAGGCAAAGAAGACCACTGAGGTTAAGAAATTAACCAAAGTGAAGACTGACAAAGCTGAATCTTCAAATGCTGAGAAGACTGCTGAACCTTCCACTTCCTCTTCTACCCCCACTGACAAGTGTGTACACATGGTTAAGTGGGTACCCAAGAAAAACTAATCTTCTTTTGTAATGCAGGTTAAGAAGGGTATCTGGTATCTCGATAGCGGATGCTCTAGACACATGACTGGTATGAAGAACCTGCTCACTGAGTACAAAGAAGAGAAGGGTCCCTCTGTAACTTTTGGTGGAAATGGAAAAGGACATACCCGAGGGTTTTGTGTACTCTCTAATGGTACAACAACCTTCAGAAGAGTCGCATATGTTGAAGGGTTGAAGCATAATCTTCTAAACATCAGTCAGCTTTGTGACAAGGATAACAAAGTAATCTTTACTAAGGAATCCTGCTTTATCGCTGACAAAAAGGAGAAGATAGCTCTCAGCGGTTATCGTTTAGAAAATGTTTATGTAATAAACATGGACTCAGCAACCACTGAGAACTCATGTTTCTTCTCAAAAGCCTCATCTGATGTCAACTGGCTATGGCATAAGAGGCTCTCTCATCTCAACTTCAAGACACTGAACACACTTTCTTCAAAAGAGTTAGTTACTGGTCTAACTCAGCACTCATACGCCAAAGAATCCTTATGTTCAGCATGTGAGAAAGGCAAGCAGACCAAAGCAAGCTTTAAGTCAAAGCAAGTTTCCTCAGTGTCATCTCCTCTACAACTTCTCCATATGGATTTGTTGGCCTTGCCAACAAGCAATACATCGCTGGAAAGAAATATACACTGGTCATAGTTGATGAATTCTCTCGATATACATGGGTTATGTTTATCCGTTCTAAGAGTGACACCCCTGAAGAACTCATCACCTTTGTTCGGAAGATGGAAACCCTGAACAACTTGACCGTTCGCTCAATAAGGAGTGATCATGGGACTGAATTCAAAAACAGTTCTCTTGATCATGGGACTGAATTCAAAAACAACTTTTCTTCAGTGAGAACACCGCAACAAAACGGAGTCACTGAAAGAAGAAATAGAACTATTATTGAAGTTGCACATTCAATGCTCAGCGATTCTCACCTGCCTAATCAGTTTTTGGCAGAAGCTGTCAACACTGCTTGTTTTACGCAAAACAGGTCGTTGATAGTCAAAAGATTTAATAAAACAGCCTATGAACTTTGTTAGCTTCAATCTTCCTAATCATAGAAGTATTTAGAAGTAGTGAAAAATAGGCTAAGTGAAGAAAGCCTCTTACAGAGGCTCTGCCGACATTACCGAGAAATCAAGGTCAAGAAGCTACAGAAGCAGCAGAGGCTTCCTACAGAAGCTCTGTCATACGCACAAAGAAGACCAAAGACTCGGAATCCGGCGAAGACTGCTCCACAGAGGACCAGACCGCAGAACCTCTGTAATTCATTACAGAGCCTCTGTGGTCCTCAATGAAGACTTGGAAGATATTACTGGATACGTTCATCAACTTGCATTGAAAAGTACTATCAAAACACGTGTCAAGCTCTGAGTGGACTCAATAGGGCAAGGTACAAAATAGACGTCTGCGCCATTTAATGCATTTACCAAAAGTACATCTACTCCATTAAATGCGCATGGCTCAAACAACTGCTCACACCATCCAGTCCACTGTTCACACCATCCAGTTTACTATTCATGCCGTAAAAGGAACAGTGACCTACTTCATAGTCTTCTAAGAGTAGTATAAAAGGATGTCTCATGTTGAGATCTTCCTAAGGACGAAAACAAAAGGAATCACTAATACTCTCAAGCTTTATTGTCAAATATCTGAGTGTTATATTCTCACACACACCAACAGTTATTAATCTGTTCTTCGTGTTGTTATTATATATTGAATGACAGTAACTGTTCAAGAAATCCTTTTCATTCTTTACTGTTTTCTTTATATATGTGCGTTCTAATATCTATCAAACATATCTGTTAGTTTAATACGCTTCCGCATCAAACTCTAAACTCCACTAATAGATTGTTAATCTTGATTAAGTGTATCTGGGATCCAACAATTGGTATCAGAGCCTTCCTTGATTTTCAATATCAAGTGATCCACTTATCAAGATTCGTGATAGATATTATTGAGATTTAAAATTGTGTCTGGAAACTGCTTAAACCCAGAAAATCTTCAAGCTCATCGAAGTAACTCTTTAGTCATACTTTCTTTCTAAAAACTTCAAATGACAAATACAAATAATTTCTTTACTACTGGTTCTCTCACTAAACCTCCTACTCTCCTTCGAGATAAGTATCCTTAGTGGAAAATAAGAATGGTCCATTTTTTCGAGGGCACTGAAAAAAATCAAGTACAATATATGTACAATCCTCCTCCTATTCCCATGACAGTAGTACCTCGTATACCTGCTACTGCTGAATCTGCCGAAATCCCCGAACATCAAAAACCAAAGCCAAAAGGGGAGTGGTCAACCGAAGATAAAGCAGAAGATGAAGTTGCTCAGAAAACCAAGTGGACATTAATTATGGCAATACCCAACGAACTCTTTCAATCCTTGGATTCATGTGAAACAGCGCATGATCTGTGGAAAGAACTGGAAAGACAGTTGGAAGGAGGTGCTAAAACACAAAAAAACCGAAGAGCACAGTACATCAATGAATATCATGCATTCAGAGCCTCTGCAACAGAATCTCTGCAAACAACATACGACAGATTCAACTCTCTAATCAACAAGTGCAGAAAATCAGGCATTGACAGAACTTCTGAATAAAACAATTTCATGTTTTTACAAAGTCTAAATGAAGAATGGCTCCAGCTGTCTATGTCCCTACAGACAAATCAGGATCTAGACACCTGGACTCTCTCTGATCTTTACGGAACATTAGCCGCACAAGAACCTAAGATAGCACAGGCTAAAACACTAACCATTGCACCATATGCATTGGTTAGTAAAACTAAAGAGGATGCACAGAGACCAAGAAATGATAAAGCCACAGAGGAGAAGAAGAAGGAGAAGAAGAAGATGGTGATAATTGACAGTGAAGAAGAAGAGCAAGCAGAAAAGGAAATAACTTTTGCGTCACTAGCTAAATCTTTAGCTCTATTGACAGAAGAGTTCAGAAGAGATGACAGAAGAGGAGAAGAATCAAGTGGCCGACAGAGGTCAAGCGATAGAAATTACAGAGGGAATGACCGACAGAGGTCAGATGACTCGGTAAGCCACACACAGCAAGAATGCTACAAGTGCGGCAAACCTGGTCACTATGCAAATGAATGTAGATCAGAGAAAGGCGGAGACCTACAGAAGTCCAATGATCGAACAGGAAACACTCCTCAAGGGTGTTTTAACTGCGGAAAACCAGGCCATTTTGCGAATGAATGCAGAAGCAGATCAAATCGCCCACAGAGGGACTCTGCTTTCTACAAAAAGAAAGCCGAATATTATGCTCAAAAATCCTTAATGGCAAAAGGACATTCTGAGGAGAACACAGAAGACTTCCAGTCAGACTCTACTTCTGACGATGAACATACCGCCAATGCCCTCTTCTGTGGCATGGCAGAAGTCGACTCCTGCACTGACTCTGAGGTATCTACTTCAAATTCCAACTCTTGTATTACCTCTGTAGATGATAATACACTTAGAATTAACATTGAATTAATTGAACTGAAAGAGATAAATCAAAGTATTCAGAAAAGACTCACTTTCAATGAGAGAGAAGTACGGCTTCTCACTCAAGAAAAAGCAAAGATTTTTGAGGAAAAAGAGAGAATAGAAAAGAATTGGAACAAAACTCTAGATCCTTTAAAAAAACAAATTTCTGAATTAACCAATACTTTAAAAGATAAAACAAAAGAACTTTCAGTTTCAAGGAGCGAAACTACTGACATAAGAGCTCTTAAAGAAAACTTTCAAAGAGAAAGAGAGGTATTATGGCAAGATTTACTCAGAAGAGAAGTTTTGCTTAAAAACTATAAAGATGCACAGAAAGTTTATGAAAAAGTAAACTCACAAATAGGGAGACGAGGTATAGGGTATGATGATATCACCCTAGGTGTTGAAGGCAAAAGAAACAAACCTCTGTCCTCTTTATTTGTGATTGGAAAAACGAACAAACCAGATTTTCCAAATCTAATCTCTGTAAGCAAAAGGGCGAAAATCTCTGTAGATCCTTACTTGAAGAAACATAAGAAGATGATTAACGTGTGGTTTGAAAACACAGACTCATCATCCTCAACCTCTGTCAATAGAGGTATCAAACCAAAGAAATATCTGAAAACACAAGATCAGATTGGTATCTTCAAGTTTGGTAAACCAGAGACCCAAACACAGGTTGCTTTTGTCTGTTTGATAAACGTTCAAAAGAAGTTATCAACAGAAGCTCCTGAGTTTAAACCCATTTTTTCAGAAGAAAACTTTAAAAACTTAATTGAAAAAGAAATTTTGGAAATATGGAAGTCAAGCGTTTTAGAAAAATTCTGTACATCTTCTATAGATAAATCTCTCACTGAAGAAATCTTATTAGAAACCTCTGCAATCTATGAAAACCATTCTACAGAGGAAGAAAGCTTGTATGATGCATGTTCGGAAAATTCAACCTCTATTGAAAGAATTGACTCAACCTCTGTATACGAGGACGACTCATCTTCTGACGATTCAGAGACAGATGTTACATCTGGGATAACTCTCTATGACACAGACGATGTTAAATACTCCTCTGAAGTTCCTCACAGAACTATTTCTCCAAAAAAGAAACTCACAGAGATTCCAATCTTCCAAGATTTTCTAAATTTTAATCTACATGTCAAAACCTCTGCTGAGCTTAAAATGTTACAGAAGACCTCTATTGATCCTATAAGTTCTAGATTTTCAAAACCCAAGGTTGATAAATCTTTTTCTTCTGTGACAGTGATGAAAGAAGTTCACCACAGAAGCAACCCACAGAAGGCAGGTCCTAAACAGAGCTTTTGCAAACAACATTCGAGTATTCATAGATCTTCTAGTAATAGGAAATCTAATGTAAAGAAAGAATGTAATGCCTCTGTGGCTGAGTTTAAAAAGTTCAATGAAAAGTTCAAGCAAATTACATCTCATATTCAATACTGTCATTGCTTTGATCTTATGTCTAAACTTAATAATCATTTTTCAAGTCAAGTCTGTTTACTCTCTACGACAATTCAAAATTCAAATCCCACAAAGAAACAATCTGACTCTTTTTTTTTGGAAAGGGTATCCCAGGCACAGCCCGGACCATTCCCTGGCAATTTTGAAACTTAAAGATGTCTTATCAATGTTGAGGACGCCTGGGATCGAACCCTGGGTAGATGGGATATTCCACCACATCACCCAGGACGATCAATGACTCTTCTGCAGAGTACAAAATGTATTTCAAAAATGCCAAGGCAAACTTGAAAAACTCTAACAATATTGGACCCATATGGATATGGGTACCTAAATCTCTGTGATTGTCCTGCAGAAGAAGTATGTGCCAATCTGGTATCTAGACTCCGGATGCTCAAGGCACATGACTGGTGACAGAAGTGCACTATCCACGTACAAAGAAACACAAGATGGTGGATCTGTGACTTTTGGAGACAACAAGAAAGGACACATAAAAGGCTCTGGAGTCATAAGGAAAGAAGACGTTTCTGTATACAAAGTTGCATATGTGGATGGCCTTAAGCACAACCTACTCAGTGTAAGTCAACTTTGTGATACATGATTCAATGTGTTGTTCAAAAGAACTTTCTGCTCTCTACAAAGTGAAGAAACAAGTATGGAACTTCTGCGAGCTGAAAGAATAGGTGATCTATATCTAATGAACTTCAACTCAAAGAACAAGGACAAAGTTTGCCTAGTTGCCTGCAAAAGTGAAGAAGCCTGGTTATGTCACAACAGGTTCTGTCACTTGAATTTTCACACATTGGAAAAACTGGTCAAACTTGATCTAGTTAAAGGTTTGCCAAATGTTAAATTCAATAAGGATCATTTATGTTCTGCCTGTGAGATGGGAAAACTCAAAAGAGCTTCCCACAAAGGCAAAACAGATGTATCTTGCACTAGACCTCTGTACATGCTTCATGTCGACCTCTGCGGTCCCATTGCCATACAGAGCCTAGGTGGCAAGAAATACATACTTGTCCTAATTGATGAGTATTCGCGTTTCACATGGGTTGAATTCGTTAGAAAGAAATCAGATGTTCCAAATATATTGATAAATCTAATGAAAAGAATCCAAGTTCTTTATAATTGCAGAATACAGAAGTTAAGAAGTGACAATGGCACAGAATTTAAAAACTCTGTCATTGAAGCCTATCTTTCAACAGAAGGAATATCACAGAACTTCTCTGCAGCTCGCACTCCACAACAGAACGGTGTTGTCGAAAGAAAGAATCGAACACTTGTGGAAGCCGCAAGAACTATGATGTCAGCATGCGGATTATCAATGAACTTTTGGGCAGAAGCAATTTCTACTGCGTGTTATACTCAAAATCGATCAACCATTGTGAAAAGACACCTCAAGACGCCTTACGAATTGCTTAACAAACGGCGGCCAAACATCAAATTTTTCCATGTATTCGGATGCAAATGCTTCGTCTTAAACGACAGAGATTCAAGAGGAAAGTTTGATGTAAAAGCAGATGAAGGCAAATTCATTGGATACTCTGCCACTTCCAAAGCCTACAGAACATTCCTTACAAAGTCTCACAAGATTGTAGAAAGCATCAAAGGATCTGTAATTGATCCTTCTGTCGGAACCATCAGAGTTTCTGAAGAACCATCCTCTGTCGGACAAAATCCTACAGGTATGACTCTAACTGGTCCAAATAATGCTTCATCTTCTTCTATAAATACTACAGATGCAATTGCCGAAGCAGAAGAAAGTGCAGAAGATGAAACATCAAGAAAAACGACCACAGAAGCTGCACAAACCACAGAAGAACCAATTATAGAGGAGATCGAGGACCAAGACTATACATCCTCAGAGGAACAAACTCCACCACCACTCGTACCAATCATTCCACAAACGGTAGAATCAACTACCAAGGCACGAAGAACATCAGAGGCTGCACAAGAAGAAACACAAGAAGCCTCTGAAGAAAGTTTTGATGACATTGATGATCATCTTCCACGCACAACTCAGTGGACAAAAAGCCATCCTCCAAACCAAATAATTGGAGAACCTTATGACTCAGTAAAAACAAGGTCTGCCACTGCAAATTTTTGTTTCTTTACAAATTTTATTAGTGTTATAGAACCAAAGAAGATTTCTGAAGCCCTAGATGACCCAAACTGGGTAGACGCCATGCAAGAAGAACTTCTGCAATTTGAGCGTAACAGAGTATGGACTTTAGTACCTCTTCCAAGAGGGAAACAGGCCATTGGGACTAAATGGGTCTACAGAAACAAGAAGGATGAAGATGGAGTGGTCGTCAGAAACAAAGAAAGATTAGTAGCAAAAGGATACAGACAAGAAGAAGGCATAGACTACGATGAGACTTTTGCCCCTGTCGCACGTCTCGAAGCAATAAGAATATTCTTAGCCTTCGCAGCCCACAGAGGTTTTAAAGTCTATCAGATGGACGTAAAATCAGCTTTTCTAAACGGAGAAATCCAAGAAGAAGTTTACGTAAATCAGCCACCAGGTTTTGAAAGCTCAAAGTTTCCAAGGCATGTATACTACCTTGAAAAGGCTCTATACGGACTGAAACAGGCTCCAAGAGCATGGTACGAACGACTTTCTACCTTCCTTCTAGTCAATGGCTACAACAGAGGTACAACAGATACTACCTTATTCTATAAACGCAAAAATAGTGAGATAATGCTTGTACAAATATACGTACATGACATAATTTTTGGGTCTACAAATTCAGAAGAGTGCAAATTTTTTGAAAAACTCATGCAGAGTGAGTTTGAAATGAGTATGATGGGAGAATTAACATTCTTCCTCGGACTTCAAGTCAAACAATCTTCAGAGGGAATTTTTATAAATCAAGCCAAATATGTCTCTGACATACTTTTAAAATATAATCTCTCTGATACCTCTGCAATGAAGACTCCAATGGCCACTGGAAATAAGTTGTTCTTAGATCCAAATGGTATTTCTGTAGAATGTACTCTCTACAGAGGCATGATTGGATCTCTGTTATACTTAACAGCAAGCAGACCTGACATTATGCATGCCACATGTCTTTGTGCACGTTATCAAGCTAATCCAAAGAAATCACATTATGATGCTGTAAAAAGAATCTTGAGATACCTGAAGGGGACCAACAATCTTGGTCTCTGGTATCCACAGAACTCTGGTTTTAGTCTCAAAGCTTATACAGATTCAGACTATGGAGGATGCATGCTCGACAGAAAGAGTACCTCTGGGAGTTGTCAATTCCTAGGTGGTAAACTAGTCAGTTGGACCTCCAAGAAGCAGAATTGTGTCTCCACATCCACTGCAGAAGCTGAATACGTTGCTGCCGCTAGCTGTTGTTCTCAGGTTCTATGGATGAAGACTCAGCTAAAAGACTACGGCCACATTCTGTTCATAATACCCATCTTCTGTGATTCCAAAAGTGCTATTGCTATCTCTGCCAACCCTGTGCAACACTCAAAAACCAAGCATATCGATATAAGGTATCATTTCTTGAAACATCATGTTGAATACGGTACAATCGAAATGCATTTCGTGCCCACAGAATATCAACTCGCTGACTTATTCACCAAAGCATTAGACGAGAAAAGATTCAACTTCTTGGTGGGTAAGTTAGGAATGATTAACATGGTGTGAAAATCCTCTGTAAGTATAGCTTTATCTTCTGTAAATAATAAGTAAATACATTGCTTAATTTATTGCTTTGATTGATTCTACTTCTGTATGTAAATTCTTAAAACCTTAAATAGTTCTTAAAATCACAGAGCTTCTGTAAGTCAACTCAGAACCTCTGACGACCCCTACAGAACCTCTGAAAAACATAACCTATGTTCTATGCAAAACTTATCATTCTTTGATCCAAGCATAGGTCAAGGGGGAGCAAAAGGAAATTACTTGATCTACAGAGGTGATTAGGTCAAGGGGGAGCAAAAGGAAATTACTTGATCTACAGAGGTGATTAGATCAAGGGGGAGCAGAAGGGAACCCTGAAATGATCTAAAGAGATAAAACTTTCAAGGGAAAGCCAAAGAAAAATGTCGATGACTCCATATCGACAGAAGTCAGATATCACTGCCGAGAAAAGAAGAACCAAAAGGTATGTTTCTCGCACAAAAAGTTTTTGGAAAACAATTTTCAAGGACAAGAATTGTCAAATATGTCCTAAATATACTGTGAATAACATTTCAAAAATCAAAAGCTCAAATAGTTTCTCAAAATTCGAATTAGGAGAAATTTAAGGTCATAGAGCTTCTGCTGAGCTCAACAGAGGTTCTGCAAGAAATATGCTATATGATCACAAATTAACCCTCTGTCGATCGTTTGGAATGTTATCTCGGAAACCGAAAACGCAGACCATGACCTTCTCGAACAAACCGTTTTTTTAACAGTTTTCTCGGACACAAACTTTCAAAGATGTCCGAAAAACATCTCTTAAACCAAATCAAAAATTGGATGATCAAAAATATTAATAAAATTTTTGTTATGAGATTTTTTCTCTCATAGAGCTTCTGCTGGCCCTCACAGAACTTCTGCAAGTTCCAACAGAGCCACAAAACCTCTGCGAAGCAAATTTCTTCACAAAAATCCGATTTTATCCTCTCCAATGCCTTTACAAATGTTTTGGTTAAAGAAGAACCCCACAGAAGTCATGATAACAATGAGATATATGAAAAAGGGATAAACATCAAAGATTTTCAAGATCACAGAGCCTCTGTAAACTACAGAAGCTCTGTCAATCTGATTACTTGGGCATCTCTGTAGTAATAACGGTTACTTTTACTGCGAGTGAAACTCATATAGCTAAAATCAACCTCACGCGCCTAGCATTAATGGGCCGCGCACGACGTCCTGTCATATTCTGACAAGGCCTACGTGTCCCATTTTCATTGGGCGTACATGGAACGTTTTTATTTGGAAAGTTGAACCCGCCGCTCAAACTCGAGTGCGGATTCCAAACTTTAATCCATTGCCATATATTTTACTCTTTCGAATTCTACCGTTTTACTATCCTATAAAAACAAAGCTTACCCTCACATAAAACCTTTTACAAACTCTCATCTTCTTCTCCGGCGAAACCCTGCAAAAAGCTTGCAAAAATCTTATTCTTAAAATCAAATGGCTTCATCTTCTCGAGCTACATCCTCTGAACTCTCTCCGGCGAACTCACCGGAACACTCCCCTGCACATTCAGAACATTCTGAAAACCCCAGCCTTGCAAGAAATATTGAACAACAAGATTCCGGGGACTCGGCAGACTTTGCTCCGACGACTCACTTGCAAAACTTTATAGCAAAGGATCATTTCGAAGCCATTCTTCCTATCAAATCCAACAACTGCTATTTGGTCCCCTCACCCACTACTTTCGGCGAAGCCCATGCCATACTTCTGAACATCATGGAGAATCATGTCCTCTTCCCTCTACTATCAAGAACCCCGAACAAAATTCCAGTCCGCTATTTGAACCAATTTTGGCAAAGCTGCCGATTTGATAAAGACGATTCTCTTATCAAAGGGTACATTTCAAGACCTGATAAATCTGAGCATCTTGAAATCAAGTTCAACAGAACAATGTTCTCACTTGAATTCAACCTACCAACAAGGGGTCTTCTGGGATTGAAGAGTTATGCAGAGCAACCAACAGACGAAGAGCTCTGTCGATTCGTGGAAATGCTTGGGTACAACACCCAACTACGGAAGAGAAATGACTTCCGCAGAGGACGATTACCACCTCTGTGGAACACTTTGTTCTCGATTCTTAACAGATGCCTGACAGGAAAGATAGGCAGTATTGACCAGAGCTCACATCAAATCTTGAGCATCATGTATGGGGTTTACTATGATCTTCCACTAGATTATGCGACCATAATGATGCAAGAGATCATAAACACCATCGACAGAAAGAACAACTCGAAAAGGGTCAAAGAGAACGATCCCAACTTTCTACCACCTCTGCAATTCCAAAGAATATTAGGAGTACTGTTCGAACCACTGCTGCTAATCCAAAATTGGCCAATGGAAGGGCCAACTCCCAAACAGTTCCCGATGAACAAGAATACCCCCACTGATCATGCTGATGGCTACTCACACTGCAGACCTCTGTCAAAGAAGCTTCTGCAATACGCATCGAATAAATCCCTTAAGAAAGAGTATATACGCGATCATAGAACTCCTAAACCGAGTCCTATGACACCCCCGCGTTTAGGTGTCCCCCTAGGAACAATGATAGCAAAACCTCTTTCCACTCAAAAAGAAAAGGATCAGAAGTTAGCAAAGCACATGGCTATTCAACTCAGCTTTATAGCCAAACGTGCAGAACTAATGGGAAAGAAGTCTTCATCAAGAACCTCTGCATTTACTCCAAAAGCTAAGAAGAGGAAAACTGCAGAAGGCACCTCCACAAGCGCTGCAGAAGATCAACCCTCACCTCCTCATGCCACAGAAATTGGCTCCTCTGCTCCTCCCTCCTCTCCAAAAATGAAGAAGAAAAGATCAAAATCAACAGAAGAAGGGGCACCAAATCCTAAGAGGAGGAAAACCAAAAAGAGGCATGGTAAATCACTTACAAAATTGGTAACCATTGCAGAAGAGGAAACTGCTGAAGAAGAAGTTGCAGAAGAAGAAATGGCTACAGAAAGGTATCAATCACCCTATCAATCTCCAGATAGATTTGCTCACCAAGGAGACCTGAACGACTTCTTACAGAACCCTGAAATTGCCAACACCCTAAATACAGCAGGGTGGACGGCACAACCTCTCGACCACCACTCTCCAGAAGAAGATTTCTTCATTTCTGGCATCGACACACATCTGCAAGAAGATGACACAACACCCAGAAATCAACCAGCCGAAACCCCTGTTATTTTACAAAACCCTTTCATTCAAGGATTGGATGTCCACAGAAGAAGTCCAAACCCAGCTTCAGAAGAAATAGAACAAACTGAAGCTGAATTGAACAGAGGTGAAATTACAGAGGCTTCTGAGAACATGATGGAAGAAGAGAAAGAAAAAGGGGCCGAAGTTGTACAAAAAGAGGGATTAGCAACAACGGAGACAGAAATAGAGATCTTAGAGACAGATTCAGATGAAGAAGAAGCTGTCTGTATACGTAAGGGTCTTTATCATCCACATGTCATGAGATTATTTGGATCTCATCAAGTGTATGACCAATTACGACCAGAGCAAGGAACTTCCACAGAACTTAGGGAAGAAGCAAGAAAAGATGCCTGGATAAATAGACGCACACAACCAAAACCAACTCCCAGTGCAACCCACATTTCTGACACCGCAGGTCTAGCTGCAGAAGGTGTCATTGAAAAAGAGCAGCACAACTCGAACCTACCCCAACCCATCCAGCCAGAGGTTACTCTTTCAACCTCTGTGCCCACAGAAACCGGGGAATCCATTCCTAGGGAGTCTCCTCAAAGAGACTCACCTATAGTTCGTGATCAATTGCCCCAGATCACAGAAGAACGCCCAACAGAGGAATTTGTTTCCTCTGCCACGCACTTGTTAAGACCCACACTTCTTTCAGAGAGAAGTAGAGAGCACAACGACAAAGAGACTCTAGACAAGTCTCCTAGTCAACAGAAGGATATTCCAATACCCACCTCTGGAGTGGATTTGGACAATGTTCTTCTCAGAACTTCTGTAGGGATTGAAACTCATGTTTCTTCTCAAGGATCAGAAGGAAATCCTTCCATTCTCAACGTACAAACAGGAATGAAAGAAGGTATCCCAGGAACAGGGATTCACTCTGGAGACGAATGTGTTCCTCCAGAGGTTACCACCGGAACACAAGTTACAAGGGATGAGTTCCAAACCCTTGAAACCTCTGTGAACCAAACCTTGAAAGAGTTGCAAAGCTCTTTCAAATCTTTTGCAGAGACAACATCACTGGCACTGCTAAACCTGAACACCAAAATGGACAACCTGTCCACAGAGGTGAAAACTGCCATCTCACAGATGAAGTCTGCTGCTACTGCATCCACCACTTCTGCCGCAACAACTACTCCTTCGATTGAGAACTCAATCAACAAATTCCTTGATCAATTGAACAAACAGACTTCAGTGTCAACGGGCATCACTCCTGCAGATCTACAGAAGGCCCTACAAAAAGTTCAAGAAGAAGCCATGCGAAATACCATGCTGATGCAACCCAAAGACTACATGACAAGAGCACAGCTGACAGAGCTTGGGCAGAACGTGATTAATCAAGTGACAGAAGTCATCCTTTCCTTCACCACTGCCAATGCTAACTTCGTCAAAGATTTCAGAGAAAGTGTAGGAAGGATGAGATTCAAAACAGAGGCAGAGCTAGCAACTCTTCTTGGCCTCTGTGATGATGTCTGCGCGAAACTGATCGCTGCTGGAGCCACAATGCCAAAGAAACCCGATGCTTCCTGCAGAGCAGAGGGTACATCAGACAAGGGTCAGGATGACTCTGATGGTGATGACCATCCTGGTCCATCAGATCATCCTGAGGGGGAGAAAACTACAGAGAAAACTACAAGCAGAGGACTTACAGGTCCACCAATAGCCGCAGAACCTCTGAGTCAAGCACCTCCAGAACAGACCCGACAACAACAAACCCAAAAGACCACAGAGACAACACCCATCTATGTGGAATCATCTCCTGACGAAACCAAAACTCCAGAAGCAGAACAGCAAGCCACAGAGGCAACAACCGCCCCTGAGGTAATCATTTTGGAAGAAACAGATGAACCAACCACAGAGAAAACACCCACCTCTGTGGAAACACCCCAAACCATACCCATAAGAAAGTCGATTGCCACCAAACCAAAAAGAGCAACGACCTCTGCTTCTGACATTCTGAAAAGGATGCACACAACAATGAGTGATCGTATGGTGAAGAGAGAAGAAGAAAGGCACAGGTTCACTTTAGCTTTCAGAATGGCAAGAAGATTCAATGACAACACTTCATCAACAGAAACTGAGCTCGCAGAAGAAGTCATCAAACAACCTCCAACAGAGGTTACAAAGCAAGTCAAGCCAACAGAACCATCGCCACAAAAGTCCTCTAAATCACAATCGTCAAAATCCACAGAGGCAACCTCTATCAAACCAACAGAAGTGCCAACCTCAAAACCCACAGAAGCAACAGGTTCTGCCACGACAATAGCAAAAGATAAGGGCAAAGGGATACTGACAGAATAGCCAAAGAAGAAGAAAACATTGCCAAAGCCAACAGAAAAACTAATGAAGAGTGCGTTTGACGCCTTTCAAACCCCAAAACCCGAAGAAGTTGACTGTGCACATGGATTGAAGCCTCTGTCAGAAATTCCTCTAACTGGTAGAGCTGCAGAAGTTGTTCAACAGATGGAGAGTCTCAGAAGACAAATTCCACGACCTGGTCCAACACATGAAGAGATGGAAGAAGTGGTATACAAATACCTCTACAAACAATCCTATCAGACAAATCATCCAGTAGATCATGTGACAAATCCAAGGATCAGAGAAGAATTTGAGAACATCTTCACAAGAACAAAGCCAAGAACCAAAGCAGATGTCTTCTCAATTCACAAAATCAAAAAGGTGATCTTCTGCAGATTCTCCTTCACAAGAACCTATCCAAGGGTCAGGTACAATCTTTACAAAGTCAGAAGAGAGAACAATTCAGAATCTACCTTCGCTGATGTTGACTTAAGAAACATCAATCCTTACGACCTACCTGACCTTCTGCAATGGACAAAAGACAACTACAACACAGAGCCTAATACTAGAGCCTATCAAGTGTTGAGAAAAGCGATGAGGGAAAAGCTTCTGCTATACAGCATGATAGATTTTCAGCTGGGAAAGGATCTTGGTCTCAAACATCTAGATCTACGACCACCAGAAGATCGCTGCCCACCAGACGCTGTGCCCAACTCAATCATCAGAGAACCAAGATTTGGGTTAGTATTTCAAAACCCACAACACCAGGTTAAACTTTTTGTACTCATGGATTGTCAGAAGTACGCAACCAGTACTCTGAGCAAATTCAGAGCAAGCCTTGTAAAATACAGAGGTACAGAGAAAATGGATAGAGATGATGCAGATACTTTCATCAGAGAAATAGACTCAACAATCCGCCTAAGAGAACTCTGCATCAGATTCTACAAAGCGATCAGAAAAGTCAGCAGAGACAACAGAAGCTACAACGATTTCAAAGATGCCAAAATCTGATTCTCAGACCTCCAATCTCTGCAAACAAAGTTTTATCTTTCATTGTACTCAAATGTAAAATGCCTCTGGCATATTTCTAAATGAAAGAAATTTCGAGGTATTGTTTAACCTCTGTCTTATCTAACTTAGCCAAACTTAACTCAAGTTCAAATTTTTTATTTTTCACTACTTAGGGGGAGATTGTTAGCTTCAATCTTCCTAATCATAGAAGTATTTAGAAGTAGTGAAAAATAGGCTAAGTGAAGAAAGCCTCTTACAGAGGCTCTGCCGACATTACCGAGAAATCAAGGTCAAGAAGCTACAGAAGCAGCAGAGGCTTCCTATAGAAGCTCTGTCATACGCACAAAGAAGACCAAAGACTCGGAATCCGGCGAAGACTGCTCCACAGAGGACCAGACCGCAGAACCTCTGTAATTCATTACAGAGCCTCTGTGGTCCTCAATGAAGACTTGGAAGATATTACTGGATACGTTCATCAACTTGCATGGAAAAGTACTATCAAAACACGTGTCAAGCTCTGAGTGGACTCAATAGGGCAAGGTACAAAATAGACGTCTGCGCCATTTAATGCATTTACCAAAAGTACATCTGCTCCATTAAATGCGCATGGCTCAAACAACTGCTCACACCATCCAGTCCACTGTTCACACCATCCAGTTTACTATTCATGCCGTAAAAGGAACAGTGACCTACTTCATAGTCTTCTAAGAGTAGTATAAAAGGAAGTCTCATGTTGAGATCTTCCTAAGGACGAAAACAAAAGGAATCACTAATACTCTCAAGCTTTATTGTCAAATATTTGAGTGTTATATTCTCACACACACCAACAGTTATTAATCTGTTCTTCGTGTTGTTATTATATATTGAATGACAGTAACTGTTCAAGAAATCCTTTTCATTCTTTACTGTTTTCTTTATATATGTGCGTTCTAATATCTATCAAACATATCTGTTAGTTTAATACGCTTCCGCATCAAACTCTAAACTCCACTAATAGATTGTTAATCTTGATTAAGTGTATATGGGATCCAACAAACTTTTTCATGGGAGAAAGCCTTCAATTAGCTTTCTTCACATATTTGGATGTCAGTGTTTCATACTAAACAACAGAGATGCCCTTGAAAAGTTTGATCCTAAGGCTGATAATGGAATCTTTCTTGGATATTCTTCAATCTCCAAAGCCTTTAGAGTCTTCAATCGAAGAAGACAAACTGTTGAAGAAACTATTCAAGTCACTTTTGACGAATCCCGTTCAGCGAATTCTCGACCTTCTGCTGATACTGAAGAACTGAATCAATGGATGTTTTCTCATCTTGGTGATTCAGAAAATAGTCCCACTCCTCATACTCATACAGTTGAAGATGATAGTCCTACTATCATCCCAAACATGAAGAATAGTGAAGCTGAAACATCATGGGTCTCAGCAGTTCCTTTAAACACTATACCTGCTTCTCAGCAATCAGTGAATGAGATGACATCTGCACCTACTCCTCTCTTGGCTGATATTCCAGAAGTTGCTGAAGCTTCATCTTCAGCTCCTCCAGTTCAATTTAAGTCAGCGACTTATGCTCCTGCCAAGCGATGGACTGTAAATCACCCAATTGATCAAATTCTTTGTGATCCAAACGCTGGTGTTCAGACTCGATGAAGTGCATGTAATATTTGTTTATTTGTTAACTTTGTTTCTCTGATTGAACCAAAGAAAATAGATGATGCCCTCAAAGATCCAAACTGGGTAAGCGCCATGCAAGAAGAGCTGACTGAATTCGAAAGAAACAAAGTTTGGAAACTTGTTCGAAGACCAACTGACAAGACAGTGATAGGCACTAAATGGGTCTATCGAAACAAGTTGGACGAACATGGAACTGTAACCCGCAACAAGGCTCGTCTTGTTGCTCAGGGATACAGGCAAGAGGAAGGCATAGATTACGACGAAACATTTGCTCCAGTAGCAAGACTAGAATCTATTCGTCTATTCTTAGCATACGCTGTACATAAAGACTTCAAAGTATATCAGATGGATGTTAAGTCAGCGTTTCTAAATGGAAAGCTGAATAAAGACGTCTATGTGGAACAACCTCCTGGATTCTCAGATCCTAAGCGTCCAAGTTATGTTTATAAACTGGACAAGGCACTTTACGGCTTAAAGCAACCTCCTCATGCATGGTATGACACTCTCTCTACTTATCTCCATATTGAACAATTTGAGCGTGGTAAAATCGATAAGACTCTATTCTTCAGGAAAGTAAAAGGTCATATTATTCTTGTTCAGATATATGTTGATGACATTATATTTGGTTCTACTAACCCGGATCTTTGTACTCGTTTCGCTGATAGAATGAAAGAAGAGTATAAAATGAGTATGATGGGTGAGCTAACATATTTCCTTGGTCTTCAGATAAAGCAAAATGAAAAAGGAACTTTCATTAATCAGGGAAAGTATGTTAAAGATATGCTGAAGAAATTCGATTTAACTCAGAGCTCAGCTATGAAAACCCCTATGGCACCACCGCTGACACTAGACAAGGATTCAAATGGAATACCTATTAATGTCACGCTGTACCGTAGGATGATCGGCTCTCTCTTATATCTTACAGCTAGCCGACCTGATATTATGTATGCTACTTAATTATGTGCACGATATCAAGCTGAACCTAAGGAATCTCATATGATCGCTGTAAAGCGAATCTTTCGTTACCTTAAGGGTACTATGAACCTAGGTCTTTGGTATCCCAAAGACTTAGGGTTTGATCTAATCGCCTATTCAGATAGTGGTTTTGCATGTTGAAAATTGGATAGGAAAAGCACCACAGGAGGCTGTCAGCTCCTGGGTGGAAAGCTGGTGAGTTGGACAAGTAAAAAGCAAAATTCAGTGTCCACCTCAACTGCTGAAGCTGAGTATGTAGCCTCTGGAAGCTGTTGTTCTCAGGTCTTGTGGATGAGAAATCAACTACTGGACTATGACCTTCAGCTCTCAAAAATTCCAATCTATTGCGACAGCACAAGTGCCATCGCTATAGCCAACAATCTAGTGCTACACTCAAAGACAAAACACATCGAAATCAGGTATAATTTTATCAGAGATCATGTGATGAATGGTGATATAGAACTTCATTTATCCCAACTGACTATCAGTTAGCTTATCTATTCACCAAACCTCTTGATGAGACAAGATTCAACTTTCTCATCAGCGAGCTTGGAATGCTGAACTTTGAAGAATAAAATCTTCAGCGGTTCACATTTGATCAGCGATAGGATAAAATCAACTTGTATAACCCACTCTATCATTCTCTCTCTGAACAAAAATTAACTCGCTGATATCAAGGTATGTTTTCTCTCTTATTCGCTGACTTTCGCCTAGAACTCAAAGATTTCAAAACATCTTGCATCGCTGAATATCTCTTCCTTAACAGCGATACTTTGAAATTTCTTAAACAAACACTGATATTTCTATTCAGTGCTTCATATTTTCAAAAGTGTCCCTGAGCCCTCAAAACCTCAGAGACATCCTAAAATATGAAAGGACAGTTGTGACGTCATCGCAACGGATAAGCCCTGGCACGTTCTTTTTCTGACACACGATTGCACGTTTCGTTTACCTTCCAATCAAATGCAAACACGTGTCCGTGTCATGATGAAAATCTTTTCCCGCTCAAGATTTTCTCTCTCTCTACTCTCTCTATATAAACCATTTTGGGTTTATATTTTTCTCTTTACGCGAAAAACTTCTCCTCCAAGCAAGAAAAATATTTACTGTTGCATTTTGAGCTCTCAAATTTTCCAGAAACTGTTCATCTTCTTCTTTGACGAACCAGGTTAATACTCTTTTTATTTACCTACATTACTTGTTTATGATCTTATTCTTTGCTTTTAACAGACCAAACAAAAGAACCTTTATAAAATGAAATCATTTTCTGTTCATGATTTTATGAATACGACCTTCATGGTTGTTCTTCAAGTTTATATCAAAACCCGTAAACTTGTTCTTCATATGTTTTTCCAGAATTCCTTCTTCAAATGAAAACTGGAAAACACATAATCTCTACGTTTTGTAACTCTTTCTCAAACCAAGAAAAACCCTAATCTTTCTCAAAGGGATTTTTGGCTGAATGAAATGGACAAAATTCAAAACATCTTATTGGAAAATATTTCCACATTAAGACTATTTGGTTTGTTGATCTTTGGTTGAGCTGATTACAGAAATGGCTACTCCTTCTACTGTTATTCCAACTGTTGAGAACACTACTGCTGCTGAGGATATCTCTTTTACAAAATCAAACAACCTCCATGCGTTGTTCGATTTTCCTCCAAAAAAGCAAGTCAAACATCTAGACGATGCTGTGAATTTTCTGAAAATCGGTTGCCTCTCTACAGCCTTGACCATAACACCCCCTGCTCATCAGTGTTGATCCAAACCCTCAGTGATTTGATAATGACCATCTCTTAAATACTTAGTGAAAATTGTAAGTAAACAATATGTATCAGAATTTCACTATCGTTGATAAAGTACTAAGACCTTACAGTACCGCTGATAGGAACTCTCGCTCTTTAGATTAAACATTCAGCGATCACTATTCACCATAATGCTCGGAGCCTGTTCAGTCCTTATGGTGATCGCTGATAAGTTAGTTGTTTACCTATGATCCCTGAAGACAAGTTTCACGTCAACATAGGTTCTACGCTGAAGTCGAAGATCAAGCTCAAGAACCAGCGACAAGTCTCCTAATGAACTGATGCGGATCAGCGAAGACTCAGATTTGTCCACTAAACGTGAAGTATTAAGTACAAGACTTCAGCTATCGCTGAACTTTGTCATTCACTGATATAGAATGATAAAGCGCTGAATCAACAAAAGCTGATCATGAAGTCCTCCGTACAAAGTACTTTTGTCTTAACCACCCTTGCACGTCTCCGTACGATATGTCAGAAAAGAACCTCCTTATTGTCTGAAATCGTACAACCACTCTGATACTACACTGTTCAAACATGCAGCTACTAAGGTTGTCTATAAAGGTCAATGACATACAACCAATGAGCTGCTGCCACGTGTAAAGTATAAACTGCCATGCAGTATATAAGAAGGACTCCAGCTTCATTTTTGAAGCACTCGAAAAACTCTGGACGAGTCACTTGCTAACTCTGGTCAAGTCATCTTTCTTATCTTGAGATAGGTTATTATTAGTAATTTCCTTCTCTTTCTTAGTGCAAGAAACTTAGTGTGCAACTTGTTTAGATTTAGGTTTATCCTCAATCTTGTTCCGCAACAAGCTGTAAATTGTTGATGATTTATCAATAAACAATTTAGAAAAGTAAAAATTGTGTGTTTGTATTCAACCCCCCCCCCCCTCCTTCTACAAACTTGTATAGACCTTCGGGACCAACAAGTGGTATCAGAGCATATTTGTTTAATCTCATAAACAAGATCTAATCTATACTAAGATTTCTCTTCCTTGCTATTTCTGAAAATGACTACCAACACAAACACAAACTATATTGACAATGGTTCTCTTGCAAAACCCCCTAGATTCTCCAGAGATAATTTTAATCTATGGAAAAATAGGATGATTCTCTTCTTAGAAGGTGTAGACCCTACTATGCCTTATTATCTTGAAAACGGCCCATTTATTCCTGTAAGAATTGATGCTGCAGTTCCAGCCGCTGAGAATAGACCTGCTATTCCAGAAAGGTTGATTCCTAAGGAAATTCATATGTGGACTGATGAAGATAAGAAGAAAGTGGCTATCGACACTAAAGCCAGATCCATACTATCCCTGGGTCTTCCTGACGAAGTCTACCATTCCGTCATGAACCTGAAAACCTCAAAAGCTATGTGGGACACAATCTGTGTTCAGTATGAAGGTACTTCTGAAGTCCAGGACTCTCGAAAGATTAACCTGGTAAGACAGTATGAAAGCTTCATTTGTGGTAAGAATGAAACTCTCTCTGAAGTACACCAACGTTTTAACTGTTTAATAATAGATCTGAAAACTGTTGGTAAGGAATATTATAACTTTGAAGTGCTGACAAAGTTCTTAGAATGTTTACCTGAAAGCTGGGACAGTTATTCTATATGTCTCAAGCTGTCAAAGGATCTAAAATCAATGACCCTTTCTACCTTATATGGCACGATGCTGAATCATGAGCAATCGAGACATCTTAAGAAGAATCTTGTAAAAGATTCCAAAAGCACCCCTGTTGCTTTAATCTCAGAGGAACCTTCCACTAAGTGACCCTCGGTCACTATCACTGAGTTGGAGAGTAACTCTGAAAGGTCATCAGATTCTGACTCTTCAGATGATGATGAATCTTTGGCTCTCCTCACTAAAAAGTTCAGGAGATTCGCCAAAAAGAAAATGTTCAGAGAGAATAAACCTCTTTCCATTACTGACAAGCCAAGATCATCAGCTCCTGTTGATAAGGCTACTGCTACTTGTTTTAACTGTGAAAATATAGGACATTTCGCTAACGAGTGCAGGTCAAAGAAAGTTTCGAGAAACTCAGCGTTTCCCAAGAAATCCTCTAACCTCAGGTTTAGAGATGACAAATACGCCAAGCTGAAAGAAAGGTTTGCGAAGCTGAAAAGCTTTAAGAAGAAAGGCAAAGGCCTGATGGCTGACTATGATTGGGCTTCCTCTGATGAAGAAGAATCATCATCTGACTCTGAAGATGATGAAGCCAATCTCTGTCTTATGGCCAAACTTGAAGATGAGGAAGACAATTCTGACATTCCCTCAACTTCAACCTCTGCAACTCAGGTATCACCTTCCTTCTTTACCAATATTGCAAATATTGATGAAGGTGATAGTCTTCGAAAGATCGATCTCCTGACTAGAAGTTTATATGAAGCCATGAATGGCAAAACTGTAGTTGAAAATTAAAACCTTGATCTCGCTGAACAGCTTAAAAACTGTCACCTTCAAATAGAAAATCTTTCTAAAATTGAAGAAGATTTTAAAGATCAAGTTCACCTAAATCAGCTAGTCAAAATCGGGCGCGAAGAAGCTATCGCTACATTAAAAGCTGAAAAAGCTACTGTTGATGGATGGTATAATTCCTCAACAAAGATCACTGAGATAATTAAGTCTCAGATTCCCCTGAGTGATAAACGTGGTCTTGGTTACAAAGATGATACTCTATAACCAACCACTGATCGTTCTATGCTCTTATTTGGAACTTTCGTATCCTCAGTCGCTGATACTTCATCCTCTCAGTGTTCCTCTTCTAATCCGCCTATCCCTGAGGAAATTTCTACCTCTTCAAAAGGTAAAGAGAAAATGGTTTATCCAAAACCTACCTCTGTCTTTAAAGATAAAGGTAAAGGAATTGCTTTTAACCAAAATCCTCAGAAGGGTATCTTAGTACCTAAGTTGAATGCTTCTAAAGCTTCAGTGACCTATCCCTCTGGATCTACTCAGCGTGGATCTATTCAACGATCTACTCCTAGAATCAGAGTGGAGGTCTTTGGTAAGAAATCCGAAGAACTAAATGTTCCTCCCATTTCAAAAAGCAATAGCTTATTTAATGTTGGTCCTTGTAATTCAAAATCTAAAGCTCAACATGCAAATGGTCCTAGAACTACTTTTAGTTATAGGAAATGTTATCACTGTGGACTTACTGATCATATTGCTAGTAAGTGCCCCACAGCCACCCAAGCTGAAAAGATAGCTAAGGTGAAGATCATTGCCCCCAAGGCAAAGAAGACCACTGAGGTTAAGAAATTAACCAAAGTGAAAACTGACAAAGCTGAATCTTCAAATGTTGCGAAGACTGCTGAACCTTCCATTCCAACTACTTCCACTGACAAATGTGTACACATGGTTAAGTAGGTACCCAAGAAAAACTAATCTTCCTTTGTAATGCAGGTTAAGAAGGGTATCTGGTATCTCGATAGCGGATGCTCTAGACACATGACTGGAAACAAAAGCCTGCTCGCTGAATACAAGGAAGAGAAGGGTCCCTCTGTGACTTTCGGTGGAAATGGAAAAGGACATACCCGAGGGTTTGGTGTACTGTCTAATGGTACAACAACCTTCAGAAGAGTCGCATATGTTGAAGGGCTGAAGCATAATCTTCTAAGCATCAGTCAGCTTTGCGGCATGGATAACAAAGTAATCTTTACTAAGGAATCCTACTTTGTCGCTGACAAAAAGGAGAAGATATCTCTCAGCGGTTATCGTTTGGAAAATGTTTATGAAATAAACATGGACTCAACAACCACTGAGAACTCCTATTTCTTCTCAAAAGCCTCATCTGATGTCAACTGGCTATGGCATAAGAGGCTCTCTCATCTAAACTTCAAGACACTAAACACACTTTCTTCAAAAGAGTTAGTCACTGGTCTACCTCAGCACTCATACGCCAAAGAGTCCTTATGTTCAGCATGTGAGAAAGGCAAGCAGACCAAAGCAAGCTTTAAATCAAAGCAAGTCTCCTCAGCGTCATCTCCTCTACAACTTCTCCATATGGATTTGTTTTGCCATGTTAACAAACAATCCATCGCTGGAAAGAAATATACGCTGGTCATAGTTGATGAATTCTCTCGCTATACATGGGTAATGTTTCTCCGTTCTAAGAGTGACACCCCTGAAGAACTCGTCACCTTTGTTCGGAAGATGGAAACCCTGAACAACTTGACCGTTCGCTCAATAAGGAGTGATCATGGGACTGAATTCAAAAACAGTTCTCTTGATTCCTTCTTTGAGAGTAAGGGTATTTCTCACAACTTTTTATCAGTGAGAATACCGCAACAAAACGGAGTCGCTGAAAGAAGAAATAGAACAATTATTGAAGCTGCACGTTCAATGCTCAGCGATTCTCACCTGCCTACTCAGTTTTGGGCAGAAGCTGTCAACACTGCTTGTTTTACGCAAAACAGGTCACTGATAGTCAAAAGATTCAATAAGACAGCCTATGAACGTTTTCATGGGAGAAAGCCTTCAATCAGCTTTCTTCATATCTTTGGATGTCAGTGTTTCATACTGAACAACAGAGATGCCCTTGGAAAGTTTGATCCTAAGGTTGATGATGGAATCTTTCTTGGATATTCTTCAATTTCCAAAGCCTTCAGAGTCTTCAATCGAAGAAGACAAACTATAGAAGAAACTATTGACGTCACGTTTGACGAATCCCGTTCAGCGAACTCTAAACCGTCCGCTGATACTGAAGAACTGAATCAATGGATGTTTTCTTATCTTGGTGATTCAGAAGACATGCACACTCCTCATACTCATACAGTTGAAGATAATAGTCCTACTATCATCCCAAATATGCAGAATAGTGAAGCTGAAACATCATGGGTCTCAGCAGTTCCTTTAAACACTATACCTGCTTCTGAACCAAATGTCTCAGACATTCCATCTACTTCTCAGCAATCAATGAATGAAATGACATCTGCACCTACACCTCTCTTGGCTGATATTCCAGAAGTTGCTGAAGCTTCATCTTCAGCTCCTCCAGTTCAATTTGAGTCAGCGACTTATGCTCCTGCTCAGCGATGGACTATAAATCACCCAATTGATCAAATTCTTGATGATCCAAACGCTGGTGTTCAGACTCGACGAAGTGCAGGTAATATTTGTTTATTTGTTAACTTTATTTCTCTGATTGAACCAAAGAAAATAGATGATGCCCTTAAAGATCCAAACTGGGTCAGCGCCATGCAAGAAGAGCTGACTGAATTCGAAAGAAACAAAGTTTGGAAACTTGTTCGAAGACCAACTGACAAAATAGTGATAGGCACTAAATGGGTCTATCGAAACAAGTTGGACGAACATAGAACTGTAACCCGCAACAAGGCTCGACTTGTTGCTCAGGGATACAGACAAGAGGAAGGCATAGATTACGACGAAACATTTGCTCCTGTAGCAAGACTAGAATCTATTCGTCTATTCTTAGCATACGATGTACACAAAGACTTCAAAGTATTTCAGATGGGTGTTAAGTTAGCGTTTCTAAATGGAAAGCTGAATGAAGAAGTCTATGTGGAACAACCTCCAGGATTCTCATATCCTAAGCGTCCAGGTTATGTTTATAAACTGGATAAGGCACTTTATGGCTTAAAGCAAGCTCCTCGTGCATGGTATGACACTCTCTCTACTTATCTCCATATTGAAAAATTTAAGCGTGGTAAAACCGATAAAACTCTATTTTTCAGAATAGTGAAAGGTCATATCATTCTTGTTCAGATATATGTTGATGACATTATATTTGGTTCTACTAACCCTGATCTTTGTACTCGTTTCGCTGATAGAATGAAAGATGAGTATAAAATGTAAAGCCCGTGTCCCGGTACGTTTTTCCTTTATTTAATTAATTAATTTAAGGTGTGTACCGTTAATTGATTTGGTTCGGGGTTTGTTGTCGTTAAGGACCAAAATGTTAATCCATATTTTATTCTAGGGTAGTTTGTGAAGGGAGAATAGTAGGGGGGCTAAAAGGAAAGTTTTGGAAAAGTTGCATGGGTTTTCGGCCCATGGCCGGCTCATTTCGTTTCTTAGTTACGTGAAAGCCAAACATAACCCATTTTGTTTTCCTTGGAACCCTACGGCAGCTGTGGTTTTTTTTGGTGCGATCGTGAGGTAAGAGAGAAAGAGAGAGTGTCGAGAGGAGATAGAGATCGAGAGAGAGAGACCACCGATAGATCGAGAGAGAGTGGTGAGAGAGAGAGAGATATCGAGAGGTAGAGAGGCAGCTCGCCGGAGAAGAAGCACTCGCCGGAGAGCTTGGAGAAGAAGGCCAATCGGTGTCGTGACCATCGTTAGGTAAGCTTCCAACTTGTCGTTTTCTTGTGTACCTCGTCGCCGGAAAACACCGCGGACCACCACCGGCCGGCAGCCGCCGTGCGCCGCCACTGTGGTGGCTGGGCGTCGAGTGGGTGGCGTGTGGTGGGCTGTGGTGGTGCGGGTTGCTAGTCCTTGCAATAAGGTGATCGAATGATAGGAATGTCGGTTCGTGTCGTTAGTTTATCGTTTCGAGAAATGAACCGCCGCCGGCCGCCACCGGCGATCACTGTGCCGGAGGGCAGCGGGTGGTGCGGCCTTGTATCGGTTATAATCTCAGTAGAACCCTTAAGGGTGTAGCCTAATCGATTAAGCCGTTAGTTAAGCCGTCGTTTCTTAAAGATCGTCATTTTATGTTAATTATTGGTTCAGCCCCTGTTTTGTGACGGCAATAACTTCTTCGTCGTAACTCCGATTGAGCCGAAACTGGCGCCCACGCTTTGAGCTCGGGACCGAGTACGTTTTCTGTGTTTTGGCGGAAAACTGGTTCGGCCTCGAGTTGGGAGAAAAAGTGGTCGCAAGTTGTGCGGTTCGTCATTTTATGTGAATTTCCTGGAATCTGCCACTGTTTTGCGTGGACCGTAACTTTTTACTCGTAACTCGTTTTGAGGTGATTTTGGTGGCCATAGTTCCCTATTCGAGTCGGGAAGGTTTTTCGTGTTTTGCCGAAAGTCTGATTTAAACCGTAGCTAGGCTGTTTTGGACTGTTTATGCAGCTGGACCGAAACTGGCAGTTTCGGGTAACCGTTCGTATTTAATTCATAGTAAATTATAGAAAAATCATTAGGAGGCGTATAATATGTCCTTGGAACCCTAACTCAGAGGACTTTCTGGACATGAAATAATATTGGGATTTTTCTGGATTTAAGGGGATCGAAATAGGTCCCGAACAGACCTGTTTTGGGGTGATCGGAAGTTAGTTTTAGTGACAGTTTTGGGATGTGTCGCGTCGTGGGGTCCGGGTCTCGTATTGACGTATTTTATCGTACGTTTAGGTGCCGGAAAGTGATCGTCGTTGTGTGGAGCTACTTACTATTTTTAGCTAGGCGCGCACCCGAGGTGAGTTCTCTCACTACAATTAATTAATAGTTGTTTATTATTACTGTAGCACGTGTGTGAAAATTGTATGCGGGATTGTTGGGGGCTAGATAGTGGGACGTCTAGTTAACATTATGTGCTACATTATTCGGCGGGGCCGAGTCCCGACGGGGACGGAGGTGTTTTACGCAGTAGGCGTAAAAGGGGCGTTTACGCAGTAGGCGTAAAAAGGATGTCACACGCAGTAGGCGTAAAGCGGGTGTTTCCCGCAGTAGGCGGAAACGTGCGGCGGGGCCGTAGACCCGACATCCGCCCGGGGATTTATATTATGTGGTGGTTATTATACTTGTTTATGATTTGTTCGTAGACTTGTATGTGGTGGTGTGATCCTTTTTGCTTTAGGGGTAATATGAGATAACCATTGTTATTTGTTGTGTTTGAATTCACTAAGCTTCGTGCTTACCCCTCCCAATTTACAGTGGCTGCAGGTACAAGTGGTACGAAGGCATGACTGGCACACACTGACGCGCAAGATGGATGAGTTGAAGGATTTGCTTACTAAACATTTTCCCGTTATTGAATAAACAATTTAATTTCCGCTGTTAACTTATGTTTTAATAATGCTCGTGATTGGAATTATTATTTTGGGTTTAATAAATGGAGACTTATTATTAAATATGCGCGTTTTAAAAATTTTTAAATTTTCTTGAAATTTTGGGGCGTTACAACTTGGTATCAGAGCCACGGCTTGAGTGAATCAAACGCACCTCGGTGTGTTTGGTCTCAAGTTGCGTCTGGGAAATATTTATAAATTTTTTTTTAAAAACCTTTTGGAAATAAAGAGGAAAAGATGAAAACCCGTTCGAGGAACGGTGATCGAGGGCGCAGTGTGTACAGTCAGCCGGAGCCAAGGGAAAGGTACAATGCTTAGTGCTTTCTCATTTTATCGCTTTCTAGATCATAGGGTATGCATGCTAGATTGCCTGAGGTTGACACTATGCGATACGTTGGATTACTTGCTATTATGATTTTCTTGCTAATTATAGTAGGTTTCTAAGTAGGTGCCCTTTAAATCGTATGCGGTAAGAGGCTAATAGCCTTAGAATATTCGATTTAGTTCTATTGCGCAGCTCTTGTTTGAGTCCAACCGTTCTAGGATAGAATCTAGCATTTGAATGTCTATTTGTCTTGCACTGCATATGATTGGGTATTTGCGCGGCCACTCATTATGATTAGCAGGGTTTTTATAGTAGCGAGGGTAGTGGGTGGAATATAATTCCTAGGGAGCTAGGAAGGGTGAGTGCATATGCCGGTGCGGGCATATGTGTTGAGTTGCGGCGAGAACTACTTGGACCCTCGGGATGGGACACGAAACGGGTAATGATAGGTGTAGAAGGTAGTAGTAGAGCTCCTACTACCGGAAGCACAGGATCAGTACTCGGGTCGGGAAAGTCACGAGGGATTCAAGGAGTTGAGCGTATGTGTTGATAGTGTAAGTTATTAGCTGATAATAACTCTTTGAATTTCTCCTTCTTATAGAATGGTCAACACTAGGAGACGCGGTGCGGCTGAGCCGAGGGCTGAAGCCGGGATCACTGAGGAACGGATTCAAGAGATGATTGCAAATGAGGTTGCACGAGCTGTGGGGGATGCAATTCCCGAGATTATCACCGCGATTCAGAATCAACTGGTGACTCTAGTGGAGGAGCGGTTTGCAGCGATGCCGCCGCCTGTTGGGGGACAGCCCCGTGCCCGAGACTTCCAGTATCGGGATCTTTCTGCCTGCTCTCCACCGGAATTCAAGGGTGACTCTAACCCTATCGTTAGCATGCGCTGGATATCCGACATGGAGTGCGCTTTTCTGACAAGCGGCTGTCCGGATAACTTGAAGGTTCGATTTGCAGTGAATCTACTTCGCGAGGGAGCGAAAGACTGGTGCGCCACGGCATTGACTCTGGCCGAGCGTACCACTCTTACTTGGGACGAGTTCGTTGTTCGTTTCCGTTCTGAGTACGTGCCGCCGATAGAGATGGAAAGAATAGCGAAGGAGTTCTTGGAGCTGAACCAGACTACGGAGACCATAAAGGAGATGAACAAGAAGTTTACCGAAATGGCGCTATTCTGTCCCCAATATGCGGCCTCAGAAGAAATGAAGATGGCGAGGTACAAGGACATGCTTCGGACCGAGATCCGGGAAATTGTGAGCGCAGTGCAACATCCTTCGCTGTCGGCTATGATGGATGCAGCGCGGAGAAGAGAGTTAGAGTTGGAGACCCAAGCGAAGAAGAGGAAGGCGGCACAGGCAGTGACGCCTATCTCTGCAGTGCCAAAGAAATCGAAGTTTGTTGATTCTCGTGGGCACACGAAGAGTAGCGGTTCTAAGGCCCGGGATGTGAGTGTTAGAAGATCTGATGCATGTTACAAGTGTGGGCAGCCTGGCCATCTCAGTAGAGATTGCAGGTCGCCACTAATGTTATGTTTTGGCTGTAAACAGGCTGGCCATGTGAAGGCCAACTGCCCGAATGCTAGGGCAACTGATGGGGGTGGTGCACAGAGGGCTCCTGCGAATGCCCCGCTGCGCATCACCGACGGCCGTACGGGTCAGCCAGGGACAGAGGCAGCCCGAGGTAGAGTCCACCAGCTGAAGGTGGAAGAGGCGCAGGCGACGCCTAGGGTGGTGACAGGTATGCTTTATCACCCTCTTTCTTTTCGTCCTTTCTTTTCATGCCTTGTTTTCTTGTTGTTGTTTATATATGTTGTTATCTGTATGATAGGTACGTTTCTAGTTAACTCGGTGCCTGCGGTTGTAATGTTTGATAGCGGGGCTACTCATTCATTTGTGTCTCGCACTTTTAGCGAGAGTTTGGGCCGAGTGGTGGGACGGTTAGGATGTCCTTTGGTAGTCGAGGTTGCCGATGATAGGACCTTGACGGTTACGGATGTGTATCGGGGATGCACGTTGGAAATCTCGGGTGTGAGGTTTCCCATAGATTTGATTCCGATAGCTATGCGAGAGCTTTGTGTGATTGTGGGCATGGATTGGATGGACGCGTTTGATGCGGAAATTGTCTGTCGCCACAAACAAGTGCGGGTTCGAACCCCAAGCGGGGGAGAGCTGTTGATTCAGGGAGACTCGCCCAGACGGTCTACGGCAATATGTTCAGCGGCGAGGGCTCGGAGACACCTTCAGCATAGTGGTAAGGGGTATTTGGCGTATGTGATAGATACGCGCCTTGATGAGACGAAGAAGACTGCCGTGGATGTGCCAGTCGTGAGGGAGTTTGCCGATGTATTTCCCGACGAGTTACCGGGGATACCTCCCGAACGACAGGTGGAATTTCGAATCGATCTGGTTCCGGGTGCTACTCCGGTGGCCAAGGCACCCTATCGCTTGGCTCCACCGGAAATGAAGGAGCTTTATGAGCAGCTGCAGGAGCTTCTGGAGAAGGAGTTCATCAAACCGAGTTGTTCACCGTGGGGAGCTCCGATCTTGTTCGTGAAAAAGAAAGATGGATCTCAGCGGATGTGCATTGACTACCGGGAGCTGAATAAGCTTACGGTGAAGAATCGTTATCCTTTGCCAAGGATTGATGATTTGTTTGATCAGTTGCAGGGAGCCTCGTGGTTCTCTAAGATTGACTTGAGATCCGGGTACCATCAGATGCGGGTGCGTAGCGAAGATACGGAGAAGACGGCCTTCCGGACGCGGTACGGCCATTACGAGTTCGTAGTGATGCCTTTCGGGCTCACCAACGCACCAGCAGCGTTCATGGACCTCATGAACAGGGTGTGTAGTCCGATGTTGGATCGTTCGGTGATCGTGTTCATCGACGACATTCTTGTATATTCCAAGACGAAGGAAGAGCACGAGGTGCATTTGCGGGAAGTGCTAGAAGTTTTGAGACGGGAGAAGCTTTATGCTAAGTTCTCCAAGTGTGAATTCTGGTTACGAGAGGTCCAATTCTTAGGACATGTCGTGAATCAGAATGGTATCATGGTCGATCCGGCCAAGATTTCGGCAGTTATGCGGTGGGAGGTGCCGAAAACTCCTACCGAGGTGCGGAGTTTTCTCGGGTTAGCAGGGTACTACCGGAGATTTATCCAAGATTTCTCCAAGATTGCCTTGCCTATGACTCGACTGACGAAGAAAACTGCAGCTTTCAGTTGGGGTGATGAGCAACAGAAGGCGTTTAAGGAGCTACGCAGGCGTTTATGTGAGGCTCCTGTGTTGACCTTGCCTGAGGGCATGGAAGATTTGGTGGTTTACTGTGATGCTTCGTACCAAGGGTTGGGTGCCGTGCTTATGCAACGCGGCAAGGTCATCGCTTACGCGTCGAGGCAGTTGAAGCCTCATGAGGCGAACTACCCGACTCATGATTTGGAGCTGGGAGCGGTGGTGTTTGCTTTAAAAATATGGAGACACTATCTTTATGGTGTCAAGTGCACGATCTATACCGATCACAAGAGCCTTAAATACCTGATGGACCAGCAAAATCTTAATATGCGTCAGCGGAGGTGGCTTGATGTGGTCAAGGATTACGACTGCGAGATACTTTACCACCCCGGTAAGGCGAATGTAGTCGCGGATGCACTTAGCCGACATCCGGTCGGGGGATCTTTGAAGGGTTTTTGTCAGCGATTAACGGTAGTTGCACCACTCTTGGAGTCGATCGGTATCGCTCAAGAGGTGGCCGTGTTGGAGGAAAATGCTAAACGAGAGAGAGTTTCGGGAGAAATTCCGAAGTTAGTACGGGATAGTCGGGGACTGTTAACCCGTTATGGTAGAGTTTGGGTTCCATACACTGGTGGGAATCGCCAGACACTATTGGACGAGGCGCATAAGTCCAAGTTTTCGATTCATCCCGGAGCTACCAAGATGTACAGAGACCTGCGTGAAGACTATTGGTGGCCCGGCATGAAGCGAGATGTAGCCAAATGTGTGGAAGTATGTTTGACCTGTCGGAAGGTCAAAGCGGAACACCAACGACCGCATGGGAAATTGCAGCCGTTGGAGATTCCGGTGTGGAAGTGGGAGCAAATCACGATGGATTTCATCACTAAGCTTCCCAAGACTCAGCGAGGGAATGATACTATCTGGGTGATCGTGGATCGTCTGACGAAGAGCGCTCACTTCTTAGCGATTAAAGAGAGCTTTTCGGCGGATAAGCTTGCGGAGGTTTTCATTCGGGAAATTGTAACTCGGCACGGGGTGCCAGTCTCAATTGTCTCGGATCGGGATACTCGTTTCACCTCCCGGTTTTGGGAGAAGTTTCAGAATGAGATGGGTACGCGGTTGCATTTCAGTACAGCATTTCATCCTCAGACCGACGGACAGAGTGAGCGTACTATTCAGACACTTGAGGACATGCTGCGAGCATGTGTGATTGACTTTGGTGGTAGTTGGGATCAGAATCTTCCACTAGCTGAGTTCTCCTACAATAACAGCTATCACGCTAGCATCGGTAGAGCGCCGTACGAAGTGTTGTATGGCAGGAAGTGTCGGACGCCCATTTGCTGGGGCGAGGTTGGTCACAGAGTGCTGGGGAGCACCGATATTGTGCTAAAGACGACGGAAATGATTCAGATGGTGCGGGATCGGTTAGTCACTGCTCAGAGCCGACAAAAGAGTTACGCCGATAAGAGACGATCGGACTTGGAGTTCCAAGTCGGGGATTACGTTCTTTTGAAAGTGTCACCCTGGAAGGGGGTAATTCGTTTTCGCAAGCGGGGAAAGTTGGGTCCCCGATATATCGGACCATACAAGGTCATCGCGCGTGTGGGGAAAGTAGCTTACCGATTAGAGCTACCTGAGGAGTTGAGCCTGATCCACAACACGTTCCATGTCTCCCAGTTGCGAAAGTGTGTGTTGGATGAGTCTGCAGTAGTTCCCCTTGAGGATATTCAGATTGACGAGCGACTCAACTATGTAGAGAAGCCGGTAGCCATCGTCGAGAGGAAGACGAAGACTCTACGGAACAAAGTCATTGGATTGGTGAAGGTCCAGTGGCAGCACCGGAAGGGTTCGGAATGGACGTGGGAAACAGAAGCCGAAATGCGGGAGAATTACCCGGAGATGTTTGCGGGCGTGGACTTCGGGGACGAAGCCTAATCCAAGCGGGGGAGAGTTGTAAAGCCCGTGTCCCGGTACGTTTTTCCTTTATTTAATTAATTAATTTAAGGTGTGTACCGTTAATTGATTTGGTTCGGGGTTTGTTGTCGTTAAGGACCAAAATGTTAATCCATATTTTATTCTAGGGTAGTTTGTGAAGGGAGAATAGTAGGGGGGCTAAAAGGAAAGTTTTGGAAAAGTTGCATGGGTTTTCGGCCCATGGCCGGCTCATTTCGTTTCTTAGTTACGTGAAAGCCAAACATAACCCATTTTGTTTTCCTTGGAACCCTACGGCAGCTGTGGTTTTTTTTTGGTGCGATCGTGAGGTAAGAGAGAAAGAGAGAGTGTCGAGAGGAGATAGAGATCGAGAGAGAGAGACCACCGATAGATCGAGAGAGAGTGGTGAGAGAGAGAGAGATATCGAGAGGTAGAGAGGCAGCTCGCCGGAGAAGAAGCACTCGCCGGAGAGCTTGGAGAAGAAGGCCAATCGGTGTCGTGACCATCGTTAGGTAAGCTTCCAACTTGTCGTTTTCTTGTGTACCTCGTCGCCGGAAAACACCGCGGACCACCACCGGACGGCAGCCGCCGTGCGCCGCCACTGTGGTGGCTGGGCGTCGAGTGGGTGGCGTGTGGTGGGCTGTGGTGGTGCGGGTTGCTAGTCCTTGCAATAAGGTGATCGAATGATAGGAATGTCGGTTCGTGTCGTTAGTTTATCGTTTCGAGAAATGAACCGCCGCCGGCCGCCACCGGCGATCACTGTGCCGGAGGGCAGCGGGTGGTGCGGCCTTGTATCGGTTATAATCTCAGTAGAACCCTTAAGGGTGTAGCCTAATCGATTAAGCCGTTAGTTAAGCCGTCGTTTCTTAAAGATCGTCATTTTATGTTAATTATTGGTTCAGCCCCTGTTTTGTGACGGCAATAACTTCTTCGTCGTAACTCCGATTGAGCCGAAACTGGCGCCCACGCTTTGAGCTCGGGACCGAGTACGTTTTCTGTGTTTTGGCGGAAAACTGGTTCGGCCTCGAGTTGGGAGAAAAAGTTGTCGCAAGTTGTGCGGTTCGTCATTTTATGTGAATTTCCTGGAATCTGCCACTGTTTTGCGTGGACCGTAACTTTTTACTCGTAACTCGTTTTGAGGTGATTTTGGTGGCCATAGTTCCCTATTCGAGTCGGGAAGGTTTTTCGTGTTTTGCCGAAAGTCTGATTTAAACCGTAGCTAGGCTGTTTTGGACTGTTTATGCAGCTGGACCGAAACTGGCAGTTTCGGGTAACCGTTCGTATTTAATTCATAGTAAATTATAGAAAAATCATTAGGAGGCGTAGAATATGTCCTTGGAACCCTAACTCAGAGGACTTTCTGGTCATGAAATAATATTGGGATTTTTCTGGATTTAAGGGGATCGAAATAGGTCCCGAACAGACCTGTTTTGGGGTGATCGGAAGTTAGTTTTAGTGACAGTTTTGGGATGTGTCGCGTCGTGGGGTCCGGGTCTCGTATTGACGTATTTTATCGTACGTTTAGGTGCCGGAAAGTGATCGTCGTTGTGTGGAGCTACTTACTATTTTTAGCTAGGCGCGCACCCGAGGTGAGTTCTCTCACTACAATTAATTAATAGTTGTTTATTATTACTGTTGCACGTGTGTGAAAATTGTATGCGGGATTGTTGGGGGCTAGATAGTGGGACGTCTAGTTAACATTATGTGCTACATTATTCGGCGGGGCCGTGTCCCGACGGGGACGGAGGTGTTTTACGCAGTAGGCGTAAAAGGGGCGTTTACGCAGTAGGCGTAAAAAGGATGTCACACGCAGTAGGCGTAAAGCGGGTGTTTCCCGCAGTAGGCGGAAACGTGCGGCGGGGCCGTAGACCCGACATCCGCCCGGGGATTTATATTATGTGGTGGTTATTATACTTGTTTATGATTTGTTCGTAGACTTGTATGTGGTGGTGTGATCCTTTTTGCTTTAGGGGTAATATGAGATAACCATTGTTATTTGTTGTGTTTGAATTCACTAAGCTTCGTGCTTACCCCTCCCAATTTACAGTGGCTGCAGGTACAAGTGGTACGAAGGCATGACTGGCACACACTGACGCGCAAGATGGATGAGTTGAAGGATTTGCTTACTAAACATTTTCCCGTTATTGAATAAACAATTTAATTTCCGCTGTTAACTTATGTTTTAATAATGCTCGTGATTGGAATTATTATTTTGGGTTTAATAAATGGAGACTTATTATTAAATATGCGCGTTTTAAAAATTTTTAAATTTTCTTGAAATTTTGGGGCGTTACATAAAATGAGCATGATGAGTGAGCTAACATATTTCCTTGGTCTTCAGATAAAGCAAAATGAAAAAGGAACTTTCATTAATCAGGGAAAGTATGTTAAAGATATGCTGAAAAATTCGATTTAACTCAGAGTTCAGCTATGAAACCCCTATGGCACCACCGCTGACACTAGATAAGGATACTAATGGTATTCCTGTTAATGTGACGCTGTACCATGGGATGATCGGCTCTCTCTTGTATCTTACAGCTAGCCGACCCGATATTATGTACGCAACATATTTGTGTGCACGATATCAAGCCGAACCTAAGGAATCTCATATGATCGCTGTAAAGCGAATTTTTCGATACCTTAAGGGTACTGTGAACCTAGGTCTTTGGTATCCCAAAGACTCAGGGTTTGATCTAATCGCCTATTCAGATAGTGATTTTGCAGGTTGCAAATTGGATAGGAAAAGCACCACAGGAGGCTGTCAGCTCCTGAGTGGAAAGCTGGTGAGTTGGACAAGTAAAAAGCAAAACTCAGTATCTACCTCCACAGCTGAAGCTGAGTATGTAGCCGCTGGAAGCTATTGTTCTCAGGTCTTGTGGATGAGAAATCAACTACTGGACTATGACCTTCAGCTCTCAAATATTCCAATCTATTGCGACAGCACAAGTGCCATCGCTATAACCAACAATCCAGTGCTACACTCAAAGACAAAACACATCGAAATCAGGTATCATTTTATCAGAGATCATGTGATGAATGGTGATATAGAACTTCACTTTATCCCAACTGATTATCAGTTAGCTGATCTGTTCACCAAACCTCTGGATGAGACAAGATTCAATTTTCTCATCAGCGAGCTTGGAATGCTGAACTTTGAAGAGTAAAATCTTCAGCGGTTCACATTTGATCAGCGATAGGATAAAATCAACTTGTATAACCCATTCTATCATTCTCTCTCTGAACATAATTGATTCGCTGATGTCAAGGTATGTTTTTTTCTCGCTGACAATCGCATGTAAATGCAAGATTTCAAGACAAATTGCATCGCTGAATATCTCTTCCTTAATCAGCGATACTTTGAAATTTCTAAAACTAACACTGATATTTCTATTCAGTGTTTCATGTTTTCAAAAGTGTCCCTGAGCTTTCAAAACCTCAGAGACATCCTAAAATATGAAAGGACATCCGTGACGTTATTGCAACGGATAAGCCCTGGCACGTTCTTTTTCTGACACACGTTCGCACGTTTCGTTTACCAGCCAATCAAATGCAAACACGTGTCAATGTCATGATTAAAAACTTTCCCGCTCTAGTTTTTCTCTCTCTCTAATCTCACTATATAAACACATTTTGGGTTTATATTTTTCCTTTACGCGAACAACTTCTCCCTCAAGAAAACTACTGTTGCATTTTTGCTCTCAAGTTTTCAAGAACTGTTCATCTTCTTCTTCTTCAACGAACCAGGTTAATATTTCTTTTATTTACCTGTTTCTTAAAACTTGTTAATGATCTTCTCATTGTTTTTACAAGATCAAACAAAAGAACCTTTTCAAAAATGAAATCAATTCTTTCATGGTTTTATAAACACAACCATTCATGGTTGTTCTTCAAGTTTAATTGAAAATATCTTAAACTTGTTCTTCATACGTTTTTCCAGAATCCTAATCCTCAAAGGAAACTAGAAAACAAGATTTTTATTGGGTTTGCATTTCTTTTTCAAAAACAAGAAAACCCTAATCTTCATAAAGACATTTTTGTCTGAATGAAATGGACAAAATTCGAACCATCTTACTGGAAAATCTTTCCACATTAAGATTATTCTTATTCATTATATCTTTGGTTAAACTGATAATACAGCAATGGCATCTACTGATATTCCTACTGCTGAGAACACTGCTGCTGCTGAGGAACTGGAAATCACCAAGGCTCCTCAGGTCAAGTTCACACTTGAGGAACTTGATTAGACAAAAACAAACAACCTCTATGCGCTTTTCGAGTTTCCTCCTCGAAAGCAAGTCACACATCTGAATGATGCTGTGAAATTACTCAAAACTTGTTGCCTCTCTATAGCCCTGACCATAACACCCCCTTCTCATCAGTTACTACTATCTCAGTTCTGGTATTCTGCCAGAGACACTCAGCTACCATCGACCAAAGACCCCTCAAAGAAAATCGATAGCATCCTCTGTGACACTGATTTTGGCACCATAAAAATCACCCCTGCCATTATCCGAAAAGCACTGAGCCTTCCCATCGCCACAAAAGAAAAACCCTTTGTTTCTCTCCCTGACCACAAGAAACACGCGGATAGGGAAGCCATCACTGCATTCTTTGATGCAATGGGTTATGTATGGGAAACTGGGAGGGACAAAAAAACCTGAGAAGAAACTGACCCTCATCAAGAAATCAAAAATGCCCAGCGAGATGAACTTCATCTTCGCACACTTGATAAGCTGCATGACTGCAAAGACCAGTTCCTCTGATCAAGCCGCTCAACCTTAGCAAGCAATGGGCTATGCATTGCTGAAGGGTCTTCATGTTGACTGGTCCTCGATAATCTACGATGATCTAGTGCTCAAAGTAGACTCTGCCGCTGAGCGACCATCATGGGTTCCATATCCTAGATTCATCAGCGTCGTCTTCCAAACGGGCCTGAAGGACAACTACCCAAAAGTAGGAGACCTGAAACTCTCTCAGGTTGGCCCTAAGGTACTCGACTTCAAACCAGTGGAAAACGAGGTACGTCTCTCTACTCTCTTAACTCTTCTAAATCCTCCTTCTTCTACTTCTGCAGCTCCTTCAGTGGAAAACCCCACTGCTGATACCCCAGCTGCAACCTCTATTCCTTCTAGAAAAAGGAAACACTCTACTACCCAACTTGGTTCCAAAAGAACTAAGAAAACCAAGGAGCAACCCCAGCAATCTCATGCTGAAGACTCCTCAGCTCATCTTGAAGAGCTGATGGAAATTCAGTGGTACGCTCTGCCACAGCTGAACAAGCCACCCATTCCATCCCAGCTTCAGCGTCTCTAAACGCTGAAGTTATAAACTTGGAATCGACCCAACCTCCTTCAGTCTCTCACAGGACTGAAGAAGTGATTCTCAGCGGATCCAACACTGAACCCCGCACCCAACCATCATTCTCAACCTTCGCTTCTCTCTCTACTCCATTGGACTCTAATCCAGTTTTCACCACGATCACTGGAGCACCCGTCATTCTTCTAGAAGCTAAAGATGATACTTTTCAAGGAATGATGGATGCAGGACCTGAAGGAATGTCCATGCGTACACGCACTCTAGCTGACGACATGGAGCTCTTTTCAGGACACAGAAGTTTTGACGATTTCACCAACCCTCCTGCAGGTATACACCAACCCATATACACTATAACTTGGGAGACATCAACCCAAACTTCTGAGCTTTCCTTTGTTCACAAGTACATATCAGTTACAGGTCCTAATTTGGGAGACATCAACGCCTCTCTGAAGAACATGGATACAAAGATGACAGTTCTCACCACTACTCTCTCAGACAACTCTTCAGCTGTAACAAACGCTGGAGAGAATCTCAACAAGCTGACAAAAGTGGTGGAACAGAAAGCCTCCAAAGTTGATTTGGAGAAGGTTGATGGTACTCTTGGTGACTTTGCCAAAGTTCTTGCTGACATCTACACAGACTACACCTCTCTCAAAACAACAGTTCAAACCATGTCCAGCAAGTTCATAACGCTGAAGACATCGGTTGGAAATCTTCAGGGAGATATGTCTGCTGTAAAGACTGGCGTGAGTTCAGTAAAGACTGACGTAAGTTCAGTGAAGACGATGGTAAAGCAGATCCTGAATCACATGACCGCCCCTGCCCCTGCACCTTCACATTTTACTCCGGCGGATCATGCTGAACTTTTCAAGATCACTCCTGCTATTACTGGCCTAGAAGACAGAGTAGCAGCGATTGAAAATTATATTGGGATCCCTGGCCAAGAAGACAGGGAACCAACACCATCTGTTGAGTCATCGCATTCCTCCCCCACTCATCATAAGGAAGGGGGAGAAGAACTCTGAAGACCTTCCCCATGATGAATCTATCGAGGGGGGAGAAGACTGAAAACCTTTCCCTTACTGAAGAGGGGGAGAAGACAAATGAAGAAACAACTGCTGGACCTCAGGGAGATGAAAACCCTGAGGGAACCGAGAAGCTTACCTCTGTATCTGAGGGGGAGCAACTCGAATAAGCTGCTGAAGAATCTGAATCTGAAGCTGAAGATGAAGAAGCCGTCGACATCTCTGATGATGAACCATCTTCTTCTCCAAAGAATGATGATGATGACGATGATGATGATGACTCCTTTATCATCAAGCCTGCTCAGAAGAGTACAGCTCTTAAAGGGATCTTGATAAATGAACCTTCAGGGGAGCGGACCAAGACAAAGCCTTCAGCGTCTGAAGCTGACAAAGGCAAAAACAAAGGCCTCGCTAAAGAAGACAATCTGACGATCTTGCTTCCAAAGCCAGTTTGTCAGGTACACTACATCTTACTTCCTTACACTGCATCCCTCCTCTATCTATACACATTATCAGCTTTACTCTCCACAAAAAACCTATACACTTAAACCCATTTCTTTTCTCTGTTCTACCCAAGTTCTTATTCGTAAGATCGCTGTGTTTCAGCTAGTCCTCTCCCCTGTTTGAGGATATCGCTGAAGTTTCTACAGCTGCGACTTCACCAACAATAATCCCAGCTCCCAACGCTGAAGAAATAATCTCGGTCTTGGATTTGATCTCTGAGACTGATGAACCTGAAGAACAGCTGCTCTCTTACAAAAACAGACCTTCCTTGGATCCTCAAAAGCTGAGTGAAGAGGATCAGAAAAAGAGAGATGCAATGATCAAGAGATTCGAAGATCAGCGAATCATCCTGAAGTGTGATCAACTTCCTTCTATTCCTCCAAAGTTCAGACTTTCACCAAAGGAATACAAGGATCACCTCAGAACTGAAAGGTTAATCGCTGAAAGAAGGGAAGCTGAAGAAAATAACAGAGAACTCGCCATCCAGCTTACTCAAGAATCAGTCGAAGACCCCAAGCTGAAACGAATTCCCATTCAAGTCCAACGTCAGCTATGGGAAGACGCCAAGAAGATTGTTGAAGAAAAGAGAACTGTGTCTCAATCTACTTTAATCTGGTGCAAAGAAAAGGTACACTTCAGATATCGACCTGCCAGAATCAACAAGGTACATATCACTGGAAAATCAACCCTCAAAGTTTTAATCGCTGAAATCGAGATATTCAGAGAGAACGGACAGTACGAAAAATTCTATGCTAAAGCCATCATGAAGTACGGTCTCTCTGAATGGTTGGAGATCAGATTAGCCATCCAGAAGTCTCAATCTAAGTACAAGGATCATTTCGAAAAGCTGATAAATCAACAGATCGACTTAGTATCTTCTTGTGTGGATATTCCTCCTCCCCCTCCTCTCGCAAATCAGAAAAGAAGGGCCTCTGCAAAGAAAAAGTCTAAACCTTCAGACTCAGGTCCTCTTATACGGAACGAAACAGGTATTGGTTTTTCTCGTGCTGAAGTTCTTGGTCCAGAACCTGACCTTTCCGCACTTGACAGATCTCTTCCTCCTGATGAGACTTTCATCCCTGCGAAAGTCATAAGCAAACCCTATGGGATATTCTTTATTGACTATGGTGGACGACCATGTTTTCAACGTATCTCTGAGCTTCCCATCACTCACATCGAACAGCTGAAAGATCTCATCTACTGGTGTGAATTCAAACGCGACATTCAGGCACGACATCTTAAACCCTTGATTTTTGAAGAAGCTCTGAACAAAAGGAATCAAGGAGTAAATGTCCCTGACTGGATGATTCCCACATCAAAGACCCTTGATGAACTTCTCATTATGGAAGAACCTCTATAAGCTGATAGGATCGCCTTATTCTTTTATTTTATCAGTTATTCTTTTGTACTTGTAATTTATTTCGCTTGTACTTGTAATCTTTCCACTTCCCTTTGTAATCTGATACAAAGTTTAAAGAAAGATTTCAGCGAAAGTACTTTACTCCATCAGTACAGAAAAGATCCTAGAAAACAGTAAAAGGGACAAATATTTTATGAGTTATGTTTTCATTAAATAGCAATTTTCTCTGTTGCTATGTCATAATCAAATAGGGGGAGATTGTTGATCCAAACCCTCAGTGATTTGATAATGACCCTCTCTTAAATACTTAGTGAAAATTGTAAGTAAACAATATGTATCAGAGTTTCACTATCGCTGATAAAGTACTAAGACCTTACAGTACCGCTGATAGGAACTCTCGCTCTTTAGATTAAACATTCAGCGAACACTGTTCACCATAATGCTATGAGCCTGTTCAGTCCTTATGGTGATCGCTGATAAGTTAGTTGTTTACTTATGATCCCTGAAGACAAGTTTCACGTCAATATAGGTTCTACGCTGAAGTCGAAGATCAAGCTCAAGAACCAGCGACAAGTCTCCTAATGAACTGATGCGGATCAGCGAAGACTCAGATTTGTCCACTCAACGTGAAGTATCAAGTACAAGACTTCAGCTATCACTGAACTTTGTCATTCACTGATATAGAATGATAAAGCGCTGAATCAACGAAAGCTGATCATGAAGTCCTCCGTACAAAGTACTTTTGTCTTAACCACCCTTGCACGTCTCTGTACGATATGTCAGAAAAGAACCTCCTTATTGTCTGAAATCGTACAACCACTCTGATACTACACTGTTCAAACATGCGGCTACTAAGGTTGTCTACAAAGGTCAATGACATACAACCAATGAGCTGCTGCCACGTGTAAAGTATAAATTGCCATGCATTAAATGCATTCAGTATATTAGAAGGACTCCAGCTTCATTTTTGAAGCACTCGAAAAACTCTGGACGAGTCACTTGCTAACTCTGGTTAAGTCATCTTTCTTATCTTGAGATAGGTTATTATTAGTAATATCCTTCTCTTTCTTAGTGAAAGAAACTTAGTGTTCCAACTTGTTTAGATTTAGGTTTATCCTTAATCTTGTTTCGCAACAAGCTGTAAATTGTTAATGATTTATCAATAAACAATTTAGAAAAGTAAAAACTGTGTGTTTGTATTCAACCCCCCCCCCCCCCCCCCCCGCCCTTCTACAAACTTGTATAGCCCTTCGGGACCAACAATCAGTTACTATTATCTCCATTCTGGTATACCGCCAGACACACTCAGCTACCATCATCCAAAGACCCTACCAAACTACTTGATGTCATCCTCTGTGACACTGATTTTGGCACCATCAAAATCAACCCTGCTATCATTCGAAAAGCACTGAATCTCCCTGTTGCCACCAAAGATAAACAATTTGTTCCTTTCCTTGACCCCAAGAGACATGCTGATAGAGAAACACTCATTGCATTCTTTGATGCAATTAAGTACGTTTGGGATCAAGGGAGAGATGAAAAAGTCGAGAAGAAACTGACTGCAATCAAGAAGTCAAAGATGCCCAGCGAGATGAACTTCATCTTCGCACACCTGATAAGCTGCATGACAGCGAAGAGTGGCTCCTCTGATCAAGTTGCTCAACCTCAGCAAGCCATGGGCTATGCATTGCTGAAGGGTCTCCATGTTGACTGGGCCTCGATAATCTACGACGATCTTGCGCTCAGAGTAGATTTTGCTGATAGACCATCATGGGTTCCATACCCAAGATTCCTCAGCGCCATCTTCCAAACTAGCCTTAAGGATAACTACCCAAAAGTAGGAGACCTGAAACTCTCTCAGGTTGGCCCTAAGGTGCTCGACTTCAATCCCCTGCCAAACGAGGTACGTCTCTCTACTCTCTTATCTATTCTCAATCCTCCTTCTTCTACTTCTGTGGCTCATTCAGTGGAAATCCCCACGCTGATACCCCAGCTGCAACCTCCACTCCTTCTAGAAAAAGGAAACACTCATCTTCCCAACTTGGTTCCGAAAGGACCAAGAAAACCAAGGAGCAACCCCCAAAGCATTCCCATGCTAAAGACTCCTCAGCTCATCTTGAAGAGCTGATGGATAGTTCCGTGGTACGCTCTGCCACAGCTGAACAAGCCACCCCTTCCATCCCAGCTTCAGCGTCTCTAAACGCTGGAGTTATAAACATGGAAATGAACCCACCTCCTTCAGCCTCTCTACAGACTGAAGTGATTTTCAGCGGATCCAACGCTGAACCCCGTACCCATCCAACCATCTCATCCTCCATTCCTCTCACCTCTTCTTTGGTCACTCAATCTATTCCTCTATTCCCCTCAACAACCGTCATCCTCAGCGACTCTACTGCTAAACATTTTCAGAGGATGATAGGACACACCACAGGACCTGCAGGTACTTCCAGTCGTCTAGGAAATATTGAAGACGACTACAAAACTTTTACAGGACACAAAGGGTTCGACAACTTCGCCAACCCGCCTGCAGGTATACACAAATTCCCACACACTTCTCTCTCTCAACCTCAAACTTCTGAGCTTTCCTCTGTTCATAAGTTGATAGCTTTTTCAGGTCCTAATTTGGGGGATATCAACACCTCCCTGACGGCCCTGGAAACAAAGATGGAGTCTTTCAACAACACTCTAACTGCCAACTCTTCAGCGGTTACAAACGCTGGAGAGAACTTGAAGACATTGACCACTGAGGTCGAAAAGAAAGCCTCCAAAGCTGATATGGAGAAGGTGGATGGTAGCATTGCTAAATTTGCTACCGCCCTCGCTGAAAACTAAACCGCCACAACCACTCTCTCAACAAACTTCACCTCTCTGTCCAATGAAGTCACATCATTGAAGACAGAGGTTGGTTCTCTTAAGGGTGAAGTTTCCACGATCAAAACTGAGGTCTCTGCGGTCAAAGAGATTGTTCAGAAAGTGCTCGATCGCCTGAACACCCCAACTTCTCATTTCACTTAGGCCGATCAAGATGATCTCAAAAAAATCAGTCCTGCTATTACTGGCCTAGAAGACAGAGTAGCAGCGATTGAAAACTGCATAAGAATTACTGGCCAAGAAGACAGTAATCCTATGACTATTGCTGCCGCTGAAAAGTCCGTTACCTCCCCAAACCATGATGTGGAAGAGGGGGAGAAGCCTAAAGAAGACCTTCCCCATAATGATGAGGAGGAGAAGCAAAATAAAGAAGACCTTCCCCATGCTGAGGGGGAGGGTATTGAGACTGAAGATGATGCTACTTCTTCAAAACCTTAGGGAGTTGAAAACCCTGAGGAAACCGAGAAACCTCCCTCTGAATCTGAGGGGGAGCAACTCGAAGAGCAGAACATTGAAGTTGCTGCTGATGTAACCTCACCCTACGCTGAAGAGGTTGAATCTGATGAAGACGAAGCTGAAGACGATGAAGCTGTCGACATCTCCGATGATGAATCATCTTCTTCTCCAAAGAATGATGATGATGATGATGATGACTCCTTTATCGTCAAGCCTGTTAAGAAGACTACAGCTCTCAAAGGGATTTCGATAAACGAACCATCAGGGGAGAAGACAAGACCTGCAGCGTCTGAAGCTGGCAAAGGCAAAAACAAAGGCCTTGATGCAGAAGACAATCTGATGATCTTGCTTCAAAAGCCAGTTTGTCAGGTACACTACCTCATATTCCCTTACACTGCATCCCTCCTCTATCTCTTCTCAATCTCAATCCTTCTATCCATAAAACCACTATACACTTAAACCCCATTCTTTTTCTATCTCTTTCTTCCCCAACTCTTCTTACTTAAACGATCGTTGTGTTTCAGCTAGTCCTCTCCCCTGTTTGAGGATCCCGCTGAAGCTCCTTCGACTACACCAGGAATAATCCCAGCTACAAGAGCTGAAGAAATAATCCCAGTCTTGGATTTAACCACTGAGACTGATGAACCTGAAGAACAGCTGCTCTCTCACCAAAACAGACCTTCCTTTGCTCCTCAAAAGCTGAGTGAAGAACATCAAGAAAAGAGACATGCAATGATCAAACAACTCGAAGATCAGCGAATCATCCTGAAGCGTGATCAACTTCCTTCGATTCCTCCAAAGTTCAGACTTTCACAAAAGGAATACCAGGATCACCTCAGAGCTGAAAGGTTAATCGCTGAAAGAAGGGAAGCTGAAGAAAAAGACAGAGAACTCGCCATCCAGCTTGTCCAACAATCGGTGAAAGACCCCGCGCTGAAAAGAACTCCCATTGATGTCCAACGTCAGCTATGGGATGATGCCCAAAGGATCGTTGAAGAAAAGATGAAAGTATCTGATACGACTTTGAAATGGTGTAGAGAAATCCTGAATTATCGATCTCGACCATCCAAAATCATCAAAGTAAACATCAGAGGAAGACTGTTCGTAGACGTTCCTGTTGTTGAAGTTGATGTATTCAGAGAAGACAAAACCAAGCAAACCTTCTATGCTGCTACTTTAGAGAAGTTTGGTTTCTCTGAATGGTTGGAAGTGAAATTAGCCATTCAGGGATCGCGCTCAAAGTTCAAGAGCCATGTTGAGAAAACTTTAAATACTCAGATCGACTTGGTTTCTTCTGCTGTGGATATTCCTCCTTCCACTCTTCTTCCTCCTCAACAAAGAAGAGTCTCTGCAAAGGAAAAGAAAGTCTCAGACTCAGGTCCTCCTATATGGAATGAAACAGGTATTGGTTTCTCTCGTGCTGAAGTTCTTGGCCCTGATGCTGATCTCTCAGCGCTTGACACCTCCCTACCACCTGGAGAAACTTTCATTCCTGGCAAAGTTGTAAGTGATCCTTATGGTATATTCTTTCTAGACTACCAAGGAAATCATCACTTTCAACGCATCTCTGAGCTTCCAATCACTCCCATCGAACAACTCAGAGATCTCATCTACTGGTGTGAAGTCAGACGCGACATTAAAGTTAGACACCTGAAGCCCTTGATTTTTGAAGAAGCTCTGAACAAAAAGAATCAAGGAGTAAATGTCCCTGACTGGATGATTCCCACATCAAAGACCCTCGATGAACTTCTCATCAAGGAAGAACCTTTTGACGGATAGGATCGCCTTGTAATTCTTTCTATCCTTATCTATCTACATCTTTTGTACTTGTAATTTTATTTGCTGTACTTGTAATTTTTCTACTTCCCTCTGTAATCTTTACGAAGTTTAACTGAAAAGATCCCAGAAAACAGTAAAAGGGACAAATATTTTATGAGTTCTTTTTATCCTTATGTTTTCATTAAATAGCAATTTTCTCTATTGCTATGTCATAATCAAATAGGGGGAGATTGTTGATCCAAACCCTCAGTGGTTTGATAATGACCCTCTCTTAAACACTTAGTGAAAATTGTGAGTAAACAAAATGTTGGTCCCGAAGGCCTATACAAGTTTGTAGAAGGGGGGGTTGAATACAAACACACAGATTTTACTTTTCTAAATTGTTTATTGATAAATCATTAACAATTTACAGCTTGTTGCGGAAACAAGATTAAGGATAAACCTAAATCTAAACAAGTTGGAACACTAAGGTTTCTTGCACAAAGAGAGATAAGGAAATTACTAATAATAACCTATCTGAGATAAGAGATTTGAACTTGTCCAGAGTTAGCAAGTTACTTCAAAAGAAGTGAGTTCATCTCTTTATATACTGCATGCATTTAATGCAAATCAGTATATACTTTACACGTGTCATCAGCTGGTTGGTTGCATGTCATTGACTTTGGTTGACAACCTTAGTAGCCGTATGGATGAATAGTGTAGTATATGAGTGGTTGTACGATTTCAGATTTTCGGAGGTTCTTTTCTGACATTTCGTACGGAGGCGTGCAAGGGTGGTTAAGACAAAAGTACTTTTTACGGAGGACTTCATGATCAGCTTTCGTTGATTCAGCGATTATCATTTTCTATTCAGCGAATGATAAAGTTCAGCGATAGCTGAAGTCTTGTACTTGATACTTCACGTTGAGTGGACAAATCTGAGTCTTCGATGATCCGCATCAGTTCATTAGGAGACTTGTCGCTGGTTCTTGAGCTTGATCTTCGACTTCAGCGTAGAACCTTTGTTGACGTGAAACTTGTCTTCAGAGATCATAAGTAAACAACTAACTTATCAGCGATCATCATAATGACTGAACAGACTCAGAGCATTAATGATGAACAGTTTCGCTGAATGTTTAACTTACAGAGCGAGAGTTCCTATCAGCGGTACTGGAAGATCTTAGTACTTATCAGCGATAGTGAAACTCTGATACATATTGTTTACTTACAATTTTCACTAAGTATAAGAAAGGGTCATTATCAAATCACTGAGGGTTTGGATCAACACAAAATGTATCAGAGTTTCACTATCGCTGATAAGTACTAAGACTTTACAGTACCGCAGATAGTAACTCTCACTCTTTAGATTAGATATTCAGAGAACATTGTTCATCATCTTATAGCTCTGAGCCTGTTCAGTCTATGAGATGATCGCTGATAAGTTAGTTGTTTACTTATGATCCCTGAAGACAAGTTTCACGTCAACCAAAGTTCTACGCTGAAGTCGACGATCAAACTCAAGAACCAGCGACAAGTCTACTCATGAACTGATGTGGATATCAGCGAAGCAAGACCTGTCCATTCAACGTGAAGTATCAAGTAGAAGACTTCAGCAATCGCTGAACTTTATCATTCGCTTATAAAGATCTGACTCAACGAAAGCTGATCATGAAGTCTCACTGCATGTTACTATTGTCTTACCTCCCTTGCACGTCTCCGAACGAATTGTCAGAACGGACATCCCTTTTGTCTGTAATCGTACAACAACTCTGATTCTACACTGTGCACCATGCGGCTACTAAGGTTGTCTACAGAGGTCAATGACATGCAACCACTCAGCTGCTGCTACGTGTAAAGCCAAACTGCCATGCATTAAATGCATGCAGTATATAAGAAGATCCTTACTTCAGTTTTGAAGTGTGCTCGGACCATGTTCTTATTTCTCTCTTATTGTTAACTTATTATTCGTAATTTCTTTAACTCTTTCTAGTGCAAGAAACTTAGTGTTTCTCAAGACTTGTTAAGATTAGGTTTATCCTTAATCTTGTTCCGCAACAAGTTGTAATTTGTCTTGATTTATCAATAAACAATTTAGAAAAGTAAAAACGTGTGTTTGTATTCAACCCCCCCCCCCCTTCTACAAACTTGTATAGCCCTTTGGGACCAACAATATACTATATTATAAAACATTTAACCCCCAAACTCTTAAAAACAATAATTTAAGCACTATGTACTACAGTTTAAAGCATATTTACTTAATTTTTAGGGAGAGAGAGAAAGCTAATTCTTTTTTTTTGGAAACCCGGAATTTTTTTCGAAACCAGGAACCATAATGCCTCTACATCCACACCTCTACATCCACGCCTCCATCTTCCTCACTCCGCCACTAAACGAGAAGATGGATTACGCTTGTACTTCTGCCCTCCCTTTCTTTCGATTATGCGAATCAACAAACAATTTGAAGCAATTGAAGGTGTTATGACCTTGTGGTAAGTGTGTTTTATATTCGATATCTGGATACAATCTCAAACCCTAACTTGCATTGTCTCAGACTCTAACTTGTGATGTTTTAAGGTACAAGCAATGATGTAAATTCCCGACTCTTTCTTGGTTTGTAAATAAATCTTCGAGTTATGGATTTGTAGCCTGATTGAATTTTGATATTTGATTTTTGTCTTTTTTTTTGTTTCTATAAAAATTAGGGATTTAGGTAGACCATCGATTTATCGATTTAGAGTTTCTACGCTCCTCTCATTAAGACCATCGATTTACCAGTTTATCGATCTACAAACAGACACAAATAAGGTAGACATCGATTCTATAGGAGTACTCCACCGATTTTATTAAAGTTTGATTTTGTTCAATTTGATTTTCTCTGTTTGACCATTGATTTATCAGGTTATCGATTCTGTAGAAGTCCTCCATCGACTTTATTCATTTTTCCAGGTTTGATTTTGTTCAATTAATTTTTTGTTTATTTTTCTTGCATTTGTGAATTGGTTTTCATTTTTGATGATCTATGTAAAAACTCTTAAACTAAACTTTTATTAAACGAAAATACAACTTACAACAAAAACTCACTACAATAACACTCAATCTCTCATACTTACATAAGAAAACTCACTACAGTAACACACCACTCAGATTTACCTTCAAGAGGTTTGAAGGTGAAAGAATATGGAGAATGTTGGTCCCGAAGGGTTATACAAGTTTGTAGAAGGGGGGTTGAATACAAACACACAATTTTTACTTTCTAAATTGTTTATTGATCAATCAAAACAATTTACAACTTGTTGCGGAACAAGATTAAGGATTAACCTAATCTAAACAAGTTAAAAACACTAAGTTTCTTGCACCAGAATAAAGACAGAAAGGATATAAGGAAATTACGAATAATAACCTAACACACAGTAGTAAGGAAGAAGAAGATGGCCCGAGCACTTCATTTCTGAAGTAGGGTTCTTCTTATATACTGCATGCATTTAATGCATAGCAGTGTTACTTTACACGTGGCAGCCGCTGAGTGGTTGCATGTTTTGACCTTTGTAGACAACCTTAGTAGCCGCATGGTGCACAGTATAGAATCAGAGTTTGTTGTACGATTCTAGACAGAAGGTAGGTCCATTCTGACATTTCGTACGGAGACGTGCAAGGGGGGTAAGACAATAGTACTTTGTAAGGAGACTTCATGATCAACTTTCGTTGAATCAGTACTTTATCAGCGAATGATAAAGTGCAGTGATTGCTGAAGTCTTCTACTTGATACTTCACGTTGAATGGACAATTTTGTGACTTCGCTGATATCCGCATCAGTTCATTAGTAGACTTGTCGCTGGTTCTTGGGCTTAATCTTCGACTTCAGCGTAAAACCTTTGTTGACGTGAAACTTGTCTTCAGGAATCATAAGTAAACAACTAAACTATCAGCGATCATCACAGAGACTGAACAGGCTCAGAACTGCTGGATGAACAGTGTTCGCTGAATGTCTAATCTAAAGAGCGAGAGTTCCTATCAGCGGTACTGTAAAGTCTTAGTACTTATCAGCGATAGTGAAACTCTAATACATATTGTTTACTTACAATTTTCACTAAGTGTTAAAGATAGGGTCATTATCAAATCCCTGAGGGTTTGGATCAACAATCTCCCCCTATTTGATTATGACATAGCAACAAAGAAAATTGCTAAGTATGAAAACATAAGGATAAAAAGAACTCATAAAATATTTGTCCCTTTTACTGTTTTCTGGGATCTTTTAAGTACTGATTGTAACGACCCAGTTTCCCAAACATACAATAAATAACATATACTGCATAACATCGTTACATTCATAACAAAAGATACTTAATAATTCACATACGGTCCCATAGTCTCAAAACTATACAATACAAAATATAAGTATTTCCTAATTTCCGTCATTTATCAACCGCGTCCTACACTTTATCCTTCCCTTTGCTAATAAAAGCTCCTTGACCTGGAATACATATTTTTGAAAACAAAATGAGGGTTAGACCAAACGGTCTAGTGAGATAATCCCTATCAGTTTAGTAATCCTTTTGTAAAAACACACATATATCACATATACTTAAATACCAAACAAGACTCGTGCATCGTGTACCACTCATCCTTCACATCCTTCACATGGCCAAATTAGTTGGTTGCAAGCCAATTAATCAATTACTCCACTGTACGACAATTACAGCCAACACCACCGTACGATAATTACATCCAAAACTCCACCGACTATTAGTTCGGCTAACGTATACTCGTGTAGTGCAATATACATATAAATACAATATATATCTCAATATATCATATTGTCATTTATAAACACGTCATCACGTTCCAACCACATATCCATCTCATATATATATATATATATATATATATATATACATATATATATATATATATATATGTATGTATTCCAGTTTGAAAACATTTTGAAGTAAAACTCACCTGATTGCATTACTACAACTCTTTCAAGCCTTTTCCAAAATATTCAGTCTTTCAATCCAAATCCTCAGAGTCTGAAACAGATTAAATACAAATACACCCTTACTAAATAAACACATAAGACATACTAGGCTAAGAACTCGAGATAACTTAAATCCTCCAAAAGTGACCAAACAGCAAAACTATCCGGACAACACAAAAACAATCCGAACAACAGATCTTTCCGGACAGCATGACCAATCCGGACAGCGTAATCTTTCCGGACAGCATAAAGAATCCGGACATCATCCGGACACCAAAGTAATCCGGATGCCATCTGGTATCTAATTCATCCGGAAACCATCAAACGAATCATCCGGACACTAGCCATAGAAATTACCGGACACATTCAACAACACTACCGGACACCACCATAAAGTGTCCGGAAACCTCTGTCGGTTTACCCATTTTTCACCCATATTCGATTGAAATCATTACTAGACATGAAATCGACTATTCTACACCGATAGAAACTATCTACTAGCAATTACAAACATAAAATACAAAGCAACATACCTCAATTTCACTTCCAAGTACACCAACTTGAAGTCCTAGCCTTAATCTCCTTCTTTTTTTCTTCCTTTGTCTCCAAAACACACACACACACCTTAATCTGGATATTTCTGAGTTGTGAAATATCTGAAGTCTAAAAGGGATAATATCAACTATATTTACTATTTTAAACATTGAACTAATCATTAATGACAAAGAACACCTTTAACTTATAAATTTACCTAAACTTACCCTAAACCTCAAATTTTAAAGTTAACTTTATTTAACGGAAATGGATTTTAACTAACGAACTTACCCGGGGTATTACATTATCTCCCCCTTAAAAGAATTCCGTCTCGGAATTCGGTTAGGTGAAAAGGCATGAATACTTATCACTACTACTTCGAACTCAATCAAAACCATAGAAACTAACTGAATAGACATCCCACACCCATCTATATCTCTAACACAGATAAGCAACAAAAGTACGGAAATACCAATAACCATTTTGCACCGAAGTCAGATAGCACCTTAGCACGTATAGAGTTTATTAGAAATGTACCTGTAACCTCATCCGGAATTTCCTCCTCTTCTTGTGCTGTCATTTGGAAGACACGACCTTTTGATTTCGGTACCTCAGACCCTTGTACCTCTCCCGACCTAACACATGGTGGTCTCACCGTCATACTACCCTGCTGTACTTTCCATCGTGGACATTCTGACTGAATATGATGAGGGGAATTGCAATTTAGAAACATTTTATAGTCACACTTCCTTGGCACCGGTATGACAGTAGGTGTAATGGGCATTTCGTCTTCCAGACTAGGATCTGGTATTCCAGTTTCAGTTTGACGAGTTCTATCAAACATAGCTTGTATATTGGCTTGAAGTCTTCCTATTTCCGTCGTCAAATCGTTTCTCGTAACAAATTCAGTACCTCATGGATGAACTCTGCCCCCAGTTCTGCCTCCACCACGCTCTCCCCTCTTCCCCCCGTTCCGACTGTTGGATTCGTTCTATTAGGATTTCCTTCCCCTTCTCTATTCGTACGTCGAGTACCACTTGCCATTCTGTTAATTTAACAAGATTAATATACACATAAGCACATACCCCATATAATAAGGTATTCCAGTCCAAACATGTACCTGTAAGATCACAATTACACTGGCCAGGTGTAATCTGAAATTACCTTACATGATGTTCCTTCTACCTTTTATGCTTAATCATCCCAAGGTTCTACAATAATTGGGACATCCTACTTCACATGCAGTTTAAGTCTAGGTACATATACGAATACCTAAATCCGTTAAACTAGGGCTCTAATACCATCTGTAACGACCCGGTTTCCCAAACTGTTAGATCTGAAGTTTTGTCAATAAACCAAGTGTTGAAGATCTGATAAGAAGATTCAGAAGTTCTGAGAAGAAGAGTCAGAAGTTCTGAGAAGAAGAGTCAGAGATCTGAGAAAGAGAAGTCAGAAGTTCTGAGAAGCGTGATCAGAAGAATGTTCAGAAGTTCTGAACTACCTGTTCAGAACTTATGACGAGTTTCGTTATTTAGTAATGTGTAAACTAATTAGGACACGTGTTATGTTCTTATTAGTCTTTCTTATTTGTACTGTAGCTTTAAGATGTTTGTTGCAGTATAAATAGAGTGGTTAGCACTACGTTGCTAACTGATTGATTTTCCATATTACTTGTATTCTTTCCTTGTAATCTTTGAGGTGATCTCTCTCTTAGATCTGTAATTCTGTGCATCATTGAATACAATTGGGCTTGATCATACAATTTCTCAAATACTTCTTTCTATATTGATTGTAAGAATAGATCCTGCACTTTCAATTGGTATCAGAGCTAATCAACAAACAAATTCGTTCAAGATTGTGATTGCGAAGATCGATTGATCAATTTCTTGAAGATTTCTTGATTCATTCAAAATTCGATTCCGCTGCTAGGGCTAGTTCTTGAATTCTTAGCAATTCTTGAATTACCTGCTACTTTTCGATCAAGAAAATCGAATTTGTCCTTCTGTTGAATTTTCTTACAATCATGTCTTCTAAAGAATATCTAGCCATGGGATCCGAAACCAAACCGCCTGTTCTTATACCAGAAGAGTATCAGCAATGGAAAACTCGTATGATCCAATTCCTTGACAACATCGATGAAAATCTTATGATTTCTATACGAGAAGGTCCAATCGAAGTATATATCGATGTCGCCGCAACCCCTGCTACAGAGACAACTCCAGAAATTCCAGCGACCAGAGTAAAGAAGAATTATTCCCAATACACTGCTGAACAGAAAAATAGGCATGCTATTGACAAAAGAGCAATTACTTTGATGACTTTGGCTGTCCCGAATGAGGTTCTTAACAGGATTGACAGTGGATCATCAGCTAAAGAAATGTGGGACGAATTGGAAAGGCAAATGTTAGGAACTGTGAGATCTATTCAGGCAAAGTTAAATCAAAGCATAAATGCTTATGAAAGGTTCAAAGCAAAAGAGTCAGAAAGTTTGACACAGACATACAGTAAATTTTGCACTATTCTAAATGACTTGAGAAGAAATGGACTGAAGAAAACAAAATCAGAAATAAATTACAAATTTCTGAACAGTCTAAATTCAGAATGGTCATCATTTGCCATAAGTCTGCAAATGAACAAAGATATGTGTGAAGAAGACTTAAATGATTTGTTCTGTGTTCTTAATCAACATGAAGACTCTGTCAAGTTAGTTGTGGAAGAAAAGAAAAATGTTGCTGATCAGTTAGCGTTCTTATCAAAGTCCAAAGCAATCAAAGCACCCAAAAAGACTGCATATCTATCAGAAATACCAAGTCTGGAGGAATCTGACAAAGAAGAAGGATCAGAAGATGATGAAGATATCAAGATAATGGCTGAAAAGCTAGCTTTGCTGACAAATACTTTCAACAAAAGGTATGGGAAGGGCAGATTTCAAGGAAACTATAAGAGAGCTGGAAGTTCAGATTATAAGAAGAAAGATGACAGAGAAGAAAATAAGATTGAAAAGAGAATAGAGAGAAGTGAAGAAAACAAGGAAGAGAAGGAAGAGAGAAAAGAAAAGAATCTGTGTTTCAAGTGTGGAAAATCTGGCCATTATGCCAAGGATTGCAGAGTTAAAGTTGTGAAAGATTATGAATACTACACGAAGAAGGCTCAGCTTGCAAAGAAGAGAGATGACGAGATTGCGCTATTGGCTGAACAGGAGAATTGGCTGTACTACACTTCTGATGAAGATGATCATATCAACTTTCCACAAATGCGAAGCTATATGGCAAAAATGAGGAATGAGGATGATTCTGATTTTGAAGATGCTAATTCTGAGTCATCTGCTGAGGTACATTCTTCACTTGAATTAGAGTTAATGACACAGATTGGTGAAATGAAAACTGAATTTGCTAACCTAAGAAAACAGATAAAAGGAGAAAGAACTTTGGTTAACAAATTCAGAATTGAAAAAGAAGTAATAAACGAACAATATGAAGAATCTGAGGCTGAGAAACAGAAAGTTAAAGATGAAAATTCTGAATTGATGAAAAGGCTTTCTGAACTAAAAGTTGAGTTTTCAAAAATAAAGGATGAAAAAGGTGATTTACAAATAAAATTTGATATGTTATTTGAAGAAAGAAAGAATTTATACTCCAAAATCAAAGAATTGGAAGATTTGAATTTGAAAAGAGGTCAAACTCAGCAAACATTAAACCTTTTATTAAGCAATGTTAAAGATACAAGATTTTACAATCCAAAGAAGGGATTGGGATTGGAAGAAAATGTCATTTTAAAAAGAGCTCCAATACTTCAAGTTTCTAAGCCAAAAATCCCAGAAATTGTTGAAGTTTTCATAAGACCTGCTAGTTCTATAACAAGTTCTGACAATTTGCAAAGACCAAACTCTAAAAAGTCAGATGAGACAATTTCTGAGTCTAAAACAGAAAAGTCAGTTGGTTCAGAAGAAAAGGTTAAGAAAGAAGTTTCTAAACCAACAGATGAAAAGCCAAGATACAATGATACTAAATTCAAGTATGATTCCTTAAATGTCAGCTACAAAAATAAACAACCAAGTTTTTCATATCATGACATTGAGAGCATATTTGATACAAGTAAAAATTCTGAAACAGTCAATCAAAAGTCTGAAACTTCTAGTCAGGATTCTGAACTTTGTAGTCAGAATTCTGAGTCTAAAGATCAGACATCTGAGTCTGTAAATCAGAACTCTGACTCAGGTAGTCAGAAGTCTGATTCAACTGGATTTTCTGAAACAAAATCAGATGAATTTTTGCAACTTGAAAAGAGATTTAATCTTGTGAGTCAAGAACTTGAGGATTTAAGGAAAACTTATGATGAACTTGAAAATGATTTCTGTGAGGTGGATATTAAACTTGAAGAAGCTTTGAAAGAAAAGAATATTTTTATTCAGAAAATAACAGAGCTTGAAAAACTGAAGACTGAGTATGATCTTTTTAAAATTAATGCTTCAAGAGAAAATGATAAATTCTTTAATGAATCAAGTACATATGAAAAAGGTGAATCATCTAATTCTTCTAACAAAAAGAACTTGAATTTTTCAGAAAAAGAAGAAAGCAAAAGGAAAGATGATCTTGCAAAGTTGAACGATCTGAAAAGGGAACTTGAGAAGCTTAGAATGAAATCTACTTCTGAACTAAACGCTAGAAATTCTTGTAATAAGGGCAATTGTACTCTGAACAGTATAAATAAAAATGAAATGATCTATGTTTCAGATTTATTGTCACTTGCAAAGAAAAATCTTGTTTGTGTTAGATGTAAAAATGATTCATTCCAATATTCTCACAAATGTCAAGTCAAAATAACTTCTGTTTCATACATAAGAAAAGATATTCAGAAAGTTTCTGTTTCTCAAAATACAGAAAAGAAGAAAATTTTTGTTCCTCAGACTCAGAAGAAAGAAAAGATAAAAGAAAAGAAACTTGAAAACATAGCAAAACCAAAAGTTACAACTCTCAAAAAGAATTTGAACAAACTTGTAAGCAGAAAATGTTCTGACTTCATAAAAGTTCAAGGAAAGTGGTGTTTGAAGAAAGATTTTGAGTGGAGAGTAAAAGGTACTGATGTTAAATCCAATGACAAAGCTAACAAAGATGGACCCATTCCAAAATGGGTACCTAAACCTAACTGATCTTTTTGCAGGGCTGTCATGTGTGGTTTTTAGATTCAGGAGCTTCAAGACACATGACAGGTCAGAAGTCTTTTCTATCAAACTTCACAGAAAAGGCTGGAGGAGCAGTAAACTTTGGAAACAATAGCAAAGGTCAAGTCAAAGGTTATGGGGATTTAACTAAAGGGGATCTAACTATCCAAAAGGTTTTCTATGTTGAAGGATTACAACACAATCTTTTCAGCATAAGTCAGTTTTTAGACAGTCTTTGTCAAATTAAGTTTCAAATAACAGGTTGCATGATTCTAACTGAAAATGATGTCAAAGTCTTCTGGGCCAAAAGACATATGGACTTATTTGTAGTTAATTTTTCAAAATTGAAAATATTAAATACAGTTTGTCTTTTATCAAAATCAACTGCAAATGAATGCTGGCTTTGGCACAGAAGATGTTCTCATCTGAATTTCAAAGATCTTAATAATCTTGTTGCAAAACAGTTGGTTAAAGGCTTACCAAAGCTTAAATTTGAAAAAGAATCATTATGCTCAGCTTGTGAAATGGGCAAGATGAAAAAGAGTTCTCACAAATTAAAAATGGACTCATCTTGCAAAGCACCATTAGAAATGATTCATACTGATCTTTGTGGTCCAATTTCAGTTCAGTCGATGGGAGGAAAGAAATATATGCTTGTGATTGTTGATGAATTATCCAGATACACGTGGGTTGAGTTCCTAAGAGCTAAGTCAGAAGCTGCTACTACATTGATAAATTTTATCAAAAGGATTCAAGTTCTCTTACAACTTCAAGTTCAGAAAATCAGAAGTGATAATGGAACGGAGTTCAGAAATGAGACTCTTCAGAATTTTCTAGAAAGTTCTGGGATTTCTCACAATTTTTCTGCTGTCAGAACTCCTCAACAAAATGGTGTTGTTGAAAGGAAGAATAGAACTCTAGTTGAGGCTGCGAGAACAATGTTGGCTTATGCAAATCTTCCTACTTTCCTATGGGCTGAAGCAATTGCAACTGCTTGTTTTACACAAAATAGAACTTTAATCAATAAGAGATTAAATAAGACTGCTTATGAACTGATAAATAAAAGAAAACCATTAATCAAATTCTTTCATATTTTTGGTTGCAGATGCTACGTTCTCAGAGACAGAGAAAATCTTGCCAAATTCGATAAAAAGGCAGATGAAGGATACTTTGTGGGTTATTCTTTAACTTCCAAAGCATTCAGAATCTACAATAGAAGAACCAAGAGGATGATGGAGAGCATAAATGTAACTTTTGATGAAGCCAGAATGCGGACTTCTGAACAAGACAGTTCAGAACTCATGCTGAACAAGACAAAAATGACTTCTGATACAAATTCTAATCCTATTTGTTCAGAACTCAATTTACTGTTTAAGGATGCTTTTAGTGAACTAATTTCTGATTCTTATGCAGAATATGAAAACCCAAAGATGGTCAAAGAGATGAAAAATAAGACTCCAGAAATAGTTCAATCAACTGTAATTTCTGACAAAGGTCCATCAGAGGAGTGCCCAAATCTAATAAATACAAGTGGTGAAAACTCTGAACCTTGTAATCAGAATTCTGATTCTTGTACTCAGAACTCTGAACAAGTCAATCAGAACTCTGACTTCATTAATCAGAACTCAAACTTGGATGCAACTCCTACTCATACGTCAGAACAAGGTGACAGTTCAGAATTACAAGCAATCATTGATGAGAATGATGCAAACAACAATTATTCAGAGATTGATGTACTCCCTAGTGCTAACAAATGGACTAAAAATCACCCTATTCATCAAGTAATAGGTGATCCATCAGCAGGAGTAAAGACAAGATCAGCTACAGCAAATGAAGTAATGTTTGCTGGTTTCTTAAGTGTAATTGAACCAAAGAAAGCTAATGAAGCCCTAGAGGATCCAGACTGGATTTCAGCAATGCAAGAGGAATTGCTTCAATTTGAAAGAAATAAAGTTTGGAGACTCATTCCAAAGCCTGAAGGTAAATCTATAATTGGAACTAAATGGGTGTTCAGAAACAAAAAGGATGAATCAGGTGTTGTCATCAGAAATAAGGCAAGATTGGTTGCTAAGGGATACTGTCAACAAGAGGGAATTGATTATGATGAGACATTTGCACCAGTGGCAAGGATAGAGGCAATCAGAATATTTTTAGCCTATGCTGCACATAAAAACTTCAAGGTGTATCAAATGGATGTCAAATCAGCCTTTCTAAATGGCAAACTTAATGAAGAGGTGTATGTCCATCAACCTGAAGGTTTTGTTGATCCAGAATTCCCTGATCATGTTTATATTTTAGACAAAGCTTTATATGGTCTAAAACAAGCACCACGAGCCTGGTATGACACTCTTACTAAACACCTGTTAGGTTCAGGATTCAAGAAAGGTAAGATTGACACAACTTTGTTTTTAAAGAAACAGGGTAATGATTTGATTCTGATTCAGATTTATGTTGATGACATAATATTTGGTTCTACCAGTCCAGAATTATGTGATAATTTTTCAAAAGTCATGTCATCTGAATTTGAAATGAGCATGATGGGTGAACTGAATTTTTTCCTTGGTCTTCAAGTCAAACAACTACCAAAAGGTATTTTCATAAATCAAGGAAAATATGTCAGAGATATTCTGAAAAAGTTCAAAATGTCTGATTGTGCTTCTATGAGAACACCTATGGCAACTAACATAAAGTTAGATGCTGATCTCAAAGGTGTTTCAGCAGATATCAAACTTTATAGAGGCATGATTGGATCATTACTTTATTTGACTGCAAGTAGACCAGATATCATGTTTTCTACCTGTTTCTGTGCTAGATTTCAATCTAACCCGAAAGAATCACATATGTTGGCTGTAAAAAGGATTTTAAGATATCTCAAAGGAACACCTGATCTAGGTCTATGGTATCCAAAAGAAACTGACTTCAAATTGACTGCTTTCACTGATGCTGATCATGCAGGAAGTAGGTTGGACAGAAAGAGTACATCTGGTGCTTGTCACTTTTTGGGAGATAAAATAGTGAGTTGGGCATCAAAGAAACAGAATTGTGTATCCACTTCAACTGCTGAAGCAGAGTATGTTGCTGCTGCTGCTTCATGCTCTCAAACATTGTGGATGAGAACACAACTCATGGACTATGGATATCAGCTTAATAAGATTCCCATCTATTGTGACTCAGAAAGTGCAATTGCTATTACTCAGAACCCTGTTCAACATTCGAAGACTAAGCATATAGACGTGAGGTATCATTTTATAAAGGACTATGTGGAAAAAGGAACTATAGAGATGCACTTTGTGCATACAAAGTATCAATTGGCTGACTTGTTCACAAAGCCTCTTGATCACAAAAGGTTTTCTTTTCTCATATGTAAAATAGGAATGCTTAATCTGCCTAGTTGAAAATATTTTTTTCTTAAAAATGCTAAATTTTTCTAAGTGAAGTTGTCTGAGTAGTGTACTCAGAACTTCTGAGTCTTGAGTTCAGAACTTCTGAATCTTGAGTTCAGAACTTCTGAGTCTTGAGTTCGAAACTTCTGAATCTTGAGTTCAGAACTTCTGAGTCTTGAGTTCAGAACTTCTGAGTCTTGAGATCAGAACCTCTAAATCTTAAGGTCAGAAATTCTGAGTCAATACTTCAGCAATCTAACTTTCAAAAATTTATTTTTGAGAAATACAAATAACTTCAACTGTATGGATTATGCTTCTTCGATTATCTTGTTATCTCATCTTTATGTATCATTAATACTCAAATGCATGCTCAAGTCAAGGGGGAGCATCAAAATTCTTTTGAAAATCATTTTGTGATGCTTAAAAGATTTGTTTTCATTTCTTATCTGTTCAAACCTCTTCTGAATAATCAAAATGTTTTATATTGGTCAGAAGTTGATTTTAAAAGACATTTTGGTTACAAGGCAAAATTCTTCTGAGTCATGGAATCAGAACATCTGCGCGTGTTATTCAGATCTTTGACTTGAGTCAAAATTCTATCCACTAACACGTGTCAGCTTCATATTTGTTTGACAATGCCACGTATTTCATTTAAATCCTTTGTGGTATTTCACGTGTGTTGACTCCGTTATAACATTGATTTCGCTTTTCCGTTAAACCTTTCAACTTCGCGGATTTTAAATAGGTCTTAAAATCCCTATTTCAAAGTTCTTTCAAATTCCAGAGCGAAACGTGAGATACGAATCAAATCCAGAGTTCTTTGAATCTGTTTTCTTCTTAAATCATGTCTGAAATACGAAGAAGTGGTCCAATTTCTCTACATTCTACAAAATCGATAATGGATTCATCTGATTCGGAAAGTGATGAAGTACAAAATAGAGTTGCAGAGGAAGGGGCAATAAGAAATGATGAAGAAGATGAACAAATGGATGAATCTGAAGGAAATGCGGATGAGGTAAATGTTAATATTGAACATGATCAGAGTGCTGCAGGTTCTATTATGTCAGATAGATCTATTCTAGTGGAAAGAATTGTTCCTGAGAGTGAATGGTTGAAATTATCTGAAAATAACTGTGTTATATTGTTTGAGGAAAGTCGTTTTAAGCCTGAACACAGAATTATCATGGAGTTATTTAAACATCATCCGTACAGAAAATGGTTTACAAGAAGTAAAAATGTGCCTGTTCAGTACATACAACAATGGTGGAAATATCTTAGGTTAGAAGATAATAAGTTTGTGTCTGAAATTGGAGGAGTGACATTTGTCTTATCTATCTCTGTACTAAGAGAGATGCTGAATCTACCAGAGAAAGATGATGTACAAAGAAGAACAGATTTTGAGGATTTACCCCTAACAGAGGAATTAATAGCAGAGTTTATGAAGTTGGGATACAATGAAGGATTGAGGACTCTCAGTTTGTTCAGAAGAAACAAATTACCACCTATTTGGGCTTGCTTCTTTCATGTGGTAAATAAATGTTTGTCAGGGAAAAATAGTTCTGCTGATCAAGGTTCTAAACAAATTCTTCAGATATTTCAAGGTTTAGTGAAGAATAGGCATTATGACTATACTTTAATACTTTGGGAAGATATGAAGAATACATTTGAGAAGAATCAGAAAGCAATTCAGAAGAAGACAAAGGATGCTCCACTGACATACATTCCCTACATAAGGTACTGGCAAATTGTTATTTGGTATGCCATGCAGGAAAACAGAACAATCTCAAGAAGAACAAATGAAGAGCATGGTCCTACATTTTATTTGGGTAAGATGACCTCAGTAACAAGACTTGAAAATTATCCCAATCATAAACTGTTGCCAAAATCACTTAGGAACTATATTCCAAGGGAGAGTGAGATTTTAAAAGCTTACTGCACCTCTATGGGAATTGAATTACCTCAAATCCCTACCCAAGAGGACCAACCTGAGAAGAGAGGTGAGGGGTCTAGTCGAATTAGAGAGGGGGAGGATGTTCAGATGGGTGAACATTCTGAGAGACTTGAGGGGGAAAATTCTGAGAGCTTGGTTAGACTCAGTGAGGAAAAACAGAATGAGAGTGGTGAGGATGAGAGATTGTTAACAGAGGTTCAAACAGAAAGAGATGCCTCTGAACCAGCTAATCTTGACCAGGTAACCACACATGCTATTGGTTCACATCTCTTGGTGTCCAATATTGAAACAAACACCATGGACCTAGTGGTGGATCTTGAACAACCCATCCATACCCACTCAGAAGCATTTCAACATGCTACTGTTTCACACAAATCCGGGGAACCATCCCAAACTCATTTGGAGGGAGGTGATAAATCCCAACTTATTTTTCAACACATTGAGTCTGAATATCACAGTCCTATTCATATTGAGCCTGAAATTCCTTTTGACACTTGCACAGATCAGGAATTTCGTACTCCTGAAACAACATTCATAGACATGCCTAATGTTGGGTGTCAAGGATTGGATGGAAGTCCTGGTGAGGTGAACATTACAAAAGCCTCATTCAAACGTGCATCTGTTGTACAAGATGACTGTGTGTTATCTACAGGCCATGAGCTCTCTGGGCACATGAAAACTGGACCATCTGTTGGTTCAGGTTCACTGTTAGAAACTTCTGAATTTGAAAAGATTCAGAAACAAAACAAGGAGATGGGGGAAAAAGTAGAAAATTTGGAGAAGAGGATGGAGGATCTGAATGATGAGGTATCAGATTTGAAAGTTGTATTAGAGAAAAAGTTAATTTCTGTTGAAACCAAGGTAGATGATGTAAAGAAATCCTTGGATTCTCACAAAAAGGAGATCATGGATATAATGTCTGGTTTTCAAAAAGATATGTTAAAACAGATGCAGGGTATGCAGGAATCTATATTGAAAGCACTGAGTGTATCTTTGGCTTCTACTTCAAAGCCTCTTGATCCTGTTCCTATTGCAGAAGCTGAACCTGAAGTTGCTTTTAATCAGAACTTGAAAAGGAAGTTTGATGATAATGATCCTCATAATCATCAAAAGGGGGAGAAAAGACAAAGGTTAAGTTCTGATGATGATATTGGCATAGAAGATTTTGAGATAGCAGACATGCACTTAGCCAATACAAAAAGTACAGAAGATCAGACACAGGAAAATTTAAAGGAGATGATTCAGATAGTACAGCTTGACAGTTCAGATACAGAAGAAATGGAGTTGGGAAGTATTGATAGTAATGAATCAGATAAAACAGAGGAATTGAACTTGGATACTGAGATGGAAGGAAACTCAGATGAAACTGTAGCTATTGAGGAATCTGATTTGAGAATGGAAGAAATAGTGGAAAGTACAGTGGTAAACAGGTGTACAGATATTGTGGTTTATAACAGTGAAAGGGCAATGGAGTCTGAATCAGAAGAAATGAGGTTGAATGAAGAATTGATCAGAAGAATGCATAATGAAGTAGTCAGAGCTTTGAGTGTTCAGAAAATTCATAAAGGAATAAAAGTGATAAGACCCATTGATCTAATGGGAGAAGAAGACAGAACTGTAGATTACACTCAGGATTTTAAAGATGATTTTAGGTTTAACTTTTGTGATGAGTTAAATACAGAAGAAGAGTATGTGAAAGTGAAAGACTTCTTTATGCCTTCTGAATATGTATTCAGAAAACCAATCGAGATTCCAAAGATTAAATTGCAAAGACTAGAAGAACCTTTGTGTGACTTCATTCTAGAGTTAAGTGATGTACCTTTAGCCAGACAATTTCATGATGATATTTTTCCTGAGGAAATATATGATAATCTCTACTACACAGAAGGAGAGTATGAGCTTTTGGAAAGTAACATTGATGGTTTTATGGATGACAGAGCTCAGATGGTCTACTCAGAAGCTTCTAATATGTTCAGAGTTCCTGACTCAAAACTGCATATTCAGAAAAGAATCGAGAAAGTTCTGATGTTTCAACAAGATGAATTCAATGGTTTAATGTTCGTTAGAATGGAAACACTGAAAGAAAGAAATACAAAGGTTTCCATGTCTACATTTGATTTTCACAGATTGACTCTTGATGATCAGATCTTTCTAGTCAAGTTCTTTGCTAGCACTGAAGAAGCCTTGATAGAAATTGAATGCAGAAGACTTCTGGGTATTTATGTCAGAAATACATACTTGTATGACTTCCAATTGGCTATAGAAGAAAGAAAAGAAAAGTGCAATCTGAGTTCTCCCACAAAGAAAACAGAAGTTGATCTGCATGTGAAGGGTTTTGTGAATGAAGGAATGGAGGCAGAAGGGTTCACATATATGGTTCACGAAAGACTTGAATTATTCAGATTAAAAGAGTTGGTGAAGTACAGTGATGCAACTCTGAATTGGCTGTTGATTAGAATGGAAGTAAGTATGGATGCTGAAAAAGAGAGTTTAAAGAAGAGATGCATAAACTGTGTGAAGAGGAGGTTGGATTTTAGAAGAAAAATCAGAAACAGTAGTGAATGGTTGTTATCTGAGGTGAATCCCAAAAAGATTCTACATAATGATTTTGTGTTCCCAGCTGAGTATGAAGTGAATGAAATTTTGTCAGATGAGGCTGAAGAAGTTCAGGACACAACACCTCAGAATGTGCAGATAACTAATATTGATCAAGCTGAACAGTCTGAACCCAAAGAAGATGAAATATTCATTGATCTGAATGGATACTTTCTTGAATTTGATCTGCCTGAGTTCTTCAAACCAAAAGAGGTACAATTCTTGGATGTGTATTATGATAGGTCTAAGGAGACTCAGATCTGGTTGGCTGAAAAATCAAGATGTCTTGGCAAAACAAAGCAAGCCGTTTACTCAGATTTTCTAATCACTGGAATCAGAGAATTGAAGGTTAAGAAATTCAGAAAGATGGAGTACTTATCCTTTGAAGTTTTGAGAGAAGATGGCAAGGTTTATTATTTCACTGATGCAGATTTTGAGAAACTGTCAGTGGTTGACTTCTACAGATTACACAGCTTTCTATGTTTTAAAGAGTCAAGTAAAGATAGAAATGAAAGGAAGGCAAGAAGTGTGGTGATTGAGGCCATGTTCTATATCTTAAGGTGGCATTGCTATACAGATTTCCAAATAGCTCTGTATTTGCAAAAGTCATGTGTTTATCTGGCAAATCCCAATACAGATCATGAGCAGAAAAAGGTGTTAAAGACTGGAAGTGTTCACAGATATCCAGAGTTGGGAGTATTTTTGAAGAACAAAAGTGGAAAGATCTTCTTCAGAGCAAAGGAAACTGCAAAATATTGTTCTGGAACTTTAAGGATCATAAAGCACAATTTGGAGAAAAAGATGCTGAAAGTGAAGGAAGCAAACATGATTCAAGAAGTAATTAATCAGCAAGTTGAGATTATTCAAGAAATTATTGACAAGATTGATAAGAGGCTTAATCTGAGGAATGTGCTACTTCAGAAAATTGTTCCTGCTCTGAAAGAATTAGATGATGCAAAGTTTAAGTTTATTTGACAAAAAGGGGGAGATTGTTAGATCTGAAGTTTTGTCAATAAACCAAGTGTTGAAGATCTGATAAGAAGATTCAGAAGTTCTGAGAAGAAGAGTCAGAAGTTCTGAGAAGAAGAGTCAGAGATCTGAGAAAGAGAAGTCAGAAGTTCTGAGAAGCGTGATCAGAAGAATGTTCAGAAGTTCTGAACTACCTGTTCAGAACTTATGACGAGTTTCGTTATTTAGTAATGTGTAAACTAATTAGGACACGTGTTATGTTCTTATTAGTCTTTCTTATTTGTACTGTAGCTTTAAGATGTTTGTTGCAGTATAAATAGAGTGGTTAGCACTACGTTGCTAACTGATTGATTTTCCATATTACTTGTATTCTTTCCTTGTAATCTTTGAGGTGATCTCTCTCTTAGATCTGTAATTCTGTGCATCATTGAATACAATTGGGCTTGATCATACAATTTCTCAAATACTTCTTTCTATATTGATTGTAAGAATAGATCCTGCACTTTCACAAACATACAACAAATAACATATATTGCATAACATTGTTACATTCATAACAAAAGATACTTAATAATTCACATACGGTCACATAGTCTCAAAACTATACAATACAAAATATAAGTATTTCCTAATCTCCGCCAGGTATCAACCGTGTCCTACACTTTATCCTTCCCTTTGCTAATAAAAGCTCCTCGACCAGGAATACGTATTTTTTAAAACAAAATGAGGGTTAGACCAAACGGTCTAGTGAGATAATCCCTGCCAGTTTAGTAATCCTTTTGTAAAAACACACATATATCACATATACTTAAATACAAAACAAGACTCGTGCATCGTGTACCACGCATCCTTCACATCCTTCACATGGCCAAATTAGTTGGTTGCAAGACAACTAATCAATTACTCCACCGTACGACAATTACAGCCAACACCACCGTACGACAATTACAGCCAAAACTCCACCGACTATTAGTTCGGCTAACGTATACTCGTGTAGTGCAATATACATATAAATACAATATATTTCTCAATATATCATATTGTCATTTATAAACAAGTCATCACGTTCCAACCACATATCCATCTCATATATATATATATATATATATATATATATATATATATATATATATATATATATATATATATATATATATATATATATATATGTATGTATTCCAGTTTGAAAACATTTTGAAGTAAAACTCACCTGATTGCTTTACTACAACTCTTCCAAGCCTTTTCCAAAAGATTCAGTCTTTCAATCCAAATCCTCAGAGTCTGAAACAGATTAAATACAAATATCCCCTTACTAAATAAACACATAAGACATACTAGGCTAAGAACTCAAGATAACTTAAATCCTCCAAAAGTGACCAAACAGCAAAACTATCCGGACAACACAAAAACAATCCGAACAGCAGATCTTTCCGGACAGCATGACCAATCCGGACAGCATAATCTTTCCGGACAGCATAAAGAATCCGGACATCATCCGGACACCAAAGTAATTCGGATGCCATCCGGTATCTAATTCATCCGAAAACCATCAAACGAATCGTCCGGACACTAGCCATAGAAATTACCGGACACATTCAACAAGACTACCGGACACTACCATAAAGTGTCTGGAAACCTCTGTCGGTTTACCCATTTTTCACCCAGATTCGACTAAAATCATTACTAGACATGAAATCGACTATTCTACACCGATAGAAACTATCTACTAGCAATTACAAACATAAAATACAAAGAAACATACCTCAATTTCACTTCCATGTACACCAATTTGAAGTCGTAGCCTTAATCTCCTTCTTTTTTCTTCTTTTGTCTCCAAAACACACACACACCTTAATCTGGATATTTCTGAGTTGTGAAATATCTGAAGTCTAAAAGCGATAATATCAACTATATTTACCATTTTAAACCTTGAACTAATCATTAATGACAAAGAACACCTTTAACTTATAAATTTACCTAAACTTACCCTAAACCTCAAATTTTAAAGTTAACTTTATTTAACGGAAAGGGATTTTAACTAACGAACATACCCGGGGTATTACACTGATGGAGTAAAGTACATTCGCTGAAAATTTTCTTTTAACTTCGTATAAGATTACAGAGGGAAGTAGAAAAATTACAAGTACAGCAAATTTAAATTACAAGTACAAAAGAGGTAAGCTAATAAGGATAGAAGAAATACAAGGAAATCCTATCAGCCTTCAAGAGGTTCTTCCTTAATGAGAAGTTCATCAAGGGTCTTTGTTGTTGGGATCATCCAGTCAGCGACCGTTACTCCTTGATCTCGTTTATTCTTTGCTTCAGCAAAGATCAAGGGTTTGAGATATCGTGTCTGAAGATCGCGTCTAAATTCACACCAATAGATGAGATCCCTAAGTTGTTCAATGGGAGTGATGGGAAGCTCAGAGACACGTTGAAAACGTTGTCCTTCATCGTAGTCGAGAAAGAAGATACCATAAGGTTCGCTTATGACTTTACCAGGGATGAAACGTTCACCAGGTGGTAGAGAGGTATCCAGCGCTGAGAGATCAGGATCAGGACCAAGTACTTCAGCACGTGAAAAACCAATACCTATTTCGTTCCGGATAGGAGGACCTGAATCTGATGGTTTGGACTTTTCTTTGTAGAGGCCCTTCTTTGTTGAGTCGCAAGAGGAGGAGGAGGAGGAATATCCACAGCAGAAGAAACCAAGTCGATCTGAGAATTTATGATTTTCTCGACATGGCTCTTATATTGTGAGGTAGATCGTTGAATGGCTATTCGCATCTCCAACCATTCAGAGAAACCGTACTTATTGATCGTAGCAGCGTAGATGTTTTCCTTAGTACTGTTTTCTCTGAATAGATCGACCTTAACAACTGGAACATCTATGGTCGATTTTCCTCTGATGAATACCTTGTGAATTTTGGCAGCCCGATATCGATAGTGCAGTCTTTCTTTGCACCATTGCAAGGTAGAATCAGATACCTTGGTCTTTTCTTCAACGATCTTCTGGGCGTCTTCCCATAATTGACGTTGGACTTCGATGGGAGTTCTTTTCAGTTTGGGGTCATTCACCGATTCTTGGGCAAGCTGGATGGCGAGGGCCTTATCTTTTTCTTCAGCTTCCTTCTTTTCGGCGTGTAACCTTGTGGCTCTAAGATGATCAGCGAATTCTTTCTTTGATAACCTGTACTTTTTAGGAACAGGGACTTTGGAGCGAGGGAGGATGATTCGTTGATCCTCGAATTTCTTGATCATTTCTTCTCTCCTTTTCTGATCCTCTTCACTTAGCTTTTGAGGAGCTAAGGAAGGTCTATTTTTGTGAGAGATAAGTTGTTCTTCAGGTTCATCGTTCTCAGTGATTAAATCCAAGACCGGGATTATTTCTTCAGCTCTGGTGGCTGGGATTATTGTTGGTGCAGCATTGGGGACTTCAGCTGGATCCTCAAACATGGGAGAGGACTAGCTGAAAGACAGCGATTGTTTAAGTAAGAACATGGGAAGAAAGAGATCGAGAAAAGAATGGGGTTTAAGTGTATTGAAGTTTTATGGAGAGGAGAACTGAGATTGAGAAGGGATAAAGGAGAGATGAAGTATAAGGGAAGAGAAGATATTGTACCTGACAAGTTGGCTTAATCTGAAGGATAGCCAGATTTCCTTCTACAACGAGGCCTTTGTTTTTGCCTTTTTCAGCTTCAGACGCTGCATGCTTTGTCTTGGTCGTCTCCCCTGAAGGTTCATTTATTGAAATCCCTTTCACAGGGACCTTCTTGGGCTCAACGAAGAAGAAGTCATCATCATCATCATCATCATCATCATCATCTTTAGGGGATGATGATGGTTCTTCATCATCGATATCGATGGGTTCTTCGTCTTCAGCTTCTTTTTCTTCTACAGACTCGACCTCATCAGCGTAAGGTTCAGTCACATCAGCAACAGATTCCTTGTGTTGCTCTTCGAGTTGCTCCCCCTCAGATACAGAGGGAGATTTCTCGGTTCCCTGAGGGTTTTCAACTCCCTGAGGTTGTGAAGTAGAAGTACCAGCAGCATTTTCATTTTTCTCCCCCTCCGAATTATGGGGAAGATCTTCAGCTTTCTTCTACCCTTCTTCCACATTATGAGTGGGGGAAGAGACAGATTGATCAGCAGCAACAGTCATAGGATTACTGTCTTCCAGGCCAGTAAGTCCCATGAAGGATTCAATCACAACTATTCTTGCTTCTAGGCCAGAAATAGTAGTACTGATCTTTTGGAGATCATCTCGATCGGCCTGAGTAAAGTGAGACTTTGGGGTATCTAGGCGATTGAGTATCTGCTGAATGAGATCTTTGACCGTGGTGACCTCACCCTTAAGAGTACCAACCTCTGTCTTCAATGATGTGACTTCATTGGACAGAGTGGTGAAGTTTGTTGCCAGGGTGGTGTTGGTGAGGTTGAGATTGTTGATATTTGTGGAAGTTTCAGCGAGGGTGGTAGCAAAAGTTCCTATGCTGCCATCTACCTTCTCCATATCAGCTTTGGAGGCTTTTTCATCAACGACCTCGGACAACTTTTTAAGGTTCTCTCCAGCGTCTGTAACCGCTGAAGAGTTTATGGAGAGAGTGGAGTTGTAAGATTCCACCTTTGTTTCCAGGGCCTTCAGGGAGGTGTTGATATCCCCCAAATTAGGACATGAAACAGTTAATAACTTATGAACAGAGGAAAGCTCAGAAGTTTGGGGTTTTGAGAGAAGAGTTGTTTGAGTTATGTGTATACCTGTAGGCGGGTTTACGAAGTTGTCGAAACCTCTTAAACCTGAGAAGTGTTCCATGTCGTCATCGAGAGTGCCTTGGCGCATGGAGGTGCATGCAGATCCTAAGTTTGTCTCCATCATCGCATGTAGAGTATCAGCAGCTGAATCATGAACGATGATGGGTGTCCCTGAGAATGTTGGGAAAATTGGTGGAGTGTCCAAAGAATGAGTGGGAGGAGTGAAGGATGAGAAGATTGGTTGGGTGCGAGGTTCAGCGTTGGATCCGCTGACAATCACTTCAGTCTGTAGAGAGGCTGAAGGAGGTGGGTTTAGTTCCAAGTTTATAACCTCAGTGTTTAGAGACGCTGAGGTTGGAATTGAAGGGGTGGCTTGATCAGCTGTGGCAGAGCGTACCACGGAACTATCCATCAGCTCTTCAAAGTGAGCTGTGGAGTCTTCAGCATGTGAATGCTTGGAGGGTTGCTACTTGGTTTTCTTGATCCTTTTGGAATCAAGTTGGGAAGATGATTGTTTCCTTTTTCGAGGAGTGGAGGGTGCAGCTTGGGAATCAGCGGTGGGGATTTCCGCTGAAGTAGCCGCAGAAGTAGAAGAATGAGGATTAAGAAGAGATAAGAGAGTAGTAAGACGTACCTCGTTTGGCAGAGGCTTGAAGTCGAGCACCTTAGGGCCAACCTGAGAGAGTCTCAGATCACCCTCTTTTGGGTATTTGTCCCCAAGGCCAAGTTGAAAGATGGCACTTATGAATCGGGGTTATGGAACCCATGACGGTCTATCAGCCATATCAACTCTGAATGCAAGGTCATCATAGATGACTGAGGCCCAGTCAACATGGAGACCTTTCAGCAATGCATAGCCCATTGCTTGCTGAGGTTGAGCAGCTTGATCAGAGGAGCCGGACTTCGCTGTCATGCAGCTTATCAAGTGAGCGAAGATGAAGTTCATCTCGCTGGGCATCTTGGACTTCTTGATCAGGGTCAGTTTCTTATCAATCTGCTTGTCCCTCCCTGTGTCCCATGCGTAACCCATTGCATCAAAGAATGCAGTGATGGCTTCCCTATCAGCATGGTTTTTGTGGTTTGGGAGAGGGACAAAGGGTTTTTCTTTGGTGGCAGTGGGTAGGGTGAGTGCACGTCGGATGATGGCAAGATTGATTTTGGTGGTGCCAAATTTGGTGTCACAGAGAATGATATCAAGGAGTTTCTTAGGGTCTTTGGTTGAAGGAACCTGAGCTCGTCTGGCAGTATACCAGAACTAGGATAGAAGGAATTTATGGGCAGGGGGTACGAAGGTTAAGGCTTTGAATAAGCAGCAGGTTTGGAGAAAATTCACAGCATCATCCAGATGCCTGGCTTGCTTTCGTGGAGGAAAATTGAAAAGAGCATAGAGGTTGTTTGATTTTGAAAATTTTACTTCCTCAAGCGCGAACTTGACTTGAGGAGCTTTAGGAAGAGTCAGTTTCTCAGCAACAGGCGATTTCTCAGCGGTAGGAGCAGCAGTAGAGGATGTGATAAATCCCAGATCTCTAGCAATAAGATATGAATGTAGTGAGAGAGAATCTAGAGAGCAAATATGTCATCCATGTATTGAGCTCAAAGGATTACAAAAGGTTTCTAAAAGATTACAAAAGCTTTCTAAAGTATTTCTAACAAATGAACTAGACAAGCCTATTTATACCCATGACATACAAGGTATAAAGGCAATCACAACTAATACAGTACATTGACTTTACAGTAAATCTTGAATACAACAATGCTCTAACAATCTCCCCCTTTGGATTCAAGATTTAAAAAAAATAACAGCAGTCTTCAGCTCTTTGTAAAGTCAATCTTCTCAAACAGACACTCTATCAAACCATCTTCAAATAGCTTTATCTCCACTAGTTCACGGCGAACTATATGCTTTGACACTCTTTAAGAACTCAGCTTTGAAGAATCTTCAGACAAACATGAAAAGTCATTGTCTTTTTCTTTGAAAAGTCAACCTTCTTCAATACAATCTTCAACAAATTGTCTTCAAGTCTTGAACATGGAACAAGATGAATCAGAAACGATTAGAGTTTGGATCAGAAAGATGTGAAACCATCCACATTGTTGAACTTTTAGGTGTAAGCGCATTCCGATAACCACTCAGAACTAAGATAACCAAATTCAGCAAGATTTGGACTTCACATGATCCTTCTCCCCAATCTTCAGTCTTTGTTCACGAATCTTTGACTTGAAATATCTTTGATTTGAAAGCTCTTAGACATGAGATATCTTTGACATGAAATTGAATTAAACATTTCTCCCCCTTTTTCGATGAAAGTGAGCATCATTATCATCGAAAACCTTCTTCAATTTCAGTCGCGTCACTGAGTATTACTAACAATCTCCTCCTTAGTAGATAACCTTGCTCCCCCTCAAAATAAGAATTCTGGAGCAATTTGTTTTCTCCCCCTGAAAGTATGCATATATTTCAATAACGTACAGTATTTGAAATTGTAGCACAAATTTTAAAACAAATTTACACAAGGAAAATAAAATTCATTGAATTTCATTTTATAACTACTAACATTTGATCATTTGAATGCTTTACAAAAGAAATTCAACTTAATGAAATTTAACAGATTTTTCAATCAAATGAAATCAAATGCATGTGTTTGGATTCAAGAACAAGTCATCATTGTATATCAAGTTAAAAAATGTTCAGTTTCAACCCCTTTATTAAATCTATTTGGTGTGCTAGCATGGGAAATATGATTAGCTTCAAGCATATGCAATTCTAAAACATATAAGAATATTTTGCTCTACTCACACTATTTGTCCAAAATCAGAATTTTCACAAATTTACGGGTTTATCGCGACTTTGTATTTTCCCAAGTTTCAAGAGATGTGTGCTCATTGGCATCTTTTCTTTTGTGCTCATTGGCATCTTTTGATTTGTGCACATTGGCATCTTTTGATTTTGTGCTCATTGGCATCTTTTGATCAAAACGTTTAGTAAGAATAAGATACACCGTTAAACATGACTTTCTATCTGGTTCTATAGCAGGATTTGGGTTAGCAGATCCCAGACCAGTTGGCCTTAGGTGCTAGGTGACGAGCACCCCTTAGAACTTAATTTCCCAAACCAGAAAGGCCACATCGATATATCTTAAACCCATTTGTACCAGTAGAACATGGCTTTCTATCTGGTTCTATTGCAGGATTTGGGTCAGCCGATCCCAGACCAGTTGATCTTAGGGACTAGGTGTCGAGCACCCCTTAGGACTTACTCTCCCAAACCAGAAAGGCCACAGGCACAAACTTTCAAACTAAATGATATTCTATATAAGTTCGAATTTCCATCACAAAATATGAATGATATCTCAATCACTTGGTTCTTAATCATAGTGCTTCCCCCATATTTTCGTTTCCATTCATCATTCTGATAAATAGGCTTTTTGAGCATTATATTCTATATAAATCCAGATTCACATAACTTTGAGCATTCAGCATAATTTCATTCATGTTTTGCTAACCTTTCGATTATTTCAGAGGTGAAAGATGAAACAAATATAACTCAGATAAAACAAAAACACTTGTAAAATCATCTTTTAGCACACATTTAATTCATTGAATGAAAATTGAAAATTTTATCTCATTGAATTAAATTTGTAAAGATTCAAGTTTTCAAAGTGGTAGAAACAAAATATAATCCAATGTTACCTTTTACCACGTTCCTTGAAGTAAAAAGATATAGCAGTTAAGGATATCACCTGAGAAGTATGAGTTCTAAACTGATTTGTTTAGAAATCTTAGTCTTTGAAGTACGGGTTCTAAACTGATTTGTTTAGAAGCCATAGTCGTTGAAGCACGGGTTTTGAACTGATATGTTCAAAAGCCAATTACATTTAAGCACGGGTCCTGAATTGATGTATTCAGAAACCATTCATGATTTGTCTCCCCCTTAATGGTACAAATATTCTTCATAGAAATACGCCGCTTCTCTTCTGTTTTCAGTCATGTGTGTGGTATGTATCTACAAATCAGTACAACACATGATGTACCTACAAAACAGTTTAAGCAGATTTTGGTACCCAATGGCACTTGGTGTAGATTTCTTACAAGGAATACTATAAGTACCGTACCAAAAAGAAGTATAATTTTTATGCACAAAATTATTTGTTCCACAGTAAGAACAACAAATTTTCTTTTGAGCCAACCTAATCAGATGATTTACAGAATGAATAGGATAAGGTTGAACAGAAGATTTACCTTTCGGCGCATTGTTCTTCTTTGCATTTGATGTGGAATCAGATGATTTTGGTACATCTTTCTTTGGAATTGTTGTGCCTTTGACTCTCCATTCCATCTTCACCCTCTTGAAGACTGGAAGTTCTTCAGGTTTGGAAGTATTAACTTTAGGCACATTTGTTTTGTTATCTGATTTATCAAACAGAGGATTATAGAAGAGATTTGTTGAACAAATCTGATCTTTTGAGAAACCAGTTGATCTATTAATATGTTTAGAAGGAATGTTTTTAAAACTTGAACTTCAAGCAGTTTTAAAAGAGCATTCAGAATCATTTGAATTAACAAATGGAGTCTGAAAGATACTTTCAGGACTTACCTGCTTTGAGACATCAAATTTAAAAATGATGTCTTCAAGTTCCTTAACTTTGTTTATCAAAACATTCTTCTCTTTAAAAGTTAGATCAAATTTCTTTTGGAGATCAGATTTTATCAATTGATCCTTCATAATATCAGCTGATAAACCAGATAATCTTTTGGTAAGATTAAGAATCACATCTTCAAAATATATGCGTTCCGATTCAAAATCTTTTTCCAAAAACTTTCTTTTATCAGTAATCTCTTTGAAAATTTCCATATTTTTCTTTTTAAGGGTTTTACTTTCCTTTTCAAAGAGATTTTTCTTTTCCGTGAAATCTTTTCTTTCCTTTTCCAAAAGATTTTCTAATTCAGAGATTTTCACGGAAAGTTCAGAACTTTTAATCTCAAAAAAATTTCGTTCAGTTTCAAATTTAGCTCTTTCTTTTTCGAGCTTGTCTTTTTCTAAAAATAAAACTTTCTCAAAGTCTGAAACTTTTTTTGAAAGTTTTATACATTTCAGCTCAGTCTCTTTCTTTTCTTCAAAAACTTTCTTTTCTTCAAAAGAAAAATTAGACAGTTTTCTCTTTAGATCGGCATTTTCACTGTCCAAAATTTTCCCTATATCTTTAACTTCTTTTATATGAGCATGTAACTTTAAGTTCCACTTCACTCTCTTTTCTTCTCTACTCTTCAAATCGGCATTTTCTTTTTGAAGAGTTGTTACTTTCTCTTGAAGATTCTCGATTTGATCGTGCAGACTTGAGTTGTCTTTCTTTGCTTCAAGATCTGCAATATAAACTTCAAGATCAGTTATTCTTTTAGTAAGTTTAGCATTTGAAGAAGAAATGTCAAAAATTTGTCTTTTCAGATCAACATTTTCTTCTTCCAATGCTTTATTTAAAATAGGAGTTGAAGAATTTGAAGCATTATCTTTAACAGGAGTTTCTGATATAGGAGATGTTTCTGATAAAATAACTTGTTGCAAAATTCCATTATTTGCCTTAGCTTTTTCAAGTGGCTTTGGAGGTGTTTTTGTTATTATGACTTGTTGCAACACTTCATTATTTGGTTTAACAGATACATGTGAATTAACAGATGTTTCTGTTATAATGACTTGTTGCAACTTTACATTTGGTTTAACAAAAACTTTTGCAATTGGAGGAATCTCCTTTTTCAGAGTTTGCTTCAAATCTTCACCACTGCTTTTAACAATAACTTGTTGTAAAACCATTTTGAATATTGCTAGAAATTGATCGTTCAGAAGATCAAGCAGACAGTGTATGAAAATACACAAAAAAATTATATAAAATTTTTTCTTGAAAAGCTCTTACAGTGTATGAAATACACTATAGAAAAAATTTCGGGATAAAAAATTTTCTCAAATATTTTTTTTTTTTTTTTTTAAATCACAAGAATTCGGATGAGTAAGGGTTCGAATTCAACGAATTCGGATGAAGAAGGATTCGAATTCAATGAATTCGGATGAATAAGGGTTCGAATTCAATGAATTCGGATGAAGAAGGGTTCGAATTCAATGAATTCGGATGCTGAAGGGTTCGAATTCAATGAATTCGGATGCTGAAGGGTTCGAATTCACTCAATTCGGACTTAACTTGGTTCGAATTCAATGAATTCGGATGCTTAAGGGTTCGAATTCAATGAATTCGGATGCTTAAGGGTTCGAATTCACTCAATTCGGACTTAACTTGGTTCGAATTCAATGAATTCGGATGCTTAAGGGTTCGAATTCAATGAATTCGGATGCTTAAGGGTTCGAATTCAACACTTGGAAAATTTAATCAACTCAATTCGAATCTAACACAGTTCGAATTCTCCTCAATTCGAATCTAACACGGTTCGAATTCTCCTCAATTCGAATCTAGCTGGGTTCGAATTCAATCAATTCGAATCCTTCTTGAGTCGAATTCTACACTTGTATTTCCAAGAACACTCCGAATTCTTCTTTGAATGATCCGAATTCACCAAGAATGATCCGAATTCACCAAGAATGATCCGAATTCTGCACTTCGAACACGAAAATCACTAAATCAGCCATAACTTTTTCAATTCTTGATCAATTGTTATGAAATTTGCACAGATTTGTTAGAAATTTGATTCCACACACTTTCTTAGTTAATCACAAATCCTAATTCGATCAATTTAATCGAATTTTGATCCAAAAATAGTAGAAAAAGTTTTCGAACAAAAATGATATAAAATGATCAGATCTGCAAATTCTGTGCAGATTTTGGTGTTGATCCAAGAATTAAAGATGTTCAGGAATCAAATCCGAGTGCAATGATGTCAAGAATCAATCCAAAAGATCAAAAATTAAAGAAAAGATGAAATCTGGATGAATAGTAAATGAAGAAGGGTCAGAATTCTTGATGAACAGTGATGAATAGTGATGAACACCCAATCCGAATTCTTCAGCTTTAGTGTAAAAAATCTTCAATTTGGTCTTCGATCTGCTTGAATCTTCTGTTTAGCTCTGATACCAATTGATAAATCCCAGATCTCTAGCAATAAGATATGAATGTAGTGAGAGAGAATCTAGAGAGCAAATATGTCATCCATGTATTGAGCTCAAAGGATTACAAAAGGTTTCTAAAAGATTACAAAAGCTTTCTAAAGTATTTCTAACAAATGAACTAGACAAGCCTATTTATACCCATGACATACAAGGTATAAAGGCAATCACAACTAATACAGTACATTGACTTTACAGTAAATCTTGAATACAACAATGCTCTAACAGGATGTCATTTTTTTTAACATATATAAACATGAAGAAGAGATAAAGAACAATGTGTTAATGTGGAAAGATTTTCCAATAAGATGTTGTTGATTTTTGTCCATTTCATTCAGACCAAAGATGTCTTAATGAAGATTAGGGTTTTCTATTTTTGACAAAAAGAGACAAAAAATAGTGAATGTCTTATTTTCCAGTTTCCTTTAAAGATAAGGATTCTGGAAAAACATATGAAGAACAAGTTTAAGATTTTTGTTTTAAACTTGAAGAACAACCATGAAGATTGTGTTCCTAAAATCATGAAAGAAAATGATTTCATTTTAAAAGGTTCTTTTGTTTGATCCTTTAAAAACAATAATAAGATCAGAAACAAGTTAAAATAGGTAAATAATAAGAATATTAACCTTGTCGTCGAAAAAGAAGATGAACAGTTTTCTGGAAAAACTCGAGTTCAAAATGCAACAGTAATTTCTTGCTTGGAGAAGAAGATGTTCGCGTAAAGGAAAAATATAAACTCGAAAGGGTTTATATAGTGAGAGTAGAGAGAAAAACTATGAGCGGGAAAGTTTTTCATCATGACACGGACACGTGTTTGCATTTGATCGGATGGTAAACGAAACGTGCAAACGTGTGTCAGAAAAAGAACGTGCCAGGGTTTATCCGTTGTGATGATGTCACAAACGTCCTTTCATATTTTAGGATGTCTCTGAGGTTTTGAAAGCTCAGGGATATTTTGAAAACATGAAGCACTGAATAGAAATATCAGTGTTAGTTTTAGAAATTTCAAAGTATCACTGAAGGAAGAAATATTCAGCGATGCAATTTATTTTGATATCTTGCATTTATGCGAACGTCGGCGAGTAAGAGAGAACATACCTTGTTATCAGCGAATCAATTTTGTTCAGAGAGAAGATGATTAATGGGTTATATAAGTTAGTTTCATCCAGTCGTTGATCAAATGTGAACCACTGAAGATTTTACTCTTCAAAGTTCAGCATTCCAAGCTCGCTGATGAGAAAGTTGAATCTTGTCTCATCAAGAGGTTTGGTGAAAAGATCAGCTAACTGAAAATCAGTTGGGATAAAATGAAGTTCTATATCACCATTCATCACATGATCTCTGATAAAATGATACCTGATTTCGATATGTTTGGTCTTTGAGTGTAGTACTGGATTGTTGGCTATAGCGATGGCACTAGTGCTGTCGCAATAGATTGGAATTTTCGAGAGCTGAAGGTCATAGTCCAGTAGTTGATTTCTCATCCACAAGACCTGAGAACAACAGCTTCCAGCGGCAACATACTCAGTTTCAGCGGTGGAGGTGGACACTGAGTTTTGCTTTTTACTTGTCCAACTCACCAGCTTTCCGCCCAGGAGCTGACAGCCTCCTGTGGTGCTTTTCCTATCCAATTTGCAACCTGCAAAATCACTATCTGAATAGGCGATTAGATCAAACCCTGAATCTTTGGGATACCAAAGACCTAGGTTCGGAGTACCCTTTAGGTAACGAAAGATTCGCTTTACAGCGATCATATGAGATACCTTAGGCTCAGCTTGATATCGTACACACAAACAGGTTGCGTACATAATATCAGGTCGGCTAGATGTAAGATACAAAAGAGAGTTGATCATCCCACGGTATGTCGTGACATTAACAGGTATTCCAGAAGAATCCTTGTTTAGTGTCAGCGGTGGTGCCATAGGAGTTTTCATAGCTGAACTCTGAGTTAAATCAAATTTCTTCAGCATATCTTTAACATACTTTCCCTGATTAATGAAAGTTACCTTTTCATTTTGTTTTATCTGAAGACCAAGGAAATATGTTAGCTCACCCATCATACTCATTTTATACTCTGCTTTCATTCTATCAGCAAAACGAGTACAAAGGTCAGGGTTAGTAGAACCAAATATAATGTCATCAACATATATCTGAACAAGAATAATATGACCTTTTACTTTCCTGAAGAATAGAGTCTTATCGGTTTTACCAGGCTTAAATTGTTCAATATGGAGATAAGTAGAGAGAGTGTCATACCATGCACGAGGAGCTTGCTTTAAGCCGTAAAGTGCCTTATCCAGTTTATAAACATAACCTGGATGCTTAGGATCTGAGAATCCTGGAGGTTGTTCCACATAGACTTCTTCATTCAGCTTTCCATTAAGAAACGCTGACTTAACATCCATTTGATAAACTTTGAAGTCTTTGTGTACAGCGTAGGCTAAGAATAGACGAATAGATTCTAGTCTTGCTACTGGAGCAGATGTTTCGTCGTAGTCTATACCTTCCTCTTGTCTATATCCCTGAGCAACAAGAAAAGCCTTGTTGCGGGTTACAGTTCCATGTTCGTCCAACTTGTTTCGATAGACCCATTTAGTGCCTATCACTGTCTTGTCAGTTGGTCTTCGAACGAGTTTCCAAACTTTGTTTCTTTCAAATTCTGTCAGCTCTTCTTGCATAGCGCTGACCTGGGGTTGGAAATATAAAAACCTGGAGTTGGAAAGATCCTTTGGCAGAAAAATCTGAAATGTGGTGGCTGAAAGGTTTCCTTAAAGATGAAATAAAGCTTGTACCTTTGTACTTGAATAAAGTTGACTTCTAGAAGACCATTGGGTAAAAGAGCTTTACATGGAAGGTTGAAGTATGGACCATTGAGCTGAGTTTTACAATATTCTGCAGTCCTTACACCTTGAAGAAACCTTTTTTGTGTAAAGACCAACACCTCTCCTTAGTATAAATAGGGGTGTTAGTCTCATTTATTGGAAGCATCCTTAACTACATTTTCTCCTTGCAATTCTCTTACTTCATTAATTTTTAGCTCTTTAATTTCTCTGCAGTAGTTAACATTTATTTTCTGCATTTTATTTTCTTAGTTAATTGTAATCCGTAATACACAGTGCAGGGACGACTTCTCGTTCCCCACTGTGAGCAGTTAATTCAAGTCACTTTCAGTTTTATTATGTGCAAATCTTCATCTTTTGTTTTCTTTACTTCGGAAATGCTAGGCTAAACATCCTTTGGGATGTAGGAAGGAGAAGTTCCTGGATTTTATTAAAAATGCTTGAGTAATCTTTATACTTAGAATATTTGTTGTTTTGGTCATTCAGTCTCGATATTTACCCAAAGATGCGAACAAGCCGATCACTTGCAAGGATCTAAAAGTCTAGTTCTTAACTTAGAAATGAGTAAAACGTAGTGACACGAGCTTGAATGATGCTAGGGGATTCGAAAGAATTCTTATGACACTTACGAAAGTGAGGTCGGCACAGTGAGCTAATCTCTTCCCACTGGAGTAGTAGGCAAGCTAATTTGTGTATTTAAAAACACTTAGAATATTTGTCTCTACACATTCCATCGAGGCCTGAAAAAGTCCATTTAGAGATTACCATTGACAAAACACAAGTACTAAGAGTATGGGATTTTTATCTAACGGTGTGAGTATTTTGTAACCGGGCTTTTCTAGCGAAAATGTCCACCACGAATACGAGGATCACTTCTAAGGACCGAGTATTTGAGATAAAATCTAGGGAAAATCCAACCTACATTCCTCCTTTTTAGCATTTAGTAAATCGTTTAAAGTAGCTATTTCACCAAACCAAAACCAAGTATTATTTTCCTCTCTAGTTGAAACTTGTAAAAGGAGCTCATGAGAACCATATTGTCTTGATTGTCCAGTCCCTGTGGATTCGATTCTGGTATTTTACCAACTATTACTTGCTATGACGATCATAGTGGACAGTGTACACTTGCACTTCCCACTGTGGACAGTTTGCAACCCACTGCGATTAAAACACATATTTCGCACGTGACAAGTTTTTGGCGCCGTTGCCGGGGACTGGCGTGATTTTAAATCTCAAGACATTAAGTTTTTGTTCGATCCCGAGTAACTCGTTTTTCTAAACTTTTCGTGCTGCATCCCAAGGCAACAACACGAACCTTTGTTACCAATCGATCTTGAAATAGAAAAAACCTTTAGAAGAAGACGTAAAGGTAAAAAAAATACAAATCGACAACCCCCTGTGAACCCCACTGTGAACATGGCAGGTGTGGGAGGTGAAAGGCCCATCAACCCACCAATAGTGGAGACCACAGTGACGATTGCCGATAGCAAAGATCGAAAAATACGGGACTATGCTACTCCGGGACTTAATGATTTAAGCTCCGGGATTCTAAGGCCCAACATTATTGCACAACACTTTGAACTCAAACCGGTGATGTTTCAAATGATCCAAGCTATGGGTCAATTTGGAGGATTACCGTCTGAGGATCCACACTCGCACTTAAGATCTTTTTTGGAATTATCGGACTCTTTTCAACTTCAAGATGTGTCTGATGTGGCCTTAAGAATGAAACTCTTCCCTTTTACATTGAGGGATAGAGCCAAAGCTTGGCTAAATTCACAACCACCAAATTCGATAATTACATGGGCAAATCTTGCTGAAAAGTTTTTACAAAAATACTTTCCTCCTACGAGGAATCTCAAGTTTCGAAATGATATCATTTTATTTCAGCAAGGTGAGGATGAGGCAGTTTCTGATGCATGGGAACGTTTTAAGGAACTTTTACGAAAGTGCCCACATCACGGCATCCCACATTGCATCCAATTGGAGACCTTTTACAATGGTCTTTCCAATGATGCCAAGATCATCCTAGATGCCACAGCTGGTGGAGCTTTTACAGCTAAAACCTACAATGAAGGGTATCAAATCCTAGAGAAAGTGTCCAATAACAACACCGAATGGTCAAACCCTAGGGCAAACACACCAAAAACCAACTCCATTGACTCAGATGCACTTAAATCCATTAATGCACAACTAGTAGCCTTAACTAAACTAGTTTTAAATGGAAATATAGGACAGGTCAATTCAGCAGTGGGCACTCCACAACTCCTTGAGAGTTGTTCTTTTTGTGGAGAAGAGCATACCTTTGACTACTGTCCTGGAAACCCTGAGGCTGTTAATTTGATAGCAACTCAATCTAGAAATAGCCCATTTTCACAAACCTACAATCCGAATTGGAGAAATCACCCTAACTTCTCCTGGACTTTGAATCAAGGATTTCAACCCCCTGGGGTGAGTCAAGGACAAAACAGGCCACAAAATCCACCTGGATTTCACCAGCCTAGTCATTTTCACAGTGGGCACTCCCCACAAAATTTTCACAGTGGGCAGTCCCCACAAAATTTTCAACAAAGACAACAACACGCACTTGATGCACCATCTTCGCTCGAATCATTACTGAAAGGTTTCATGAGTCAAACTCAAGCAGCCATGAGAAATTTTGAGACTCAACTAGGACAATTAGCCGCCGAAGTTAAGAATAGACTACCCGGTAAATTGCCTAGCGACACTGAGCATCCTAAGGGACAGGGAATAGAACATGTCAAGTCCATAACGCTTAGGAGTGGAAAGGATCTGAAAGACATTGTTTTCGAGTCTGATGATTCACCTCAAATACCCACTGTCATTCCCACAGTGGGCACTCCTCAAGTCACTGTCATTCCCACAGTGGACACTCCTCAAGTCACTGTCATCCCCACAGTGGGGAACGACATCCCTGACCTTCCCACTTTTGGACCTGTTCCCAAACCTACTGTTTCAAAGCGAATACCACAGCAAACTCAAATTGACCCACGAAGCATTCCCTTTCCTCAAAGAATGAAGCCTAAAAATGTCGATGTTCAGTTTAAAAAATTCTTAGACATTTTTAAGCAACTTCACATTAACATACCCTTGGTAGAGGCTCTCGAGCAAATGCCAAGCTATGTTAAATTTTTAAAGGATATTTTGAACAAAAAGAGAAAGTTGGGTGAATTTGAGACTGTGGCTTTGACCGAAGAATGTAGTGCCCTCCTTACTAGCAAGATTCCACCTAAGTTGAAAGACCCAGGTAGTTTCACCATTCCATGCACAATAGGAGGACAAGAAGTAGGTCAAGCACTCTGTGATCTAGGAGCTAGTGTCAACTTGATGCCACTGTCCATTTTTAAAAAGTTAGGTATTGGAGAGGCTAGACCCACAACCGTGACATTACAACTAGCCGACCGGTCCATTGCCTATCCCAAGGGAAAAATAGAAGACGTTTTGGTCCAAGTGGATAAATTTATCTTCCCCGCCGATTTTCTAGTTCTAGATTATGAGGCCGATAAAGAAATCCCAATCATCTTAGGGCGTCCGTTTCTTGCAACCGGACATACTTTGATTGATGTGCACAAAGGGGAACTCACGATGCGAGTTAATGACCAAGAGGTAACATTCAATGTCTTCAAGGCCCTTAAGTATATAGAAACCGAAGACTGTTTTGCTTTGAGTTCGATTTATGGATCCCACAATTTTGACACAGTGCCCACAGTGAGAAGCACAGTGCCCACAGTGGGGAGTAAGAGTGAGCACTCCGACTCTAAAAATGATGACACTTTTGAGGATGAGTGTAACGAAATTTTGGCAGCTTTTGAGCTGCTAGATTTCAAGGAGAGACATGTCAAACTACCATATAAACATCCCCCTGACTTGAATTTGAAGTCATTGCCTTCCCACTTAAAGTATGCCTACCTCAATGAGTTAGAAGAACTCTGTCACCACTCCTACATAAATGAAAAAACCAACAAGGAGAAGATCAAGAGGTGGCCTGACCAAAAAATCACTCATGGAAATTTTGTGGAGGGACAAAAAGTGCTACTTTTTAATTCAAGGTTAAGGATGTTTCCGGAAAAATTAAAATCTCGATGGAAAGAGCCTTACACTGTGGTCAAGGTAAGTACTTTTGGAACTCTGGACTTAATGGCTCCTCAATTCGGAAAAATCTTTAAAGTGAATGGACAAAGGGTGAAGCACTTTCTGAGCGACAGTGCCCACTCTCCATCCCGCTCTGGTTAAGCAATGTCACAACCGTTTGTAAATATTTTATTTCAGTTATTTGATGTCTTTTTATTATTTTTGGTCTTTTTAATTCTGCATGGTAGTTTGTTTTAATGTGTGTAGGAGAAATTGCCGCTTTTTGGAGGAAAAATCAAGAAAAAGCTTCGCAGTGGGGAGATGCATGTCCCTGCGTTCCCCACTCCAAATCTGAAGAAGGATAGGACGGTTTTTGAGGGGCCCAAGGCTGACACACATCAACTTTTTCTTACAAAGCAGTCAACTTTTGCTGCCATCTTACACCCATTTCTCCATTTTTCAAGAAAAGCTATCATTATCACTCTCTCTCTCTCCAAAAAAGACTGTTTCCCTCCATTTTATTACCCAAAAGATAAACCCTTTCCATTCTAAATTCCAAAAACCACCTTTACTCCAAATATTCAAAAACACACATACTCTTCTTCTCCATTTTTCTCTCTCGAACCACACCAACCCAACCCTACCAAAAAAAATCCTTGCACTTAAAACGAAGAAAGAAAAGGTTGAGAGAAAGAGGAAGGGAGAGGAAGAAAGGCTGGCAAAGGAAGAGGAGGAGAGGAAACAACGAGAGAAAGCCGAACGGTTGGCAAGAGAGGAAGAGGAAGAGGAAAGGATTAGGGTCGAAAAGAAGATGGTTTCGAGGAGGACTCTGGCGACAGTTCACCGCAAGCAACCCCGACCCACTAATGGTTTGTTAAAACAATGGTTTCGCTCGTTTGCTCCCTAAAACAATTTTATTTTGCTGTTTTGTTTTAATTTCTGCCTATGGCTAGGCGTTTGACAATATTTGCTGTTTTTAGGTATTGAATGCATGGAAATCCTACTTCTGGGTAGGTACTTTTGGGTACTAACGTAATTATTGTTTGAATGCTTGTTTGATCTCGTTTCCATTTCAAGGTACAACTTTCGGCTTCCGGCTTAAAAAGGTCCCTTTTGTAAGTACGAATCTCAACTTGATACCGTGAAATGATATAGGCCGTTTTTCGCATCCAAAACACGATCCTTTTTGTACCCCAAACCACCACCTTTGTTCGTTAATTCAATGTCACAGTGGGGACACTGTGAGATTTTAAGTTTGAGGTGGGAACTTCCAGAGTGACCTCCAGTCTTCCCACAGTGGGGACACTGTGAAGTCTAAGTTTGAGGTGGGTAAGCCATACCCCCCTCCCAAAAAAAAATATATACAAAAACAGAAGAAAAGCGGAGTGTCACTAACAAACTTGATGGTGTGCCTTTCTGGACCATCAAAGTGTTCACTCCCAGAAAAAGATGGTGTGCCTATTCTGGACCATCGGAATACCCACTTTCACAAAAATAGCCATACCCAAAATAAAGCCTGAAAGTGTGCGTACATACCCATGAAAAATCCAAAACACCCACTTCTTGAAATAAAAATCTCCAAGCGAGATTTTCGGTCCATGTTTGGAAGTACTTGCAAACCCCTTGGGAAAATATTCAAAGCCATAAACCTTTCGAACCCAAGAAAGCCCTATTGATTAATGCAAAACAAGGGAAAGATTTCGTCAAACACAAAAGTGAAATTTTCAAGTTTGGAACCGAAGGAAGTATCGAAGGAAGGAGATCAACGCCCATTCAAGTCAAGAAGTATGTAAGTCCCTAAAAGTTCTACTGCATTTTGTTCATTTTATTTCTTTCTTTTTATTACTTGGGGACAAGTAATGGTTTAAGTTTGAGGTTGTGATAACTCTATTTTTAGAGTTATTATTTCCATTTATTTTCCACTTTATTTTTGTCAATTTTAGCCATTTCACTTCTAAAAACCCCCATTCTTGTTATAATTCTCGAAAATGAGCAAAAGGAGTGAACCATAGTATTTAATGAATTATTTGGTGGAATTTGGGTGTTTTTCACGTTTTATCCTGCAGTGACCACTGTTGTGCCCACTCCGGTTCCCCACTCTTCGAGCAGATCAGAAAACAAAAGAAAACCATGGGCTGGAAATATAAAAACCTGGAGTTGGAAAGATCCTTTGGCAGAAAAATCTGAAATGTGGTGGCTGAAAGGTTTCCTTAAAGATGAAATAAAGCTTGTACCTTTGTACTTGAATAAAGTTGACTTCTAGAAGACCATTGGGTAAAAGAGCTTTACATGGAAGGTTGAAGTATGGACCATTGAGCTGAGTTTTACAATATTCTGCAGTCCTTACACCTTGAAGAAACCTTTTTTGTGTAAAGACCAACACCTCTCCTTAGTATAAATAGGGGTGTTAGTCTCATTTATTGGAAGCATCCTTAACTACATTTTCTCCTTGCAATTCTCTTACTTCATTAATTTTTAGCTCTTTAATTTCTCTGCAGTAGTTAACATTTATTTTCTGCATTTTATTTTCTTAGTTAATTGTAATCCGTAATACACAGTGCAGGGACGACTTCTCGTTCCCCACTGTGAGCAGTTAATTCAAGTCACTTTCAGTTTTATTATGTGCAAATCTTCATCTTTTGTTTTCTTTACTTCGGAAATGCTAGGCTAAACATTCTTTGGGATGTAGGAAGGAGAAGTTCCTGGATTTTATTAAAAATGCTTGAGTAATCTTTATACTTAGAATATTTGTTGTTTTGGTCATTCAGTCTCGATATTTACCCAAAGATGCGAACAAGCCGATCACTTGCAAGGATCTAAAAGTCTAGTTCTTAACTTAGAAATGAGTAGAACGTAGTGACACGAGCTTGAATGATGCTAGGGGATTCGAAAGAATTCTTATGACACTTACGTAAGTGAGGTCGGCACAGTGAGCTAATCTCTTCCCACTGGAGTAGTAGGCAAGATAATTTGTGTATTTAAAAACACTTAGAATATTTGTCTCTACACATTCCATCGAGGCCTGAAAAGGTCCATTTAGAGATTACCATTGACAAAACACAAGTACTAAGAGTATGGGATTTTTATCTAACGGTGTGTGTATTTTGTAACCGGGCTTTTCTAGCGAAAATGTCCACCACGAATACGAGGATCACTTCTAAGGCCGAGTATTTGAGATAAAATCTAGGGAAAATCCAACCTACATTCCTCCTTTTTAGCATTTAGTAAATCGTTTAAAGTAGCTATTTCACCAAACCAAAACCAAGTATTATTTTCCTCTCTAGTTGAAACTTGTAAAAGGAGCTCATGAGAACCATATTGTCTTGATTGTCCAGTCCCTGTGGATTCGATTCTGGTATTTTACCAACTATTACTTGCTGTGACGATCATAGTGGACAGTGTACACTTGCACTTCCCACTGTGGACAGTTTGCAACCCACTGCGATTAAAACACATATTTCGCACGTGACATTTTCCTACAACAATAGCTATCACACTAGTATTCAGTGTGCGCCATATGAAGCTCTATATGGACGCAAGTGTCGATCACCTCTTTGTTGGTTGGAAATAGGAGATAGTCAACTATCTAGTCCGGACATTGTTCAAGAAACCACCGACAAGATCGCAATCATCAGGGATGGACTTAAAGCAGCTCAAGATCGTCAAAAGAGCTATGCGGATAATCGAAGAAAGCCTTTAGAATTCCAAGTGGGTGACCGAGTCTTTTTAAAAGTATCCCCTTGGAAGGGAACAGTCCGTTTTGGGAAAAGAGGAAAGTTGAGTCCACGGTATGTTGGACCATTCAAGATCACGGAAAGAATTGGACCAGTAGCTTATAAGCTGGAATTGCCAATGGAGTTAAGTGCTATTCACAACACGTTTCACGTATCGAACCTTAAAAAGTGTTTAGCAGATGAAGCAGTAACCGTGCCTTTGGAAGATGTCCAAATCAACAATAAACTGCACATCGTAGAGGAACCAATGGAAATACTCGATAGGGAAGTCAAGCGTCTTAAGAGAAGCAAAATCCCGATAGTAAAAGTCCATTGGAACACAAGGCGTGGGCCTGAATATACTTGGGAGCGGGAGGATTACATGTTACAAAAGTATCCTCACCTCTTGGCAAGCAAACCTGTTAACGCTAGTAACACTTGAATTTCGGGACGAAATTCTTCTAACCGGGGGAGACTGTGACAACTGTCAAATTCACATCTCAGGTTAGAACTGTTTTGGATACCTCTTTTTTTTATGGCATAGTTACACAGTGCAATTGTAGCAGTAAACCCGGTACAATAGGAAAAATTGAGAAATTTTGCCTAAGAAATCCTTGAATTAGGAAATTATCCATAAATCTCATAAAATGCCAACCTAAAATATTTATATACTACAAGTATTTATGTAATTGATAATTTATATATTTCAATCATATTATATATGAAAGTACTTTGTTTTATAATTACTTGGTATTTTAAGTTTAGGAGAATACAAGTATTTTTATATCTAACCAATAATACAACATTTATCTTTAGTATTAATATTTTTTTTTATTAATACCCCCCCCCCCCCCCCATGTGAAATCCCCCCCCCCCCCCCCCTCTCTCCCTATTTCTATAAAATAAACCTTACATTTCATTTTTGAATCATTTCATTTTTGAATCATTTCTTTTACTTGCATTTTCTCTCAAGTATCATCCCTCTCTCTCTCCACCTTCAAATCTTCATATCTTCATCTTCAAACCTTCAAACCTTCATCACAACTCCAGCCCCTAAACTCTTATACTACAAGAGTCCAAGGCAATCTAAGGTAAACATAAGTGTGTTGGGTAAAATCCACACACATTCTTTTAAGTCTTTTTCATATTCTTGCATTTTTAAAAGTATGATCTTCATCTTTTTGTTTCACTTTCTTCACATCTTTTAAAATCATCTTTATGGGTCTTAATGTTTGTAGATTTACCATCATAACATCTTTTGTTAGTAAAAGATGGCGAATCCAAAATCAAACCAAAGTTAAGATCAAAGATGAACATTTTAAACACATGCATGTAGTGATCTTGAGAGATCCATCATTTTTGTTCAAGAGTCTTATGAATGTACCTTTGAAAATCATTAAAAACACATTTAAACCCACATTCATGAGCTCAAAATACTGAATTTTTAGTTGCATGTTGATGTTCTTGGCAAGAACATCAACAATCTTCAAATTGGGTCTTTTGCAAAAGTGTTCAAAGTTTGAGTTGATGGTTGTTTTGCATGCATTTTAAATTGATCATAAATGTGTTTGGAACTGAAAATATTTGTATGGATGAGAGTCAAATCGGATTTTTGCATGCAAAAGAATAAGAATTTTGGTTTAAAAGTCTAGTTGGGTGCACATGCACAAGGTGTTGATTGGACAGCTTGCTGCCAAAAATTACACCTCACTTCAAAGAGTCATATCTCACTCATTTTAACTCCAAATGGAGTGATTCTTTTTCTGGAATTCATTTTAGTGTGTTAGGATTCAAACCCAAGTGGTTTCATTTAAAAACTCAAAGATTTCATTTATCAAACAGTCCTCACAAAATCCGGATGCAAACAGCAAAGTATTCTGTCGGATTTTACGTCGTGTATTATTTCATGTACTTATACTTCTCCAAAAATTATGAAACTGGTGTCAAAAGTTTCCTAACTCATTGAACTTAATGGACATAAAATTTCATGATTTAATTATACCTGGAAGTTACCAAAAGTTGAACACAAAGTGACATCAAATTCTGGACAGTGAAGGACAAATTATTACTATTATTAAGGACTATATCTAATCTCATTTCATCATTTTATGACGAAATAGTGGAATATATAAATATATCTTATATTATTTATGCATTTTATTTATGTCTTTTATTTATGCATTTTATTTATTCTTTATCCCTTTTCATCTTTTATGATGAAATTGTGAAATGTTCATATATATAATATATTTATATACATTGATGCATTTTATTCTTGATCCCATTTCATCATTTTATGATGAAGTAGTGGAGTATAAATATATGTTATGTTTATATATTTATACATTTAAATATTTGTCATTTCGTTTACGACCTCTAATTTTATCGTTGTTACGATAAAATTTCGGTTTATACATATATACGTACTATATATGTTTATGTTCTATAAAACCCTTTTTCGTTACGTATTGGGACGAAATTGTAGAAACCTTAATCTAAGAGAACAATGTATACGTTTATTACGTTATACTATTAAAACACAACAAGGCATTTTATGATGATTTGGATAATTAGTACCGAACCTTCGAGATTGAGAACTCACTAGTGACCTTACGTTCATAGGTTTGAAGTAGGATCATCTCGGAGTATTTGTGGGAGATTCCTGGATTCTGTCACGTATCAAGTGAGTATTCACAGCCCCTTTTTCAATGTTTTACATATTTTAGGGTGAAAAGCATGTGGTTACTACAACTATTTTACACACCGAATATTTCGTTTTCTTGAAAATACGAAGCTTGCTTATTTATGCTCTATGGTATCTATGTTGTTGCAAATGTTGTAAGTTTGAGTTTCTTTTGCTATCATGTATAAAGTCCCCGTTCACGTATACGTTACCCGTTTAACTCACGAGTGTGAGCCGTTGGTAATTATGAATAACGTTATTTGGGTTGACACCCCCACTCACAAGTAGCGCTTGTTTGAGTGCATAATTATTGTTGTATTGCGTATTGTTGGTGATAGAACATGCGCGTATGTGGAATGATTCCACCATTGTGGTAGGGGCAAATTATGTCGGTATAGGTCGGGTAACGGGCTCAATAACTTAGCATTTTACATATGATTACCTCGAGCAAGTGGTTTTATAACCGTATTATTTTATCCCATGTGTGGATTTAAACTATTTTGTGATGGCAAACAATGTTATACTCATTAAACCTGTGATCTCACCAACTAGTGCATTAGTTGACACTCTCATTTACATGCTTTTCAGGAAAACGTCTTTAAGGTTGGAACTTAGGAAGGCTACACGTGATGAAGCTTTCTTTACTATCTTTAAATTTTATGTTCATTTCCCTTCCATAAAAACAATTGTAAAAGACAAGGTTTGACCTTTGAATGTATTTCGATGGTTGTTGTGATCTTGTAACTTTTGCTATGAAACTTGAGCTGCACATTCCGTGTTTCCGCTTTAGCGGGGTGTGACATTTACTTTCTAAATTGTTTATTGATCAATCAAAACAATTTACAACTTGTTGAGGAACAAGATTAAGGATTAACCTAATCTAAACAAGTTAAGAAAACTAAGTTTCTTGCACTAGAATAAAGACAGAAAGGAGATAAGGAAATTACGAATAATAACCTAACACACAGTAGTAAGGAAGAAGAAGATGGCCCGAGCACTTCATTTCTGAAGTAGGGTTCTACTTATATACTGCATGCATTTAATGCATAGCAGTGTTACTTTACACGTGGCAGCAGCTGAGTGGTTGCATGTTTTGACCTTTGTAGACAACCTTAGTAGCCGCATGGTGCACATTGTAGAATCAGAGTTTGTTGTACGATTCTAGACAGAAGGGAGGTCCGTTCTGAAATTTCGTACGGAGACGTGCAAGGGGGGTAAGACAATAGTACTTTGTAAGGAGACTTCATGATCAGCTTTCGTTGAATCAGTACTTTATCAGCGAATGATAAAGCTCAGCGATTGCTGAAGTCTTCTACTTGATACTTCACGTTGAATGGACAATTCTGTGACTTCGCTGATATCCGCATCAGTTCATTAGTACACTTGTCGCTGGTTCTTGGGCTTAATCTTCGACTTCAGCGTAGAACCTTTGTTGACGTGAAACTTGTCTTCAGGAATCGTAAGTAAACAACTAAACTATCAGCGATCATCACAGAGACTGAACAGGCTCAGAACTGTTGGATGAACAGTGTTCGCTGAATGTCTAATCTAAAGAGCGAGAATTCCTATCAGCGGTACTGTAAAGTCTTAGTACTTATCAGCGATAGTGAAACTCTAATACATATTGTTTACTTACAATTTTCACTAAGTGTTAAAGAGAGGGTCATTATCAAATCACTGAGGGTTTGGATCAACAGAGACTGAGGAGTATCCAAGAAAGATTCCATCATCAGCCTTAGGATCAAACTTTCCAAGGGCATCTCTGTTGTTCAGTATGAAACACTGACATCCAAAGATGTGAAGAAAGCTAATTGAAGGCTTTCTCCCATGGAACAGTTCATAGGCTGTCTTGTTGAATCTTTTGACTATCAGCGACCTGTTTTGCGTAAAACAAGCAGTGTTGACAGCTTCTACCCAAAACTGAGTAGACAGGTGAGAATCGCTGAGCATTGAATCTGCAGCTTCAATGATAGTTCTGTTTCATCTTTCAACGACTACGTTTTGTTGTGGTGTTCTCACTGAAGAAAAGTTGTGAGAAATACCCTTACTCTCAAAGAAGGAATCAAGATAACTGTTTTTAAATTCAGCCCATGATCACTCCTTATTGAGCGAACGGTCAAGTTGTTCAGGACTTCCATTTTCCTGACAAAGGTGATGAGTTCTTCAGGGGTGTCACTCTTAGAATGGAGAAACATTACCCAGGTATAGCGAGAGAATTCATCAACTATGACCATTGTATATTTCTTTCCAGCGATGGATTGTTTGTTAACAGGGCCAAACAAATCCATATGGATAAGTTGTAAAGGAGATGACACAGAGGAGACTTGCTTTGATTTAAAGCTTGCTTTGGTCTGCTTCCCTTTCTCACACGCTGAACATAAGGACTCCTTGGCGTATGAGTGTTGAGGTAGACCAGTGACTAACTCTTTAGAAGAAAGAGTGTTCAGTGTCTTGAAGTTGAGATGGGAGAGCCTCTTATGCCATAACCAGTTGGCATCAGATGAGGCTTTTGAGAAGAAACAGGAGTTCTCAGTGGTTGTTGAGTCCATATTTATAACGTAAACATTTTCCAAACGATAACCGCTGAGAGCTATCTTCTCCTTTTTGTCAGTGACAAAGCAGGATTCCTTAGTAAATATTACTTTGTTATCCATGTCGCAAAGCTGACTGCTGCTTAGAAGATTATGCTTTAGCCCTTCAACATATGCGACTCTTCTGAAGGTTGTTGTACCATTAGAGAGTACACCAAACCCTCGGGTATGTCCTTTTCCGTTTCCACCTAAAGTTACAGAGGGACCCTTCTCTTCCTTATACTCAGTGAGCAGGTTCTTCTTACCAGTCATGTGTCTAGAGCATCCGCTATCGAGATACCAAATACCCTTCTTAACCTGCAAACAAATGAAGATTAGTTTGACTTGGGCACCCATTTCATCATGTGTACACACTTGTCAGTGGAGGTAGATGGAATGGAAGGTTCAGCATTCTTTGCAGCATTTGAAGATTCAGCTTTATCAGTCTTCACTTTGGTTAATTTCTTAACCTCAGTGGTCTTCTTTGCCTTGGGAGCAATAATCTTCACCTTAGCTATTTTTTCAGCTTTGGTGGCTGTAGGGCACTTACTAGCAATATGATTTGTAAGTCCACAGTGATAACATTTCCTATAACTAAAAGTAGTTCTATGACCATTTGCATGCTTAGCCGTTAGTTTTAAATGAGCAGGGCTAGCACAAAGTATACCTCTGGCATTGGAAATGAGAGGAACTTTCAGTTCTTCAGATTTCCTACCAGTTATATCCACTTTAAGTCTAGGAGTAGATCGCTGAATAAATCCAGGGATGTTGTTCTTAGAAGTAGAGGGATAAGTCACTGACGCTTTAGAAGCATTCAGCTTAGGTACATAAGTACCCTTCTGAGGTTTTTGGTTAAAAGCAATTCCTTTACCTTTGTCTTTAGAGACTGAGGTAGGTTTTGGATAAATAATTTTCTCTTTACCTTTCGAAGTTAAGGTAGAGATTTCCTCGGGGATGGGAGGTTTTGAAGAGGAACTCTGAGATGAGAAAGTGTCAGGGATTGAGGATACGAACATTCCAAACTTAAGCATGGAACGGTCAGTGGTTTGTTCTAGAGTATCAGCTTTGTAACCAAGACCACGTTTATCACTCAGGGGAATCTGAGACTTAATTATCTCAGTGATCTTTGTTGAGGAGTTATACCATCCATCAACAGTAGCTTTTTCAGCTTTTAATACAGCGATAGCTTCTTCGCGTTCGATTTTGACTAGCTGATTTAAATGAACTTGATCTTTAAACTCTTCTTCAATTTTAGAAAGCTTTTCTATTTGAAGGTGACAGTTTTTAAGCTATTCAGCGAGGTCAAGGTTTTGATTTTCAATAACAGTTTTGTCATTCATAGCTTCATATAAACTTCTAGTCAAGAGATCGATCAGCTTCATCAATATTTAAAATATTGGTAAAGAAGGAAGGTGATACCTTAGTAGCAGAGGTTGAAGTAGAGGGAATGTCAGAATTTTCTTCCTCATCTTCAAGTTTGGCCATGAGACATAGCTTGGCTTCATCATCATCTTTAGAGTCAGATGATTCTTCTTCGTCATAGGCAGCCCAATCATAGTCAGTCATCAGGCCTTTGCCTTTCTTCTTAAAGGTTTTTAGCTTTGAATACCTTTCTTTCAGCTTTTTGTATTTTTCATCTCTAGTCCTGGGAGTAAAGTTTTTCTTGGGAAAAGCTGAGGATCTAGAGACTTTCTTTGACCTGCACTCGCTAGCAAAATGTCCTATCTTTTCATAGTTATAGCAAGTAGCAGTAGCCTTATCAACAGGGGTTGATGATCTTGGCTTGTTAGTAATAGCAAGAGGTTTGTTCTTTCTAAAATTACTCTTTCTAGCAAATCTCCTGAACTTATTAGCCAGGAATGCCAGAGCTTCATCATCATCTGAAGCGTCAGAATCTGATGAACGTTCAGAGTTAGTTTCCAACTCAGTGACAGTGATAGTAGATCGCTGAGTGGAAGGTAACTCTGAGAGTAAAGCAACAGGGGTGCTTTTGGAATCTTTTACAAGATTCTTCTTAAGATGACTCGATTGCTCATGATTAAGCATCGTGCCATATAAGGTAGAGAGAGTCATGGATTTTAGATCCTTTGATAGCTTGAGACACAATGAATAACTGTCCCAGCTTTCAGGTAAACATTCTAAGAACTTTGTCAGTACTTCAAAGTTAGAATATTCCTTACCAATGGTTTTTAGATCTATTATTAAGCAGTTAAAACGTTGGTGTACTTCAGAGACAGATTCATTCTTACCACAAATGAAGCTTTCGTACTGTCTTACCAGGTTGATCTTACGTGAGTCCTGGACTTCAGAAGTACCTTCATACTGAACACAGATTATGTCCCACATGGCTTTGGAGGTCTTCAGGTTCATGACGGAATGGTAGACTTCGTCAGGAAGAGCCATGGAAAGAATGGATCTGGCTTTAGTGTCGAGAGCCACTTTCTTCTTATCTTCATCAGTCCACATATGAATTTCCTTGGGAACCAACCTTTCTGGAATAGCAGCTCTATTCTCAGCGGCTGGAACTTCAGGATCAATTCTTATAGGAATATATGGACCATTTTCGATGTAATAAGGTATAGTTGGGTCTACACCTTCTAAGAAGAGAATCATCCTATTATTCCACAGATTAAAGTTATTTCTGGAGAATCTAGGGGGTTTTGCAAGAGAACCGTTGTCAATATAGTTTGTGTTTGTGTTGGTAGCCATTTTAAGAAATAGCAAGGAAGAAGAGATTAGTATAGATAAGATCTTGTTTATGAGATTAAACAAATCTGCTCTGATACCACTTGTTGGTCCCAAAGGGTTATACAAGTTTGTAGAAGGGGGGTTGAATACAAACACACGATTTTTATTTCCTAAATTGTTTATTGATCAATCAAAACAATTTACAACTTGTTGCGGAACAAGATTAAGGATTAACCTAATCTAAACAAGTTAAGAACACAAAGTTTCTTGCACTAGAATAAAGACATAAAGGAGATAAGGAAATTACGAATAATAACCTAACACACAGTAGTAAGGAAGAAGAAGATGGCCCGAGCACTTCATTTCTGAAGTAGGGTTCTTCTTATATATTGCATGCATTTAATGCATAGCAGTGTTACTTTACACGTGGCAGCAGCTGAGTGGTTGCATGTTTTGACCTTTGTAGACAACCTTTGTAGACAACCTTAGTAGCCGCATGGTGCACAATGTAGAATCAGAGTTTGTTGTACGATTCTAGACAGAAGGGAGGTCCATTCTGACATTTCGTACGGAGACGTGCAAAGTGGTAAGACAATAGTACTTTGTAAGCAGACTTCATGATCAGCTTTCGTTGAATCAGTACTTTATAAGCGAATGATAAAGCTCAGCGATTGCTGAAGTCTTCTACTTGATACTTCACGTTGAATGGACAATTCTGTGACTTCGCTGATATCCGCATCAGTTCAATAGTAGACTTGTCGCTGGTTCTTGGGCTTAATCTTCGACTTCAGCGTAGAACCTTTGTTGACGTGAAACTTGTCTTCAGGAATCATAAGTAAACAACTAAACTATCAGCGATCATCACAGGGACTGAACAGGCTCAGAACTGCTGGATGAACAGTGTTCGCTGAATGTCTAATCTAAAGAGCGAGAGTTCCTATCAGCGGTACTGTAAAGTCTTAGTACTTATCAGCGATAGTGAAACTCTAATCCATATTATTTACTTACAATTTTCACTAAGTGTTAAAGAGAGGGTCATTATCAAATCACTGAGGGTTTGGATCAACAGAGAAAACCCTAATTGGTTTTAGAGAGAAGACTGTGAAAGAAAACCTGAGAGAGTCTAAAATGAAATTGTAACAAACAAACCCTAATCGCTATGCTTTTATATTAACACTAAATTGCAAAGAAGTCCCTTGTAACTTTCACCACTGCTCTGCTACCCTTTTATCCAACGACCATTGCAGCGCAGTCCAGAACTTCCTCCAATTGTCATGTTTAGTCCTTACACAATACAAAAATATTAAAAGTAAATTAAATCAGATATTGAATGTCAATATTGATATAATATTGAATGTATTTTAACACCCGCCTTCAATCTTGACATTGGAAAAGATCTAACAATTTTAATTTAGAACATAGATAATTATGTTGATTTACACCAAGTGACTTGGTAAAAATATCAGCTGGATTTTCTAATGAAGCTACTTTGACAATTTTTATCATTCCAGAAGCTACTTTATTCCGAACTTGATGTACATCAATTTCAATATGTTTGGTTCTTTCATGAAATACTGGATTGTTAGCAATTTCAATTGAAGAATTATTATCACAATATAAACTTACTGGAAGAAGATTGCTCATTTTTAATTCTGTCAAAATACTCAAAACTCAGATGATTTCACACAGGGCAGAAGCCATGGCCCTGTATTATGATTCTACAGAAGAACAGGAAACAGCTGTTTGTTTCTTGCTCTTCCACGAAACCATACAATAAACCAAATACAAACAATAACCAGTAACTGAACGCCTAGTGGAAAGACACTTACCCCAATCTGCATCTACATAGGCGCTAGGTTTAAAATCATCAGAACACGAGAAATTTACACCTTTTCCAGGAGAAAATTTCAAATACCTCAACACACGTAAGGCTAACTTAAGATGAGACTGTCTCGGGGAATGCATGAACTGACTTAGACAATGTACTGCAAAAGAAATATCATGACGAGTAGCCAACAGATAGATTAATCTACCTACAAGCCTTTGATACTCCGTAAAATTGGTTAACGGAGGATCCTTTGAATCTGATCCCAACGAATCAGTTACAATGAGGTTCATATCCATGGGTGTACCAATTGGTTTACAACCCAAGTAACCAAAATCACTAAGCAGTTCAAGACAGTATTTGCGTTGTGTCATGCAAATACCTTTATCAGTCCTTAAAATTTCAATTCCAAGAAAAAAATTTAGTTCTCCAAGGTCCTTGATTTTAAAACTCGATTGTAAATGACACTTTACTTTATTAATTTCAGAAATGGAATTACCAGTTAATACAATGTCATCCACATAAACAAGAAGAACTAAATAAACAGAATCAGTAATTTTTGTGAATAGTGAGTAATCACTAGTACTTTGTACAAATCCATGATCAAACAAACAGGCAGATAATTTGGCATGCCATTGTCTAGGAGCCTGTTTAAGACCATACAAAGACTTTACTAATATACACACTCGTTTATCATTTGAAGAAAAATACCCAGGAGGAAGACTCATATAGACCTTTTCATCTAAATCTCCATACAAAAAAGCGTTATTTACATCTAGCTGACACAATGGCCAATTATTTTGGACAGCTAATGCTATAACACACCTGACTGTGACCATTTTTACAACAGGACTAAAAGTCTCTTCATAATCCAGACCTTCCCGTTGTGAATACCCCTTAGCAACTAACCTCACCTTGTATCGCTCAATCTCACCTGTTGATTTATATTTTATCTTATATATCCACCTACAACCTATAGGTTTTCTATCCTTAGGAAGATCAGTCAAGACCTAAGTGTTATTTCGATACAAATGGTATCAGAGCCGGGAACCGGACTGGTGTGCCAGCGAGGACGCTGGGCTCCCAAGCGGGGTGGATTGTAAGATCCTACATTGGTTGGGGAGGGGAACAAAGGTTGCCTTATAAGGGACTTGATACCTCCTCTATCAGACGCGTTTTAAAACCGTGAGTCCAGGTGTGCGGACAAAGCGGACAATATCTGGTACGGTTGGCCGTGGATGTTACACAAAGCTTCCATTTCATCATTCATTGCAATGATCCAGTTTTGATCTTTGCATGCCTCATAAAAATTGTTAGGCTCAACAGATTTGTTAAGGGTAGTTACAAAGCAACGATTATTTGAACTTAGAAAAGAGTAATTTACTACCCTTTCCAACCCACATTTGACTTTACCTTCAGTTACATAATCTGTAAATTTTCTAGGCAAGTTAGAAATACGATTAGACTTTCTAAGTGAAGATGAGGGTTCTATAAAACCACCCTCAGGAGGGAAACTCAACTGAACATCACTAATGCCATCACTAGCAGCACGTTGATCATTGGCAACCATATCGGGATTATCAGTATTACTTGTTCTACCAGATTCATTTATCCCATGTATGCCACCACATTCATTTGAATTGGCAACTCCATTTTGGCTGCCACAATGATCAAGGTTACTAGTGTTTTCAGAACTTTGTATCACAGATTCAGTATTAGAGTTATCCCTTGACTCATCATTGGGCATTTCAAACAACAAATCATTAGTTTGAAAAATAGAGTCAAAGAAGTTTAAAGAATTGACATTTCCATAATCAGAACTCGGATTTGTTCCTTTCATTTTGAAAGGAAAAATTGTCTCATAGAATTTAACATCTCGTGAAACAATAATTTGTTTTGTATTTAAGCTGTAACGCCTGTATCCTTTCTGAGAGTTTGAATATCCCAAAAAAAACACATTTTTCTGCTCTAGACGCAAATTTATCATAAAAATTAGGTCTTACAGCAAAACACAAACACCCAAAATTCCTTAAATGAGAAAGAACATGAGCAAACCCATAAACTAATTCATAAGGAGATTTTCCGTTTAAAACTGAGGAAGGAGTTCTATTTATAAGATAGGTTGCTGTTAAAATACACTCATTCCACATAGTTAACGGAAGATTTCCTTGAAACATGAGAGCTCTAGCCACATTTAAAAGATGTCTATGCTTGCGTTCAACCACCCCATTTTGTTAGGGTGTGTAAACACAAGTAGTTTGATGATTAATCCCTTTAGTTTTAAAAAACGCACCTAAATTATTATTAACAAATTCAGTGCCATTGTCGCTCCTGAACGTTTTCACTGATTTCCTAAACTGAGTATTGAATAAGCTGTGAAAAACCACAATATTATCAAAAACATCATCCTTGTTTTTTAACAAATATACCCACACAGCTCGTGTATAATCATCAACCACAGTTAGGAAATACCTATAACCTTCTCTACTTGTGATCCTATATGGACCCCACAAATCAAGATGCACTAACTCACCAAGGCTAGACGTAGTGTGGTTACTCAAATTAAACTTATCTCTAGTTTGCTTAGTGTTGGTCCCGAAAGGCCTAAACAAGTTTGTAGAAGGGGGGGGTGAATACAAACACACTATTTTACTTTTCTAAATTGTTTATTGATAAATCATTAACAATTTACAGCTTGTTGCGGAAACAAGATTAAGGATAAACCTAAATCTAAACAAGTTGGAACACTAAGGTTTCTTGCACTAAGAAAGATAAGGAGATTACTAATAAAATCCTATCTTAAGAGAGATTTGAACTTGTCCAGAGTTAGCAAGTTACTTCAAATGAAGTGAGTTCATCTCTTTATATACTGCATGCATTTAATGCAATTCAGTATACACTTTACACGTGTCATCAGCGGATTGGTTGCATGTCATTGACCTTTGTTGACAACCCAAGTAGCCGCATGAATGAACAGTGTAGTATCAGAGTGGTTGTACGATTTCAGATTTTCGGAGGTTCTTTTCTGACATTTCGTACGGTGGCGTGCAAGGGAGGTTAAGACAAAAGTATTTTGTACGGAGGACTTCATGATCAGCTTTCGTTGATTCAGCGATTATCATTTACTATTCAGCGAATGATAAAGTTCAGCGATAGCTAAAGTCTTGTACTTGATACTTCACGTTGAGTGGACAAATCTGAGTCTTCGCTGATCCGCATCAGTTCATTAGGAGACTTGTCGCTGGTTCTTGAGCTTGATCTTCGACTTCAGCGTAGAACCTTTGTTGACGTGAATCTTGTCTTCAGGGATCATAAGTAAACAACTAATTTATCAGCGATCACCATAAGGACTGAACAGACTCAGCGATATGGTGAACAGTGTTCGCTGAATGTTTAATCTAAAAGAGCGAGAGTTCCTATCAGCAGTATTGTAAGATCTTAGTACTTATCAGCGATAGTGAAACTCTGATACATATTGTTTACTTACAATTTTCACTAAGTATTTAAGATAGGGTCATTATCAAATCACTGATGGTTTGGATCAACAATCTCCCCCTATTTGATTATGACATAGCAACAAAGAAAATTGCTATTTAATGAAAACATAAGGATAAAAAGAACTCATAAAATATTTGTCCCTTTTACTGTTTTCTGGGATCTTTTCAGTACTGATGGAGTAAAGTACATTCCGCTGAAATCTTTATTTAAATCTTTGAATCAGGATACAATATGAATAAGAAAGATTACAAGTACAAGCGAAATAAATTACAAGTACTGAAGGATGACTGATACAATAGAGAAAGTGGTGATTGTTGTCAGCCTTCAAAGGGTTCTTCCTTAATGAGAAGTTCATCAAGGGTTGTCTTTTCAGTTGGAATCATCCAGTCATGAACCTTTTCTCCTTTATTCTTTAGCTTCAGAGCAGCTTCAAAAATCAAGGGTTTTAGGTGTCGTGTCTGAATGTCTTTTCTGAAGTCGCACCAGTAGATGAGATCTCTGAGCTGTTCGATTGGAGTGATTCAAAGCTCAACGATCCGTTGAAAGCATTTACGTCCGTCGTAGTCAAGAAAGAATATTCCATAAGGATTACTGATGACTTTACCAGGGACGAAAAGTTCACATGGTGGCAAAGAGATGTCAAGGGCAGATAGATCAGGATCAGGACCAAGTACTTCAGCGCGAGAGAAACCAATTCCAGTTTCATTTCGTATGACAGGACCTGAGTTTGAATCTTGACGTTTCTTCTTTGGTGAGCCCCTTTTTCTTTTCGGTTTTAGATCAGGAACAGGAGGAATATCCACACAAGAAGATATCAAATCGATTTGTCTGTTTATCAGCTTTTCGAAATGATCCTTGTACTTAGATTGTGATGGTTGGATAGCTAACCTCATCTCCAGCCATTCAGAGAGACCATACCTTTTTACAGTGTCAGCACGAAAGGTTTCAGATGAGCCATCTTCTCTGAACAGTTTGATGTCAACAATAGGTACTCCGATGGAGGTTCTTCCAGAGATGAATACCTTGTTGATCTTCGCTGGACGATATCTGAAGTGGATTTTCTCTTTACACCAGATCAGGGTGGTCTGAGAAACTTCAGCATTCTTTTCCACGATCTTCTGGGCTTGTTCCCAAAGCTTTCGTTGGATTTGAATGGGAATACGCTTCAGCTTGGGGTCTTTGACAGATTCTTGAGTGAGCTTGATGGCGTATTCTCTGTCTTTATCTTCAGCTTCCTTCCTTTCAGCGATGAGGCGTTCAGCTCTGAGATGTTCCTAGTATTCAGCTTTTGAAATTCTGAACTTAGGAGGAACTGAAGGTAGTTGATCGCGCCTTAGAATGATTCGTTGATCCTCGAATCGCTTTATCATTTCTTCTCTCCTCTTTTGATCTTCTTCACTCAGCCTTTGAGGAACTGGGGAAGGTCTGTTTCTGTGCGAGAGAGGTTGTTCTTCTGGTTCATCAGTCTCAGAGATTAAATCTAAGACTGGGATTATGTCTTCAGCGGTAGCTGGAATTATTGGTGAAGTCGCAATAGTAGATCCTTCAGCGATATCCTCAAACAGGGGAGAGGACTAGCTGAAACGCAGCGATCTTACAAATAAGAACTGGGTAGAAGAACTTGGGTAGAAAAGATAGAAAAAAATAATGTGGATGTGTATGGTGTTTGTGGAATGGATAACTGATTGTTCAGAGATGATCAGGGAAGGAAAAATAAGTTTAGTGTACCTGATAAATCGGCTTTGCAAGCAGGATCGCCAGATTATCATCTTCAGCGATGCCTTTGTCTTTGCTTTTCTCAGCGCCAGAGGCTGAGTGCTTTGTCTTTGTTTTTGTCTTCTCCCCTGTGGATTCGGTTATCACGATCCCTTTAAGAGCTTTTCGAGGAGCATGTTTGACGACAAAGAATTCGTCATCTTCATCATCATCATCATCATCGTTCCTTGGAGAGGAGGATGGTTCAGCTTCAGGGATGTCGATGTCTTCGTCTTCTTCTGCTTCGGATTCCTCAGCATCTTCTTCGAGTTGCTCCCCCTCAGATACAGAGGCGAGGTTCTCGGTTCCCTCAGGGTTTTCATCTCCCTGAGGTCCAGTAATCAGATCTTCATTACCCTCTCCCCTGATAGATTCATCATGGGAAAGGTCTTCAGCGCTCTTATTTTGATCGTCAGCGCTCTTCTCCTGTTCAGCGCTCTTCCCCCCCTCTTTCTCATGATGGGCGGGGGAGGAATGGGTAGACTCAGCATTGGTGTTGTCTCTGTCTTCTGGGCCAGAGACTTTCACACAACCTTCAAGCTTAGCTATTCTGTCTTCTAGGCCAGAAATAGCAGGCGTGATTTTCTTCAGCTCTTGGCGATCCGCTGCGGTGAATGAGTCCAAAATAGGTGCAGGGGCCGGAGCAGGAGCTGGATTGTTTGTCTTGTTCACCAGCGTCTCGATCATTGTCTTGAAAGAACTAAGGTTGGTCTTCACTGAGCCCAAGTCGGTCTTGACCACTGACATATCACCTTCGAGTGTACCAACCGATTTCTTCAGCGTTGTAACCTCGCTGGAAACGGTGGAAACTGACGATTTGAGGTTGGTGTAGTCAGTGTAGATGTCGGAGAGCACTTTGGCAAAGTCGGCGAGAGTTTTATCAAGGTCTTTGTTATCATCAGAGGAGGCCTTCTTTTCCACCACAGCAGTCAGCTTCGTCAGATTCTCTCCAGCGTTTGTTACAGCTGTAGAGTTATTTGATAGACCGGTGGTGAGATCTGTAAGTTTCATCTCCATGGACTTTAGAGACTGGTTGATGTCTCCCAAATAAGGACCTGTAACATAAAAGTACTTGTGAACAAAGGAAAGCTCAGAAGTTTCAGGTTTAGTTACAGTGTTTAAGGTGGGATCTGTACCTGCAGGAGCGTTGACGAACTCATCAAAGTTTCGATTCCCTCCATAGTGTTCCATATCTCCCTCAAAAGTTCCGTGAGGGATGGAGATCTCTGCAGGTCCTTTCTTCGTCATTCGCTGAGAAGCTTCAACGGCTTCTTGAATGATGGCATCTCCAGCTTTAACTGGAGGAGTGTCCAAAGAAATAGAGGGAGGATCGAAGGATAAGAATTGGGGTTGGGTTTCAAGTTCAGCGTTGGATTCGCTGAGAAGTACTTCATCAGTCTTTTGAGAGACTGAAGAAGGTTGGGTAGATTCCAAAGTTCTAACCTCAGCGTTTAAGGACGCTGAAGTAGGTTTAGAAGGGATGGCTTGAATTGGTGTGGCAGAGCGTACCACGGAACTTTCCTTCAGCTCTTCAGAATGAGCTGAGGAGTCTTCAGCATGGAGTTGCTGGGGTTGCTCCTTGGTTTTCTTGATCCTTTTGGAATCAAGAGGGGTAAGAGATTGTTTCCTTTTCTTAGAAGGAATGGATTTTGTGGCCTGGGAATCAGCGAGGGGTATTGTCGCTGAAGGAGCCACAGAAAGCGGAGAATTAAGTAGAGTGAGAAGGGTAGAGAGACGTACCTCGTTGGCGACAGGCTTGAAGTCGAGAACTTTAGGGCCAATCTGAGAGAGTTTCAGATCACCCTCTTCAGGATAGCTGTCCTTCAGGCCATATTGAAAGACGGCGCTGATGAATCGTGGGTAAGGAACCCATGCTGGTCGGTCAGCGGCAGAATCAACACGTTGAATGAGGTCTTCAAAGATGATGGAGGCCCAGTCAATGTTGAGACCTTTCAGCAGTGCGTAACCCATGGCCTGCTGAGGTTGAGCGGCTTGATCAGAAGATCCGGATTTCGCTGCCATGCAGCTGATCAGGTGAGCGAAGATGAAGTTCATCTCGCTGGGCATCTTGGATTTCTTTATCAGCGTCAGCTTCTTCTCAGGTAGCTTGTCTCTTCCAGTCTCCCAGATGTAACCCATCGCATCAAGGAAAGCAATGATTTCTTCCCTGTCAGCGTGCTTCTTGTGGTCAGGTAATGAAATGAAAGGATTTTCTGAGGTAGCGTTAGGGAATTTCAGAGCTTTGCGGATTATTGCGGGGGTTATCTTGATGGTGCCATACTCAGTATCGCTGAGTATGCAGTCGATGGTTTTAGATGGATCTTTGGCGGAGGGTAGGTCGGTGTGTCTGGCAGAGTACCAGAATTGGGATAATAGACGCTGACTGGCAGGAGGTGTGATTGTCAGTGCTGTGTAGATGGGGCTATTCTTCAAAAGATTTACAGCGTCGTCTAGATGGGATACCTGCTTCCGAGGAGGAAACTCGAGAAGCGCTGAGAGGTTGTTTGCCTTTGTCCAGTCTAGTTGATCCAGCTCAAACATAACCTGAGGAGCTTTGGTGATTTCCAGTTCCTCAGAATCAGCGGAGATGGACTCAGCGGTAACATTCAGCTTTGAAGTTGCCATTTCACTGTATTATCAGTTCAACCAAAGATGTTAACAAATAAGAATTATCTTAATGTGGAAAGAAAAATTCCATTAAGATTTTTCGAATTTTGTCCATTTCATTCAGACATAAAAGTCTTAATGAAGATTAGGGTTTTTCTTGTTTTAAAAAAAAAACGAATATAACACCCATAAGCCTTGTATTCCAATTTCTTAATAAAAATGGATACGAAAGAAGAACAAGTTTAAGATTTTAAATTTAAAACTTGAAGAACAACCATGAAATGGTTGTGTTTATAAAACCATGAAAGAAAATGATTTTATTTTTGAGTTCTTTTGTTTGATCTTGTGTAAAACAATGATAAGATCGAAACAAGTTATTCGCATTTGATAATAGATAAGAACATATTAACCTTGAGTTTGATGAAGAAGATGATGAACAGTTCTTGAAGATTGAGAGCACAAAATGCAACAGTGTTCTTTTCTTGCGGAGAAAGATTGATTCGCGTAAAAGACAAATATAAACTTTGAGAGTGTTTATATAGGAAGAGAGTAGAGAGAGAAAAACTTGAGCGGGAAAGTTTTTCATCATGACACGGACACGTGTTTGCATTTGATTGGATAGACAACGAAACGTGCAAACGTGTGTCAGAAAAAGAGCGTGCCTGGTGTTATCCGTTGCAATGACGTCACAACTGTCCTTTCACATTCTTTCGTTGTCTCTGAGGTTTTGAAAGAAAAACTCAGGGACTTTTTGGAAAATATGAAGCACTGAATAGAGATATCAGTGAGGGTTTTAAGAAATTTCAAAATATCGCTGTTAAGGAAGAGATATTCAGCGATGTAAGAATTTGAAATCTTGCATTTTCATGCGTTTTGTCAGAGAGAGAAAACATACCTTGATATCAGTTTAACCAAATTTATTCAGAGAGAAGATGATGAAATGGATAGTACAAGTTTATTTCATCCGAGAGCCTATACAAGAATGTATAAACGTATCGCTGATTAAATGTGAACCGCTGAAGATTTATCCTTCAAAGTTCAGCATTCCAAGCTCGCTGATGAAAAAGTTGAATCTTGTCTCATCAAGAGGTTTGGTAAACAAATCAGCTAACTGATAATCAGTTGGGATAAAATGAAGTTCTATATCACCATTCATCACATGATCTCTGATAAAATGATATCTGATTTCTATGTGTTTTGTCTTTGAGTGTAGCACTGGATTGTTTGCTATAGCGATGGCACTTGTGCTGTCGCAATAGATTGGAATTTTGGAGAGCTGAAGATCATAGTCTAGTAGTTGATTTCTCATCCACAAGACTTGAGAACAGCAGCTTCCAGCGGCTACATACTCAGCTTCAGTTGTGGAAGTGGACACTGAGTTTTGCTTCTTACTTGTCCAACTTACCAGCTTTCCACCCAGGAGCTGACATCCTCCTGTGGTGCTTTTCCTATCCATTTTGCAACCTGCAAAATCACTGTCTGAATAGGCGGTTAGATCAAATCCTGAATCTTTGGGATACCAAAGACCTAGATTCGCTGTACCCTTAAGATATCGAAGGATTCGCTTTACAGCTTTCATATGGGATATCTTAGGTTCAGCTTGATATCGTGCGCACAGACATGTTGCAAACATAATATCGGGTCGGCTAGCTGTAAGATACAGTAGTGAGCCGATCATTCCACGGTACAGCGTGACATTGACAGGAACACCCTTTGTGTCCTTATCAAGTATCAGCGATGGTTCCATAGGGGTTTTCATAGCTGAACTTTCAGTTAAGTCGAATTTCTTCAGCATATCTTTAACATACTTTCCCTGATTTATAAAAGTTCCTTTTTCAGTTTGCTTAATCTGAAGACCAAGGAAATATGTTAGTTCACCCATCATACTCAATTTATACTCATCTTTCATTCTATCAGCGAAACGAGTACAAAGCTCAGGGTTAGTAGAACCAAATATAATGTCATCAACATATATTTGAACTAAAATGATATGACCTTTTATTTTTCTAAAAAACAAAGTTTTGTCAATCTTACCTCTCTCAAATTTTTCAAGATGGAGATAAGTAGAAAGAGTGTCATACCATGCACGAGGAGCTTGCTTCAAGCCATAAAGTGCCTTATCCAGCTTATAAACATAACCTGGACGCTTAGGATCTGAGAATCCTGGAGGTTGTTCCACATAAACTTCTTCATTCAGCTTTCCATTTAGAAACGCTGACTTAACATCCATTTGATGTACAGTGAAGTTTTTGTGTACAGCATATGCTAAGAAAAGACGAATAGATTCAAGTCTTGCTACTGGAGCAAAGGTTTCGTCATAATCTATGCCTTCCTCTTGTCTGTATCCCTGAGCAACAAGACGAGCTTTGTTGCGAGTTACAGTACCATGTTCGTCCAACTTGTTTCGATAGACCCACTTAGTGCCTATCACTGTTTTGTCAGTTGGTCTCCGAACAAGTTTCCAAACTTTGTTTCTTTCGAATTCAGTCAGCTCTTCTTGCATAGCGCTGACCCAGTTTGGATCTCTGAGGGCATCATCTATTTTCTTTGGTTCAGTTAGAGAAATAAAGTTAACAAATAAACAAATATTACCTGCACTTCTACGAGTCTGAATACCAGCGTTGGGATCACCAAGAATTTGATCGATTGGGTGATTTACAGTCCATCGCTGAGCCGGAGCATGCGTCGCTGACTCAGTCTGAACTGGAGAAACTGAAGATGAGGCTTCAGCTACTTCTGGATTATCAGCTAAGAGAGGAATGCTTGCATTTGTCACTTCATTAACTGATTGCTGAGAAATAGATGGAATTTCTGAGACATTTGGATCAACTGCGGATATAGTGTTTATAGGAACAGCTGAGACCCAAGATGTTTCAGCTTCACTATTCTGCATATTGGGAATGTTAGTAGGACCATCATTTTCAGTTGTATGAGCATGAGTAGTGGGAACATCTTCTGAATCACCAAGATGAGAAAACATCCATTGATTCAGTTCTTCTGTATCAGCGTTCGGTTTAGAGTTCGCTGAACGGGATTCGTCAAACGTGACGTGAATAGTTTCTTCTACAGTTTGTCTTCTTCGGTTGAAGACTCTGAAGGCTTTGGAAACTGAGGAGTATCCAAGAAAGATTCCATCATCAGCTTTAGGATAAAATTTTCCAAGGGCATCTCTGTTGTTCAGTATGTAACACTGACAACCAAAGATGTGAAGAAAGCTGATTGAGGGCTTTCTCCCATGAAAAAGTTCATAGGCTGTCTTTTTGAATCTTTTGACTATCAGCGACCTGTTTTGCGTAAAACAAGCCGTGTTGACAGCTTCTGCCCAAAACTGAGTAGGCAGGTGAGAATCGCTGAGCATTGAACGTGCAGCTTCAATAATTGTTCTATTTCTTCTTTCAGCGACTCCGTTTTGTTGTGGTGTTCTCACTGACGAAAAGTTGTGAGAAATACCCTTGCTCTCAAGGAAGGAATCAAGAGAACTGTTTTTGAATTCAGCTCCATGATCACTCCTTATTGAGCGAACAGTCAAATTGTTCAGAGTTTCCATCTTCCGAACAAAGGTGATGAGTTCTTCAGGGGTGTCACTCTTAGAACGGAGAAACATTACCCATGTGTAACGAGAGAATTCATCAACTATGACCAGCGTATATTTCTTTCCAGCGATGGATTGTTTGTTAACGGGGCCAAACAAATCCATATGGAGTAGTTGAAGAGGAGATGACACTGAGGAAACTTGCTTTGACTTAAAGCTTGCCTTGGTCTGCTTCCCTTTTTCACACGCTGAACATAAGGATTCTTTGGCGTATGAATGTTGAGGTAGACCAGTGACTAACTCTTTGGATGAAAGAGTATTCAGTGTCTTGAAGTTGAGATGTGAGAGCCTCTTGTGCCATAGCCAGTTGACATCAGAAGATGCCTTTGAGAAGAAACAGGAGTTTTCAGTGGTTATTGAGTCCATGTTTATAACGTAAACATTTTCCAAACGATAACCGCTGAGAGCTATCTTCTCCTTTTTGTCAGAGACAAAGCAGGATTCCTTAGTGAAAATCACTTTGTTATCCATGTCGCAAAGCTGACTGATGCTCAGAAGATTATGCTTCAGCCCTTCAACATATGCGACTCTTCTGAAGGATGTTGTACCATTTGAAAGTACACCATACCCTCGGGTGTGTCCTTTTCCATTTCCACCGAAAGTCACAGAGGGACCCTTCTCTTCCTTGTATTCAGCGAGCAGGCTTTTCTTTCCAGTCATGTGTCTAGAGCATCCGCTATCGAGATACCAGATACCCTTCTTAACCTGCAATACAAAGGAAGATTAGTTTTGCTTGGGTACCCACTTCGCCATGTATACGCGTTTGTCAGTGGAAGAGGTTGGAATGGGTTCAGCAGTCTTCGCAGCATTTGAAGATTCAGCTTTGTCTTTCTTCACTTTGGTCAATTTCTTGACCTCAGAGGTAGGAGTCACCTTGACCTGAATTGCAACTGGTTTGGTCTTCTTGGGTGCTATCTTCACCTTAGCTATCTTATCAGCTTTGGTGGCTGTGGGACACTTACTTGCAATATGATCGGTAAGTCCACAGTGATAACATTTCCTATAACTAAAATTAGTTCTAGGACCACTTGAGTGCTGAGCTTTTAATTTGGAATTAGAAGTGCCAGCACCAAGTACACTATTGGTTTTTGAAATAGGACGAACATTCAGTTCTTCAGATTTCTTACCAAGGACATCTACTCTGAGTCTAGGAGTAGGTCGCTGAACTGATCCAGAGGTCTGATTTCTAGAACCAGATGAATGAATCACTAAGGCTTTAGAAGCATTCAGCTTAGGTACTAATGTACCCTTCTGAGGATTTTGATAAATAACAATTCCTTTACCTTTGTCTTTAGAGACAGAGGTAGGTTTTGAATAAACCATTTTCTCCTTACCTTTTGAGGTAGGAGTTTCCTCAGGGATTGGTGTAACCGACGAGGAGTACTGAGATGAAGAAGTGTCAGCTATTGAGGATACGAACGTTCCAAATTTAAGCATTGAACGTTCAGTGGTTGGTATTGGAGTATCATATTTATAACCCAGACCACGTTTATCACTCAGAGGAATCTGAGCCTTAATTATCTCAATGATCTTTGTTGAAGAATTACACCATCCTTCAACAGTAGCTTGTTCAGCTTTTAATGCAGCGATAGATTCCGCTCGTTCGATTTTGACTAGCTGATTTAAATGGACTTGATCTTTAAAATCTTCTTCAAATTTAGAAAGCTTTTCTATTTGAAGGTGGCAGTTTTTAAGCTTTTCAGCGAGATCAAGATTTTGGTTTTCAACCACAGCTTTGCCGTTCATGGCTTCGTATAAACTTCTAGTCAGCAGTTCGATTTTACGGAGACTATCAGCTTCATCAATATTTACAATATTGGTAAAGAAGGAAGGTGATACCTGAATGGCAGATGTTGAAGTGGAGGGAATGTCTGAACTTTCTTCCTCTTCTTCAATCTTGGCCATGAGACATTGATTTGCTTCATCATCTTCAGAATCAGATGATGAGGCTTCTTCATCAGAAGCAGCCCAATCATAGTCAGCCATCAGGCCTTTTCCTTTCTTCTTAAAGCTTTTCAGCTTTGCATACTTCTCCTTCAGCTTTAAGTATTTGTCGTCTTTATTTCTTGGAACAAAGGATTTCTTTGTAAAAGCTGAAGGTCTCATGATTTTCTTTGACCTGCACTCGTTAGCGAAATGACCTGTCTTTTCGCAGTTGAAACAAGTAGCAGTAGCCTTATCAACAAAAGCTGATGACTTAGGCTTGTCAGCTATAGAAAGAGTTTTGTTCTTTCTAAACATTTTCTTCTTGGCAAATCTCCTGAACTTTTTAGTTAGGAGAGCCAAGGATTCATCATCATCTGAAGAATCAGAATCTGAAGACTTTTCAGAGTTACTTTCTAACTCAGTGATAGTGACCACGGGTCGCTGAGTAGAAGGTTCCTCTGAGATTAAAGCAACAGGGGTGCTTTTGGAATCTTTTACAAGATTCTTCTTAAGATGGCTAGATTGCTCATGATTCAGCAATGTGCCATATAAGGTAGCAAGTGTCATTGATCTTAGATCTTTCGACAGCTTGAGACACATGGAATAATTGTCCCAGCTTTCAGGTAAACATTCTAAAAACTTTGTCAGCACTTCAAAGTTAGAATATTCCTTACCAACCGTTTTTAGATCTATAATTAAGCAATTAAAACGTTGATGTACTTCAGAGAGAGTTTCATTCTTACCAGAGATGAAGCTTTCATATTGTCTTACCAGGTTGATCTTTCTTGAATCCTGGACTTCAGACGTTCCTTCATACTGAACACATATTGTGTCCCACATGGCTTTTGAGGATTTCAGGTTCATGACGGAATGGTAGACTTCGTCAGGAAGGGCCATGGATAGTATGGATCTGGCTTTTGTATCTATAGCCACTTTCTTCTTGTCTTCATCGGCCCAATGATGGATTTCCTTTGGAATCAGCCTTTCTGGAATAGCAGCTCTAGTTGCAGTGGCTGGAACTGCAGGATCAATTGTTACAGGGATGTGTGGGCCGTTTTCAAGATAGTAAGGTATAGTAGGGTCTACACCTTCTAAGAAGAGTGTCATCCTATTTTTCCATAAGTTGAAGTTATCTCTGGAAAATCTAGGGGGTTTTGCAAGAGAACCATTGTCTATATAGTGAGTGTTTGTGTTTGTGTTGGCCATTTTCAGATAATAGCTAGGAAGAGAAATATCTTAGATTAGATCTTGTTTATGAGATTAAACAAATCTGCTCTGATACCACTTGTTGGTCCCGAAAGGCCTAAACAAGTTTGTAGAAGGGGGGGGGGGGGGGGTTGAATACAAACACACTATTTTACTTTTCTAAATTGTTTATTGATAAATCATTAACAATTTACAGCTTGTTGCGGAAACAAGATTAAGGATAAACCTAAATCTAAACAAGTTGGAACACTAAGGTTTCTTGCACTAAGAAAGATAAGGAGATTACTAATAAAATCCTATCTTAAGAGAGATTTGAACTTGTCCAGAGTTAGCAAGTTACTTCAAATGAAGTGAGTTCATCTCTTTATATACTGCATGCATTTAATGCAATTCAGTATACACTTTACACGTGTCATCAGCGGATTGGTTGCATGTCATTGACCTTTGTTGACAACCTTAGTAGCCGCATGAATGAACAGTGTAGTATCAGAGTGGTTGTACGATTTCAGATTTTCGGAGGTTCTTTTCTGACATTTCGTACGGTGGCGTGCAAGGGAGGTTAAGACAAAAGTATTTTGTACGGAGGACTTCATGATCAGCTTTCGTTGATTCAGCGATTATCATTTACTATTCAGCGAATGATAAAGTTCAGCGATAGCTAAAGTCTTGTACTTGATACTTCACGTTGAGTGGACAAATCTGAGTCTTCGCTGATCCGCATCAGTTCATTAGGAGACTTGTCGCTGGTTCTTGAGCTTGATCTTCGACTTCAGCGTAGAACCTTTGTTGACGTGAATCTTGTCTTCAGGGATCATAAGTAAACAACTAATTTATCAGCGATCACCATAAGGACTGAACAGACTCAGCGATATGGTGAACAGTGTTCGCTGAATGTTTAATCTAAAAGAGCGAGAGTTCCTATCAGCAGTACTGTAAGATCTTAGTACTTATCAGCGATAGTGAAACTCTGATACATATTGTTTACTTACAATTTTCACTAAGTATTTAAGATAGGGTCATTATCAAATCACTGAGGGTTTGGATCAACACTTAGCCATATGACAGATGTCACAAGGAGATGAATGAGAGTTACTTCCGAGTTTTAATGTATCTTTTAAACAAGCCAAAGCTTGGTCTGCAGGATGACCTAACCTACTGTGCCACAGCTGACGAGATACAAAATAGAAAATAGACATGTTTGAACTATTAAAGTTACTTTTTAACACATTAGGATTAAACCTCTCACCCTTAAACACATGATCAAAAAAATAGAGACCACCAAGTTCACTACCAGTCCCCATAAGTTTCGTTGGAAGTAAACCCTGAAGCAAATAGCATTTAAATTCATCAAACCCAACAAAAATCTTGCTTTCCTTGGCAAGCTTATGAACAGAGAGAAGATTCACATGAAAATCAGGAACAACAAGAACATCTAACAGAACAACATTGTTATTAAGACGATAGTTTCCAATTTTATTAATCCTAGCCTCATCCCCATTGGGTTGAGTGACTCTTAAGTCCAAATCAGATATATCAACAATATTTTCAAGAGAAGCCATAGAGGATGTTATATGTTGATTTGCACCAGAGTCTATAATCCACCCAGAACTATAAAATTTAGAGGATTTTGCCATATTAGCATGAAAATTAGCATGAAAATTACCTGCCATATTGACAGATACCCCTTCATTCTGTTTCTGATCAAGAAGTGCTAATAACTTGCTGAGTTGCTCTTCAGTAAGAGAGTTAGAATGAACAGGACTATTACCAGATCTCTCAGTAGAACAAGCATTACTAGAAGTATTTTTAGGAAATTGATTTCCCTTACCTTTAGTGAATTGAAAATCTTTTGGAAAACCTATCAACTTAAAACACCTTTCAATAGTGTGGCCAGTCAAACCACAGTGTTTGCAAAGCAAAGGTGGTTTTCCCGATTTCTTTTTATTATCAGAAGGTTTAGAGAAAAACGCAGTATTTTGAGTTTTTTAATCAGTGGGAATACGAGTCACACCACGGTGTGACTCTTCTCTGGATATTAATGAAAAAGTTGTTTTAACAGAAGGTAAAGGATCTGTGGTAAGAATATTGCTCCTAATTTGCATATAAGTGTCATCTAATCCCATCAAGAATTGCATAAGCTTTAACAGTTGATTATGCTTAGTAAACTCAACAGAAGCATTACAAGAACAAGATGGAAGTTTAACAAGAGCATCAAATTGTTTCCACAGAGCATTCAACTTATGATAATAGTCAAAAATAGAATTACCATTTTGAGACAGTGAATTAATCTTTTGATGAAGATTAAATGTAACAGAACCATCTATTTTATCATATGTTTCTCTTAATTCTTCCCAGACATCAGAAGCCTTTTTTGAAAATACTTGACTAACGAATAAATCCTCAGATATAGACCCAAGAATCCATGACAACACAACAGAATTACACTTGTCCCACTGTTTTGCAAGCACATCGTTATCAGTGGGACGGGTGACCATACCATTAACAAACCCCAGTTTATTCTTAGTTTCCAGGGCAAGAATCATAGCACAAGACCACACTTTATAATTTTCAGTACCAGTAAGCTTCATGTTCAATATTGACACACCAGAGGTGTCACTAGAAAGAAGATACAAGGGATCACCGAAATCCAGTTTCGCAATCAGAGATTGCGACTCTAGATTTTTGGGATATGCTGTACCTGTCATAATGAAAGCAGTAAACACACAATGGAAACACCAGTGTGATAGATGACAGGATTCCTTGCCACTCGAGGTGGTAGGTCAAGCCAAACACATAGGTGCCCAGAGAAATTGAGAGGGAAAGTGAAGCACACAAAGGTGAGAATGGAAAGAACTTACAGTGAGAGCGTGAATAGGAAAAACAAACGCAGCGGACTTTGTACTTACAACAACAAGTGAAATCCAGGAAACAAAACCTGAACACAAACAAGAGCACCAGAGGAGAAGGCGGTACACTATCCAGACAGAAGGTCTGAAGAATCAGTGTAAATCCACCTGCAGTAATATCAGAAAATGATTTCTAATAATCAACTCACACAGAGAATATCCAAATCGAGAAGTGAGTGATGTAATCGGATCTACAGTAAGATCAGATCACACAAAAAAACTCGTACACAAGTACACGAATAATCAGATCTACTACACAGATCTGAAATATGCAATCGGATCTACAGCAAGATCAGATCACAACAAAAGAAAACGATCAGATCTACTACACAGATCTGAAATATGAAACCGGATCTACAGCAAGATCAGATCACCAAAAAAAATGAATCGTTCAAATAATTCAGAGAATAATCAGAACTATTACAAGTATCTGAGATGCACCATATATGTACACAATAAAGTTCAGATCTGATGTATATCAGTTAGATCTGAACAGTACAAGTGTTTTAAAAACAGTCATAAGAAAAGAAACAGACCATCTGAAGTCAGAATCAAAACTACAACGTTAGGATCCTTACTTCAGATAAGCAAGAAATATAGATATGTTATTGACTTAAGAAACTGATCCTTGAAGGAAGAATCACAGCAACAATACCTGATTCAACACTTCTCAATTTGTGTTTAAAAACACTGTGAAAGATCTATAGATCTAAAAGAAACGAAATATTCCAGAGAGAAGAGATTAACCGATTTTAATAAAAAATTGAAAATAAAACGCTCTATCGATCTGAGAGAAATCGGCCATTCCAGTGACGACAAAATGAACAAAGCTTTAACAGATCTGAAACTTTTGAGAAATAGAACTCTCTATCGATCTGGAGTAAATAAACATTCCAGAGATGAAGAGATGAACAGGTCTGATGCACTTTTACAGAAGTTCAACAGATTAAAAGAAGATGAACAGATCTGAAACACTTTTACAGAAGTTTAACAGATTAATAGAAGATGAATCGATCTGAAACACTTTTAAAAGAAAAGTAAAAAATCTATGGAAGTAAAGAATATGATCCTCAAATGCGAAGATAGTCAATGAACATTTTAAAAAACATTTTAACAGATCAAAACTTGTTCTAAACGTTTATGTGAGAGGATAAAAAAATCATTAGAGCAATCTCCAACGACAAGACTCATATCACAGAAAACTTCAAGAACACAGGTTTGAGAAAAACACACGGATCATACCAGTGAATCACGGTGAGCGAGAATGGACGATAGATCGCACCATAAGCTCTGATACCATGTAAAAACTCTTAAACTAAACTTTTATTAAACGAAAATACAACTTACAACAAAAACTCACTACAATAACACTCAATCTCTCATACTTACATAAGAAAACTCACTACAATAACACACCACTCAGATTTACCTTCAAGAGGTTTGAAGGAGAAAGAATATGGAGAAAACCCTAATTGGTTTTAGAGAGAAGACTAAGAGAGAAAACCTGAGAGAGTCTAAAATGAAATTGTAATAAACAAACCGTATTCGCTATGCTTTTATATTAACACTAAATTGCAAAGAAGTCCCTTGTAACTTTCACCACTGCTTCGCTACCCTTTTATCCAACGACCATTGCAGCGCAGTCCAGAACTTCCTCCAATTGTCATGTTTAGTCCTTACACAATACAAAAATATTAAAAGTAAATTAAATCAGATATTGAATGTCAAGATTGATATAATATTGAATGTATTTTAACAAACTACCATCTCTGACTTTCCGTTGATTTTCTTTTTTATATTTTGTAGTTGTTTAACATTTTTTATAGTACGAATTAGATTTGTAAATATTTGCCGCTGATCCAGTTCCCTTTACAAATGACAAATATCTTTTACAGAGAAAAAACCTTTAATGATTTTGTGTTTTCAAATTGCATCGCATTTGATTGTGCTAGATGATGCAATTTTTTTTGTTCATTTGTGAAGTATTTCTTCTTATACAATGTGGCCTCATTTGATCATCCACCTTGCCACACATCTATGATTTTTATGAATCTCCACATGCCTACAGCATGCACAGAGAAATATCATCCCTTGAAATTGCATCCATGATTGTTATGGATCTCCACAGGCCCAGAATACTCCAACATCTAGGAGTTGTGTTGTGACTATGTTTTTAGGAGGAATTTTTATCTAGAAAGATAAGCTTCGTTATAAATTTAGTAATCGAGTAAGTTACTATATTTGTTTGCTAATTTTATGATATTGGATTTTAATCATTTGGGGGTTTCAGCACCAAAGTGCTTTCTTGGTTTTTTAGTATTCCAGCAGATATGGTCATGATTATTTGAAGGTATGCTAGGGTCTACAAATGTTCTTGAAATTGTTATAAAAGGTGATGATGTGGATATCTTTTTATAAAAGGTTTACAAAAGGATGACTTTGAACAAAAATGAATTTCTAGACGTTTATCAGCCGGAAGATCTATTTTCAAAAGAGTTTGTCTTTCATATTGGTATCAAATTTCTTTTCACGTTTCATTATTAATTTTTGCTCTCTTTTATGGTGGTAGCTAAGCACGTTTTCAAGTTTCATTGTGTTTATGCAGGTTATCTTTTTTATTGTGCTCGATCGTGTTATATATCTATGTTCATTTGCCACTGGAAAAGTAATGGACGTTCACAACACAATGCTGCAGGTTTAGTACTTCGTGCCATATATATTAGGGCATCCACAATGGTGAAGCTATTGTGAAAGACTTGAAAAAATAAAAATATATAGAAAATGTGTTGGTCATACTCTAATTTACATTCTCTCTCTTTTGCCTCTCACATTCACTTTTTCAAAGACTTGAGGAACATCAAGTTTTTGATGAGTAAAGTATTTTCAAGTCTTTGTCTCCAATTGGTTTTTGAACAGGTTAACAAAAGCGTCGGATGAAGGGTAGTATGAGAGGGCGAGTTGTTGATGCGAATTCTTTTATCACAAATCTTTCTCGAATGAGGTAAGCTACTGAATGAATTTCGTTGCTTTTGATTTAGATTTTATCTTCTTAAACCTTTTTTATTTTGATTCCATAAACATCATTGATTTTGATTTCCTAAACCTCTGCGATTTCCTAAATATCTTTGATTTTTAAATTCCATAAGCATCTTTGATTTTGATTTCTTAAAACATCTTCAAATTTAATTTAACGTTTTTGTTTGCAATTTAGTTTTTGTCAATTCTTTCCTTAGATTACCGTAAGATGTGTATTTATTGATGATCTGCGAACACTCCCATACATGGTACAAGAGACTTGACAAAGCCTTGTTTATTTTTTAAAACCCTTTTATTAACTTTCATAATTATGTGGATAAATGGATGTCATATGAAATCTTGCTTGTTGATGTCAATCGAACTTTGCCTCAGTGGGGAAATGTATTACCATTTTCTATTGTCCGGTGTGTATTGCTTTATGTTTCTTTGTGATTTTGATCATTAATTTTATAAAAATCCACTCTTTTTATGTTGCAAAACCGTTGGTTTTCTCTTCCATAGCCTGGACTAAAATTTTCACTTTTAGTCTTTGTATCCTGTCATGGTTTAGTGACTTGGTATACATTGAATTAAAATATTTTTATGTTTTCGTTGCATTGGATTCTTGGTTAGATTTATCTATGTTAAGTGATTTGATGATATGCTCTCATGATTGATCTTTGGCAATTCTTTGCAGTAGAAACATTAGATGTAGGAGTAAGGCTATTGCCTACTGAATGATGTTTTTTTTTCTTTTCTCAATTTTAGTGATTTTAGTTCTTGTGTTGATTTTCAAAAGAAAGTTAGTTTATGAATGATTATGTGATATCACATCAATCTTCTTGCAAAAGCTAACGTCTTCATTATGCCAGTTTTATTTTTATTGTTGCTGACTTATGAATCCAATCCATTTCATTATGTTATTTTATTAACTTGATGAAGTACCTTGGATCCTCGTGACACAGTGACGGTTTATGTGAGTACCTTGGATCGTTGGGAGGCGGCAGGTGTTTCACAAGATGTACAAGTGCAGGCTATCGATAATTGACCTGATCAACGTCACCAATCCTGTTAAGAAGACACATTTTGGATTCATCTAATTTGTATAATTACATTTTGTTGATTTTTAGTGATCATGGATGCATTATTTTCTAATCATTTTACTAATTTGTTGTTAATTGTTAAGTAATCATGGATTCATGGGCCATCCTAAGATGTACGGCTTCATCTCATTTTTCATCGTTCTTCATTTCTTTAAGACATGGTAATTTATGCTGTTATAAATGGTAGGAACATACAGATTGTTTTGTCTGTAACATTGTTTTACATTTTTACCAAAGTATGATTGGTCATTGTTCTATAATCGCTTATGAGGTGAGCATTAGGTAAATAACCCTTAGTGAAGTATATAATTCTATAATTTCTTATAAGGATTTCAGTTCATGGTTTAATGGTAAGATGTATCAGGTCATGTATATCTTTTTTACCAGGTTATGTTGGATACCATTGGTTTGGTGTTGCAAGTTATCAACAAAACGGGGCATCCTATTCTCTGGAGTTGAAACATTGGTTGTCCTCACCAAATCAAGAAAAAAGAAGCCACTCCAAATCAGTTACCGATAAATATAATTTTTAGTGGGCAGAGTACATTGAGATTGATAGGCTGGTCCAGATTATGAGAACTTCATCAAACACTAATGTTAAAACTGCCACTTTTTCAGGTTTAAGGATGAAGAGGATGTACAATTAGATAAATGGAAGATGAATTTAACCAAACAATGTGATAGGTTGCGTTCCAAATTCAAACAAATGCTTGCCTGCAATTGATTATTAATCATATTCACTCTAAATATCTTCACTATAATAGTCTCTCATGTAATCTAAATTGGCTATTAAAGATCCCAAATGCTTGCATGCATGCAGTTTATTCTTAATAACATTGATTATGAAAATCTTTACTATAGTGTCTCATGTCATGGTGGATTTTTAACCAACCCAATCCAAGTAAGCCATTTGAGATATTAATCACACGGTGCATCTCATCCTAATGTGCCTCCATTTCTCATCCAACGGTTGATAACCACTTCTCATGTTTCTCACGTTAACCTCAATTTCTCACCGGAACCCAACCCAATGTGATCTGGCATTAAGGTTTTAAGGGTTGTTTCTTATGGCTAAATGGTATAACTACTGTTGTGGATTTAAAGTTTTAGTAGCACTTCAAGTAAATTTTCCCTTCATGTTTCAAGTGTTTTTAATATAATCTGTGGGTATTGTTAAGTTATGTTCAATTATTAATTGTTACCGGAAACCATTCGACAATATGGGGATTGAAGTGTTCTTTTCGATAACAAAATAAAAGTAAGACAGAAAAACAAGTGTAGAAACTTTTTTTCTCTTGTAAACATGGTTTAAAAAAACAATGGTGGAAAGCCATTTATCTTTACTGAACTGATCATATAGCATTGAGGCACATATTAAATAATTGTTGAGTTAATTTGGTTTGCATGTATTTTGTCTGGTGCCATGAACCCTGCCCATGTGCTTTTTGATTCAAACAACATGAATTCAACGATGGGTGAAATTCAAACAACATGAATTCAGCCGCCATTTTGAATCCTATTGCTTAATTTTGTAAGTTTGATGTAAGAATAAAAGTTTTATATCCCGCAGCATTGTGCGGGTACATTGCTAGTAGAGGGAGCTTCAAATGAAACCAGTCAAAAAGATGAAACCAATGAAACCCAATCTCAGCCGTCCTTTTTCTTGATCAACGGTTGAGATAATTTTGAATTTAAAAAATAGGGAAAGGGTATTTTGGGGAATAGTTTTAGGTATTTAATTTTGGAATATATTAATTGATTTGAAATTAATCTAATTATGGTTATTAGATTAATCTCTCTCTCCCTCTCTCTCTATCTCACAAATCCGGCCCTCTCTCCCTCTCTCCTCTCTCTCACAAAATTCCGGCCAAACCGTCGCCGGCGTAACCGGATACAGCGGAGACCTCCATAACTGTTCGTTACCGTAATATATCTCCGGTGATGAAACTATGCTTCCTTTTGATATCTTGTAGCAGTACTCATCCTCCTCACGTTTAATCGAATTCGATATCTCGAAACTAGATGACGAAGACGACGACGGCGGCGGCGGCGAAGGAGTGAGTAACCGCCGCTGTCTCTTTTTATCCACACCGTAATATATCTCCGGTGATGAAACTATGCTTCCTTTTGATATCTTGTAGCAGTACTCATCCTCCTCACGTTTAATCGAATTCGATATCGCGAAACTAGATGACGAAGACGACGACGGCAACGGCTGCGGCGGCGGAGGAGTGAGTAACCGCCGTTGTCTCTTTTTATCCACCAGCCGTTTAGATCGCTGAACTTTCTCGAGCATCATACGTGGCAAAATCTCCGGATCTACGTTTCATAGGAGACGTTTCATATGGAACTCGCCGGGTTCATATTGTTTTTCTCCTATGAAACGTACCTATGAAACGTGAAAAAATTATGAAACTCGCCGGTATCATATTGTTTTTCTCCTATGAAACGTGAAAAATTTATGAAACTCGCCGGTGTCATATTGTTTTCTCCTATGAAATGTGAAAATTTCGAAAAAACGGTTTATGAAACTTAAAAAACTCGAACTTATGAAAAAAATTCTATATGAAAAAACTGTTATCAAACTCGAAAAAATTATGAAACTCGCCGGAATATTGGGGGAGGTTGCCGGAGTGTGAGCAAGTCGCCGGATTGGAGATCGCCGGAGTAGGAAGAGGTCGCCGGAGTGTAGGTCGCCGGAGTGTAGGTCGCCGGAGTGTAGGTCGCCGGAGAGAGAGATGAAGATAATTGAGAAAATTAAGAAAGTTTGTTTAGTTGCTAAAATAATGGATATTCCTAAAATTACGAATTTGAAGAAAAAGACCCAAATACCCTTGGTTTCATGGTTTCATAAAATACAATGGTTTTAGAATAAGGGGACTCCACTGCTAGTATATATATATATATATATATATATATATATATCAAATACTAACAGAGTAACAGTTTAATTCATACAAACCATATATATCATAATCAATACTTATATTAGAAAATAATCGAGATATTTATAAAAAATTATCAAGTAATAAAAAGATGTTGTAGGATAAGTGTGTCATCGTCTAAAGGATATGACGATATAGATAGAGATAAACATATTAGAGATAGGTTAGATCTTATAGTTATCTACTTGTATCACATCCCTATTTAAAAGGCTTATGATTGATGAGAATTACGATTCATTCTCTCCATTCTATTGTGTTCTATTTAGTTTTCCTTTAACACGTTATCAGCACGTACGCTCAGAGACTAAACTCGCGTCGCATAAAACCCGTGACTTTCTTTGAACGGTAATTCTACCTCGCTGTCCACCTCATCAGACAAATTTGTTTTCCAATACTGCAATTCAAGTAAGTATCTCTATACGGATTATTTTGTTGTTAGCGTCACATTGCATAAACAAGGCTATTTGGAAACCAAAAATTGATGTAAGTCTGTATTCTAATCTCCATTCTTCGATTTGCTTGTGCCTTGTCTGCCACATGATACTAGTGCATCAATAGTTGATATATGTGACCATTATTCTATAATAATCTTGTTCTATTTGAGTGTTGCAAACTCATGTCTTTAAGGATAAAACAACTTGCCGACTTTTGAATCATCGCCAAAATATATATTTAAGCTATTATTTAATTTGTTCTAAAAAGAAGATAAATATTAGATGAGGAGAGAAAATCGAAGAGAATGAAAAATGATATGCGTAAACCTTAACCTAACGGTTGCCGAACCTTGAAATTTAATTTGTATCAGTTAATCGATGTTTAACCGGAGGGTTTTCTTTTTGCTTGATTTTTTTTTCGCCATTAAAGCTGAGCGTTGATGGGGCAGCAAGAATTTAGATATTTAGGGGGTGTTTGGGATTGCGTTTTGAGACTGCGTCTCCATTTCTCCTTATCTCGTTTCTCCGGCCCCAGAAAGCATCGCCGCATGTGCTTCTCAAAAATCTCCGTTTTTCATCTCTGGAACGCGATAAGCATCTCCGCATCTGCTTCTCCAAACACCCTTCTCCGGCGTGGAAACGCAATAAGGAGAAACGGTGTTTTACACCGCACTCCCAAACACCCACTTATTTTTTTTTTTACTTTTAATGGTGATTAAGAAACCCATGTGCACGTGCCTGCTTTTTATTTTTGAATGGCTTATGTTTTTGTTTTATTTATTTAAATTAAGCATCATCCTTTTTTTTAAATATATTTATTGATTTTATTATTCATTTATTAAAGGGAAATTAATTAAAATACCCAAAGTCAAACCAACTGTTACCAAAATACCCTAAAATTTTTCAATTTTGCAAAAATACCCAAAATACCCGCGATGGGGTCCCGCGATCGCGGGATACGCTGACGTGGCACGTATTTTGGGCACAAATGCCCCGCGAAGCCCCTAAACTTTGGCCGCGGTGCACTTTTGGTCCCTGCCCGCGATCGCAGCCCGCGATGGCCCGCGATGGGCCAAAATTTACAGTTTTGGTCCCTGAAATTTTCAACTTTTGGTCCCTGAAAATTTACACTTTCAGCCCCTATACTTAGACGAATCTTGATGCTTTTACTGTTTTTTTCCACAATTATTGCAATTTAAAGACCGATTTGTGGTTGAAATTCAATTGCATGTTTCAATCAATGTTTTTGGAATATCAGTTTGTGGATGAAATGAGAGATTGGTTTTCTGATATGTTGGTTGTTTCATTCATAAATAGACGTAAAATTCAAGCCATAATTCTCACACAACGATTTCATTGTTGCAATATTTCTTTCTGCAATATTTTGTGTTTGAGATACTACTGAAAAAATGAGTTCATCTGTTGCAAAAGCTAAGCTATATTTCTGTTTTGATGGTGAATGGGTGCAAGATAACAATGAGTGGAATTTTGCTTATAAATCTAAGCATGGTGTTAAAGTGTCAGTAAACTATACTTATCAGAAGTTTGTTGCATACGCCATGCAAAAATGTGGAATCAACTCTTCTGATATTTGCAAGTTAGTGTTTAAAAATGGCGATGGGTCATTTGTGGATTTATCCAACGATGGGGATATCTCTACTTTTCTGCACCTTGCAGTCGATTCAGAAAGACCCCCATTACTCTTTGTGTATCCCGGCGTATCCGACGGTGACGACGACGGTGACGACGACGGTGACGACGACGGTGACGACGACGGTGACGACGACGGTGACGAGGAGGGTGACGACGACGAAGACCTCCAAATAGAGCAGCCTGATTCTCAACAACAACAACCACCACCACCATCACCACAACCACACGAATGGCGTACTGCTGGAGTTGCTGATTACGAAACCCACGTTTTCAGAACGGGTAATTCTGAAATAGACAGATCAGACACCGATAATGATGATCACGAAGAATATACCCCTAGTAGAAAATCATATAGTCAGATAAATGACTTTTTTGATATGCCCCCTATTCTTCCAGACTCCCATACCCAGACACAAAGCTACGAACCTACACCTTATATTCGTAGCGAAAGTTTAACAGCAGGTCAGATATTCGATTCGAAGGATCTCTTAGCAAGTCAGATCAGACTCAAGTTCTTGGAAGAGGGTTTCCAAAGTCGCGTGCGGGCATCTGACAAAATCAAATACGTAGTTGAATGTGCTAGAGAAAAGTGTGAGTGGAGGTTGTACGCGATTCACACGGGTCCCAAAGGAGGGGCGATAATTATTAGAAAGTTGCACGACGTACACACTTGTACGAGGACGCAACTTAATCCCCACCACAAACAAGCCGGCAAAAAGACTTTGGGTGCGATCCTGAAAAACAAATTTCTTGATGTTAGCAGGTCATTGCGTCCAAAGGACATCATCCACGACGTTCACCGGCAGTTCGGCGTCACGATTGATTACCACCAAGCGTGGCGTGCGCGCTGCCATGCACTGTTTATGGTGAGAGGCACGTTCGAGGAGTCGTATGAACGACTCCCGACATATTTATATAATTTGCAGATGCAGAACCCTGGTACTGTCACGCAGCTACGGACCGATTCACGTGGACGGTTTGAGATGTGCTTCGTGGCCCTTGGACCCGCGGTACGTATTTTAACACGTCATATGTTTACACATTATAAACTATCACATTTACACATTATAAATTATAACATTTTAACCTATGTTTTTGCAGATCCGCACATTTCTGGAAAATCTACGTCGTGTCCTGATAATAGACGCAGCCCATTTAAAGGGCCGTTACTTGGGTATGATGTTCCTGGCGGTTGCCATGGACGGGGATAACTCCATCGTTCCAGTAGCTTTCGGCGTAGGCAAGTCCGAAACCGGGGACGAGTGGACTTGGTTTCTGTCCATGTTGAGACAAGCTATCGGAGACCCGCAAGGGTTGGTGTTTATGTCTGACAGGGCTCCTTCCATAAGCGCCGCAATCTCTGCCATGTACCCAAACGCCCCTCACGCCATATGCTGTCGACATTTGGAGATGAACGCCAAATCCAAGGACAAACGTATTACCAATTACAAGGATGTCTATTGGGCGGCATGCAGAGCATATACGGATCGGGAGTTTAACAAGTACATAAATATGCTACGATACAGTGTCAAGGAAGCAGCCAAAGTCTTTGATGATGCTGGACCGGAGAGGTGGTCCGCGGCCCATTTTCCTGGACAACGGTATGACATTCTGACCTCGAATAGTGCAGAGTCTGTGAATGCACTCTCCCGTTTTGCGCGTAGATGTCCGATTGTTAATCTTATGGACTACTTTCGGGCCTTTCAACAAGAGTGGTACCAAATTCGACGCCTAAAAGGAGCTAAGATACAAAATGCACTCGCACCAACGGCAGAGAATATCGTTCAGTACAGGGCGCGTCGTGCGGCGACATGGCCGGTAAGAGCAATCGGGTATGGGAAGTACGAGGTGCATGATGACTATATTCACGCGATTGTGAATATGGAAGACCACCTTTGTTCGTGTCGCGAATGGGATAAATCTGGGTTACCGTGCGGCCATGCCATCGCTGCAGCAACATATATGGGTCGTACAGATTGTAGCGACTTGGCTGTACCTTTCTTCACGTCCGAATATTACCGGAAAACATACGTGGAGGTAATAAACCCAGCTGGACCCCCTGCAGCATGGGTGTATCCACCCGACCCGCTTCCACCATGCTATCCACCTTTAATGGATAAGAACAGGGCCGGGAGACCGAGAAAGAACGACCGACGTCCATCACGTGGTGAAAGTTCGATACAACGAAGATGTACTCGGTGCCAATGCGTAGGACACACTCGTGGAGAGTGTCCAAATCCCGCCCCTTCAACCGTGCCAAGGAGACATTCTGTCAGTCACACCCCGGGCCCGTCACAGCTTGAACCATATGGAACAAACCCTTATGATACTGTTGATCTAAGCACTGATATGTAAATGATATATATACACACATACATATGCTTCTAAATGAACATTGATAACACAGCTAGTTTGTAAATGATATATATATATTTGTATTATATATTTACACACATAAAGAAAATAGGAGACCTTCAATTTTTCTTAGTATTTTCTTGACCTTGTTCTTGCATCCATGGCAGTGAATGTTAACTCTGAGTACACATGTCTGTTTATATATTCATATTAGATACGTTTTAATTTTAACAAATTACACCATTATAGTTAATTATTTAATTTATGGTACATCTCATATTTTTTTTTCAATTTTGTTTTACACTCCTATCGCATTAACATAATAATCATATATTAACTAATTCATTAAATCGTTTTAAATTATTATTATTTGAATGTGTTTATAGATATCGTGAATGACAATAGGATAAGGTAGAATTGTTTATAAATGGGGTTTTGACAAGTTGGTATCACTGGACTCATTTAAGAATTGTGAAAATGGGTATTTGGCGAATGATGATTCATGTGTGTTTAAAACACTTCAGCTCCAAACACACATGAATCATCATTCGTCAAATACCCATTTTCACAATTCTTAAATGAGTCCAGTGATACCAACTTGTCAAAACCCCATTTCATATTATATATATACACACACATACATATGCTTCTAAATGAACATTGATAACACAGCTAGTTTGTATTCCATCCAACAAGCTCTTCATCTTCAATCTTTCTGACCCTTCTTCAACGGCTTCTGCTTTTGCAACCACGTATGGCCATTGTGTACCACAACCCGCACACACTTTAGCAAATGAGTTGAGGGTTGTCATATATTCTACAAGAGAAGTAGGCCCACGAATGAGGTAACCTCTGACTTGACCTTGCATGATGTATCCAACCTAACCGTGGTTCAGCGGCTTAAAAACTACTTTTCAGAGAAATTAACAACAACAAAAAATACAAAACAACAACACAGTAAAAAAAAAATACAAATAACAACACAGTAAAAAAAATACAAAAAAAAAATATAACCACCACCTACTTAAAAATTAATTTAGTTTCATCAATCCAAGCTTGCTTCTCGTTTACCTTCGCTTTAATAATTGCGAAGTCTTGCAGAATATGGTGAATTGCTTCTTGTTCTCGACGAACACGAGCCTCCCGAGCTTTTATATCCCCTTTCATCCTTTTGATCTCCCTGTCTTCCTCTTCGATCTTTCTCAAATGGACTGCCTTCCTGTCCATAATTTTTTTCCACTCTTCTGTTAGTTCATCTATCTCCTTTTCCTTTTTTGCTATGGCGACCTCGATTTGAGGTGGCATTTTTTCAGGAGTAGACTTAGGGTTTGATGACGATGCCATTTGTGGATGAAATGAGAGAAGAGAGAAATCAATTCAAAGAAAGAAAGCAAGAGAGAAATCAAGAAAGAAAGCAAGAGGAAGTGTGAATTGTGAATTGCATACTACTGATATTTATGGATGAAATCTCAAACATGCAAATGAATTTCAACCACAAATCGGTCTTCAAAGTACAATAATTGTGGAAAAAAACAGTAAAAGCATGCAAGATTCGTCTAAGTACAGGGGCTGAAAGTGTAAATTTTCAGGGACCAAAAGTGTAAATTTTCAGGGACTAAAACTGTAAAATTGGCCCATCACGGGCTATCGCGGGCTGCGATCGCGGGCAGGGACCAAAAGTGCACCGCGGCCAAAGTTGAGGGGCTTCGCGGGGCATTTGGGGCCAAAATACGTGCCACGTCAGCCCTAGCCCGCGATCGCGGGATCCATCGCGGGTATTTTGGGTATTTTTGCAAAATGAAATTTTTTTTGGGTATTTTGGTAACAGTTGGTCAAACTTTGGGTATTTTAATTAATTTCCCTTTATTAAATATATGATCTTACTTATCAACATACATGATACCGTAAATTAATTCAATTTTTGTTCAATACTGATTTAATCATTATAAACCCATTATTACGATGATCTTGGCTTAATTTTTTTTATTTAACGTAAATATCTAAATAGATATGCATTTGTAATAATATAATATTAATATGCTATATTTGAAACGTTCTGAGTAATTTATTTTGCATATTTACAATTTTAGGCCATAAAATTGTTAAGTCCTCTGTTAATACTTATTTAGTTATTTGAGATAAAATTGCTTATTTACTTTTTTTAGATCCAGTAGAAAATTTTATTTTAAATGTTTATCTCAATTTATAGTTGCTATAGTCAAATTCAAATGTTTATTTTGATTATGAGTTCTTACAAATAATTTCCAATATAGCTAACTTTTGGAAGTTACACTTCTAACCCCTTATATTTGATCTTTTACCAAAAGATCCATTAATATTATTAAGAAGTTAAAAGTTTGAAGTTGACTTTATGTCAAAACCCATATTTATTTGTATAATGACAAAATCTCTTAAAATACTATTAAGGTATTGAAACATTGAAGTTGGCTTCATAAGCCAAACTTATATTCATTTTGGCCTCATGCCAAAAACTCTATAATTAACAATGTTATCTCCAAATTAAATAAATCGCAATATATCAATTGGATTTTGTCAAACGGGTGTAAATAACCCTAAGGTTTGTAGGGACTTAAGTAATCCACGTGATTCTCCTACTACCTGGAAATTCAATAAACTGGACGATTTATATTAAATACTGAAATACCAATATTGAACAATTCAATACAACCATGATAATGAAATTTCACACACAGCGTAATTTATTATGTTATGAACAAAACAAAAAGTTCACCCATTATATACATAAATTGTTGAAACAACCCATATGTGCGTCAATGTCCTAACCTCAAAAGAACTTAAGTACATATATTAATATTCAAGGTATAGACCACTTTTGTTGGAAAAGTACAAAAATATACCTAAAACACATCAACTCCATATTGACCCTAAGAACAACCTCCTGAAAGGTAGAAGCAAATACCATCATGTTTTGAGACGACATATCGGTACTAGGTTTCATACATAATACCTTCTACTAGAAACGCCCAAAGAATCATGGGATGCCCTAAAAAGGAGAATCAGGAGTATTCATGAACATGTACTTCCTAAGCTAATCGTACAGTGGAATGAAACCCACATACTCGATTACAAGAAGGTAACTGATTTCAACAAAGAAATGTTGTGTCTCCAAACGTGTCCAAATCTTCATGGCAAGGAACTCACAATAGATGACATAACTCATAACATTATTTCCACCTTTCATATATCAGTAAATATTAATGAACCAATATAAGTTGGAATGTAACCTTTAGACGAACTCATCAACCTATTGCAAGTGGTTGAGAGACATAACAAGGTTCTTTCGCATAAAACGCCAGATATGTCGAGACAAAGAAAATTCTCGCAGATCAATAATGAAAGCATTAAAGGTGGAAACAACTCCAAAGGATTGTGAGTTAAAAAACAGTTTCACACGTGTGACATCTATGAACCATGTAGATGAGACCCTCGAAGGGGTCAGGGTCATGCTAACAGTCAATAAGAGTTTTTCAATACCTAGATTAGAAATATAATTATTGCCCCAGGTGATAATGACCAATCAAATAAGAAATGCACGAACTGCTCGTATCGAAAAGTGAACAAGTCGAAAATGAACTATAATTTTAAGATTGAATGAGCATAGGTTTATTTGAAATTTATTTTATGTAGATTAATTTCTTTTGCTTATAATTAAACCATTATAGATGTAAAGAAACACATCAAAAACAAATGCAAAACTCTCAACGTTCTTCGTTCCATGTAGGAATGTATCGAGAAGAACTTGATTGTTTTTGTGGCATCTCATACAATCCTAAGAAATAGATTATTTTCATTGAATTAATTATTTTAATTCCTCCAAACACTTAGACGATGGACTGTCACTTGTTGCTTAATGACACAAGATCAATCACTAAAACACTAGGAACCTTGTTAAGATATTCGTATCAATGAGAAATCATATTGTAGGAATGGAAATGGGTATATGTACATCAACTCTAATGATATGAAAGCAACAAACATCAGAGAAATTAATGTATCAAATTAATGGATTATATATGTCATTAAAATATATTTTGTCACCAATAAAGAACTTTGGGACAATGACACATATATGTTTCGGCATGACCACGTGGGACACCATGGTCATGACATAGTGATCTATGTATTGGAAATACACATAGACACATTCTCTTTCGAGTGACAGACAAAACAAGGGAATTAACCAAACTGCAACTGTTGACTTCTACTGCACAAGAAGCAACACCACCATCATAATATGCCCTCTCCAATACCTCGAACTTTTGTATACCCTTATTCTTAGCCAAGACAGGAATGAGATCATCCTAAAGCTAAGGACATAATACAAAAAGATTTCATTCTTACAACGAATACAAGGTGATATTTATGGACATAAACATCCAGAATGCGGACCATTAAAGTACTTTATGGTTCTGGTTTTGACACGATGAACACGTGTAATATTATTGTCCACATGAAATGTTGCACTCCTAGCACTTAGGGATGGAAACGGGGCGGGTATTAGGCGGGTAATGCATCCTCCGTCCCCGACCCCGACCCCCGTTTAAGCCCCCCGTCCCCGACCCCGACCCGACTAATCCCCGACGGGTTCGGGGAAGAAAATCCCCGACGGGTACGGGGAACCCGTTGGGTACCCGTTTACGAAAAAAATAATTAAATTATTTTTAAAGAAAATGAAATTAGCGAGTTTTTAATTTTTAAAACAAATAAATAAACCTCAAATTTCAAAAACATATAATGATATAATCAACCATGTGTAATCATAGTTCATGACAAATTTTAAAGTATAAAATTATCAAGCAACGGATAAAAAACTAATTAAATTATATATAAAAATATATATCGGGTATTATTAGGGGCGGGTAGTACCATCCCCGACCCCGACCCCGAACCCGCTTCGGGTATGAAAAATAATACCCGTCCCCGCCCCGTTACCCGATTAGTCGGGGAATCCCCGCCCCATTAGGGGCGGGTACCCGACCCGACGGGTAAAATTTCCATCAGTACTAGCACTAGTTATACGTTTAAGGACTAACCATCCTGATTTTCTCATCAAGTCTGCATGACTTAGAATGCTGGAGAATTTACATCATAAGGATTTGATGATTATTGCATATGTATAGAGATTAATGTAGAGTTTCCTATACCCCATATGTAAATATAAAATGGTCTCGTAGAATGATAAAAGTTGTCATCAAAAGAATATAGATGGTAGCTAGGGCATTGGTTATGCGCACCAATTTATCCAGATCTACATGGGGTTATGCAATATTACATGCAACTTTACTTATTCATGTTTAGACCCACAACCAACTAACCAATCTTATGTGTACCAGTTGGTTATAAGCCTGATGTTTTACATTTACTTATGTTTGGTTGTGTTGTATATGTGCCAATTACGCCCCCACAGCGTACCAAAATGGGTCTTAAAGACGATTCATCAAATGTTGGATATAAATTCCCAACAATTATCCGCTAATTAGAACCCTTGATGAGTGATCCCTTTACCGCTAGATTTGAGACAACCTTCCTGTCGTTAGGGGGAGGTAGGAAAAAGGATTTTCCATGGGAACGATAGGAAGTGTCATTGAATATTTCAACTGTGTCTCATTTTGATCCCCAAAAACTTCACAACGTAAAGTTGAAGTCAAACGAACCAGACTCGATACCTGATACGTTTAATATTATCTAGAGTGACAAGATCACATATACGAGCTACAAATATACTCGCAAGGTCAAAAGTCCCCAAACAAGGGCACAACGTCACTGGAAGTACATTGCAATCACACATGGTGGAGGTGTGGTTGAGGTCGTAGCTCTCAAAAGGAAATGGGGGAAGCTACTTGGTTTGATAGATACTCATCTAAAGGAAGAGAAGAGTAAGGCACAACTATATATCATCAATACATGAGATTATCTCTGATTAAATCTATGTCTATGAATCATTACTGGAGGACGCTCCGAAGTTAATATTGATTCCAAAGATCAAAGAAATCTCAAATGAATATGAGTCGATGGACAGATCATACATACTCAATGATGATATATTTGCATATACAGTTGCTTATGAGATAACAGAGCACGATGTCATCGAACAATGCTCAGTTGAAGAATGTCAACAAAGAGCAAATTGGCCTAAATGAAAAGAAGCAATCTAGGATAATTATTTAACAAATGAACAGGTATTTGGTTCGGTAGTGCTAACCGACCAAGTGTAAAGCCTGTAGGACAGATAAATCATTTATCAGGGAAGCATAATGAGAATAATTAAGTCATTATATATATGGCTCTCCTTTGGCGCAAGGTTTCTCACAACGCACTGGATTGACCACAATAAGACTTACTCTCTCGTGATGGACAACGTTTTGCTAATTAAATTAGCCAAGTAGTTTTCGAAGGACTGGAAATTGCAGCTCAACGATGTAGTTACTACATATCTCTATGGGGATATAAATTCAGAGATATAAAAGTGTTTGATGGCATTATACCAATATCAAGTAACTTTAAACTATGAAATGTGTTTACAATAAATATGAAACACTCACTTTATAGATTAAAGCAATCTATACGGATGTGGTATACCCGCCTGAGTGAATACTTGATTGGGAAACGATATATAAGAACGATGAACTGTGCCCTTGCGTATTTGTTTAAGAAAAAAAGTTCCAGATTTTCATAGTAGCTCTATATGTCGATGTTATGAACATAATAGACACTCTTAATGAAATAAGAGAAAACACAAGCTATTTGAAATCTGAATTTGAGACAAAAGTTCTTGGGAAAACTTGGTTTTATCTAGATACTTGAGCTACGAAACCGAGTTTGTGGAATATTGATCCACCGATCCGCATATGTCTAGAATATGATCAGGCGACCTAATATGGACAAAGCGCATCCGATTAGCACTAACATGATCGGCCAAAGTGTTGGATATAAGGAAATATCCATTTCGTCTAAAGGATGAGGACGAAGAGGTGTTGGGAGCTGGAATTCCATACCTAAGTACAATAGGCGCATTATTGTACTCAACATAATACACTTGACCGTATATTGTACTTCTCACTGAACTTGTCAGCTAGATTTAGCTCAGCGCCAACGCAACGTCATTGGAATGATTTCAAATTAATCTTTTGGCACCATTGACGTGGGCTTATAATTTCCCTACGGAGAAAAATGGATTGATAATGAAACTTCAATACCTACTTAGATTGTGAGCGGCAAAAGTACTGGCTCTTGTAGAAAAACACCAAACAATGCCTTGGTATATATTTGCTGATATTAGGTATATGTTTGACTCATATAAAGATTGTTCCCAAACTGGATAAGGAATTATCATATGAAACATGACAATTGTTTGGAAGTAAACTAAGTAAACCCTTAATAGTTATCTTCTTATATTAGCAACAATCTTACTCTCCATGAGACTATTCAAGAGTGTATTGGTTAAGGACTATCATTACACATATAAGATGAGCTAGTACTTTTGAGTTTGACCACTATACAACTTGCATGTATGGAAGTAATGCATCATGTATCGAAGAAATGAAAGTAAGATATATCAAGG